>OU824114.1:19125558-19725558 GCA_917499265.3 Mimumesa dahlbomi | reverse complement strand
TTGGAATATCCTTCAGTGTCATTGGAAGTTGATAACCCTCGGTCCGAAGCAGAGTAGAATAATGAGGATACGAGGACATTCGAGTCACTTTTCCCGATGGTGTGCAAAGACCGGCGACAACAGACCAGAAGAAACATGCATTGTCGTTGCATTCGATAGCAATGGTTGCCTTCTTTGCACGTATTGCCAAAGGTATCTGGGCAGCGTTACATCCGGCGTGCAGAGGTTGATATTTATTACAATTCGGCTCAATGCCCATCCGCTGTCACGCTCTTGAAACTCCTCCATCGCTGAAAGAATCGGTTCCACCACGTTTTCGCTATACCATCTACGTAGATTGGATGCAGCGAATAGTTCACAGTTGCGAGTGTTGAACGCTTTCACTTCCGTTTTGTCTTGCAATACAAATTCCGCTTCCAGAACTACGTTGACTTTCAAACATGAACGCAAAGTGCCCATGACACTTGTCACACGATTGATCACCATACGTCGTGCGTCTTTAAGAAATGTTCGTGGGTCTATATGTTGCACATTGATCACTGCACCGGTCATAACACGAGATTGAAACGCTGACTCTATATTCTGCCAAACAAGTGATGATGATGATGCCCTCGATCCACAATCACCGCCGCCAATACGTATAAACCGTTTTTGCATCGATACATCAAGATTTCTCATCCGGCAAATAAGCATGGTCAAACGACGTTTTGCACCCACCGACAAATTATTACACTCCACGCTCATGTACTGTGCGATAATCGCTAAGCTGTCATCGAGCTGTTGCTTCAACACTCGATAATCAGACAGCGTAACAATATGCACGGATTGTGCTTTCAAATTTTTAGCCATCCTACACGCGATATCCATCGTGATGGTCTATCTTGCTAGTTTGCTGTGCACTAATCAGTGTACATGCATGATCAATCTTTTTAAGCACAGATTTTAACAACCGTTGACATTTTTTTTCTACTAAATGAAATCCTATCAGTGTCAACAAGGTCACCATGTTAAGACTGGCAGATGCAGATGTATCCTATGTCTTGTTTGTCCTACCGCGTCAGCAAAATTATATTTTTTAAAATTTCGGCACGTGCAGATAAGTCAGCTACCATTTTTTTTTTCGACCAATTAAAAATGTAATTGGCCATATGTATCGGAATCTTCTACTTACCTCGGTTGTAGATAATCATCTTCATGCCTGCTGATGTTGCACACACATACACACACACACCACTCGCGGCACTTTCCACCCCCACGACTCGAGAGTCCATACGTTCCAATAATTTGCAGATAAATCCGACAAATATGTTCAATGTCTTGCAGACAACGTTGAAACAATTTTAGTTTGAATATTTAAATACTTTGACCAATTTTGTACGCATTTAAATTGTGTAATTCTTGAAATCAACACTGACCAGTGTATCATATGTCCTGTTGTGTCAGCAAAATTTTGTTTTTTAAAGTTTGACACGTGTGGATGAGTCAACTAACATTTGTCCTATTAATTGAAATACTATATGCATCAGCAAGGTTACCGTGTTAAAATGCAAAACTGACCAATGTATCATATGTCCTGCTGCATCAGCAAATTTTGGGTTTTTTAAAAATCTTCACATTTGCCGATAAGAATACTTTGACCAATTTTATACGCATTTAAATTGTGTAATTCTTGAAATCAACACTGACCAGTGTATCATATGTCCTGTTGTGTCAGCAAAATTTTGTTTTTTAAAGTTTGACATGTGTGGATGAGTCAACTAACATTTGTCCTATTAATTGAAATACTATATGCATCAACAAGGTCACCATGTTAAAATGCAAAACTTACCAATGTATCATATGTCCTGCTGCATCAGCAAATTTTGGGTTTTTTCTGCATGCTCGCCAAATAGTATGATTACATCTACCCCCCTCCCCCGCGCGAGAATTGCTTGTGCTATAACATGATATCTACACCCCCCCCCCACCCCCCCAAAAAAGATGCTCGTGCTAGAACATGATATCTACACCCCCCCACCCCCAACAAAAGATGCTCGTGCTATAACATGACATCCCCCCTCCCCTAAGATGCTTATGCTAGAACATGATATCTACACCCCCCCCCTTAAAAAAATGCTTGTGCTATAACATGATATCTATACCCCCCCCCATTGCGCATGCTATTGTATGACATCTCCCCCCGCGAAAAAAACGCTCGTCCAAGAGTACGATGTCCCCCCCCCCCGAAAAAACGCTCGTCCAAGAGTACGATGCCCCCCCCCCCAAAAAAAAACGCTCGTCCAAGAGTACGATGCCCCCCCCCTCCGGAAAAAACGCTCGTCCAAGAGTACGATGTCCCCCCCCCCCCCGAAAAAACGCTCGACCAAGAGTACGATGTCCCCCCCCCCCCCCCTCGCCCCCGAAAAAACGCTCGTCCAAGAGTACGATGTCCCCCCTCGGATTTATACCCCTCACCCCCCCCCCCCCCCCTCACCTATGCCCCAGAACCCCCCTATTATAGCTACTTAAGGATATTCATTTTAAATCTAAATATGTGTGTGTTAAGTTTTGAAACGAGTGAGCGGTTTTTCATGTCAATATTGATTTTCAATTTATCTATGTGAGGTGGAAATGTCCTAGACTTTTTACATGTCAACAGAAGTAACTTTTGGTTCGTCACTGAGGCTAATTTAACAGACATATTCGAATAATCCTTTAATATACGTGAACAATACAATCCAAATTCATGTGAAATAAAATTGAAAAAGTTGCTATGCCGGGAATAATTTAATGCCATGGTGTGAAAGTACTAATTATTATAATTTTACCGATCGTGTAATATATATAAGATAAATAATTTTTATCTGGCAATCAACGATCCAATTATTACGCAGGCGGAATTCTAAATAGTGATCAGAGAAATTAAATTAAAAATTAAAAATTAATAATTACTTACGTAAACCATCCTAATAAGGCAAATCAACCTTTACAGTAATTAATTTCCAACGTTTCGGCCACATTTTGGCCCTCTTCAGGGATAAATTACGGTATAATTAACCCTTAACAAAAATTAATAAATGGATTAAGTATTGTTCAATAATAAAAGAAACCAGAGGAAAAGAAACTAAATGGTAATTGTAGGATCATTACGATATTGATCATCTGATAAATTAGTCGTACTTACTTATTTCGGATGGTTTGACTAAAATTCCCTATTCAGGGAACCTGAAGATATTTATTACATGTTTACTCCATGTGAGACTAATACGCACTGCGAGGATCGTTATGGCGTATGTGGAAACGCAACCGTGTCTGATCCTGATCGATATAGAGGGGGTACATATGACGATGATGGCGCGAAAATTCAAATCCCTATAGGCACAAGTCAGATCTCAAAAACCATGTCGCAGAGGTCCCGACATACAGCGCATCAGGGCGACTGCGACAGGGCGTCGGATATATATCACTTTTATGTTTTCACTAAGGATATTTAACAATTGTACATGTCTAAGAACCTACACTGCATCAACCAAGCAACTATATACTAACAATAGTTGTTAATATTCTTATTTGGTGAATTAAGAACCAAAACTCAGAGACCATGGAAAATTGTAGTATATTGAAACCAACTAACCTTATATAATGAACACCAATATTCTATAAAGTCAAAAGATGTAAAGTGACTTACTAATATTGTGAGATGTTATTGATAATATTTAACATTATTTAACAAAGAACTGAAAAGGTGTCATACGAAAAGTTGTTAATCATATTAGTTATGTAACTAATAATTCGATGATATTATGGTAATAATCATCCACCTCATGTTTTTCAGTTCTTTTGTTAACAGTGTTGTTAGATAATATAAAAAATGTTTCATACAAGAGTCGTTTATTAAGGTTGGTTTCATTTTTGAGAACGGTGGTTTCATCAAAATTAAAAGAGTGTCCATGCTCGAGATAATGGTGTACTAAATCAGTTGTGCAGGGGTTCGAACTTTTTAGAGACAATTTGTGTTCGTTTATGCGAGATTTTAAATATTGCTTAGTTTGACCAATATAAGTCAAATTACAATCATTACAAGGTATCTTGTAAATGAGATTCGAACGTTTGTCGTTGTGTACTCTATCCTTAGGACTCGCAAAAAGCAACTCATTGCTTAAATTAATTACTGAATAACCGACACTTATGCCCGCCGAGACCAAATCTCTCGCTACACCATCACTAAGACCATGAATGTAAGGTATTGTACCTTTTAACTGCTGTAATAAATTCCTGTTGTCACTGGTTGGTAATGAATTGTAAAATTGGTTAATTCTTTTCTTGATGTGATAATTAATGAAGTGTATTGGATAACTGTTGTTTAAAAGCGTGTTTCTAACCAATTCGATGTTCTTTTCCAAGAATTGTGGGTGTGCTAGCTTCATGGCTCTATCTATTAAGCCTTTAATTAGTCCTATCTTATGAGATACAGGGTGTGCTGAGTGAAAATTCAAATATCTACCTGACCAAGTCTTTTTACGGTACCAATCAGTGACAATGGTATTATTATCCTCAATATTACGTATGAGTCTCACATCCAGAAAACTAATACAACCATCTTCTTCGACCTCATGTGTGAATTTAAGACGTTCATGATAATTATTGAAAACCTGCAGAAGTTCCTCAATGCATTCTTTAGGGGCACATGTTACTATGTCATCTACATATCTTTTGAAGAAAGGTAATCGAAAATTCAGATTGTTTATGCAATTAGCTTGTAGTGTTTCCATAATTAATTCGGCTAAAACCGGTGAGATAGGTGAACCCATAGGAGTACCAAAAGTCTGCTTGTACGGTGTGTTGTTGAATTTAAAAACTGTCGAGGACATTAAGAATTCAAGAACTTCAATAAACTGCAATTTGGGAATCTTAGTGAACTTTTTTATCTGTGACCATCTTTTATTAATAGCTGAGACTACTAGTTGTAAAGGTATATTAGTAAAAAGTGAGGAAACATCTAGAGATAGTAACACGTGTCCTTCGGGAATTTTTATGTTTCTAATAAATTTTACAAAAGACCAACTATCCTTGGTGAATTTGGTGCAGTGACCAGTTACATGACTTAAGATGTTGGATACAAACTTTGAAAGTTTATAGGTGGGCCCACCTATAGACGAAACTATAAGTCGCCACGGTATATCTGGTTTATGTATTTTGGGTAATTGTATTTTGGGTAAACCATATGCTCTCGGAGTTATAGCATTATGCACCACTAAGTATTTGTACGTGTTATCGTCAATGTACCCTTTTTTGAGCCAGTCCCTTGCAAAATTATTATTTCTTATTTGAGAAGTGGATGTATATTCACTAGTTATACGTGTGTAAGTTGATTCATCAGAAATCAAGTTTTTCTATGTTTTCTATATATTGTGTTTTGTTAATAATGACTGATGTATTTCCTTTATCTGCTCTAATGATTAAAAGTTCGTTATTGTTTTTCAAAATTTTTTTTGTCTTTTTAAATAGTATGGAAAACTGTAGATTAATTTGTTCAATATTGGAATTATGTTTTAAGTAATTATAAATTTTGTTAACTACTTTGAATCTTGTTTGTTTTCTTTCTCTGTCGTTTTTAATTTTACTAACGTTGTGTTCTATTTCAACTATGTATTTTAATAACCAAGATTTTATGTTGTAATTGTTAAATGAGAATTTCGGACCTAATGCTATTATGAACTTTACTTCTTTCGGAATATTTGTGTCAGTCAAATTTATACACCACTTCTCAATATCAATCGATTCTACAATCTTTCCAACATAATCATTGTCTTTCTTAATTTTGACGAATTTTTCTGAACAGTCACTTTTATATCGATGAAAAAGTCTATCATATTTTTGTTTTTGTGCTGTAAAAAACGAACTATAAATCTCAACCGGTAATCTATTAGTTATTTGAAATTTTAATTTTTGTAATGTGTTCTTAATGTTGTTCTCCTTAAAATGTATATCCCTAATTTCTAAATTAAGGATATTCATTTTAAATCTAAATATGTGTGTGTTAAGTTTTGAAACGAGTGAGCGGTTTGTCATGTCAATATTGATTTTCAATTTATCTATGTGAGGTGGAAATGTCCTAGACTTTTTACATGTCAACAGAAGTAACTTTTGGTTCGTCACTGAGGCTAATTTAACAGACATATTCGAATAATCCTTTAATATACGTGAACAATACAATCCAAATTCATGTGAAATAAAATTGAAAAAGTTGCTATGCCGGGAATAATTTAATGCCATGGTGTGAAAGTACTAATTATTATAATTTTACCGATCGTGTAATATATATAAGATAAATAATTTTTATCTGGCAATCAACGATCCAATTATTACGCAGGCGGAATTCTAAATAGTGATCAGAGAAATTAAATTAAAAATTAAAAATTAATAATTACTTACGTAAACCATCCTAATAAGGCAAATCAACCTTTACAGTAATTAATTTCCAACGTTTCGGCCACATTTTGGCCCTCTTCAGGGATAAATTACGGTATAATTAACCTTTAACAAAAATTAATAAATGGATTAAGTATTGTTCAATAATAAAAGAAACCAGAGGAAAAGAAACTAAATGGTAATTGTAGGATCATTACGATATTGATCATCTGATAAATTAGTCGTACTTACTTATTTCGGATGGTTTGACTAAAATTCCCTATTCAGGGAACCTGAAGATATTTATTACATGTTTACTCCATGTGAGACTAATACGCACTGCGAGGATCGTTATGGCGTATGTGGAAACGCAACCGTGTCTGATCCTGATCGATATAGAGGGGGTACATATGACGATGATGGCGCGAAAATTCAAATCCCTATAGGCACAAGTCAGATCTCAAAAACCATGTCGCAGAGGTCCCGACATACAGCGCATCAGGGCGACTGCGACAGGGCGTCGGATATATATCACTTTTATGTTTTCACTAAGAATAGTTAACAATTGTACATGTCTAAGAACCTACACTGCATCAACCAAGCAACTATATACTAACAATAGTTGTTAATATTCTTATTTGGTGAATTAAGAACCAAAACTCAGAGACCCTGGAAAATTGTAGTATATTGAAACCAACTAACCTTATATAATGAACACCAATATTCTATAAAGTCAAAAGATGTAAAGTGACTTACTAATATTGTGAGATGTTATTGATAATATTTAACATTATTTAACAAAGAACTGAAAAGGTGTCATACGAAAAGTTGTTAATCATATTAGTTATGTAACTAATAATTCGATGATATTATGGTAATAATCATCCACCTCATGTTTTTCAGTTCTTTTGTTAACAGTGTTGTTAGATAATATAAAAAATGTTTCATACAAGAGTCGTTTATTAAGGTTGGTTTCATTTTTGAGAACGGTGGTTTCATCAAAATTAAAAGAGTGTCCATGCTCGAGATAATGGTGTACTAAATCAGTTGTGCAGGGGTTCGAACTTTTTAGAGACAATTTGTGTTCGTTTATGCGAGATTTTAAATATTGCTTAGTTTGACCAATATAAGTCAAATTACAATCATTACAAGGTATCTTGTAAATGAGATTCGAACGTTTGTCGTTGTGTACTCTATCCTTAGGACTCGCAAAAAGCAACTCATTGCTTAAATTAATTACTGAATAACCGACACTTATGCCCGCCGAGACCAAATCTCTCGCTACACCATCACTAAGACCATGAATGTAAGGTATTGTACCTTTTAACTGCTGTAATAAATTCCTGTTGTCACTGGTTGGTAATGAATTGTAAAATTGGTTAATTCTTTTCTTGATGTGATAATTAATGAAGTGTATTGGATAACTGTTGTTTAAAAGCGTGTTTCTAACCAATTCGATGTTCTTTTCCAAGAATTGTGGGTGTGCTAGCTTCATGGCTCTATCTATTAAGCCTTTAATTAGTCCTATCTTATGAGATACAGGGTGTGCTGAGTGAAAATTCAAATATCTACCTGACCAAGTCTTTTTACGGTACCAATCAGTGACAATGGTATTATTATCCTCAATATTACGTATGAGTCTCACATCCAGAAAACTAATACAACCATCTTCTTCGACCTCATGTGTGAATTTAAGACGTTCATGATAATTATTGAAAACCTGCAGAAGTTCCTCAATGCATTCTTTAGGGGCACATGTTACTATGTCATCTACATATCTTTTGAAGAAAGGTAATCGAAAATTCAGATTGTTTATGCAATTAGCTTGTAGTGTTTCCATAATTAATTCGGCTAAAACCGGTGAGATAGGTGAACCCATAGGAGTACCAAAAGTCTGCTTGTACGGTGTGTTGTTGAATTTAAAAACTGTCGAGGACATTAAGAATTCAAGAACTTCAATAAACTGCAATTTGGGAATCTTAGTGAACTTTTTTATCTGTGACCATCTTTTATTAATAGCTGAGACTACTAGTTGTAAAGGTATATTAGTAAAAAGTGAGGAAACATCTAGAGATAGTAACACGTGTCCTTCGGGAATTTTTATGTTTCTAATAAATTTTACAAAAGACCAACTATCCTTGGTGAATTTGGTGCAGTGACCAGTTACATGACTTAAGATGTTGGATACAAACTTTGAAAGTTTATAGGTGGGCCCACCTATAGACGAAACTATAAGTCGCCACGGTATATCTGGTTTATGTATTTTGGGTAATTGTATTTTGGGTAAACCATATGCTCTCGGAGTTATAGCATTATGCACCACTAAGTATTTGTACGTGTTATCGTCAATGTACCCTTTTTTGAGCCAGTCCCTTGCAAAATTATTATTTCTTATTTGAGAAGTGGATGTATATTCACTAGTTATACGTGTGTAAGTTGATTCATCAGAAATCAAGTTTTTCTATGTTTTCTATATATTGTGTTTTGTTAATAATGACTGATGTATTTCCTTTATCTGCTCTAATGATTAAAAGTTCGTTATTGTTTTTCAAAATTTTTTTTGTCTTTTTAAATAGTATGGAAAACTGTAGATTAATTTGTTCAATATTGGAATTATGTTTTAAGTAATTATAAATTTTGTTAACTACTTTGAATCTTGTTTGTTTTCTTTCTCTGTCGTTTTTAATTTTACTAACGTTGTGTTCTATTTCAACTATGTATTTTAATAACCAAGATTTTATGTTGTAATTGTTAAATGAGAATTTCGGACCTAATGCTATTATGAACTTTACTTCTTTCGGAATATTTGTGTCAGTCAAATTTATACACCACTTCTCAATATCAATCGATTCTACAATCTTTCCAACATAATCATTGTCTTTCTTAATTTTGACGAATTTTTCTGAACAGTCACTTTTATATCGATGAAAAAGTCTATCATATTTTTGTTTTTGTGCTGTAAAAAACGAACTATAAATCTCAACCGGTTATCTATTAGTTATTTGAAATTTTAATTTTTGTAATGTGTTCTTAATGTTGTTCTCCTTAAAATGTATATCCCTAATTTCTAAATTAAGGATATTCATTTTAAATCTAAATATGTGTGTGTTAAGTTTTGAAACGAGTGAGCGGTTTGTCATGTCAATATTGATTTTCAATTTATCTATGTGAGGTGGAAATGTCCTAGACTTTTTACATGTCAACAGAAGTAACTTTTGGTTCGTCACTGAGGCTAATTTAACAGACATATTCGAATAATCCTTTAATATACGTGAACAATACAATCCAAATTCATGTGAAATAAAATTGAAAAAGTTGCTATGCCGGGAATAATTTAATGCCATGGTGTGAAAGTACTAATTATTATAATTTTACCGATCGTGTAATATATATAAGATAAATAATTTTTATCTGGCAATCAACGATCCAATTATTACGCAGGCGGAATTCTAAATAGTGATCAGAGAAATTAAATTAAAAATTAAAAATTAATAATTACTTACGTAAACCATCCTAATAAGGCAAATCAACCTTTACAGTAATTAATTTCCAACGTTTCGGCCACATTTTGGCCCTCTTCAGGGATAAATTACGGTATAATTAACCCTTAACAAAAATTAATAAATGGATTAAGTATTGTTCAATAATAAAAGAAACCAGAGGAAAAGAAACTAAATGGTAATTGTAGGATCATTACGATATTGATCATCTGATAAATTAGTCGTACTTACTTATTTCGGATGGTTTGACTAAAATTCCCTATTCAGGGAACCTGAAGATATTTATTACATGTTTACTCCATGTGAGACTAATACGCACTGCGAGGATCGTTATGGCGTATGTGGAAACGCAACCGTGTCTGATCCTGATCGATATAGAGGGGGTACATATGACGATGATGGCGCGAAAATTCAAATCCCTATAGGCACAAGTCAGATCTCAAAAACCATGTCGCAGAGGTCCCGACATACAGCGCATCAGGGCGACTGCGACAGGGCGTCGGATATATATCACTTTTATGTTTTCACTAAGGATATTTAACAATTGTACATGTCTAAGAACCTACACTGCATCAACCAAGCAACTATATACTAACAATAGTTGTTAATATTCTTATTTGGTGAATTAAGAACCAAAACTCAGAGACCATGGAAAATTGTAGTATATTGAAACCAACTAACCTTATATAATGAACACCAATATTCTATAAAGTCAAAAGATGTAAAGTGACTTACTAATATTGTGAGATGTTATTGATAATATTTAACATTATTTAACAAAGAACTGAAAAGGTGTCATACGAAAAGTTGTTAATCATATTAGTTATGTAACTAATAATTCGATGATATTATGGTAATAATCATCCACCTCATGTTTTTCAGTTCTTTTGTTAACAGTGTTGTTAGATAATATAAAAAATGTTTCATACAAGAGTCGTTTATTAAGGTTGGTTTCATTTTTGAGAACGGTGGTTTCATCAAAATTAAAAGAGTGTCCATGCTCGAGATAATGGTGTACTAAATCAGTTGTGCAGGGGTTCGAACTTTTTAGAGACAATTTGTGTTCGTTTATGCGAGATTTTAAATATTGCTTAGTTTGACCAATATAAGTCAAATTACAATCATTACAAGGTATCTTGTAAATGAGATTCGAACGTTTGTCGTTGTGTACTCTATCCTTAGGACTCGCAAAAAGCAACTCATTGCTTAAATTAATTACTGAATAACCGACACTTATGCCCGCCGAGACCAAATCTCTCGCTACACCATCACTAAGACCATGAATGTAAGGTATTGTACCTTTTAACTGCTGTAATAAATTCCTGTTGTCACTGGTTGGTAATGAATTGTAAAATTGGTTAATTCTTTTCTTGATGTGATAATTAATGAAGTGTATTGGATAACTGTTGTTTAAAAGCGTGTTTCTAACCAATTCGATGTTCTTTTCCAAGAATTGTGGGTGTGCTAGCTTCATGGCTCTATCTATTAAGCCTTTAATTAGTCCTATCTTATGAGATACAGGGTGTGCTGAGTGAAAATTCAAATATCTACCTGACCAAGTCTTTTTACGGTACCAATCAGTGACAATGGTATTATTATCCTCAATATTACGTATGAGTCTCACATCCAGAAAACTAATACAACCATCTTCTTCGACCTCATGTGTGAATTTAAGACGTTCATGATAATTATTGAAAACCTGCAGAAGTTCCTCAATGCATTCTTTAGGGGCACATGTTACTATGTCATCTACATATCTTTTGAAGAAAGGTAATCGAAAATTCAGATTGTTTATGCAATTAGCTTGTAGTGTTTCCATAATTAATTCGGCTAAAACCGGTGAGATAGGTGAACCCATAGGAGTACCAAAAGTCTGCTTGTACGGTGTGTTGTTGAATTTAAAAACTGTCGAGGACATTAAGAATTCAAGAACTTCAATAAACTGCAATTTGGGAATCTTAGTGAACTTTTTTATTTGTGACCATCTTTTATTAATAGCTGAGACTACTAGTTGTAAAGGTATATTAGTAAAAAGTGAGGAAACATCTAGAGATAGTAACACGTGTCCTTCGGGAATTTTTATGTTTCTAATAAATTTTACAAAAGACCAACTATCCTTGGTGAATTTGGTGCAGTGACCAGTTACATGACTTAAGATGTTGGATACAAACTTTGAAAGTTTATAGGTGGGCCCACCTATAGACGAAACTATAAGTCGCCACGGTATATCTGGTTTATGTATTTTGGGTAATTGTATTTTGGGTAAACCATATGCTCTCGGAGTTATAGCATTATGCACCACTAAGTATTTGTACGTGTTATCGTCAATGTACCCTTTTTTGAGCCAGTCCCTTGCAAAATTATTATTTCTTATTTGAGAAGTGGATGTATATTCACTAGTTATACGTGTGTAAGTTGATTCATCAGAAATCAAGTTTTTCTATGTTTTCTATATATTGTGTTTTGTTAATAATGACTGATGTATTTCCTTTATCTGCTCTAATGATTAAAAGTTCGTTATTGTTTTTCAAAAATTTTTTTGTCTTTTTAAATAGTATGGAAAACTGTAGATTAATTTGTTCAATATTGGAATTATGTTTTAAGTAATTATAAATTTTGTTAACTACTTTGAATCTTGTTTGTTTTCTTTCTCTGTCGTTTTTAATTTTACTAACGTTGTGTTCTATTTCAACTATGTATTTTAATAACCAAGATTTTATGTTGTAATTGTTAAATGAGAATTTCGGACCTAATGCTATTATGAACTTTACTTCTTTCGGAATATTTGTGTCAGTCAAATTTATACACCACTTCTCAATATCAATCGATTCTACAATCTTTCCAACATAATCATTGTCTTTCTTAATTTTGACGAATTTTTCTGAACAGTCACTTTTATATCGATGAAAAAGTCTATCATATTTTTGTTTTTGTGCTGTAAAAAACGAACTATAAATCTCAACCGGTAATCTATTAGTTATTTGAAATTTTAATTTTTGTAATGTGTTCTTAATGTTGTTCTCCTTAAAATGTATATCCCTAATTTCTAAATTAAGGATATTCATTTTAAATCTAAATATGTGTGTGTTAAGTTTTGAAACGAGTGAGCGGTTTGTCATGTCAATATTGATTTTCAATTTATCTATGTGAGGTGGAAATGTCCTAGACTTTTTACATGTCAACAGAAGTAACTTTTGGTTCGTCACTGAGGCTAATTTAACAGACATATTCGAATAATCCTTTAATATACGTGAACAATACAATCCAAATTCATGTGAAATAAAATTGAAAAAGTTGCTATGCCGGGAATAATTTAATGCCATGGTGTGAAAGTACTAATTATTATAATTTTACCGATCGTGTAATATATATAAGATAAATAATTTTTATCTGGCAATCAACGATCCAATTATTACGCAGGCGGAATTCTAAATAGTGATCAGAGAAATTAAATTAAAAATTAAAAATTAATAATTACTTACGTAAACCATCCTAATAAGGCAAATCAACCTTTACAGTAATTAATTTCCAACGTTTCGGCCACATTTTGGCCCTCTTCAGGGATAAATTACGGTATAATTAACCTTTAACAAAAATTAATAAATGGATTAAGTATTGTTCAATAATAAAAGAAACCAGAGGAAAAGAAACTAAATGGTAATTGTAGGATCATTACGATATTGATCATCTGATAAATTAGTCGTACTTACTTATTTCGGATGGTTTGACTAAAATTCCCTATTCAGGGAACCTGAAGATATTTATTACATGTTTACTCCATGTGAGACTAATACGCACTGCGAGGATCGTTATGGCGTATGTGGAAACGCAACCGTGTCTGATCCTGATCGATATAGAGGGGGTACATATGACGATGATGGCGCGAAAATTCAAATCCCTATAGGCACAAGTCAGATCTCAAAAACCATGTCGCAGAGGTCCCGACATACAGCGCATCAGGGCGACTGCGACAGGGCGTCGGATATATATCACTTTTATGTTTTCACTAAGAATATTTAACAATTGTACATGTCTAAGAACCTACACTGCATCAACCAAGCAACTATATACTAACAATAGTTGTTAATATTCTTATTTGGTGAATTAAGAACCAAAACTCAGAGACCCTGGAAAATTGTAGTATATTGAAACCAACTAACCTTATATAATGAACACCAATATTCTATAAAGTCAAAAGATGTAAAGTGACTTACTAATATTGTGAGATGTTATTGATAATATTTAACATTATTTAACAAAGAACTGAAAAGGTGTCATACGAAAAGTTGTTAATCATATTAGTTATGTAACTAATAATTCGATGATATTATGGTAATAATCATCCACCTCATGTTTTTCAGTTCTTTTGTTAACAGTGTTGTTAGATAATATAAAAAATGTTTCATACAAGAGTCGTTTATTAAGGTTGGTTTCATTTTTGAGAACGGTGGTTTCATCAAAATTAAAAGAGTGTCCATGCTCGAGATAATGGTGTACTAAATCAGTTGTGCAGGGGTTCGAACTTTTTAGAGACAATTTGTGTTCGTTTATGCGAGATTTTAAATATTGCTTAGTTTGACCAATATAAGTCAAATTACAATCATTACAAGGTATCTTGTAAATGAGATTCGAACGTTTGTCTTTGTGTACTCTATCCTTAGGACTCGCAAAAAGCAACTCATTGCTTAAATTAATTACTGAATAACCGACACTTATGCCCGCCGAGACCAAATCTCTCGCTACACCATCACTAAGACCATGAATGTAAGGTATTGTACCTTTTAACTGCTGTAATAAATTCCTGTTGTCACTGGTTGGTAATGAATTGTAAAATTGGTTAATTCTTTTCTTGATGTGATAATTAATGAAGTGTATTGGATAACTGTTGTTTAAAAGCGTGTTTCTAACCAATTCGATGTTCTTTTCCCAGAATTGTGGGTGTGCTAGCTTCATGGCTCTATCTATTAATCCTTTAATTAGTCCTATCTTATGAGATACAGGGTGTGCTGAGTGAAAATTCAAATATCTACCTGACCAAGTCTTTTTACGGTACCAATCAGTGACAATGGTATTATTATCCTCAATATTACATATGAGTCTCACATCCAGAAAACTAATACAACCATCTTCTTCGACCTCATGTGTGAATTTAAGACGTTCATGATAATTATTGAAAACCTGCAGAAGTTCCTCAATGCATTCTTTAGGGGCACATGTTACTATGTCATCTACATATCTTTTGAAGAAAGGTAATCGAAAATTCAGATTGTTTATGCAATTAGCTTGTAGTGTTTCCATAATTAATTCGGCTAAAACCGGTGAGATAGGTGAACCCATAGGAGTACCAAAAGTCTGCTTGTACGGTGTGTTGTTGAATTTAAAAACTGTCGAGGACATTAAGAATTCAATAACTTCAATAAACTGCAATTTGGGAATCTTAGTGAACTTTTTTATCTGTGACCATCTTTTATTAATAGCTGAGACTACTAGTTGTAAAGGTATATTAGTAAAAAGTGAGGAAACATCTAGAGATAGTAACACGTGTCCTTCGGGAATTTTTATGTTTCTAATAAATTTTACAAAAGACCAACTATCCTTGGTGAATTTGGTGCAGTGACCAGTTACATGACTTAAGATGTTGGATACAAACTTTGAAAGTTTATAGGTGGGCCCACCTATAGACGAAACTATAAGTCGCCACGGTATATCTGGTTTATGTATTTTGGGTAATTGTATTTTGGGTAAACCATATGCTCTCGGAGTTATAGCATTATGCACCACTAAGTATTTGTACGTGTTATCGTCAATGTACCCTTTTTTGAGCCAGTCCCTTGCAAAATTATTATTTCTTATTTGAGAAGTGGATGTATATTCACTAGTTATACGTGTGTAAGTTGATTCATCAGAAATCAAGTTTTTCTATGTTTTCTATATATTGTGTTTTGTTAATAATGACTGATGTATTTCCTTTATCTGCTCTAATGATTAAAAGTTCGTTATTGTTTTTCAAAAATTTTTTTGTCTTTTTAAATAGTATGGAAAACTGTAGATTAATTTGTTCAATATTGGAATTATGTTTTAAGTAATTATAAATTTTGTTAACTACTTTGAATCTTGTTTGTTTTCTTTCTCTGTCGTTTTTAATTTTACTAACGTTGTGTTCTATTTCAACTATGTATTTTAATAACCAAGATTTTATGTTGTAATTGTTAAATGAGAATTTCGGACCTAATGCTATTATGAACTTTACTTCTTTCGGAATATTTGTGTCAGTCAAATTTATACACCACTTCTCAATATCAATCGATTCTACAATCTTTCCAACATAATCATTGTCTTTCTTAATTTTGACGAATTTTTCTGAACAGTCACTTTTATATCGATGAAAAAGTCTATCATATTTTTGTTTTTGTGCTGTAAAAAACGAACTATAAATCTCAACCGGTTATCTATTAGTTATTTGAAATTTTAATTTTTGTAATGTGTTCTTAATGTTGTTCTCCTTAAAATGTATATCCCTAATTTCTAAATTAAGGATATTCATTTTAAATCTAAATATGTGTGTGTTAAGTTTTGAAACGAGTGAGCGGTTTGTCATGTCAATATTGATTTTCAATTTATCTATGTGAGGTGGAAATGTCCTAGACTTTTTACATGTCAACAGAAGTAACTTTTGGTTCGTCACTGAGGCTAATTTAACAGACATATTCGAATAATCCTTTAATATACGTGAACAATACAATCCAAATTCATGTGAAATAAAATTGAAAAAGTTGCTATGCCGGGAATAATTTAATGCCATGGTGTGAAAGTACTAATTATTATAATTTTACCGATCGTGTAATATATATAAGATAAATAATTTTTATCTGGCAATCAACGATCCAATTATTACGCAGGCGGAATTCTAAATAGTGATCAGAGAAATTAAATTAAAAATTAAAAATTAATAATTACTTACGTAAACCATCCTAATAAGGCAAATCAACCTTTACAGTAATTAATTTCCAACGTTTC
This sequence comes from Mimumesa dahlbomi, assembly GCA_917499265.3. Taxonomy (NCBI): domain Eukaryota; kingdom Metazoa; phylum Arthropoda; class Insecta; order Hymenoptera; family Crabronidae; genus Mimumesa; species Mimumesa dahlbomi. Next base: position 19,708,651 of record OU824114.1, on the reverse strand, counting down.
GGCCACATTTTGGCCCTCTTCAGGGATAAATTACGGTATAATTAACCTTTAACAAAAATTAATAAATGGATTAAGTATTGTTCAATAATAAAAGAAACCAGAGGAAAAGAAACTAAATGGTAATTGTAGGATCATTACGATATTGATCATCTGATAAATTAGTCGTACTTACTTATTTCGGATGGTTTGACTAAAATTCCCTATTCAGGGAACCTGAAGATATTTATTACATGTTTACTCCATGTGAGACTAATACGCACTGCGAGGATCGTTATGGCGTATGTGGAAACGCAACCGTGTCTGATCCTGATCGATATAGAGGGGGTACATATGACGATGATGGCGCGAAAATTCAAATCCCTATAGGCACAAGTCAGATCTCAAAAACCATGTCGCAGAGGTCCCGACATACAGCGCATCAGGGCGACTGCGACAGGGCGTCGGATATATATCACTTTTATGTTTTCACTAAGAATATTTAACAATTGTACATGTCTAAGAACCTACACTGCATCAACCAAGCAACTATATACTAACAATAGTTGTTAATATTCTTATTTGGTGAATTAAGAACCAAAACTCAGAGACCCTGGAAAATTGTAGTATATTGAAACCAACTAACCTTATATAATGAACACCAATATTCTATAAAGTCAAAAGATGTAAAGTGACTTACTAATATTGTGAGATGTTATTGATAATATTTAACATTATTTAACAAAGAACTGAAAAGGTGTCATACGAAAAGTTGTTAATCATATTAGTTATGTAACTAATAATTCGATGATATTATGGTAATAATCATCCACCTCATGTTTTTCAGTTCTTTTGTTAACAGTGTTGTTAGATAATATAAAAAATGTTTCATACAAGAGTCGTTTATTAAGGTTGGTTTCATTTTTGAGAACGGTGGTTTCATCAAAATTAAAAGAGTGTCCATGCTCGAGATAATGGTGTACTAAATCAGTTGTGCAGGGGTTCGAACTTTTTAGAGACAATTTGTGTTCGTTTATGCGAGATTTTAAATATTGCTTAGTTTGACCAATATAAGTCAAATTACAATCATTACAAGGTATCTTGTAAATGAGATTCGAACGTTTGTCTTTGTGTACTCTATCCTTAGGACTCGCAAAAAGCAACTCATTGCTTAAATTAATTACTGAATAACCGACACTTATGCCCGCCGAGACAAAATCTCTCGCTACACCATCACTAAGACCATGAATGTAAGGTATTGTACCTTTTAACTGCTGTAATAAATTCCTGTTGTCACTGGTTGGTAATGAATTGTAAAATTGGTTAATTCTTTTCTTGATGTGATAATTAATGAAGTGTATTGGATAACTGTTGTTTAAAAGCGTGTTTCTAACCAATTCGATGTTCTTTTCCCAGAATTGTGGGTGTGCTAGCTTCATGGCTCTATCTATTAATCCTTTAATTAGTCCTATCTTATGAGATACAGGGTGTGCTGAGTGAAAATTCAAATATCTACCTGACCAAGTCTTTTTACGGTACCAATCAGTGACAATGGTATTATTATCCTCAATATTACGTATGAGTCTCACATCCAGAAAACTAATACAACCATCTTCTTCGACCTCATGTGTGAATTTAAGACGTTCATGATAATTATTGAAAACCTGCAGAAGTTCCTCAATGCATTCTTTAGGGGCACATGTTACTATGTCATCTACATATCTTTTGAAGAAAGGTAATCGAAAATTCAGATTGTTTATGCAATTAGCTTGTAGTGTTTCCATAATTAATTCGGCTAAAACCGGTGAGATAGGTGAACCCATAGGAGTACCAAAAGTCTGCTTGTACGGTGTGTTGTTGAATTTAAAAACTGTCGAGGACATTAAGAATTCAATAACTTCAATAAACTGCAATTTGGGAATCTTAGTGAACTTTTTTATCTGTGACCATCTTTTATTAATAGCTGAGACTACTAGTTGTAAAGGTATATTAGTAAAAAGTGAGGAAACATCTAGAGATAGTAACACGTGTCCTTCGGGAATTTTTATGTTTCTAATAAATTTTACAAAAGACCAACTATCCTTGGTGAATTTGGTGCAGTGACCAGTTACATGACTTAAGATGTTGGATACAAACTTTGAAAGTTTATAGGTGGGCCCACCTATAGACGAAACTATAAGTCGCCACGGTATATCTGGTTTATGTATTTTGGGTAATTGTATTTTGGGTAAACCATATGCTCTCGGAGTTATAGCATTATGCACCACTAAGTATTTGTACGTGTTATCGTCAATGTACCCTTTTTTGAGCCAGTCCCTTGCAAAATTATTATTTCTTATTTGAGAAGTGGATGTATATTCACTAGTTATACGTGTGTAAGTTGATTCATCAGAAATCAAGTTTTTCTATGTTTTCTATATATTGTGTTTTGTTAATAATGACTGATGTATTTCCTTTATCTGCTCTAATGATTAAAAGTTCGTTATTGTTTTTCAAAAATTTTTTTGTCTTTTTAAATAGTATGGAAAACTGTAGATTAATTTGTTCAATATTGGAATTATGTTTTAAGTAATTATAAATTTTGTTAACTACTTTGAATCTTGTTTGTTTTCTTTCTCTGTCGTTTTTAATTTTACTAACGTTGTGTTCTATTTCAACTATGTATTTTAATAACCAAGATTTTATGTTGTAATTGTTAAATGAGAATTTCGGACCTAATGCTATTATGAACTTTACTTCTTTCGGAATATTTGTGTCAGTCAAATTTATACACCACTTCTCAATATCAATCGATTCTACAATCTTTCCAACATAATCATTGTCTTTCTTAATTTTGACGAATTTTTCTGAACAGTCACTTTTATATCGATGAAAAAGTCTATCATATTTTTGTTTTTGTGCTGTAAAAAACGAACTATAAATCTCAACCGGTTATCTATTAGTTATTTGAAATTTTAATTTTTGTAATGTGTTCTTAATGTTGTTCTCCTTAAAATGTATATCCCTAATTTCTAAATTAAGGATATTCATTTTAAATCTAAATATGTGTGTGTTAAGTTTTGAAACGAGTGAGCGGTTTGTCATGTCAATATTGATTTTCAATTTATCTATGTGAGGTGGAAATGTCCTAGACTTTTTACATGTCAACAGAAGTAACTTTTGGTTCGTCACTGAGGCTAATTTAACAGACATATTCGAATAATCCTTTAATATACGTGAACAATACAATCCAAATTCATGTGAAATAAAATTGAAAAAGTTGCTATGCCGGGAATAATTTAATGCCATGGTGTGAAAGTACTAATTATTATAATTTTACCGATCGTGTAATATATATAAGATAAATAATTTTTATCTGGCAATCAACGATCCAATTATTACGCAGGCGGAATTCTAAATAGTGATCAGAGAAATTAAATTAAAAATTAAAAATTAATAATTACTTACGTAAACCATCCTAATAAGGCAAATCAACCTTTACAGTAATTAATTTCCAACGTTTCGGCCACATTTTGGCCCTCTTCAGGGATAAATTACGGTATAATTAACCTTTAACAAAAATTAATAAATGGATTAAGTATTGTTCAATAATAAAAGAAACCAGAGGAAAAGAAACTAAATGGTAATTGTAGGATCATTACGATATTGATCATCTGATAAATTAGTCGTACTTACTTATTTCGGATGGTTTGACTAAAATTCCCTATTCAGGGAACCTGAAGATATTTATTACATGTTTACTCCATGTGAGACTAATACGCACTGCGAGGATCGTTATGGCGTATGTGGAAACGCAACCGTGTCTGATCCTGATCGATATAGAGGGGGTACATATGACGATGATGGCGCGAAAATTCAAATCCCTATAGGCACAAGTCAGATCTCAAAAACCATGTCGCAGAGGTCCCGACATACAGCGCATCAGGGCGACTGCGACAGGGCGTCGGATATATATCACTTTTATGTTTTCACTAAGAATATTTAACAATTGTACATGTCTAAGAACCTACACTGCATCAACCAAGCAACTATATACTAACAATAGTTGTTAATATTCTTATTTGGTGAATTAAGAACCAAAACTCAGAGACCCTGGAAAATTGTAGTATATTGAAACCAACTAACCTTATATAATGAACACCAATATTCTATAAAGTCAAAAGATGTAAAGTGACTTACTAATATTGTGAGATGTTATTGATAATATTTAACATTATTTAACAAAGAACTGAAAAGGTGTCATACGAAAAGTTGTTAATCATATTAGTTATGTAACTAATAATTCGATGATATTATGGTAATAATCATCCACCTCATGTTTTTCAGTTCTTTTGTTAACAGTGTTGTTAGATAATATAAAAAATGTTTCATACAAGAGTCGTTTATTAAGGTTGGTTTCATTTTTGAGAACGGTGGTTTCATCAAAATTAAAAGAGTGTCCATGCTCGAGATAATGGTGTACTAAATCAGTTGTGCAGGGGTTCGAACTTTTTAGAGACAATTTGTGTTCGTTTATGCGAGATTTTAAATATTGCTTAGTTTGACCAATATAAGTCAAATTACAATCATTACAAGGTATCTTGTAAATGAGATTCGAACGTTTGTCTTTGTGTACTCTATCCTTAGGACTCGCAAAAAGCAACTCATTGCTTAAATTAATTACTGAATAACCGACACTTATGCCCGCCGAGACAAAATCTCTCGCTACACCATCACTAAGACCATGAATGTAAGGTATTGTACCTTTTAACTGCTGTAATAAATTCCTGTTGTCACTGGTTGGTAATGAATTGTAAAATTGGTTAATTCTTTTCTTGATGTGATAATTAATGAAGTGTATTGGATAACTGTTGTTTAAAAGCGTGTTTCTAACCAATTCGATGTTCTTTTCCCAGAATTGTGGGTGTGCTAGCTTCATGGCTCTATCTATTAATCCTTTAATTAGTCCTATCTTATGAGATACAGGGTGTGCTGAGTGAAAATTCAAATATCTACCTGACCAAGTCTTTTTACGGTACCAATCAGTGACAATGGTATTATTATCCTCAATATTACGTATGAGTCTCACATCCAGAAAACTAATACAACCATCTTCTTCGACCTCATGTGTGAATTTAAGACGTTCATGATAATTATTGAAAACCTGCAGAAGTTCCTCAATGCATTCTTTAGGGGCACATGTTACTATGTCATCTACATATCTTTTGAAGAAAGGTAATCGAAAATTCAGATTGTTTATGCAATTAGCTTGTAGTGTTTCCATAATTAATTCGGCTAAAACCGGTGAGATAGGTGAACCCATAGGAGTACCAAAAGTCTGCTTGTACGGTGTGTTGTTGAATTTAAAAACTGTCGAGGACATTAAGAATTCAATAACTTCAATAAACTGCAATTTGGGAATCTTAGTGAACTTTTTTATCTGTGACCATCTTTTATTAATAGCTGAGACTACTAGTTGTAAAGGTATATTAGTAAAAAGTGAGGAAACATCTAGAGATAGTAACACGTGTCCTTCGGGAATTTTTATGTTTCTAATAAATTTTACAAAAGACCAACTATCCTTGGTGAATTTGGTGCAGTGACCAGTTACATGACTTAAGATGTTGGATACAAACTTTGAAAGTTTATAGGTGGGCCCACCTATAGACGAAACTATAAGTCGCCACGGTATATCTGGTTTATGTATTTTGGGTAAACCATATGCTCTCGGAGTTATAGCATTATGCACCACTAAGTATTTGTACGTGTTATCGTCAATGTACCCTTTTTTGACCCAGTCCCTTGCAAAAGTATAGTACATTGTTGTTCATTATATAAGGTTAGTTGGTTTCAATATACTACAATTTTCCATGGTCTCTGAGTTTTGGTTCTTAATTCACCAAATAAGAATATTAACAACTATTGTTAGTATATAGTTGCTTGGTTGATGCAGTGTAGGTTCTTAGACATGTACAATTGTTAAATATCCTTAGTGAAAACATAAAAGTGATATATATCCGACGCCCTGTCGCAGTCGCCCTGATGCGCTGTATGTCGGGACCTCTGCGACATGGTTTTTGAGATCTGACTTGTGCCTATAGGGATTTGAATTTTCGCGCCATCATCGTCATATGTACCCCCTCTATATCGATCAGGATCAGACACGGTTGCGTTTCCACATACGCCATAACGATCCTCGCAGTGCGTATTAGTCTCACATGGAGTAAACATGTAATAAATATCTTCAGGTTCCCTGAATAGGGAATTTTAGTCAAACCATCCGAAATAAGTAAGTACGACTAATTTATCAGATGATCAATATCGTAATGATCCTACAATTACCATTTAGTTTCTTTTTCTCTGGTTTCTTTTATTATTGAACAATACTTAATCCATTTATTAATTTTTGTTAAGGGTTAATTATACCGTAATTTATCCCTGAAGAGGGCCAAAATGTGGCCGACACGTTGGAAATTAATTACTGTAAAGGTTGATTTGCCTTATTAGGATGGTTTACGTAAGTAATTATTAATTTTTAATTTTTAATTTAATTTCTCTGATCACTATTTAGAATTCCGCCTGCGTAATAATTGGATCGTTGATTGCCAGATAAAAATTATTTATCTTATATATATTACACGATCGGTAAAATTATAATAATTAGTACTTTTTATGTATGTTATGTACCTGCAATATAAGAAGATATATATTTTATTTTCTTTACAACTTTCCGTTGAATTTTTTTTTTATTTTGTCAATTAAATATCAAACCGGTCAAAATGACCGGTTTGGTAGAAATAGAGTTAAAAAACGACACCCTTCACGTAACCATCGTCGCTAAATCACGACAGAGATCTCGCGCCGCGTCGAACCCGCGTACGAAACGGTGTACAATCGCAGTTTACAATACGGAAACTATAATACAATAAATACTATTTATTAAAACAAACAATTCAATACAATCGCAGTGTTTAATAAAAATACATCCATAACACGCGCCGCGAGTTCAATTAATAAGTGCAAAGACGCAGTGCGACCCACCCTGACGACCACAACCACCCAACACGCAACGTGTAACGGTACGTCCCTCTAGCATTGACAACCACAGGACCGCACCTTACTTTATGAATAGGTTCGGGGCAGGCCGATAAAGAAATGTGAAACCGTAAAACATGAACTTCTTGATTTATTCAGTTTTCTTAATCTCTACTGTACAATTTCTTATTTTCCTACGCTATCGCACATTCCTCATACACGCGTTTTCCTAATTCTATTCCTCTTAATGTAAATTCCCTATTCTAATGTTGGTATTTACAGAAGTCCCTGCGCTAATTCCTATACTATTGCCCGAACACACACACTTGCACACGTACGCGATCAGCTGTTTGGCGCTGTTTTCGCTCGATCTCTCTCTCTCACACACACGTCGTTCGTCGTTTCACTCGCACTCGACTTATTCTATTTTCGGCTTTAAATGCACAGAGTTTCTTTTCGCACTCTTCTCAAGCATTCAGAGAGGGGGAATATGGATTATGGAACGATGGATGAGATCGGGGTCTGACCGCAATGATCAGCCGCTACTACTTAGGTATGAAGGTGCAGATTTGGTTACTTTGGTACGGTAGGAAACCCTTTTGGTGATAGGTCCGGTCGCAATGTCCGGGTGTTACTCCCTCCAAGGTGGATTGTTCTTCTCGAGATAGGTCCGGTCGCAATGACCGGGTGTTACTTCCGAAGGAACGAAGGATAGACACTAGGTAGAGATAGGTAGAGATAGGTCACAGCGCAATGCCGTGGTGTTACTTCCGTGTCTTTTAGGAAATTGGAAATTGGTGGAATAAGGATATGCTCTCTCTATCTTTCTCTCTCTCTCTTTCATTCGCTCACTCCTCCTATTCTAATCGCAATATTCTCAATGTTCATTTATTTAATAGCCAATTAGTCGAAGGTTGTTCAAATTGTGGTTGAATGCTACGTATGTTTCAGTTTGACTGTAGAACAATAAGTAAGTCTAGGTGCGTTTTGCGCCGCCTTATATACACTTTGTTGTCGCACGCACCGCCCAATCATAAGCCTATACTCTATGCGAGGCATCGAACTCTTTAGTTTTTTGTATATTATCTAATTCTGCCGACTCATCGGCGCTGTCCGTGGTTCGCAGCTCCGGCAGTGGTAGTCAATTGGGGGCTACCGTCTCGACGCCCCCCCAGATCGGACACTCCTCGGACGATGTCCGGGGATGGACGATCTTTATCCCCGGCGGTCTGGTTTTGCCATCGCCTCCTCCGTCTTCTTCTTTTTCTTAGAATACTCTTATTTTCTATTTTTATAGGTTTTCTTTTGGGATAATGATCATGGAATAATCTTTTAACAAATTTATTGTTGTCTTAGCCTAGGTTGTGTCGCTGTATATATATATAAACGAAAAGAAAAAAAATTTTATAAATCCTCGCGGAGTACAAAAAAAAATGTTTTACAACGATATTTGTCACATTATCCATGCTAAATTTTTCATTCACAGTCGAATTATTGGTAATATTTTTATAATTATTGGCGCGATGCGGCTGTATATCTTATTTCTATTTCTATACTATATATATATATTCTTTCTTTTTTTTTTTTTTTTTTTTATATTAACTTTACAAAATTTTACCCTAACCCTTCGATAGTATACTCTATGTTGAGGACTTATTCTACCTTTTTGCTCAGATGTTTAACTCCCCCCACCATTCTGCGACGTCCAGTGGCTTCGGGTCGTTCCATTTTAGGTATAGGTCGACGAGTTTGTGGCCAGCGTCGTTGCACCCTCTCCATTCGACCGTTCCGATCCGGTGCTTGATCGCGTGCTGGAAGGTGATCGCAGGATTTCGGAGCCATGATCTTCTTTTACGGATTTCTTCGACCCTCCATAGCGCGCATGGAATCGCCGCCGCCGGTGTAGTTTCGATGTAGCTTAGGAGGCTGTATAACTCCCCCATGTCGAAAATCTCGGCCACTCCGGTGTCCATTCGTCGTACCCGTAGTTGTCCGTGTAATATTTCGGTGATATTTGCCCGCTCATATGTGGTCCTCCATCCTTCCCTTCGAGGAACCGCAACTCCTGCTCCTTTTACCATTTGTGATGGTCTGAGCCAGCGGAATATTGCACCGTCCCGGCGAATGAGGCGGGTCAGCTCTATCTCCTGGATGAGGATTTCTTCCTCCATGCCCACGTGTCGTACCCAAAAGTTCTGTGGGTCCTCCACGGCCGTCACCACTACTTCTTGGTTATTTGCACTTATGTCGCACATTATGGACTTTTCTGGTTTACCGTAGGCGAGATTAGACGATAGTGATCTCACGGGGTTCCTCCGTTGCTTAAATAAAACCTGCGACTTCTCGCTCCCCCTTCCAGGTTCCGCGAGCCAGATTGGGATCTGATTGGCCCGTTCCCGTAGGACTTCGTCCCGATCGCTAGTGCCCCCGTCCGTGTCTCCGGTATACTTCTTTAGATCGGTTGATCTTTTTAAATTTTTCGGACCACGTGGCGTTGATTTATATTCGCTATTTCTTCCCATTTTTCTGCAAACTCCCGTGCAATTATATAATTGCGGATCTCCCAGATGTGCGGACGCCACTCGGCATCCTCGCGGAGTCGCTTCTGTCTTTTTACCGCTTCCTGGATCCTTTTTGTTGTCTCTCGATCCGGCGTCTCTATTTTCCGGATTCGGAGACCAGTCGGGAAAGTCTGTACTGCCTTTTCTCTTCTTCCAGGGATCTTGTAGCGCGTCTGTGTGCCGATTCCTTGGATGCTGGGTCCATCGGCCGATTTCCAAGGGCCTCTCCATCTCCGGAGGTTTCCCTGAATTTTCTTCTCCTCCCAGCTTCCTTGCTGACCCGTTTGCGTTCCTATTTCCCGAGAAAAATCCTCCCTTTTCACTTGTTCTTCCACGTTTTTCGTAGTTATCTATTCTTCCTTTCTTTCCATATCGTCTATGTACTGTGTTTCTACCGTACTTTGTGTCCTCCGTTCGTTTCACCGTGTTTATGTATAGCACGCCAACCGTTGTGCCTTTGTCGTCCATGTGTTTTGTTTTTATGTCTTTCCAACCGCTTTTATCGGATGGATTTATATATCTTTTTAAGTTATTAGCGTGAAACATTCCTCTTTCCTTGGTTCCCTCTAAATTTTCCAGCATGTATGTTCCTTGGAAAATCTTTTGTTTTATCTTGTAGGGACCTTCATATACCGAGAAGAATTTTGCTAATTTGTTACTCGAAGCCTTTGAATAATTACACGCTTTTACCAGTACCAATTCTCCTTCGTCGAAGGTCGTCATTCGATGCTTATTATTGAATTTGACGGCTCTACTTTTTCCTTTTCTCATGATTCTTTCTCTTGTCAATTTTATCTTTTGTTCTATCGCATCGTCTTTACTTTCCTCTTTTTCCATTTTCATCCAAGTTTTCCATATCCTCGACGGTTTCCTTCCGAATTGCAGTTCGACTGGGGTGAATTCGGTGGTTTCATGATGTACCTCGTTTATAATATCTTGTATTATATTCACCCACGTCATCCAATTGGTGTGTTTTTCTCCGACAAATGTTCGGAAAAATCGTCCCAATTCGCGGTTCACGCGTTCTACGATGTTTCCTTGTGGATGACGTATTGAAGAGAATACCGCCTGTATTCCTTCCTTTTTTAATTTGTCAATCCACTTATTCGATGTGAATTGCGTCCCGTGATCGAATTGCAATCGTTTCGGTTTTCCTATTTGCGGAATATAGTGCGAGAAGATTTTATTTATGGTTACTGCTGTTGTAGCCTTTTTCAACGGATATAGAACCACATATTTTGAAAATGCATCGATGGTGACTAAAATATATTTGCATCCCCCTTTTGATGTTGGTAATGGTCCAAAATAATCTATGGACACAAGATCGCCTGGGCCTTCCGGAATTATTGTTTGCATTTCCGCATGACTCGTCTGATTGGCTATTTTATTACGTTGACATGAATCGCATGACGCCAGTATCTGCTTTGTTTTCTTTAAAAATTTCGGGTAGCAGAAATCTTCGTTCAACATACGAAAAATCTTTTTCGGTCCTATATGCCCATGCAACTCATGCATTTCGATAACCAACTCATCGATTATGTTTATAGGTACGCAAATCTTCCATTTCCCCTTTTGGTCTTGTTTTCTTAAGATCGAGTCCGCTATCTTATATGTGCCCATCGTTTTCTCCTTACCGTTTTCTGTTATGTTTTCTATTATATTCCGCAATTTCGGGTCGTCCCTTTGAATTTCATCCATTAGCCGCATCTTTTTCGCGAGTTCGCGGTTTGGCTTGCGAGCTAACAGTGTGTACACATAGATGTCCTTGCTTGTACTATTTGTTACTTCGACATCTGACGTCACACGGCTCAAGACGTCGGCTACGCTATTTCGGCTTCCCGGACAATGTTCAATCGTGAAATCATAATCTTGGATTGCTAGCATCCATCTGGTCAGGCGCGAGTTGTTAAACTGACATGTTTGGATATAAGTCAGGGCTTTGTGGTCCGTTATAATTCGGATCTTAGCTCCCAAGACATATGATCGAAATTTTTCTAGTGCCCATACGATAGCTAATAACTCCTTTTCGGTAGTGAAGTAATTGACTTCCGCTCCGTGCAATTTTCGACTTGCAAAGATTATCGCATGTAACTCCCCTGTTTCGTCATATTGCCCCAGTGTTGCCCCTAAAGCATAGTCGCTCGCGTCAGTATGCAATATGTATTCTTTCGTATTATCTGGATGTCGCAGGACTATCGTCTCACAGAATAACGCCTTCACCCTTTCGAACGCCTTTTGTTTATCACCCTCCCAATTCCATTTCGTTTCTTTCTTTAATAGTTCTAGCAGTGGAACTGTTGCTTCTGCATGCAATCGTGAAAACTTCGTATAGAAATTCACCAGCCCCAGAAAGCCCCGTAGCTGTTTCTGGTTTCTTGGTGCTGGAAAATTTTTAATTTCGTCCACTCGTTCTGGCATGGGTTTTATACCTTCTACGCTCAGTATGTGCCCTAGGAATTTAACCTCTTTCCTAAAGAAATGCGATTTCTTAAAGTTTAGGGTCACTCCGCTCTGTCTGAATCTTTCAAATATTTGTTGAAGATGCCGAATGTGTTCTTCCTCGTTTCGTGAGATGCATAAGAGATCGTCGACGAAATTGATAATATGTTCGCCCAAATCTCTTAATACAAAGTCTAGACCACGTATAAGACTCGCACTGCTAGTTTTCAGTCCGAATGGTGTGACGGTAAATTCATAGCATTTTCCTACATGAAGGAACGCGGTATACTTTCTAGATTCTGGCGTCAGTGGGATTTGCCAGAAACTACTCGTCATATCCAGACTGCTCATGATTTTTGCGTCTTTGCATCGTTGAAACAGCTCCTCAATATTCTGCGGTCGTTCGCGATCTTCCTCCAGAACCTTATTTAGTCCTCGCGCGTCCAAACAGAGTCTGATGGATCCATCCTTCTTAACGACTGTGACCATCGGATTTATCCATGGGCTATCCGAACGTTGGATAACTCCATGTTGCATCATTTTATTTATTTCCGTTCGTACCGCGTCTCTCCTTGCCATCGGAATTGGGTATGATTTCGCATAGAAAGGTGTTTTCGTTGTCACCTTTAGCGCATGTTGGTATTCGGATATTCTCCCTGGTCGTTTCGCAAATATGTCTCTGTATCCTGTGATCATGCGCCGAAACTCCTTTTTCTTTTCGTCGCTGAGTTCGCTACTTTCCATCAGCTTTTCCTCTATTTCCTTCTCTTGCAATTCCTCCGATTTCAGATCCTCGGATTCGATTTTGGACGTGTGCTCTTTTCTTCTTACTTCTTCTGTACGCTCCTCGAACCTTGATCGTTTTCTCCCGTCAAACATCAAGCCTCGGACCTTTGCCCCTTCTTTACTCCTATCATTTTCCTCCTCATCTACTATTTTCTCCCGGGCCTGTCCTTCCGGCCTTTCTAAATGTACCCTTCCTCCTACTTCCGATTCAAGGTCCGTCCCGCGTACTTCCGACTCTGCCGTATCACCTTGGTCCGTAATCTCTTCCTTTACATTCTCCTTTTCCTCCTTATCTTCTTCACGTTCCATCTCCTGTTCTTCTACTGCGACGCCATACCCTCCGATAACTCTTATCCGTTGTTCCGTTATATCCCTTTTCTCCCATTCTATTATGGCTGTTTCTCCATTCTTTTCTCCATTCCTGATTTCTAACTGCTCCCTTTCTACGTCAATTTTTGCGTGTAATTCACTTAATGCGTCCATCCCAATTATGCACGTTTGCACCAATTTGGGTACCACCAGGATATTTTGTGATATTTCTACTCCTCCCAATCTTAATTGTGCAAAGAATTGTACTTTTAATCTTCCTGACGCCTTGCCCGTTGCTCCGATTACTTTGAGGCCCACCATGGGAAGCGTAGGACATCTCTGGAAGAACCTTTTCTTCTCCTCGTAATACTCCTCGGAAATGCATGTAACTTCGCTTCCGGTATCTACGAGGGCTTCTATCGTTTGGTTCTCGATGTCCACTTTGACTATCGGACAACCTTTTCGTTCTTTCGCCTTGGTAATCGGGCCCTCGTCTCTCAAGTATTCACGCGGTGGTTCAAACGTCAGATTATTTGCCGCCTTTTTCACTTTTAATTTCTTCTGCCTTTGGTTTCTCGTTGCGCCTGTCTCTGGTGCAGATCTCCGCGCTCCAGCGCTTTTTGGCACAACGCTTATTCGTTTCCCGACGGTCTTTGGTTCACCGGTGAGTGTCTCCTCGCCATCCGTGGACCTTCCATTCGCTGTCTTTCGTCTCTCCCGCTCGGGCCTTGGGCCGAACCCTGCCGTTGTCGGATCACGTTCATGCGCGTCGGTCTCGGCTCATATTCCCTATGTGACGACTGCATCTGCTGCCCCCCCATATATCGTGGTCCACTAGCCCTTGTGTTCCGTCTAGCGCTTGCCGCTGACGCGCTATCGTGTCGTTCTAGAATCGAGAGTGGGCCAGTGTAAGTCGTAACTTGTTGGAGGATGACCTCCTGTTCTACCCTTTCTCCAAAATGTCGGGACAAGTAATCAATGATGGAAGCGTCAGCCATTTTTGGAATTAATTCTCTAACGTTTCCCATCACTCTCGTAGCGTATTCTACTCGAGTCTCTTTGCCTCCCACCGTATAGTACCCCATGTCCAAGTTTTTCCTTATTTTGGCCTGGACCGTTGGGCTCCAAAATCGCTCTATGAAGCTCCCTTGGAATTCCTCAAAGGTTATATGTTCCTCGTCTCTCAGGAACCACCAGTCCTGAGCGGCTCCTCTGAGACACTGGTCGAGAGTGAATCTAATATTACCCCCACGACCGTGCACCTCTTCGCAGTAAGCCCTCAACGCTCGGAGAAACGCCATGGGTCTGGTTCTTCCCGATCCATCGAACGAGAGTCTTTCAGGACACGGTGCTGTCGTCCTTCCTCCTGCATTGTTCGATGGCGGCATACCTCTTACCCAGACGTCCTCTAATTCTGTTATACGTTGGTCGTGTTCATTTATTTTTGACCTTGTGTTTCCTATCTCGGCATTTGCCACACGGAAATTTGCAGCGACCGTTCGAATGTCGTTTTCCTGGAGCTTCAGTTTATCTGCCACCACTCCTAGATCCTTCTCCAATTTTTGGCGCATTTCCCCCATCTCCCCTCTCAATTTGTGTTGGTCCGTCCTTCGAGTCCTTTCCCAGTTGCCGTTAACCTCTTCCCGCAGTAGGTTATTCATCTCACCTACCGTCGACAAGGTATGCTCCTGGGACGCTTTTATTCTTTGGTCAAGGCTCTTGTGTTCTGACTCACATTTTGTTCTAACATCGACGTTTTCCTTGGATAGACTCTTTCGTGTGTCGTCGAGACCTTTCTGTAATTCGTCCCGGACGTCTTGCCGAAAGCCTTCCAATTTTTCGGTCATACTGTTTTGTAGAGCGGCTATTGCTGCCATTATTTCGGACATTTGTGCCTGATGCGCACCGCTTTCCCTACACGATTCTCCTTCCGCTGATGGCACTGTTTCTAATCTTCTGGCCCATCGTCGTGGTGTAGCGTCTGTGGTGATCAAACTTCTCGCCTCTATGTCGACTATTTCGTCTCTCAAGCTTCTATTATCGCTTGTACCTTCCTCTACTACCCGCGGTAAGGACCATCGGTCCGCGGCAGAAAGATCGTACGACTCCTCGCCTCCATCAATGCCAGAGTCTTTTAGCCCTCCAATACGCGTTTCGTCCATTTTTACGCGTTTAATCCGTATCGCTTCACTTCTTTAAATCGTACCTGCCCCACGTTGGGCGCCAAATGTAACGGTACGTCCCTCTAGCGTTGACAACCACAGGACCGCACCTTACTTTATGAATAGGTTCGGGGCAGGCCGATAAAGATATGTGAAACCGTATAACATGAACTTCTTGATTTATTCAGTTTTCTTAATCTCTACTGTACAATTTCTTATTTTCCTACGCTATCGCACATTCCTCATACACGCGTTTTCCTAATTCTATTCCTCTTAATGTAAATTCCCTATTCTAATGTTGGTATTTACAGAAGTCCCTGGGCTAATTCCTATACTAATGCCCGAACACACACTCTTGCACACGTACGCGATCAGCTGTTTGGCGCTGTTTTCGCTCGATCTCTCCCTCTCACACACACGTCGTTCATCGTTTCACTCGCACTCGACTTATTCTATTTTCGGCTTTAAATGCCCAGAGTTTCTTTTCGCACTCTTCTCAAGCATTCAGAGAGGGGGAATATGGATTATGGAACGATGGATGAGATCGGGGTCTGACCGCAATGGACAGCCGCTACTACTTAGGTACGAAGGTGCAGATTTGGTTACTTTGGTACGGTAGGAAACCCTTTTGGAGATAGGTCCGGTCGCAATGTCCGGGTGTTACTCCCTCCAGGGTGGATTGTTCTTCTCGAGATAGGTCCGGTCGCAATGACCGGGTGTTACTTCCGAAGGAACGAAGGATAGACACTCGAGATAGGTCACAGCGCAATGCCGTGGTGTTACTTCCGTGTCTTTTAGGAAATTGGAAATTGGTGGAATAAGGATATGCTCTCTCTATCTTTCTCTCTCTCTCTTTCATTCGCTCACTCCTCCTATTCTAATCGCAATATTCTCAATGTTCATTTATTTAATAGCCAATTAGTCGAAGGTTGTTCAAATTGTGGTTGAATGCTACGTATGTTTCAGTTTGACTGTGGAACAATAAGTAAGTCTAGGTGCGTTTTGCGCCGCCTTATATACACTTTGTTGTCGCACGCACCGCCCAATCATAAGCCTATACTCTATGCGAGGCATCGAACTCTTTAGTTTTTTGTATATTATCTAATTCTGCCGACTCATCGGCGCTGTCCGTGGTTCGCAGCTCCGGCAGTGGTAGTCAATTGGGGGCTACCGTCTCAAACGTAATACATCGAAATAAGCACCGGTAAAGGTAGGACGGTTAATCAAATTTTACACCGCGCAGGAGAATCTTTAATTCAAACATTCAAACATCACACACCCGAACAATATCGGGCTCAGGTGCGCGAGAGAGAGAGTACGTCACACTCGTCTCTTCCTCGCACACATACAAGCAATATTTTCGGTAAACCCGGTAATAAAATCAAATAAGTAACTAATACAAGAAGGCGCACTCGAACCACGACCCTCGAACGCCACCTCAGCAAACTCCAGGGCTCGAATCGCGTCACAGTTCCTGTAAATAATAAATTAAATACAATCAAGTCGGCTTAAATATAACAAGTAGATACGTAACACCGAACAAATTCATAAATTCAAAATCACCCGCGAACAGACGATTCAAATACCTGCCTCCACGGAACAAGGGCCAATTCACCTCACATCGACGAGTAAATGTAAATAATAAATAACAATCCTTGTACCAAATCAAACCGGAACAACTGAAACATACAACACAAATCATTATAAATAATAGATTTCTAACAAACTACTCACGAAACACTACATATTACACACAAAGAAAAAACGCGAGTATGCAAAATTAATTCTCGAACACATACTCAGATCGCGATCTCTCGAACAATACCCCGACGGCTCTAGGGTTCGCAGGACGCCCCTTGACACTTATAATACCTGAAATAACGAACGAATTAATACCATGTCCATTACACGCATACAAATAAGACTAGAATCACCGGACACATACGATTACCTGAGCTAAACACCTTTCCTCACCGCGCACGGATCAAACTATTCAAAACGGGAGCATAAACGACAATAATACTCACTCGTACATACATTCGCTTAAACCGGAACACCTGAAACATACGAATTAGAATCAATTAGAACACGTAATATTATCAAAGATCAATAATAAGATAACAACAATTAGGTTTCACTATACATCACATGCAAAAGCATTTATTTAATCGGGTACCAACGCCAACACCGTGTCATCGAACCCTCGGAACCGCTTTACAATCTGAAAAAAAAAAATAATAATATATATTCAAACAACGCAATTAATAATAACAAACGGGCAACCTAAGAAGAATCCTCAACCAATAAGCTCACATTTTCCCATCGCGAACACGTAAGCGGGTTCAATTAATTACACAACACCGCGAATAATAACACGTATAATCTAACGGTACAAACAATTGACGATCCAAAAACGCACCTTAGCAGAAAAGTCACACCTCGCCCGGATAATTAAAGAAATCAAAAGAAATCAATGAGTTAGAAATCAGAGAAACGAGACGATACATACTTGAAAAATTTTGCCCTTTTTCTCAACCACTCTCAAAAACGCGAAAAACCGTTAGAACCCCGGCCGAATAGTTCAATTTTCGATCTGTTACAACCATCCCTAAAAAAATAAGAAAACGCACGCACTCGACCCCGGGGGGTACGGGCAAATCCATCGTACGGGTCGAATCGGGAAAGCAGAGAGAAGATACGAACCAGCCGCCATTAACAAGAGTCAGTCCAGGCCCAAGATCGATTTATGGCCCACTCAACGAACGAGAATGACACACGCTCGGCCTGAAGGGTGACCATGCGGAACGTGTAAATCAGCGAACAACAACAAATCCGAAGTCAGCGCACGTGCAGTCATCGTGGCAGGAAACAGGCAGTAAACCGCCACCTGTAAAACGACCGCGTTTTTAATGTTTAAATAACCGAACAGACCCCCATAGATCCAACGTACTATAAAACCAGAAACCAATAATCTTTAGAAAAATCTACAGAAAAGAAAGTACACCGCGTAACAATCCCACACATAGTAAATTCACGCAACATCAAACTATCAAAACCATAACGAAACACGCGAAATAGATCAAAGACACGCGCATACCAACGACGTATGTAAAACACGCGAGCGTGAATTACCCGTAAAGGAGACACACACAGTTCATACAACCAGACACTCACACACACAGTCGACAACGCGATAATACAGTCATCGAAACCGCGAAATCATAACACCAGCATAGAAGAATCTAATCCCCATATAAATCATAAAATCAATTAAACGACATGTGACACTCGCAAAAATCGCTGAAAACACCATCCTCCCTCACACACTCCTCGACCCCCACGCCCTCGAATACAGCATCATAAACGCGAAACCCATAAGGTTATTTCTACGAACTACACATACGTATGACTCCAACACCCCACATATAACAACGAGTAAACATTCTACACAAACCTCGTGTCTACCCACGACCACACTTCCTCACAAAGACAAATAACACATAAGCTAGTCTCTCCTAAATTCAGACAACCACGAACTTACAACGCGGTACAAATAATACAAACACCAACAAGCACCGAACCATGAATTCAACAATTAACTTATAAAACGCTACATTCTACAAACAAAATTGCACGCTTTAAAAACAAGACAGAACGACATACCGACAAACGAACACCTAAAATTTAAACAACTTTAATCAATGAACCAATTATGAAACCCCACACAATTCAAGTAACACACATATACCCACAAGTATCACAATCTAACCTATCGTACAAAGAACGTCTAAGACATCATGACCTCCAACAACGTCAACTTACCAGAAGCGTTGTAAACACACGAACACGTCGCCAACTCTAAATACAACCCAAAGCTCCTAGTAAGACTATCACGAACAGATTTCCCCTTCAGCCACAGACCACGAACAAAATCATAAGGTTCACGTCCACAGCCATCTCCTAGGAAACAAAAATATAATTAGAATCAAGCCAGCCACACGATATAACGTCAAAACATCTACAAACATTAACGTATACCTTCTTTTACACCAGAAACCTTGCGACAGCCACAACGACCCCCTTCTAACAAAATACAGAAAACTTCTTAGAACATATTTTAACTTTCCTAACGATGACAAAAACTCATCACATTAACGCTTACCTGTAGCATGCACCCTGTATCTCTCATGACATCCGATTAAGGAGAAGCTCCTCAATCTGACACTCTATCACCCCTCGAATAATCACCGGGTCCGCGGCTGCCAGCAAAATTAACCTCTAAACGAGGCCCGCACTCACGCTTACTCCCGCCGGCCCGACAACCCTCGTCCTGACACGCAATCAAGTGCGTAACACCTGCAACAAACATACAATTAACTAATACAGAAAGCCCCTCACACCTCGCAGAGCGGTATACGCAATAAAATAAACATATACAACACGAAATCACCGCCCGCGACCGCCGAGCACGCGTCGCCGTATCCGTCTTGAAACGCCGCGAAAATTCTCACCCAAACTAACGAACCACCCACCTCACATAGAATCCCGGGATAAACCGCGATCAAATCACCCACACGCGCTTCAATGCCTCACCCACGCTATAACGTACGTCCACGCCGGAAAGTAGGTAAACACGCGACTCCCGCGTAAATGACCGAACGAGCCAATCGCGATGCGGATTGCAGGTGCACATAGAAACACGACATCACGCGAGTAGGAACAAACGAAATCATCAACGATCACGATTATTAACAAATAATTGTAATCGTCGAACACACCACGCGTATATCCCTTAAGAAGATAACCTCGTAACTCTCGAGACACGCACGCCCGCACGCATTCGCCTAATTTCACACCACACGTCAAATCATACATGAAATCCCATGCCCCTCACGTGAAATCCACCACCTCTTATCGACACGAATAAACAACCCGTACTAAAACTAACACAAATGACAATTCAGTATACCAAACACCCGAAAAAGATCCGAGACAAAGAATAAAAAACAAAATTAAAATCGACCGATCAAATATCCTACGAACAAAATCACAGACATAAAGATCGCGAATAAATTCACACCCCTTAACGATTCGTACAAAGCATGACAACAGCTATCCGACGGCTCGCGAGAGCTAACATAAAATCAAAATAAAACCGCTAAAGTGAACCGCGACCGACCGTACACACGCCCCCCCGCGACGTAGCAAAGTGTTATAAATCTTTGGTATATTTCAGTATATACATTACACACGTGTATACCGGGAGCCACACGCGAAAGGGGAAGAGAACCGAACAAAAGACGTAGTAGTAAAACGAACATCAAAACATAAGAAAGAGCGCTTGCATAAAGTTCGATTCGCGGGCAATTCGAATATATATTTCAACACTCTCACCTTCGAATTGACTCTGGGTTCACATTTTATTGGAGCATATATTTCTTTCATAACTTTGGTTCGCTTATTAATACCCTAAATACAAAAGAACTTGCGCGGTTATTATCACATAGTGCTTTTGTAGTAAGCCTGGAAAGACATAGTTGCGTACGACTTACGTTTCTTTTCTTATTGAGTTACACTTAAAATAAGATATACGTTTCTTTTCTTACTGAATTACACTTAAAATAAGATATATAAAAGAAAATTATTTCGGAGCATTAACCATTAACGAATCCCTACATTTGTCGAAAATCAACTTGCTAAGGGGTTTAGTAAGGATATCTGCTAATTGATTATTAGTGCTCACGTATTCTAAAGAAAACAGATTGTCCATATAGTTTTGTCGTATAAAGTGGTATTTCACATCCACATGTTTAGTTCTTTTGTGATGTTCGGGGTTTTTAATAAGCTTTATGGCGCTTTGATTGTCTATATACAGAACTGGGGTGTTTGACTCAGGCTTGATCAATTCTTTAAGCAGCCTGTCTGTCCAAATTAATTCTTTCGCAGCGTGAGTCGCTGCGATGTATTCCGATTCGGTTGTTGATAAAGCAACCGATCTTTGTTTGACACAACCCCATGTAATGGGCGCGCCTGCCAACATTACAACGAAACCGCTAGTTGATTTTCGACTAGACGTATCTCCAGCAAAATCCGCATCGCTATATGTGTTTATTTTTAGATCATTGTTTCCGGCTCTGAACAAAATTCCAAAATTAACAGTTCCTTTCAAATATTTTAGTATACGTTTAATAGCATTCCAATGAATCCTTTTCGGATTTTCGGAGTGTTGGCTTACCGCGTTTACAGCGAAAGCTATGTCGGGTCGCGATATCATTGTGAGGTACAATAAACTTCCCACAGCTTCTTTATAGGGAACTTGTAGTTGTTCATCCTTAATACCTTCGTCCTGTAGATTGAGGTTTTGATACGGGTCGATCGGCAGATGAACTGCGTTGGCCTGGTCCAAGGAGAATCTCGAAAGCACCCTTTGCGTATACTGGGCCTGGTGCAGGAAAAACGATCCGTCCTGGCAAGTACGGAACTCCATGCCTGAGAATAAACTTAAAGGAGCGACAGTTATTTCAAATTCTTTGGCTAAGTAGTCCAATAAATCCTTTCCTAGATGCTCATGAGTCGAGGCCACAATACCGTCATCCACGTAAATTGCCAAGAAAAGTTTGCTGCCCTTTTCTGCGTTCGCGAATACACAGGGGTCAGCCTCAGTTGCTTTCAAGTTGAAACGTTCCAGACATTTTGAAAACTTGTCGTTCCAACACTTTGCTGACTGCTTAAGACCATATAGCGCCTTCTGAAGCTTGCAGACAGAAGTGGATCCATCCTCGAATCCTTCGGGTTGGTGCATAAAAATGTCCTCCTTTAGGTCACCGTTCAGGTACGCAGACTTGACATCAAACTGTATGAGTGACATCCTGTAATTCACAGCAAGTGCTAGAATCATTCTAATAGGAGGATATTTTACTACGGGACTGAATGTTTCCGTATAGTCGACACCGTGAAGCTGCGAAAAACCTTTAACGACCAAACGCGCTTTATGACGCTCTACGGTACCGTCTATTCCCAATTTCTTCTTGTAAACCCAGCGATTTGGGAGGATTCTTGCACCCTGTGGGGCTGCAACCAGTTTCCAAGTGTTGTTGCGTTGAAGAGAATCCATTTCCTCTTTCATCGCCTGCATCCAGGTCCTTTTGTCTTCGCTCGATGTCGCTTCCTCGTATGTTGTTGGTGTTTCATTTTCGGATATGAATAGTTCTTCTATGTTTAGATCTTCCACAATGTAGTCATTATATCGGGGGTGCCCTTTTATATTTTCTCTTCTGCGTAGATTGTAATGTTTAGTTTGCTTCGTTTGACTTTGTTGTCTTTCGACTTCAGGTTCAGATGATTCGATGTTCTCCGGTGGTTGTTCCGTTCGCGGGTCTTCTCTCGGATCTTCTCTGTTCGAAAAAACTTGTTCTGGGGTTTCGCTCATCTCGCTTTCGTTTTCGAACGTTATTGGGTCGATCTCGAAAAACACCAAGTCTTTGTGCACACTTGGTTTACTGTGCGAAGCGGTGCGCTTTTCTTCGACGAACACTATGTCCCGATGTTTTTCCACCTTTCGTTGGTCTTCGAACCATACGCGGATACCCTTAGTATTTTCGTCGTATCCCACAAAAATTCCTTTTTTTGCCCTCGGGTGCCATTTCTTGCGCTTTTCCTTGGGAACGTGTACATAAACGGGGGTTCCAAAAATATTGAAATGGCTTATATCAGCCCTCCTTTTATGCCACAATTCATATGGCGTCTTATCCTTTACGGTGCTCGTCCCAGTGCGATTGAGTATGTGGACGACCGTATTTACTGCCTCTGCCCACAGTTCCGTATTTAATTGTTTTGCGTGTAGTAGAGTACGAGCTAGTTCGACCACAGAGCGATTTTGACGTTCAATAGTGCCATTTTGTTGTGGGCTGTAGGGCACAGTCACCTCATGTTTGATACCATTATCGACCAGCATGTTTCGAACTTGGACATTGATAAACTCGGTGCCATTGTCGCTCCTGAAAATTTTTACCTTTTTATTATACTGAGTTTCCAAACTCTTTAGAAAAATCTTTATGTGATGCGGGACTTCGTCTTTAGCCCTCAGGAAATAAACGAACGAATAATGTGAGAAATCATCCTTCAAAAGCAGAAAATATCTCGAGTTTCCTACGGACGGTACCTCCATAGGTCCACACAGGTCTGCATGGACTAGATCTCCAGGTTCGCTCGTCGAAGATTGGCTAGATGGAAAAGGACTTCGGTGCATTTTTCCTAAAATGCAAGGCTCGCAACAAAATTTGTCGGCGTGTTTTATTTGGATTCCGACTGTGTTGAGCACCTTTTTTACATGCTGTATATTTTGATGAGCAAGTCGCTCGTGCCACACTTGAAGATTTTTACATTCTTGAGACACCCATGCGACTGCTTCCTCTTTATTCTCTCGTGGGGATGGTACAGTGAACCTCATAACATACAAATTACCTTTACGGTCGCCAATGGCAATGACATCTTTTCCTCGAGTTATGTAGCAATTTTGATTATCTGAGGTCATTTTAAGACCTTTATCCAAGGTGGTTGCTAGGGAAAATAGGTTATATTGTAGTGAGGGTACATGGAGTACATTGTCAAGGTATTTGTATTTCCAAGTTTTCCCATTGTGTGCGGATACTTCTATTTTTCCTCGTCCCACGGCTTCTATCATTTTTCCGTCTCCTAATTTAACGAAAATTGGTTCTGGTCGTTTTTCATAGGAAGTGAACCATTGGTCTTGCGGAGACATGTGTTGACTAGCTCCAGAGTCCAGGTACCAATTTTCAATTTGTTTTTCTATATTCACGGTAGTTATTGCCACCCTCTCACCGATGAGTGCATCCCCTCTCGAATCATGACCATTTCGAGGCTTGTTATATTTGAATGCAACCACTTTGGAGCGGCATTCGTTTTTCCAGTGGCCTGGCTTTCCACACCTGAAACATTCTCCTTTCTTTTGTTTAAATTTATAATTACCCTTCTTTTGTTCATGTGTTGTTTTCGTTGGGCCGGTTGCTGAAAACGCGCTGTTGGAACCATCATGTTGTGTCACTCGCATCTCTTCCATGGTCAGTCTTGACACCCAATTCGCAAGCGTTCGATCCTGCTCAGCCGTAGACTCCCATGCCGAAACGAAATGATGATAGCTTGGAGGCAGCGTCATCAAGATTTTGGTCATCACCATTTTGTCTGATATTTTTTCACCCATCGTGTTCAATCTGTGAACGATGTCTGTGATTTTTGCAACGTGAGTTGGTACATCGTCAGCCGGGTCTCTAGAGAGCGAGTACCATTGTTGATGTAACAGATGTACCGAAGCTTCGTTCTTATTTTCATAAATTTTTTGCAATTTGTCCCACATCTCATGAGCAGAAGTACAATTCATTATATGTAGCATGCATCTTTCAGTGATAGTGGTAACAATGATTTTTTGCGCGATACCGTCTTGTTTGGTCCAAGCTCTTAATTGTTTATTGAATTCGTTTACGTCCTGTATCGCACCTTCTCCTACTTGAACCGGTTTTTCTTCCTCGCCTGTCACTATTTTCAACACGTCCTGTGATATAAAAATCACTCGTATCTGGAACTTCCACATGTTCCAATTGTCTAAACCCTTCAATTTTATAATACGTAAGAGTTCACCTTCCATTTTTGATCGATGCCAAGGATTATGAACGATTATTCCCCTTCACACTGTGAACTTTCTGTGAGAGACACACGTGGTTCGACTTGCCCTGTGTTCGTTGCGTTTTGCACGTTGGCGGCTGAACACGTCGAAAAGAAATTTTCGCGAATTACAAAGTCGCGGATTGCCTTTCCCAAAAAATATTATCTGTACGTGTGGACCTGTATATCTGGGCCCATAACCTGTTATAAATCTTTGGTATATTTCAGTATATACATTACACACGTGTATACCGGGAGCCACACGCGAAAGGGGAAGAGAACCGAACAAAAGACGTAGTAGTAAAACGAACATCAAAACATAAGAAAGAGCGCTTGCATAAAGTTCGATTCGCGGGCAATTCGAATATATATTTCAACACAAAGACCACATATCGTATGTGTATCACCGAAAGGACAACGCTAATGAATACATAATATTCCAACAAACACCGATATTTATGAACTTCACAGGCAAAACTTAGGACGCGAACAATACAAACGCGACTCGACCGACGATAAAATTAAAATCAAAGATAACGCGACATAAATACTACCCTCGACGTACAGAAAGACGCACCTGCAACCGCGAAAAGAGCCGCGCTAAAGCGACAACGTCGAGTCAAACTGCACCGAATTATGCTTATTATAGTATCAAAATGTAAAATAAAGCGAGGTCGGCCGTGCACGCGCACGCCTTCCTTCCCCGGCCACGTTCCAGATAGAATAAATATCTGATAACGAGGGTGGTGAAAGGGTAAAGCAACTCCCACCCTCCCGCCGCCAAACCCCCTGACGATGGCTCGCGATCCTGAGTAATTATATGGCCCAGCGAACTTTATGACTGCGACCTTGCGCCCCCGCGAATCCGCGAGGTAGCCCACTAGCGGGTATCATTGTAACTATGTGATAACACAATAGGCTATATCAAACAGACTAACTCGCGACAGACAGCTCTAAAACACCGGAAAATCTCCACCAACATCCACACGATGCGAAAAAGAAATTCGTAAAAACAGACATGCAATACGCTTTTAAAACTCTATTGATATTTTTATGCCAAAAAGCACTAACAAAGTTCCGCTCAATGGTAAAACATAAGTCAACTAATCACTCTAACGTTTAAAAGTGGCCCACGGTGGGGGCAGAGTACCGACGTGCATGCAATCACCGAGGTTAAGCGACGCGCTCGCCATGGACACCGGATGGATGGGTGGACCGCTTCAAGTCTGGCCGCCCCCCTCACCTCTCCTCTACTCGCGCGGCACTTCGCAGCAACTCAAACTACGCTATTAACAATGACAAGTACCACCCAACGCTTTAAAATTTTTGCTATAATCCCTCTCCACAGTCCGAACTCTCTCTCCAAAATTTTTGCGTAAGAAGGAATTTACACCACCATCCTTATCCAATACACACTATTAAGATGTGCCAGTCTAAAGGCTTGAGCCAAAAATCTTAAAAGTAGTCGCTAATAAAACGGTACCAATATTAAAAACATTGTAAACATACTAAATCGTGTCAGATAGCTCTAAAAGACATCGGTAAATTTCCACCAACATCCGCACGATGTGAAAAGAAATACATAAAACAGATATGCAATACACTTTTAACCCTTTCCTTATGGCAGTTTGCTCCGCTGGAGTGACACCACTGAACGGTGCACCGCGACGCGAAGTGGGCACTTTGCACATCGGTAGTCTTCGATATTCGGACTTACGTTTTTCAACGCCACATTGTGATTCTCTTGTATGAAAACTTCTTTTTTTTTTTAAACAGCTACATAACAACTGTATCGTCGTATTATAGGAAAAACAAAATATTTATAACATTTAAGCATATTAACTTTTTATTAAACTTGGAAATTAGAGAATATAATTGTAAGGTAATAATTACAGTTAATGTTCGCGCGACTACCTGCGCCATCCGGCGGCAGCGAACGGTCGTGACGCGCGAACCTCTGGGTAGCGAGTGTGCGCCAGCGCTAGAAGATAGCGCGTCGCTAGCCTGACGTCACTCCGCCCAGGGGGCGTCCTCGCCGCTGTTAATTTGTAATTAACGGCAATTAAGAAACTCTTTGTCTATCCGTCATTGAGCGATCACGCAATTAACGGCCGTGCCGATTAATTCTTCTTTTGTTTCCCGCGCCTTCGCGAAGTACTTATTGTAATATCCTCGTCCGGCCCTTGCCGATGAGTCGAGTGTTAGTATTTAAAGACTGGGACTAGCCCTTATATATTTTGTATAGTTTTATTTAGATATAAGTGTACAGTGTTGTGTCTTTGTCGTTATCGTTTTGCCGTGTACAATACATTGCCATCCGGCAACGGTCAAAGTTCAAAACGGAGCAGTTAATTTCTCGCCCTCTCTCGTTACCAAACGTATCCCGCTGAATATCACCTCCCGTGTTATCCGATCCTTAATCCCCTCCTTCGGGAGTTTCACTCACAAACTTCGCGAATTGAACATTGGTCCTTCGAGCCAGATATATAACTTTTTACAACATTGGAGTGATATTCGCGTGTTCGACTCTGTGCGGTAGTTTGTTTCGTTTTCGAATTCGTTTTCGGGTGTGAGGTTCCGGCAAGGTTACAGCATGGACGAGTTGCTGACAAAACAGGAGGCGAACATGAGGGCGGTCGCTCGCATCGTCGAGAATTTTAAGAAACTCGGCAAAGACAAGTTTACGGTGACCGCGGCAGAGAATCGACGGTCGCTGCTTGACCAGCGCTGGCAAGATGTGCGTGAGACCGACATACAGATACGCGTATCGGCCTCCGCGGGCGACAAGTTGAGCCGTCCATACTTCAAGCAGGACCTGTTCACCTCGGCGGAAGATTCCTATCTTGAGGCCACCGATTTCTTTTCGAACCTTATCGGGGAGCTTGGCGACGCGCGCAGAAGCGGCAGCCATTCCGCGGGACAGCCGCCAACGACCACGGAGACGTCCACCATATTGCAGTTGCCGTCCATTCCGCTGCCTCGGTTTTCCGGGTCATACCTGGAATGGCAAGGGTTCTCAGAACTATTCCACGATTTGGTAATAAAAAGAGTCAACCTCACGGACACGCAACGTCTCTATTACTTAAAAGGGTGTCTGGATGGCTCGGCGTATCAGCTGGTGATACAGATCCCAAACTGCGACGCCAACTTTCACACGGCCTGGGAAACGCTCCGCGAGCGCTTTGAGAACAAGCGGGTGGTAGTCGCTCACCTCGTGAATAGGATTTTGGCAGTTCTTCCGGTAGGTCGTGACCAAATTGGCGATCTGACTCACCTGCGCGAGACCACCAAACAGAGTCTCGCTCTTCTGGCCAACATGGGGCGGCCTACTGAGTCTTGGGACGATCTCCTCGTGCACCTCACCTTGCCCAAGTTGGACGTGAAGACGAGAGAAGGCTGGGAGATTTCTCTAGGGTCCAGCCGAGATGCACCTACCTTCCAGTAGCTGGATGACTATCTTCAGGTTAGGATAGACTCGCTCACAGCCATCCATGCGAGCCGCGAGACCACCACGCAGTCGACTAACCAGCTTCCCAGCAGGGTTCAGAGGTCATCGTCGTTGCGAGCCGTCACTGCCCGTCCGGAGGATCCGCTGTGCGTCCTGTGCTCAGAGAAGCATCCGCTCTTCCGCTGTAAACAATTCAAAAAATTCAGTATGTTACAGCGTCAACAGCTAGTACGGGAGCATCGCCGCTGCGTCAACTGCCTGCGGTCCGGCCACCAGGTCCCCGACTGTTCGTCCCGCTTCAACTGCGCTCGGTGCGGGAAAAAACATCACACGCTCTTACACCCAGAGCCTTCCCGCCCGAGCCCGCCTCATAATCCGGGACCTTCAAACACACAGAACGCGCCTGAGACTCCAGATTCCCCCGGGACGGAACAGCCGAGGGCGAGCTCGCTTTTCTGCGCCCAGGCTACACACGAGTCACCACTCCACCACGGCGACGTGATGCTAGCCACCGCGTTGCTGCGTGTGCGAGCCGACAACGGGAGGGTAGTGACGGTTCGAGCGGTCCTGGACCAGGGTTCGGAGTCCTCCTTCGCAACTGAGTCGTTGGCCCAGACGTTGCGAGCTCCACGCACACGAGTAGCTACCCGTGTAACCGGTGTTGGGGAGACGGTTATAGGGATTTCAAGGTCTAGAGTCACCCTTCGCCTGGGATCCTGTCGCTCTGCTAACGTCGAGGTCCCCGTCTCCGCTCTGGTGCTGCCTCAGTTATCGGCGTTTGCGCCCCGGCACTTCTCTGGGGATAGTACCTGGCCGCATCTGGATGGGCTGGTCTTGGCCGATCCCACCCCGCGTCAGGCTAGTCCAATCGACCTCATCTTGGTGGCGGACATCTACGGCGCTCTGTTGCGTCCCGGGCTTAGACAAGCGGACGCTTGCTCCCCAGTGGCTCAGAACGCCGTCTTCGGGTGGGTCATCTCCGGTCCGTCCGGCTCCAGCGCATCGTCTACTCGTCCCGCCACCTCGATTGCTCACTGCGGAGCCTTAGACGACCTCAATACCACCCTCCGAGCATTCTGGGAGGTAGAGGAGATCCCGACGCGCCCAAGGTGGACACCAGCTGAGATCAAATGCGAGGAGCACTTCCGCGAAACCCATCATCGGCAGCTTACCGGGCGTTACGTCGTGCGTCTCCCCTTCAAGAAGGACCTCCCCGTGGACGTAGGCGAGTCGTACGGGCGTGCGGTAGCCTTGCTACGTAAGGTAGAGAAGCGGCTGGCTGGGGACGAAGCTTTGGCGCTCTCGTACCGCTCCTTCCTGGGAGAGTACGAGCATCTCGGACCCATGCGGCGCGTCACTGAGCCCGCCCCCCGAGAGCGCACGAGGGTATACCTCCCACATCACCCTGTCCAGAAGATGACGGATTCTGGACCTAAGTTCCGTGTTGTTTTCAACGCCTCCAGCGCAACCTCCAACGGCTCGACCCTCAACGACCATCTCTTGGTGGGCCCGAAGCTGCAGGAAGACATCGGTATCATAATTACCCGCTGGCGAATTTTCCGTTACGCCCTGAAAGCGGACATTGTGAAGATGTTTCATCAGATCGGAGTCGACTCTAGGGACGTGGATTTCCAGCGAATACTATGGCGGGACTCACCTACGGACGACGTGACTGCATTTCGCCTGGAGACGGTTACGAACGGGACCGCATGTGCGCCCTTCCTTGCCAGTCGGGTCCTGCAGCAGCTGGCCAGCGACGACGGCACCCATCACCCTCTCGCCCGGGACGTACTTAGACGCCATATGTACGTCGATGACGCACTGTTTGGGTCAGAAGACCTCGAGGAGGCCAAGCGATGCCGGGAGGAGCTAGTCGCCTTATTGGGAAGGGCCGGTTTCGTGCTCAGTAAGTGGGCTTCCAACCACTCACAGCTCCTTCTCGGGACCGACTCCGGATCACGCTCCTCGGTGGACCTACCAGCCGACGACTCCACCGGTTCGTTGGCAGTTTTGGGGGTTTCCTGGAACCCGAGCACCGACGAGTTCCATTTCCGCTGCAGTTCCCTTCCCGCCCCGACTACAAAACGAGGCATCCTCTCCACGGTAGCAAAACTCTACGATCCTTTGGGGTGACTCTCGCCCGTCCTCATATCGGCCAAGATCTTAATCCAGGAGTTCTGGATCATCAAGGCTGACTGGGATGACCAACTACCTTCTGCCCCGCTGCGACGATGGCAGGCTTTCACGGCGGCGTTCCCGGATTTCCAGCTCATCCGGATCCCCAGGTGGCTCCACACCGCCTCCTCAGCCTCTCGCATCGAGTTGCACGGTTTCTCGGACGCCTCTTCCAGGGCGTACGCGGCGGTGGTCTATCTGAGGGTAACGTCGGCCGACGGGGATGTCACGACATCTCTCCTGAGTTCCAAAACGAAAGTCGCGCCGGTGAAAACTATAAGCGTGCCCCGGCTCGAGCTGTGCGGCGCCGTTCTGCTGGTCAAGCTCCTCAAGCATCTCGTCTCGCAGCTGGACCTCCGACCAGACGACATTCAGGCCTGGACAGACTCCACGGTAGTGCTTGCGTGGCTCAGTCGCCACCCCTCCTCGTGGCAGGTCTTCGTGGCTAACCGGGTCACCACGATACTGGAGACACTCCCAGGACTTAGCTGGCGTCACGTAGCTTCTGGGGACAATCCGGCGTACTGCGCTTCCAGAGGAGTAACACCCCGTGAGCTCACTACCTCCTCCCTCTGGTGGCAGGGGCCCTTCTGGCTGCGTAAGGAGAGAGGGTGCTGACCACACACACAGCAGCCAACGCCAGACGCTCTACTTCCAGAGACCCGAAGCCTCTCAGCACACCTCCGGGGAGAAATGCCTGCAGAACCACTGGAGCACGTAACCAGGAGGTTTTCTTCTTGGCCTAGGCTATTGCGAGTCACCGCAGTCTGTCTCCGATTCTGCCATCGTTCCCAGGCACCGGACGGCTCAGAGCCAGAATTGGGGGCCTCCGCTATAAGCAAAGCCAGGGCGGCGTGGTTAGGCTATCTCCAGCGGACAAGCTTCAAGGCCGAGATTGTCGCTCTGCAAGAGCAGCGGCAAAGACCTACTTCCAGCAAGCTGCGGGCACTGAATCCGTTCCCGGACGACTCGGGACTGCTGCGGGTAGGGGGACGTCTGTCCAAGGCTTTGCTGCCCTTTGGAGAGAGACATCCAATACTGCTGCCGCCACATCGTCTCTCGGAACTAATTGTGCAGCAGGCTCACACTCAGACACTTCACGGAGGACCGCAACTGACCCTACGAGTTCTTCGCCAGGAGTACTGGCTGCTGGGGGCCAGAAACCTCGTACGCCGGGCAATCCACAACTGTGTGACCTGTGTACGACATAGAGCGGAGGGCGCCCAACAGCTGATGGGAGAACTCCCCACACTGCGAGTCACCCCGGCTCGCCCGTTTACGCAAACCGGTGTGGACTACGCAGGACCGGTGCTTGTGCGTCTTTCTAAAGGCAGGGGACACAAGGCCCAAAAGGCTTACGTCTCACTGTTCGTTTGCCTCGTCACGCGGGCAATTCACCTGGAGGTCGTGTCCGATCTCTCCACCGCGGGTTTCCTGGCCGCTTTCAAACGCTTCGTGTCCCGCCGAGGGCGCCCTGCGAGCATCTGCAGTGACAACGGGACGAACTTCGTCGGCGCTGACCGAGAATTGCGGCATGCACACACACGCCTGATGCACAGTCCAGAGCTCACCGACTTCCTGGCCCTCGAAGGCATCACCTGGCGCTTCAACCCACCTGGGGCTCCACACTTCGGAGGCATCTGGGAGGCTGGGGTAAGAAGCGTTAAGCACCACTTACGACGTGTTTTAGGTACACACACGCTCACCTACGAGGAGCTTTCGACGCTATTGTGCCTTGTGGAAGCTTGCCTCAATTCCCGCCCCTTGTCCGCTGCGTCTACGAGCCCCGACGATCTGGCCTGTCTCACGCCCGGGCACTTCTTGGTGGGCGGCCCTCTCCTGGGAGCGCCAGAGTTGTCATCACCGAGCATCAATGAAACGCTCCTTACGAGATGGCAGATGGTACAGCGAATGCAGGAGGATTTTTGGCGTCGGTGGCGTCATGAATATCTGCAGGGGCTCCAACTACGTTACAAATGGCAACGCCGAGAACCGAATATCGCTGTGGGGGATCTGGTGGTATTACATACCCCGTCGTCGCCTCCTGCACATTGGCCGCTGGGACGCGTAGTAAGCTGCTCTACGGGACAAGATGGCCGCGTACGGGTAGTAAAGGTAAAAACTGCCAACGGCTCATTCACGAGACCGATTTCGCAGCTCTGCATTCTACCCGTGGCAGCCCAAGGTGTGTGACGTCACTGCGCCTGCGCACACCTTGCCTGCGAGCCCTGCTCGGCGGCTCCTGATTGGCTGCTCGGATAAGATCGACGCGACAGCCAACCAGGGCCATCGTGCGGACGTATCGAGCGCCTGATCGACCTCTCGTCTCGATCATTGGCCGCTCCCAGCGGCTGATGCCCGCAGATCACGGCGGGCGGCGCCACTGGCGCCTCACCATTCATACATTTTTCGTCGCTGTGCGACGAAGCGGGCGGAATATTCGCGCGACTACCTGCGCCATCCGGCGGCAGCGAACGGTCGTGACGCGCGAACCTCTGGGTAGCGAGTGTGCGCCAGCGCTAGAAGATAGCGCGTCGCTAGCCTGACGTCACTCCGCTCAGGGGGCGTCCTCGCCGCTGTTAATTTGTAATTAACGGCAATTAAGACACTTTTTGTCTATCCGTCATTGAGCGATCACGCAATTAACGGCCGTGCCGATTAATTCTTCTTTTGTTTCCCGCGCCTTCGCGAAGTACGTATTGTAATATCCTCGTCCGGCCCTTGCCGACGAGTTAAGTGTTAGTATTTAAAGACTGGGACTAGCCCTTATATATTTTGTATAGTTTTATTTAGATATAAGTGTACAGTGTTGTGTCTTTGTCGTTATCGTTTTGCCGTGTACAATACATTGCCATCCGGCAACGGTCAAAGTTCAAAACGGAGCAGTTAATTTCTCGTCCTCTCTCGTTACCAAACGTATCCCGCTGAATATCACCTCCCGTGTTGTCCGATCCTTAATCCCCTCGTTCGGGAGTTTCACTCACAAACTTCGCGAATTGAACAGTTAATAATCAGGTGGTGAGTGATATTGCTCGCAACATGGTATTACGCAGAGACCAACATCGCAGATTCGACATTGGTATCGTGATTCGCTCCTCCTGTCATTCTTTGTACATACAACGCGCTTTCGCAATGGATTTTTTCGTTTTGCAGTTGTACTTGTATACAGCGAAAGAAAGTGTCTTCCACTTAGCCGAAGTGAATTGTCTGCCCTGATTTGTTTGAAGTATTGTTGTTCGTTTTTTGCAGATAGCGATTTAAAAGTTGCCGAATTAATTGTAAATGAAACTTTTCGATTGATATAACTTTACCAGTTTTAAATTTGTATAAGCAGTAAACGTTCCACACGCATATATTTATTAAATGGAAAAAGTACTTTTTATACCGTTTTATATGTTTTCGCTGTGAATGTATTGTGCTAATAACCATGTCCGTTTTGTCAACACTTCCCATTAATCGATTATAATCGATAACACACTATGGTTTCCTTATCATTTCGTGTGTGCGATAATGCCGTTTCGTGTCGACAAATTCCTCATTGTCAAAAGTGGACAACATATAGACTTCCCTCTTGTCACACCATTTTATAGCCAATATAGTGTATATAGTATCACATAAAATAAATGATTTGATCCCAAATCTATTTCGTTTCGAGGGAATGTACTGCTTAAATGACAGTCTACCTTTATACAGAAGCAAACTCTCATCAATACATAAATTTTCGAAAGGGTAAAATACATTTTGAAAACTTTGTCGAAGCATTTCGCAAATTTCCCATATTTTATATAATTTGTCCCTATCTGTAGTTACTTCGTTAGAATTAAAATGTAAAATTTTTTAACAAATTTAAAAATCGGTCTCGACTCATCACTTCTCCAAAATTTTGCTCTTCAACAACTCGTCGTTAGACCAATATTCATAATATGAAAATTTTTTATTTCGCGACATTAATAATCTTAAGGCGAGGAAACAATAAATCTCTGGGAGAGAAGTATTTCGGGAATTTATCGTATTTGTATCATTATCAACTCTGCTCTGATAATCGTTTGTCGTGCCAACAATGAAATTTATAAAATTCTCGGAACAGAATAACTGGAAAAATCTAAAGCTGATGCCGAATAACGAATTGACGTTTTTATTCCCGAATGATTGCATTGAAATTTATGAATATTCGGCCGGGATAATTTGGTAGTCCATGTAATTTGTCTTTCTATATCTTTTCCAGATTGAATTGAACTGTCTTCAATTGAATTGTCTTCTTCGGATTCAGAATTTAGTATATTTGCTCGAATTCTTTTATTACAAGTATTTTGTCTTTCTTTTGACAAATATAAATTTATTTGATCATCTTCTGATTGTTCCGAATAATTCTCATCCTCATCATTAATACGTTTTGCTCTCTTATTTTTCATCATTTTAAAGAATGGGTTAAAATCTGTTAAAAAATAATTAATCTAAATAAAGGTAAATAAATTTAAGAAATAACAAACTATACCCTTGTGTCTGTTGTCGGGAACAAAAGTAAAAAATATATCATTAGTAACCACTGACTTTATTCGATGCAAACTTACAGACGAACGTCTCTACAATAAACGCGTCTTCAAGAGACGAATGAAAACAAAAGACATGCTACGTTTCTAGGGGAACGATACTCGTTGTGAAGTAACTCTAATAGCTTGTCATATGTATGCGGCATTTTATGCAAAGCGGCTATAGCCGCCTGTAGTGCGTGGCATTTTATGTAGAGCGACTATAGTCGCCCGAAGTACGTCAGTAGCATTTTTTTGGAGAGCGACTATAGTCGCCCGCGGTACGTCAGTGACATTTTATGGAGAGCGACTATAGTCGTCCGTAGGGCCGAAAGGGTTAAAACTCTTTTGATATTTTATGCCAAAAAAAAATTGACAAAGTATCGTTCACCGGTAGGATATAAGGTAACTAAACATCCTAATGTTTAAAAGTGACCCACGGTAGGAATAGAGCACCGGTGTCCTTGGACCAATGCAACATTTTTCTAACAAAACTCATATCTCTTAATCAAAGAACAAACTGAAATTTAATGTGTGTAACAAATCCAATTAAATAAATATGTGAAAAAAATCTGTTAATAAATATAAATGTATGTTTGGAAAAAAATCACTACAACGTCTCTCCAAGTGCATAAAATACAAAATAAACTATCCCTCAAAGGCATCCAATTAGTAAAATAAAAGTTACTACTGTTGCAATAAACTAATAATTAGCTTACACTACCTAAACGTTCTCTCAAATAACAAGGAAGGCCTACATTACAAATGCAGTAAGAAAACACTCGTGCCAATCATATACTGCGACACACGTAAAAACCTATCAAAACACAAACGCAATAACAATGTGCAATTCACAAATAAGCAATGAACAAATAATACATAAATAAAAACAAATCGTCTATACAAGATACACCATAACCAGACCATAGCATTCGCACGGACATAATGCAAAACGCACCCTAAAACCCTGGCAAATACTAACAAGGCAAAACGTTACAATCATAAATCAACACACAGAATTAAAACAAACACTAAGAAAAACTATAAATACCAGCTCTCTCATACACAAATAGGCAAGACCAAAACATTCTGGAATTCATCCAAGCAAGACATAACACAATAAAAATCTCAAATTTAAACAATATAACAACTAAACCGCGCCATGTTCACTCTCCGATTACTGGATATGTCAATATACCAGTACATTCGAGGGAACAGTGAACGAATAATTAGAGAAAGTCCTCCCGAATCTGCCGGCCCGCATGACCTCTCGCGCGATAAGTCGGATAAACTACCAAGAAGCGCGATAACTTTCTTGGTAGACGCAAAGCCTGCATGTCTATGACGGGGAGCTCACAGATTCGGTAACAGGAAGTCAAAATACAAAAGTATTGAATCAAACCTCGCGGACCGGAAGCTACGTCGTAAACGATGCAGTAAATGCCGCCGCGCAAAACTATGAACCTCATCTCACAAAGAGATAAATGAAAGCAAATTCTCAAATTTACACAATATAACTACTGAACCGCGCCATGTTCACTGTCCGATTACTGGATATGTCAATATACCAGTACATCCGAGGGAACAGTTAACGAATCATTAGCGAAAGTCCTCCCGAATCTGCCGGCCCGCATGACCTCTCGCGCGATAAGCCGGATCAACTACCAAGAGGAGCGATAACTTCTCTTGGCAGACGCAAAGCCTGTATGTCTATGACGGTGAGCTCACAGATTCAGTAACAGGAAGTTAAATACAAAAGTATTGAATTAAGCCTCACGGACCGGAAACTACGTCGTAAACGATGCAGTAAATGCCGCCGCGCAAAATTATGAACCTTATCTCACAAAGAGATAAATGTATGCCCAGGACGTGGAGAGGACGAGTGCTTATTCGACTCACTCCTCAAACACTGACTCGTAGAGATCCACGGATCGATGCCCGTTAATAACCAAGCGGTAGAACTGAGCCCGTAAAGAACAGAAAACCTATACTACGACAAGTATAAAGCTAATACACATTCTCTCACTACAGGAAAGAATGACAATTGAAACTGACAAACTTGCTGATGTACGTGCCCAGTACGTTCCGAGAACGTAGCTGCACTGCTCCAAGGCTTGTCAACCCGTTGAGAATTTCACTCCTGTTTGTTATCGGCCCTTGCATATTCGTTCGTACCTAACCTAACTTCGGGCGCGATTTAGATGGGCGGCACCAGGTTCAGCAGCGGTCGGAGGGGGGTTCACATCCTTTCTTAACCCAGACGAGGATGGCGGGGCAGCCGGCCCGCAACACCTCTCGCGCGATAAGTCGGAACAATCGGTCGGGGCAGCTTCACTCGATCTCCCCACCGGGCGCAAAGCCTGTTCGTGCTTGCCGGTGAACTCACTGCTCGCGGCAATCCTACGCTCTTGGGTTAAATCGCGTTTTTTTTTTTCCGTCTTTAAAACTTTTTGCCACTAACCACGAGAGAGGGTCGAAGGGCCCTCCTCGGAAAATCTAACAACACAATTAGCTGTCTACATCTATCGCTTTTCTACAAACTCCCTTGCTATCCGGAAATAACACACTAATAACGACCACGCATTAGAAGTCTGAACACGATTTCGAGTTTAATAGGTAAAGTCTCGCTTAATGGGGATATCAAGAAAAAGGGGGGCGGACGCTTCGCAGTGTCCACTCCCTGAATAGAACAAACAGGATCAAAGTGACTCTCTTCGGTTCCCCGTCAACACCAGGCGTTAACACCTCGACCATTCTATCACCAACTCGCCCGACGTAGAAACCACGGCCGACGGCCATTAGCTAACAAAGTAGGGAGCATGGCAGTTGGATGAATAGGTCAGAGTACAGTCCCCCGTCGGAAGGTGAAACACGAGGTTCGAATTCGCGCTATGTGCCTCCTGGAGTAACTGGATGTCTTAGAGCAGTTAAGGGTGAGCAAAGCCTCTAGTGGGTATGAACTTACCCTAAGGCACCGGTGAGGGGAACGGTCTCCTCACCCCGCCCAACCAACCAACTTACTACTACTACTACTACTTGGTAGAAATAGGTATATAACAACAAATGTCGGTAGCTCTAGTGTTGACAGAGTAGTGTGAGTTGATGCGAAGTAGTGAGCGGCGGGGGAGGTGAGGGGGGAGAGGCCGGACTTGAAGCTGTCACGCTTCATCCATCCGGCGTCCATGGGCGAGCGCTGCTTAACCTCGGTGATTGCATGGACACCGGTGCTCTGCCCCCACCGTGGGTCACTCATAAACGTTAGTATGATTAGTTGACTTATGTTTTACCATCGAGCGAAACTTTGTTAGTGCTTTTTGGCATAAAAATATCAATAGAGTTTTAAAAGTGTGTTGCATGTCTGTTTTTACGAATTTCTTTTTCGCATCCTGTTTATGTTGATGGAGATTTTCCGGTGTTTTAGAGCTATACGTCGCGAGTTAGTCTGTTTGATACAGCCTATTGTGTTATCACATAGTTAGAGTGATACCCGCTAGTGGGCTACCTCGCGGATTCGCGGGGGCGCAAGATCGCAGTCATAAAGTTCGCTGGGCCATATAATTACTCAGGATCGCGAGCCATCGTTAGGGGGTTTGGCGGCGGGAGGGTGGGAGTCGCTTTACCCTTTCACCACCCTCGTTATCATATATTTATTCTATCTGGAACGTGGCCGGGGAAGAAAGGCGTGCGCGTGCACGGCCGACCTCGATTTATTTTACATTTCGATACTATAATAAGCATAATTCGGTGCAGTTTGACTCGACGTTGTCGCTTTAGCGCGGCTCTTTTCGCGGTTGCAGGTGCGTCTTTCTGTTCGTTCGCGGGTAGTATTTAAGTCGCGTTATGTTTGATTTTACTTTTATCGTCGGTCGAGTCGCGTTTGTATTGTTCGCGTCCTAAGTTTTGCCTGTGAAGTTCATAAATTTCGGTGTTTGTTGGAATATTATGTATTCATTAGCGTTGTCCTTTCGGTGATACACATACGATATGTGGTCTTTGCTACGTCGCGGGGGGGCGTGTGTACGGTCGGTCGCGGTTCACTTTAGCGGTTTTATTTTGATTTTATGTTAGCTCTCGCGAGCCGTCGGATAGCTGTTGTCATGCTTAGTACGAATCGTTAAGGGGTGTGAATTTATTCGCGATCTTTATGTCGCGTTTGTATTGTTCGCGTCCTGTGAAATTCATAGATTTCGGTGTCTGTTGGAATATTTGTGTTCATTATTCATTAATTAATTAGCGTTGTCCTTCCGGTGTTACACATACGATATGTGGCCCTTGCCGCGTCGCGAGGGGGCAGGTATACGGCCGATCGCGGTTCATTTTATCGATTTTATTTGATTTGATGTTGGATCTCGCGAGCCGTCGGATAGCTGCTGTCATGCCTTGTACGAGTCGTTAAGGGGTGTGAATCTATTCGCAATTTTATGTTTGTGATCCTGTTCGTAGGTTAATTGATCGCTCCGATTTAATTTTGTTTTTTATTTTTTGTGTTGGATCTTTTTTCTGGTATTTGGTAAATTGAACTGCGTTAGTTTTAGTACGGGCTGTTTATTTGTGTCGATAAGAGGCGGTGCATTTCTCGTGAGGGGCATGGGATTTCATGTATGATTTGACGTGTGGTGTGAATTTAGGCGAATGCGTGCGGGCGTGCGTGTCTCGAGAGTTACGAGGTTATCTTCTTAAGGGATATACGCGTGGTGTGTGTTCGACGATTACAATTATTTGTTAATAATCGTGAACGTTGATGGTTTCGTTTGTTCCTGCTCGCGTGATGTCGTGTTTCTATGTGAATCTGTAATCCGCGTCGCGATTGGCTCGTTCGGTCATTTACGCGGGAGTCGCGTGTTGACCTACTTTCCGGCGTGGACGTACGTTATAGCGTGGGTGAGGCATTGAAGCGCGTGTGGGTGATTTGATCGCGGTTTTTCCCGGGATTCCATGTGAGGTGGGTGGTTCGTTAGTTTGGGTGAGAATTTTCGCGGCGTTTCAAGACGGATACGGCGACGTATCCATATTTGTATCGATATTTATTTTATTGCGTATACCGCTCTGCGAGGTGTGAGGGGCTTTCTGTATTAGTTAATTGTATGTTTGTTGCACGTGTTACGCACTTGATTGCGTGTCAGGACGAGGGTTGTCGGGCCGGCGGGAGTAAGCGTGAGTGCGGGCCTCGTTTTGAGGTTAATTTGCTGGCAGCCGCGGACCCGGTGATTATTCGGGGGGTGATAGAGTGTCAGATTGAGGAGCTTCTCCTTGATCGGATGTCATGAGAGATACAGAGTGCATGCTACAGGTAAGCGTTAATGTGATGAGTTTTTGTCATCGTTAGGAAAGTTAAAATATGTTCTAAGAAGTTTTCTGTATTTTGTTAGAAGGGGATCGTTGTGGCTGTCGCAAGGTTTCTGGTGTAAAAGAAGGTATACGTTAATGTTTGTAGATGTTTTGATGTTATATCGTGTGGCTGGCTTGATTCTAATTATATTTTTGTTTCCTAGGAGATGGCTGTGGACGTGAACCTTATGATTTTGTTCGTGGTCTGTGGCCGAAGGGGAAATCTGACCATGATAAACTTACTAAGGAGCTTTGGGATTTAATTAGAGTTGGCGATATGTTCGTGTGTTTACAATGCTTCAGGTAAGTTAACGTTGTTGGAGGTTATGAAATTTTAGGCGTTCTTTGTATGGAGGATTGGATTGTGATACTTGTAGGTGTGTATGCGTTCCTTGAATTGTGTGAGGTTTCATAATTGGTTCGTTAATTAAAGTTGTTTAAATTTTGGTGTTCGTTTGCCTGTATGTCGTTCAGTCTTGTTTTTAAAGTGTGGGATTTTGATTGTAAAGTGTAACGTTTTATAAGTTAATTGTTGGATACATGATTCGGTGTTTGTTGGCATTTGTATTATTTATTCGGCGTTGTAAGTTCGTTGTCGTCTAGATTTTGGAGAGACTAGCTTATGTGTTATTTGATTTTGTGAGGAAGTGTGGTCGTGGGTAGACACGAGGTTTGTGTAGAATGTTTACTCGTTGTTAGATGTGGGGTGTTGGAATCATACGCATATGTGGTTTGTAGAACTATTCTTATGATTTTCGCGTTTATGATATTGTATTCGAGAGCGTAGGGGTCGAGGAGTGTGTGGGGGAGAAAGGTGTTTTCGTCGATTGTTGCGAGTGTCGCGAATCGTTTAATTAATTTTACGATTTGTATGGGGATTGGATTCTTCTATACCGGTGTTATGATTTCGCGGTTTCGATGACTATGTTATCGCGTTGTCGACAGTGTGTATGAGTGATTGTATGAATTGTGTGTGTCTCCTTTACGGGTAATGTATGTCGCGTGTTTTACATTCGTCGTTGGTATGTGCATGTCTTTGATCTAATTCGCGTGTTTCGTTATGGTTTTAATTATTTGATATTGTGTGAATTTACCGTGTGTGGGATTGTTACGCGGTGCATTTCTTTTCTGTAGATTTTCTAAAGTTTTTTGATTTTACATTATGTTGGATCTACGGGGGTCTGTTCGATTTTTTAAAAATTTTAGACATTAAAAACGCAATTGTTTACAGGTAGTGGATTACTGCCTGTTTCCTGCCGCGGTGGCTGCACGTGCGCTGACTTTGGATTTATTGTTGTTTGCTAATTTACACGTTCCGCATGGTCACCCTCCGGGCCGAGCGTGTGTCATCCTCGATCGTTGAGTGGGGCCATAAACCAGTCCTGGGATTGGGCTGACTCTTGTTAATGACTCTTGTTCTTAATTAACTTGTTCTTATTAAGTTATATTACTTGTTCTAGTTAAGTTTGCCGGTCATGATTTTATTTAATTATAGTTTATTTTTTTTACAGGGATTATGATATTGCGCGAGCCCTGGAGTCGCTGAGTTATCGTGCGAGGGGTCATGGTTCGGATGTGCGCGTTTTCGTACCAATTACTTTAAGATATTGTTCCTGAATTTACCGAAAATATTGCTCGTATGTGTGCGAGGAAGAGTCGAGTGTGACGTGCTCTCTCTCGCGCACCTGAGCCCCATGCAGCCATTAAGCTACAAGTATTAAGATCACAAACAGCCAGGTAGAACTACAAGACCTGATCAATCAAAATGTTGGTTTTTTAATAAGATAACTATTTTTCCTACTACTATTTTTATATTAAAGCATAGGAACTAGATTAAACCAGATCTGAAAGAGCACAAGATACCAAAGAGTGAGTAAAGCAACTAAGTTCCTACACTAGTATAAAGGGGCAGGTTAAGCGATTAGGCAGGGACTGCTAAGTTTAAGGCATAGAAATAGGCGATGACAAATATATTGAATGCTTCTGTATTTTATATTAGATATATTAGTATACAGGGTGTAACATATCATCGGGGACATTTTTTCAGAATCGATAGTACGCACCAAATGGTGTAAAAAGGACCGAGAAAGTTAGGTCCGAAAATCATCCCCTAACGAGTTGCAACCCCATTTGTAACAAATTTTTTAAAAATCATATCTCCGAAATGGTACGTCGTAGAAGGCCCGTTTTGATTGGAATATAACCGGAGAAGATCAAAGATAATAGAACAAAATATAATAGCTGCGATTATTGTTCTTAAATAGCATTTATTTTTGTTTAATCCAAACAACGTCGATTACCTATATCGTAGCAGGTTTGTAACAACTTGGGAAACATTAAGGGCATTCACTAAATCTTCCTTTGCGTAGATAGCGATATTTTTTTCGTAAACTTTGATCTCTTCCGGTTATATTGCAATCAAAATCGGTCCTCTACGACGTACCATTTCGGAGATATGATTTTTTAAAAAATTTTTACAAAAGGGTTTGTATCTCGATAGGGGGTAGTTTTTAGACAAAACTTGATACACTTTTTTTTTCATCTTTTGGTGCATACTATCGATTCTGAAAAAAGGTCCCCGATGATATGTTACACCCTGTATAGGTATAGTTGTTCCAATGTACATTGTTATCCACTGTAAAATTATATGAATAAAGTTGTTGTTAATGGTTAATGGTTCTCGTCCGATCACCTCATTAACTAGAGAATTAAGGGAAATTAATGAGCTGTGCAATATTAAGACAATGTTGAGTATGGTAAGGGAACTTAAAAGACAATTAATGGTATGCAAATCAAAAAGCGAACAATTTCAGACATTCATTAACTTTTGTGATTTGCTAGATGATCAGAATGGGTATTAAAGTGTGCTGTTGGAATGCAAATGGTATCAGGGGAAAAATAATGGAAGTTAAAGAGTTTATTTATCGTAGGAATGTAGATATTTTTATAATACTAGATACAAGGCTAAACAAAGACTATAAAATAAAGTTTAAAAACTATACATGTATCAGGAAGGATGTCAGTGATAGTTTGACAGGAGGAGTACAAGTCTGTATCAAAACCGGACTCATGTATAAAGAAATTGAGGTTGATAGACTTCTTACTATAGACTGCGTAGTGTTAAGGTTAGCTAATAATGTACTTTTAATTGCAGCTTATAACAAACCAAATAATTTCTTTAGAACTATAGAACTGGATCTCATTATGAATATGGGTAGCAAGGTAATACTAGCAGGTGATCACAATGCAGGGCACACGTCATGGAATAATCTTAGTTCTAATAGTAAAGGGATGAAAATAGCAAATTATATTCTACAAAACAATTGTAGTATACTATATCCTAATGAACCGACACACTATCCAACAAATGGAAGTACACCATCTGTCATTGACATTGCTTTAATTAAAAACATTAGGGAAATTTCTGGGATCACCATACTTCATGAACTCAGTTCTGATCATAATCCTATCATGTTTAAGATAGGAGGCTGTGACATAAACCACATTACTAAAATATTTAATGACTATAAAAATGCAAATTGGAAAGTATACAGAGATAAATTAAAACAACGGAGCCTTATTAATTAAAAAATAAGCACAACCTCTGAAATAGATCATGAAGTACAAAAGCTTACTAACAATATTCAAAGCGCTGTAACTCAGGCAGTACCTAAAAAACCATGGAGAAATGTTCAAGTTGTAATCCCAAATAATGTTCTAATGCTAATTAAAAATAGAAACACAACCAGAAGGTTATGGCAACGCACTAGATCACAAAGCTTAAAAGCAAAAATCAATTCTGAAACAAGGGAAATAAGAAAAGCTCTGAACGAAATAAGAAATGTTACATGGAAAAAGAAACTCCAGAAACTGAAACCCCATGATCAATCCTTATGGAGAATGACAAAAATTTGTAAAAAAGAGGACCACACAATACCTATCTTAACACTTAACGATAGGGAGGCAGTAACAGACAAGGAAAAAGTAGAATTTTTAGCAACACAATTCGAAAATGTACACAAAATAATACAACGGAACAGCAAAAAATAATTGAAAGAGTCAAAACAGAAATTAATAAACCTAATAACATAGACTGGTCTAAATATTCCACCACACCGAAAGAAATACGGGAAATAATCAAGGCTCTAC
Source organism: Mimumesa dahlbomi (assembly GCA_917499265.3). NCBI lineage: Eukaryota > Metazoa > Arthropoda > Insecta > Hymenoptera > Crabronidae > Mimumesa > Mimumesa dahlbomi. Next base: position 19,664,097 of record OU824114.1, on the reverse strand, counting down.
CAGCAACAAAAGCACCCGGTACAGATAAAATACAAAATATAGCCTTAAAAAACCTACCAAGAAAAGCAATCGTGCAGTTAATGTATATCATAAATGCTGCCATAAGATTGACCTATTTTCCATCAAGCTGGAAGATGGGACTGATAATACCTATTCATAAAACCGGAAAGAAATCATCAGAAACGAGCAGCTACAGACCAATAAGTTTATTGCCAACAATGAGTAAAGTTATGGAAAAAGTTATACACGGAAAACTAAATCAATTTGAAGCAAAAAATAATATTATTATAAACGAACAATTTGGATTCAGAGAAAAACACAGCACAGTGCAACACGTAGTCAGAATCGTAAACGATATCTCAGTGGGATTTAATAAAGAACTTGTAACAGTCATGACTCTACTTGACATTGAAAAAGCATTTGATAGAGTATGGATTGATGGACTGCTCTATAAATTAATAATGTTTGATTACCCACCTATATTAATAAAATTAATCAACCCCTACTTAACGAATAGACAATTTAAAGTGATAATTAGCAACTCAGTATCCTCCAAAAGAAAAATCAGAGCAGGAGTTCCACAGGGATCCGTCCTCGGGCCAAAATTATTTAATATTTATTTAAATGACATACCGCAATTCAGTAGAACCTCATTAGCTCTTTTTGCAGATGATACAGCAATATATACGCACTCTTACAATGCCATAATCGCAGCCAAACAAGTGCAGACACATTTAAGAATTCTCGAACCGTACTATGAACATTGGAAAATAAAGTTAAATGCAACGAAAACGGAAACAATAGCTTTTACAAAGAAAAAAGAAAGAAACAGTAAAATTTTGCAACATATTACAGTCCATGGACATAAGACTACCCCAACAAATACAGTGAAATATTTGGGAGTACATCTTGACAAACAACTCACGTTTCATGAGCACATAAACAGGTCTATTTCCAAAATACACGCAGTCCTAAGAAAACTATATCCATTAATGGTTTACAACTCACCACTTTCGAAGGAGATTAAAACCCTCATCTATGAAATGATTATTCGATCCATTACGACATACGCAGTGCCAGTATAGTGCGGAGCAGCAAGTACAAATATTAAAAAACTACAAATTATGCAGAATAAGTGCCTTAGATTAATCCTCTCTATGGGAAGGTATACCAGAATAGATGACTTGCATGAGCTAAGTGGAACAGAACCTATAATGAATTTCATAACTAAAATATCAAAAAAATTTTATCACACGCGTCTAGACGATAATCCCTTATTGAATAATATCTTAACAATTAAATATCATAAAATACCATTTAACTACAAACACAGACTACCTCACCAAAAACTGCCAATATTCTACACAAACTAAAAATGCTAACAGCTACGTAACCAAAACCGTATCAATCTAGTATATCAATCTAGTATAACAAATAGGCCGCTATTGAGTGTGCAAGACTGTTAAAATTGTGGGTTTTTTTCTTTATATTTTCCCATAATATACTACATAACATTAACATGAGACTGCATTCAGTGAAATGGATAAACTGCATTCAGGTGACAATAATGTTGCACACAAATATCAGATAGTTAGGTAGCGCATAAACTGCAGGAACTATACTATGTAGATCTAAGATAAGTATATTTAGGAATTATAGATATAATTTTATAAATATACAAGAAAATGTGATAAATAAATACAAATTTTAAAAACAAAACAAAACGTCCGATCACCGAAGTTAAGCAGCATTGGGCGTGGATAGTACTTGGATGGGTGACCGCTTGGGAAATCCACGTGCTGTTGGCACATTTCTTTTGCGTTTTGTTACAAAATATGCATTCTTCTGAACCCATTGTGGCGCGCAATTTCCATCTCGGTGCGGGACTTCTCTTTCCTTTTGCAGTTCTTACTCCCAGCCGGTACCACGAAAGTCAGCCTGACCAGCACCGTGTTGTTTCGACGCGACTGCTTATCCGCTACTCCGCGTTAACACGTTAAGCGCCACGTTTGCCGTCAAGCGGGCCCCGCCGGGCCGCTCGTCGATAGGCGACTTCGAGTATAAACAAATGTCAGATAACGTAAACCGGCTTGAGAAGTAGGCTTTGTCTTTGTATGTAAATGTAGGGGATACTGCGCCGAGTACTATGACATAAAATTCATGAATGTTAGGATCAAATATAGCCAAAAATGTAACGGGAAAGTTACAAACTTCTGTGATCAATGTAGAAACAAACCCCACCTTTGTTTACCATGTTTTAATCAAGTACATTCATGTTTTTAAGCATTATCTGTTTTCCTTGAAGCTTTTTCCTTAATTCTTTTCCTTAATATTAACCAAACAAACATCGTTGTCGCCTAAATTAAATGTTTAATCTCATAAGTACGCCGCAGGTCCGTGCGGACCGAACGAAATGTCTAGCGTAGGTCCGTAGGGACCGATGTGGCGCTTAACGTGTTAACTGCACAGAGGTCCACCGCTCCTAGTCTCGTTAGAACGAGCATGCAGTGGAAATGCAACAGAGACCTCGGTTCGTTCGAAGTCTGGCAGTGACGGTGACGTGAACCAGATCGCACGAATTTGAACGAGTACTCGCGGACTCGTGTACCCGTGTTCGCGTGTATTTCGCTGCATTCTTGCATTTTTGCGTACTACTAATATGGTCATGTAGTATTTTGCGCGCCCGTGGTGTTTGGTAAACCTAGGCGAGTATTGAAGCATGTGATTTGTTAGTACTCAAGTTGTTTCTCAAAAGCATTCACGCCATGCGAACCAATTTCGCGCAACAAACATTTCTTTGACCAAAATCGACAGGTGGAGGCGATTTTAATATTTACTGTCTACTTATGTTTTCCGTAGGAATCCTATCGGCTCCACCGGTTAAGATAGGAGCGCCATTATTGGCGGTACTTCCGTCAGCTGCGCACACGCATAACCTCGTGCATTTTCATTCACGCCGTTGGATCCGACTGTTTGGACACGCGTGTGCCAGCCTGTTAAACATCCGGTGGATTTCAACACCCCGGCATTAAACAGGCGTTTACGTGTGTACTTTAGGTACAACCGATAAGAGGTTCCGCAGTTTTGATACATTCCGGAGATGCCCAAGTGCCAGTTTACCACTAAATAATATCTTAACTATTGCCAACGGCCATACTACGCTGAAAGCACCGGTTCTCGTCCCGTAGTTCTGTCCCCGCACGAGTGCGGAACAGTTCTAGTCCCGAGATGCTGAATGCTATTTAGCGAAAGAATAAATACGTGTACTTATTAAAAACGTGAAAATCAACCTGTGTGAAAACATAACGTATTATAAGTGACCATTATAAACCGAACCAACCAGTTCTCGTAAATTGGGGAGGAAAATAGCAGATAACAATCGTAACCTCAAATTGAGCGCGTGCATCGCTGAGGGCGATGACGCGACTCATGCAAGTGATCCATGCTCGACTGAAATATTAGTACCGAAGAAGAGAAAATTAAATGACATAAACACACCACACGTAGGCGAAAGCACTAACAAAATGAAACCAGTCGAAACGAGAAATAGATTTGAAGTTCCAAGCGACAACAGCGATGATGACATGGAAACGGAAATCATAAAACATCACAAAATTCTACATCAAATGAAAACGAATAATAATAAAAAGAACCCTCCACCACTTGTGGTGCATGGGAAGATCAAAAGTCATCAAGACTTTATCAAACTACGAAAAGACGCTGCAAACAACAAATTTCAAATTAAATATCATTTTAATACAACAGATGTTCATGTTGAGAATGAGGAAACATATAAAAAATTAATAGAAATTTGGAAAGAAAAAGGAATAAACTTCCATACATACAGCACTAAACAAGAAAAAAGACGAACTTATGTTATAACAGGTCTACATGAAGATGTAGAACTAAATGAATTGAAAAAAGAAATTGAAGAACACGATATCCCAGTATACAATGTCAACAAAATGAGGGGAACAAAAAGGAACCTTTATATGGTGACAACTGTTCAAAGTGTATCGATAAAACAAATAAGGAATAAAATAAAAAGCCTAAATTATACGAGAATAAATTGGGAGTACTATATTACAAATAGAAAACTCACACAATGCCACCGATGCCAAGAATGGGGACATGCAACCTCAAACTGTTATGCAAATCCTGTATGTCTAAAATGTGCAGGGAACCACCTCACTAGAAATTGTATAAAACACAAAGAAGAACCAGCAAAATGTGCAAACTGCGATGGAAAGCATCCAGCAAATACCACAATATGTGAGGCATATCAACGAAGGTTACAACTGATTACAAGATATAAAACAATTAAAAACACAAAAATAAACGAAAACCAACCAACTCCACCAGATATGGGAAGTAAAAGACAATTTCCAGGATTACCGAAGAAAACAAACATCACTAATCCATGGACCAAAAACACCGAATCAAATAGCAATACTCAAACCCAACAATTTGCCAGACCGTTGACTTCTGCACATATGGAGCAGCAGGCGACTACAAGAGAAGAAATAGGAGGAATTCCGGAATTTCTAATCCTTGTAAGAGAAATGAAGGAATTAAATAATGAATTGAATATCACAGAAATGTTAAAAGCAGTACAAAATTGAAGAATGCAATTAGTTAGACGCAAATCTCAAACAGAAAAATTTGAAACCTTTTACAACTTTTGCCAAACATTAGAGATGACATAAATGAAATAAGGATATGTAGCTGGAACGCATTCGGCATTAGAAACAAGATAGGAGAGCTAGTGCAATTTCTCAATAAGTTTAAAATAGATTTAATGTTAATTAATGAAACAAAACTAGTAGCTAATGATAAGTTAAAAGTAAGAAATTACACCATAATTAGAAAAGACAGATTAAATGCAGATGGAGGTGAAGCTGTACTCATTCGAAATGGAATACCGTATAAAATAATACAAACAAGAATAGATACAAACATTGAGCATATTTGTATACAAATCTAAAATAAAATACACATAGTTGCCGCATATAACAAACCATCTAACAAATTTTCTATCAAAGAAATTAGAGACATATTAAATATAGCAGAAAAGATAATGCTAGTGGGAGATCTAAACGCGAGGCACAAAACATGGAACTGCCATGTGAATAATAGAAATGGCGTAACCCTGAATGAATGTGTGAACAGAGATAACTGTGTCATCATGCACCCAAATGAGCCAACACACTACCCAGCCAACAACACCACACCAACAACCATAGATATTTTGTTGAACAAGAATATTAGAGAAATATCAAAAATACAGGTAATACATGAATTAAACTCCGATCACTATCCAATACACTTCAATATTGGGAAACAGAGGCTACAACAAACACACAAGGTTGTATACGATTATAAAAACACAGACTGGAATAAATTTAGAACACAATTAAATAATGTAATACAAATTAACAATAAAATTACAAACTCACAAGATATAGACAAGGAAGTACAAAAACTGACGCTAGACATACAAGAGACAATTAAAAAATTAGTACAAAAGAAAACAGTGAATCCAACAAAAGACAAACTACCAATACAAATAACTGACTTAATCAGAGACAGAAATAAGGAACGACGTAAATGGCAAACAACAAGATGTATCGTGAGTAAGAATAATTTTAAACAGAAAACAGTGTTAATAAGACGATTAATTAATAAATACAGAAATGAATTATGGAATAAAAAGTTACAAACATTGTCCCCTAAGGATAACACACTTTGGAAGGTAAACAAATTATTAAAAAAGCAGCATACCATAATGCCACCACTAGAACAAAATGCAATAACAGCAATGACAGATACAGAAAAAGCCAATATGATTGCAACACAGTTTGAGCAAGTGCACAAAATAAACACTACACAAAACACTGACAAACAAAAACAAATAATTACAGATGTAGAAAGTCTACTAAATACAGAAAAGGAAAAGCCTGAAGAAACAAAGAAATATCTCACAAAACCTAAAGTAATAAGAGAATTTATTAGAAAGCTTCCACTATATAAAGCACCAGGACCTGATGAAATTCAAAACATAATTCTAAAAAATCTTGACAGAAAAGCAATAGTACAAATAACGTACATTATAAATGCAATAATAAAACATACATACTTCCCTAAGAACTGGAAAATAAGTTACATAATACCAATACTGAAACCTATTTAAATTAGCCACGCACCCAAATAGTTACAGACCGATAAGCTTACTTCCAACATTAGGTAAATTGACAGAAAAAATCATTCTAAAACGAATGAAGCAATTTGAACTGAAGAATCAAATCACAGTAGATCAACAATTTGGATTCCGACAGAAACACAGCACTGTGCAGCAAGCTGTAAGGCTAGTCAATGACAAAAGCATGAAATTTAACAAAAATAATGTCGCTGTTATGGTATTATTAGATATAGAAAAAGCATTCGACAAAGTGTGGATCGATGGACTGATCTATAAAATGTATCAATACAAATACCCAGTCACAATCATAAAATTAATACACTCATATATTAGTGAAAGGTCATTCAGGGTAGTAATAAACAAAGCACAGTCAATTCAGAAAAAAATAAGTGCGGGAGTACTACAGGGCTCAATTCTGGGTCCAATATTATTCAATATATAACTCAATGATCTGCCAATATTCCCCAAGACTAAAACTGCTCTCTTCGCTGATGATACTGCTATATATACTCATTCATTCAGTGCGGGGGTAGCTGCTAAACAATTACAAATCCATATAAACATGCTAGAAAGCTATTACAAAGAATGGAAAATTTCATTAAATACATCAAAAACAGAAGCAATAATATAAGAAAATACAAAAAAATTCACAAATTCAAAAATATTCCAACCCATAAAAATATATGGACAACAAATTGAAAAGAAATATAAAGTCAAATATCTAGGGGTAACTTTAGACACAAGACTGACATACAAAGCCCACATAAAAAGTGTATTACAAAAGGCATATGGAGCTATGAGAAATCTATACTCCATAATGATTAAAAACTCCAAAATAAGTAGTCATAATAAACGACTGATATACACAATGATAATAAGACCAATTATATTATATGCAAACCCAGTCTGGTGCAGCGCAGTACCCACCAATATGAAAACGCTACAAATTTTTCAAAACAAATGTCTAAGATTAATATTAAATGCAGACAGATACGCAAACATAGAAAAACTACACAAAGATAGTAACATACAATATATACAAAACTACATAAAGGTGCTGTCACAAAAATTTTACAAACAACAACTAAAATACAACAAATTAACAGATAAAATAACGAATATTAAAAGTCATAATACTACAATTAAATTAAAACACAAGCTACCATATCAAACACTACCTATATTTCAAGAATTGAAAGGAAATATAACATGCAGCCATTAGTAAGTAGTAGTAGTAGTAGTAGTAGTAAGTTGGTTGGTTGGGCGGGGTGAGGAGACGGTTCCCCTCACCAGGACCTTAGGTAAGTTTATACCCACTAGAGGCTTTGCTCACCCTTAATTGCTCTAAGACATCCAGTTACTCCAGGAGGCACATAGCGCGAATTCGAACCTTGTGTTTCACCTTCCGACGGGGGACTGTACTCTGACCTATTCATCCAACTTCCATGCTCCCTACTTTGTTAGCTAATGGCCGTCGGTCGTGGTTTACGTCGGGCGAGTTGGGGATAGAATGGTCAAGGTGTTACTGCCTGGTGTTGACGGGGAACCGAAGAGAGGCACTTTGATCCTGTTTGTTCTCTTCAGGGAGTGGACACTGCGAAGCGTCCGCTCCCCTTTTTCTTGACATCCCCATTAAGCGAGACTTTACCTATTAAACTCGAAATCGTGTTCAGGCTTCTAATGCGTAGTCGTTGTTAGTGTGTTATTTCCGGATAGCAAGGGAGTTTGTAGAAAAGCGATAGATGTAGACAGCTAATTGTGTTGTTAGATTATCCGAGGAGGGCCCTTCGACCCTCTCTCGTGGTTAGTGGCAAAAAGTTTTAAAGACGGAAAAAAAAACGCGATTTAACCCAAGAGCGTAGGATTGCCGCGAGCAGTGAGCTCACCGGCAAGCACGAACAGGCTTTGCGCCCGGTGGGGAGATCGAGTGAAGCTGCCCCGACCGATTGTTCCGACTTATCGCGCGAGAGGTGTTCCGGGCCGGCTGCCCCGTCATCCTCGTCTGGGTTAAGAAAGGAAGTGAACCACCTCCAGCCGCTGCTGAACCTGGTGCCCCCCCGTCTATACCGCGCCCGAGGTTAGGTTAGGTACGAACAAATGTGCAAGGGCCGATAACAAACAGGAGTGAATTTCTCAACGGGTTGACAAGCCTTGGAGCAGTGCAGCTACGTTCTCGGAACGTACTGGGCACGTACATCAGCAAGTTGGTCAGTTTCAATTGTCATTCTTTCCTGTAGTGAGAGAATGTGTATTAGCTTTATACTTGTCGTAGTATAGGTTTTCTGTTCTTTACGGGCTCAGTTCTACCGCTTGGTTATTAACGGGCATCGATCCGTTGATCTCTACGAGTCAGTGTTTGAGGAGTGAGTCGAATAAGCATTCGTCCTCTCCACGTCCTGGGCATACATTTATCTCTTTGTGAGATAAGGTTCATAATTTTGCGCGGCGGCATTTACTGCATCGTTTACGACGTAGTTTCCGGTCCGTGAGGCTTAATTCAATACTTTTGTATTTAACTTCCTGTTACTGAATCTGTGAGCTCACCGTCATAGACATACAGGCTTTGCGTCTGCCAAGAGAAGTTATCGCTCCTCTTGGTAGTTGATCCGGCTTATCGCGCGAGAGGTCATGCGGGCCGGCAGATTCGGGAGGACTTTCGCTAATGATTCATTAACTGTTCCCTCGGATGTACTGGTATATTGACATATCCAGTAATCGGACAGTGAACATGGCGCGGTTCAGTAGTTATATTGTGTAAATTTGAGAATTTGCTTTCATTTATCTCTTTGTGAGATGAGGTTCATAGTTTTGCGCGGCGGCATTTACTGCATCGTTTACGACGTAGCTTCCGGTCCGCGAGGTTTGATTCAATACTTTTGTATTTTGACTGCCTGTTACCGAATCTGTGAGCTCCCCGTCATAGACATGCAGGCTTTGCGTCTACCAAGAAAGTTGTCGCTCTTCTTGGTAGTTTATCCGACTTATCGCGCGAGAGGTCATGCGGGCCGGCAGATTCGGGAGGACTTTCTCTAATTATTCGTTCACTGTTCCCTCGAATGTACTGGTATATTGACATATCCAGTAATCGGAGAGTGAATATGGCGCGATTCAGTTGTTATATTGTGTAAATTTGAGATTTTTATTGTGTTATATCTTGTTTGGATTAATTCCAGAATGTTTTGGTCTTGCCTATTTGTGTATGAGAGAACTGGTATTTATAGTTATTCTTAGTGTTTGTTTTAATTCTGTGTGTTGATTTATGATTGTAACGTTTTGCCTTGTTAGTATTTGCCAGGGTTTTAAGGTGCGTTTTGCATTATGTTCGTGCGAATGCTATGGTCTGGTTATGGTGTATCTTGTATAGACGATTCGTTTTTGTTTATGTATTATTTGTTCATTGCTTATTTGTGAATTGCACATTGTTATTTCGTTTGTGTTTTGATAGGTTTTTACGTGTGTCGCAGTATATGATTGGCACGAGTGTTTTCTTACTGCATTTGTGATGTAGGCCTTCCTTGTTATTTGAGAGAACGTTTAGGTAGTGTAAGCTAATTATTAGTTTATTGCAACAGTAGTAACTTTTATTTTACTAATTGGATGCCTTTGAAGGATAGTTTATTTTGTATTTTATGCATGTTAAGGATCGGGATCTAATTTGTAAAATTAGAACCCGAGGAAGGGTGGTTCGACTGGGGACAGTCAACGGGAGTGACCGGTATCGAGGAAGTAAGAAATTTTAAATGAAAAGGAATCATAATTTGTTATTCTTGTCTGAATAAAAGAACTTAACTTTATCGGATTTCGGAAAAATCGGAGAAGTGTACGGAAGTGTGTACAGTAGTACGGATCTCAGGCAAAACTGAACGAGAGCTCGCTTTGCTTCGTGCAACAGAGCGCTGGTAGCGTGCCCGCTGGCCAATCGCTGCGATGATTTACCGATAGCTGCCAATCGCGGCAGAATCGGTTTCGCGCTTGGTGACAATAGCGCGCGGAGAGTACAGAATTGGCGCGAAACGGTATTGTTTTCCCGCGTAATTGAGAAGTTCCGTGGCCGCGGAGCGTGGGGCCACGGGAGAGCTAAGGGCGCGTACGCACAGCAAGTAAATACACATGAATCTCGAACAATGCACTTGTATAGACGTTGTAGTGATTGTTTTCCAAACATACATTTATATTTATTAACAGATTTTTTTTACATATTTATTTAATTGGATTTGTTACACACATTAAATTTCAGTTTGTTCTTTGATTAAGAAGTATGTATTTTGTTCGTAAAATGTTGCATTGGTCCAAGGACATCGGTGTTCTATTCCTACCGTGGGTCATTTTAAACATTAGAGTGTTTAGTTGCCTTATATTCTACCGGTGAACGATACTTTGTCGAATTTTGGCATAAAATGTCAAAAGAGTTTCTAAACGTGTATTGCATATCTATTTTATGGATTTCTTTTTCACATCGTACGGATGTTGGTGGAGATTTCCCGTTGTTTTGGAGCTATCTGGCGCGAGTTAGTATTTTTATAATGTTCCTAATATTGGTTTTATAAGTGTAGCACATTTTATTTTAGTAATTGGATGCTTTTGAAGGATGATTTATTTTTTGCATTTATGCGCTTGTGAAGACGATGTAATAATTGTTTTCCAAACATACTTATACATTTGTTGACAGTATTATATGTAAGTTTATGTGAGGCAAATATAATATGTATGTGTGTTCTGAGCAACGGCAATAAAATTTTAAAAAAAAAAAATATATATATATATATATATATATATATAATATATATAATATAATATAAAAATATATATATATAATATAATATAATATATAATATAATATATATATAATAAATAGAGTACGGCGTAGAATATATACATCTTCAGAAGAGGAAGATTCAAATAGAGCTCAAAATATGGAAGATGGTAAGCAGAATGAAGTATTTTTATGGTCCAGAGAGAATGACTTGACCACCAGGTGGCGCAGAGTACGGACGCGTCTCCACGTCGCTCCTTTTTAAATGTTCGATTTCGGGCGAAATTTCTCGAGTGCGAGTCAAAAAAGTGTATCCACGCGTAGCGCGAGTGCCGCGGAGCATTTCGTGCTAATAGGTTCAATCGGCAACGTGCGATATAGTGGTGAAATCAGTGGAAATAATTCTGTGTTTTTGCCGAGGTTAGGACGCCACGCGGTCGGCCATCTTGGCTAGCCGCGACCGACGCGCCGCCCGCCGCCCGGCGGAGCCAACGCTGAACCTGTCCAACGCTCCGATTGGCCGACCCGGAACAGCCATGCCGCCGCACGGCGCGCAGCGGAAGCTCAAGCAGGAGAGCGCAGCGGACACCAGGCCGACGCAGACCACGGTCGAGGAAACATCGGACATAGAGTGTAGCTCCGGTTCTGTTCGAAAAGTGAAAAGACGCTCAAAGCAAAAAATTACAGACTCGTCAGGAAGTGACACCGCGGAAACTCTAACCCGTATAAATCCGCGAAAACTTAAAATCACGGAGTCTACGCGAGAAACTCCTCTGCTGAGTTCGCCTAACCCGCAAAGGAAAAGTTACGGTCCTAAGGATAATCTTCCCGAGAGTGTCGATGAAACACGCCCGCTTTTCGCTCGCGCTCGCGTCACGGCAAAGCACCTCTCGGAATTTATTAGTGATCCTGGTAACGGAATTCGGCCGGATACCATGAGCTATCTCTTAGCTAAATTTAATAAAATCCAGGGATATCTGAATGAAGCACTTCTGACAAACAGTCGACTCTCAGGAGAACTGAACGCTCTCAAAAAAGAGGCAACGGAAATAATTCACGGCGCAGAAAAATCCGCTCATTTCCCCCGTGAAACGAACAGGCCCTTAACATACGCGGAACGAGTAGGTGTAAAGGCCAAGAGGAACATCACATCCACTCTGAGGAAAGAATCACCAAATATAGTCAAAATCTCTCCTAATGATGAGGAAAAATTTAACACAAGCGAGAAAACCAAGCAAGCTGTTTTTCGACTCGTCTCCCCGCGTTCTGAGAACCTTAAGGTCCAAGGCATACGAAAAGTACAAGGCAACTCTATTCTTGTCCAAACGGCCAATAAGAAAGATCTATCAGCTCTCCTGGAAAATCCAAAACTCAAAGCTGCTGGACTCGAAGTTGGTGCCCTGTCGATGCGTAATCCGCGGCTTATTATCTTCGGAGTTCCGCGAACGGATGACGTAAATGACGATAAACACACCCTGGAATCAATCATCGAACAGAATCTCGACCAGACTGACAAAGCCAAGGCGAAAGAGCAAATAAAACTAGCTTTCAAGACAGGAGACAAATCCAGAGACAAGTGCAACTGGGTCCTCGAGGTGTCGAAAGAGATGCGCTTGAAACTAGTACATAAAGGCCGTATCTACATCGGGTGGCACTGCTGCAGAATCGAGGATCATATAGCCGCTACTAGATGCTATAAGTGCCAATGTTTCGGACATGTTACTAAATTTTGCAAGCAGGAGACAGAAACATGCGGTCATTGCTCTGCCCTAGGACATAACTTCAAGAACTGCCCTAACAAGGCAAACGAAGCGAGCTGCTCCAACTGTAAAAAGGTAGGCAAACCGCATAATCATTGCGTGAACGATAAAAACTGCCCCGCACACAAACTGGCAATCTCGCGCGTATTCGAACGTATAGATTATGGCTTGTAAAAATACGAACACGCACTGTAAACTTAATATCGTGCAACTAAACTCGCGCAGATCAAAAACGGTCTCTATCGAATCACGCGAAATGATGGCAAATAGAAACATCGACATCCTTCTCCTTCAGGAACCTTACAACTTTAAGGGTAAAGTCAGGGGCTTCGATCTGAATTCAATTATCGTTACGGGAGGCTCCGGAGACGCCAATATCCAAGCCGCAATTATCGTCCGAAATAAGAACCTAACCGTCTTAAAAATTTCGCACCTTTCCAATACTCACTGCGTATGTGTACAAATCAACGGTCCTTTTGGCAGTCTATACCTGGCCTCCATTTATTTTCAACACTGTCACGATATCGAACCATATCTGCACCAAGTTAAGAGAATCTCCCGAGAATTCCGAAATGAACGACTCATTATCGCGGCCGACGCTGTTAGCAGAGCGTAGTTTGTTGAGTGTAGGAGACACGTTGGTTTGCTGTATAATCACTTATTTATTATAAGTATGTTAATAGGTCTTTACAGGTTGAAGGTGTAATTACGTCTAACTTACAGCTATACGACTAGAATGTGTGGCGCTCTAGTATTCTATTAATTATAAGATAATTGTATAGATGTCGCAGTATGGATGTATAGTATCCAGTGACTGTCTTACACATATATGTTCGATATAATCTCAGTGTTACCTTTATCTAACACTTCCTCTTAACATTGAGTTTATATCGATATTACATTTTAATTGTTTTTACTTTATTTTTACTTCCTCTATCTTTATCATTACTTTCTTTAATTGTTTTTACTTCCTTTACCTTAATACTATAATATTTACGTTGAACATAATAACTTATTACTAAATTCCTTAAATTTTACATTACTTAGTGGCTTTGTTAATAAATCGGCAAGTTGTTTATCGGTAGAACAATATTCTATTTCTATCGAACCATCATTATATTTTTCATTGATAAAATGAAATCGCACGTCTATGTGTTTACTTCTTTTGTGAATTATACCATTTTTAATTAGACTTAGTGCGCTTTGGTTATCGATGAGCAACTTAGCTTTTACTTTTTTACTTGTTAGTGTTTCCAATACACCTTTTAGGTATATTAATTCTTTACAACATTCTGCTGCTGCTATATATTCAGATTCAGTTGTAGATAGAGCTACTATGGATTGCTTGCGTGAACACCAGCTGATTGGTCCGTTTCCATACATTATTACGTATCCTGTGGTGCTTTTTCTAGTCATTACATCTCCGGCAAAATCTGAGTCGCTGTAGCCTATTAGCTCATCCATCTGATCTGAATTGTTCCTAGAGTATTGTATTCCAGTGTCCTTAGTACTCTGCAGATATCTTAGAATGCGTTTTATACTACATATACTCTGATTTGAAGGTTTCTCAATAAATCTACTGACATAGTTAACTGCGAATGCAATATCTGGTCGTGTTTTCGTAGTTAGATACTGCAAACTACCTACTAACTCTCTATAGGGAAAATTAGTATTTAACATTACATTATTTATGTCTCTAACTGTACTCATACTTACAATAGGCGTTGATACCTTCTTCGCGTTATCCATACCATATTCCTTTAGTAGTTTTTCAATATAGTTAGTTTGATCTAACTTTAATACCTTATTGTCTACTGTTACTCTTATACCTAGAAAACTTTCAAAAGATTTATAAAATTTTACCTCGAATTCTGTAGTTAATTTTTCCTTTATACAGGGTGTAACAAAAATTCTGGGACACTTTTTCAGTATCGATAAAACGCACCAAAAGATGAAAAAAAAGTCTATAAAGTTTTGACTAAAAACCATCCCCTATGGAGATACAACCCTTTTTGTAAAAAATTTTTAAAAAATCATATCTCCGAAATGGTAGGTCGTAGAAGACCCGTTTTGATTGGAATATAACCGGAGAAGATCAAAGATAATAGAAAAAAATATAATTGCTGCGATTATGGCTGTTAAATAGCATTTATTCTTGTTTAATTCAAACAATGTCGATTACCTATATCGTAGCAGGTTTGTAACAACTTGGGAAAAATTGAGGGCATTCACTAAATCTTCCTTTGCGTAGATAGTGATATTTTTTTTCGTAAACTTTAGTCTCTTTCGGTTATATTGCAATCAAAATCGGTCCTCTACGACGTACCATTTCGGAAATATGATTTTTTTTTAATTTTTTACAAAAGGGGCTGTATCTCGATAGGGGGTGGTTTTTGAGACAAATCTTTATAGACTTTTTTTTTCATCTTTTGGCGCGTACTATCGATACTGAAAAAGTGTCCCAGAATTTTTGTTACACCCTGTATAATCTAGATCTTCCTTGGTATTGCATAGTATTATACCATCATCTACATACAGTGCTAAGATTATGAATCCCTTATCAGATTTGAATATACATGGATCTGACGGAATTGGTTTGAGTCCGTTTTGTTTTATAAACGATTTAAAATGTTGATTCCATTTTATTGGTGCTTGTTTAAGACCATAGATAGCTTTTTCAAGCTTGTATATTTTATTTGGATTTTCAAATCCCTCTGGAAGTTTCACATAAACTTCTTCATCTAAACATCCATATAGAAATGCAGTTTTAATATCAAATTTTAATATGTAATAATCTTCTTGAACAAATAATGCCATTAAAAGTCTAAAAATATTAGAATGTAGCACGGGGCTATATGTTTCATCATAGTCTATGCCCTTCTCTTGTTCGAAACCTCTAGCTACTAATCGCGCTTTATATCGTCCGTCTTCTTTTATTTTAAATACCCATTTTGTACTCAAAACTTTTTTGTTATTTAGCTGGTTACTGTCAGCTTCGATCCAAGTCTTATTTTTCTTAAGAGAATCCTTTTCTTCTTGAATGGCTGCTTTCCATTTCTGCGAGTCTTCTCCATTAATTGCTTCGCTGTATGTTAAATGTACAAAGTAATTTCCATATCGATCTGGGATATTTCTTTGTCTTGAACTTCTTCTTCTTTCTTCACGATTATCGTGTTGTGTATCTTCAATGAGAATCGATGTCTCAATTTCTTCTGATTCTTCTACATCAGATGATTCTTCTACTTGCTGAATGTTCTCTGTTTCTTGCGCGTTAAATCTATTATCTTTTTCTTTATTTTCTGTCCTAATTGTTACTTCTGTTGATTCATTCTCGTAATTTGCTTCCTCTCCAGTTTCGCAAATGTTATTAAATATTACATCTCTTGCAATAATTATCTTCCTTTTATATTCATCCCATAGGCGATATCCGTTCATGGAATATCCTACCATTGTGTATTTTACACTTCTTTCATCTAGTTTTCTTAGATATCCAAGTTTCTTGGCGTAAGCATTACATCCAAAGGTTTGTAAATTTGTAAGATCAGGTTTCTTACCTAACCAATTTTCAGCAGGAGTTTTATCACTTGCAGTCGTCGGGCTTCTGTTTAATAGGTATACTGCCGTGCGTACTGCTTCTCCCCACATTTCTTTATTCATCTTAGAGTCTAGTAGTAGAGCTCTTGATTTTTCTATGATAGTACGATTCAGTCTTTCAGCTTTACCGTTTAGCTGCGGTGAATGCGGTATTGTGAAATCTAAGATCGTTCCATTCTTTTTACACCATTCCTGTAAATCTTTGTTAGCGTATTCTTTACCATTATCACACCTTAGTTTTCCTACTTTTCTCTCCCATTTTACTTGACATTGTTTTAAATATGTTTTTACAACTTCGGATACTTCATTTTTACCTCTTATCGGAAATACGGCTGCAAAATGCGTAAAATCGTCTAAGAATGTCACAAAATATTTCATTCCATCCCAAGTAGTGGGCTCAATTGGACCACATACATCTGTATGAACAATTTCTAATGGTTTTGACGCTCTAATTCTCTCTTTATTAAATGGATTACGTGTTTGCTTAGCCTTTATACATATATCGCAAATTTCTTTATTATTATCGAAATTAGAAATTGAATTCATTCCTTTACTTATACTTATCAGTTTTTCCATGTTTGTGTAGCTTAGGTGTCCTAATTTTCGATGCCATTGTCGTATGTCCTTGCTTGTTGCCAACAGACTTTCCTTTGTGTTTACCTCCTTGATATCTACGACGTAGAGTCCGTCCTGCGTTCGTGATCCTTCAAAGATTGTTGTTTTACCTTTTAGAATTTCGACCCTGTTTTTAGTGAATATTACTTTACCACCATTTTGTGTGATTGAATTTACTGATAATAAATTTTTCGTTAATTCTGGAGTCAATATTACATTTTTCAGTATGCAATTTTCAGTTATTACTTCACCTAAACCTTTACCTTCCATTTTTACGTATTTCTTTGCGGTAGAAATTTCGGTATTTAATGTTTTTACGTTTGTTAAGAATTCACTATCATTAATCATGTGATTTGAGGCTCCTGAGTCAACTACCCAAATATTCCTTTTTTCGTTTTTACTGTCGACGAAGAAACATACGTTTTCGTTTGTATTTTTACCGGCCCTTTCATTTTTGTTCTTCCTAAAGT
The DNA here is from genome assembly GCA_917499265.3 of Mimumesa dahlbomi. Taxonomy (NCBI): domain Eukaryota; kingdom Metazoa; phylum Arthropoda; class Insecta; order Hymenoptera; family Crabronidae; genus Mimumesa; species Mimumesa dahlbomi. The sequence goes on along the minus strand of OU824114.1, from coordinate 19,646,706 downwards.
AGCAATCTCTCTCAGTATGATTAGACTTTTTACAGATATTACACCACTGCGCATTTTTCGAGTGATTTCTTATGTTATTTGACATGCTCTCTTTGTTACGATCTTTAAATCGATGGTTGTCTATTTGTTGTTGCCTACAATGCTTGGCTATATGATTGAATCCGTTACATTTATAACATTTTTTAATTAATGATTTAAAGACCACATTCTCCTCTACTGAGTCCGCTGATTTTAATCTATTTTCCTCAAGATACAATCTTTCGATTAAATTAGTCAACGTTTTTTCGGCTAATGGTGTGGAGTCCCACGCACACGCAAAGTGTTTGTATTGAGCAGGCAATGTGCTTAAAATCTTTGTAATTAGCATTGTATCGTCCACGGTTTGATTCAGAGCATTTAATCTATGAGACAAATTTTCAAGGGTACTCACATGTGTTGCTATGTCGCTTCCGTTTGCGAACGTATGGTTGAAGAATTCTTGTAGCAATGAACACTTCTTTTGTTCGGAATCCTTCCCGTATATCGAGGATAGTTTCTCGAACATTTCGTTTGAGGTTTTACAGTTTAGAAGATGCGTTTGCACTCTCCTTTCGACCGACATTATTATTGCCTTCTGAACTTTTGCATATAGAAGTTCCCATTCTGCTTTCTTGGTATCTGTCCAACTTTCTACAAGCACGCTTTTACCGATAATTATATCATACGCGTTTATTGATTTGGCTAGTATATTTATTTGAAATTTCCATAATTGAAAGTTCGTTTCATCCTTTAATTTTTCAATTTGATCTATCTCAGTTTTGTAACCGTTACACGTGGCCATTTTTCCTTTGTCTTCAAAGCACGTGTTTTCAATTTTACGAGACGCAATTACTTTCAGAACGTATTAATTTTACCTTTATCTTTTTACTGTTTTTACTTGCCTGGGCCCATAACCTGTTAGCAGAGCGTAGTTTGTTGAGTGTAGGAGACACGTTGGTTTGCTGTATAATCACTTATTTATTATAAGTATGTTAATAGGTCTTTACAGGTTGAAGGTGTAATTACGTCTAACTTACAGCTATACGACTAGAATGTGTGGCGCTCTAGTATTCTATTAATTATAAGATAATTGTATAGATGTCGCAGTATGGATGTATAGTATCCAGTGACTGTCTTACACATATATGTTCGATATAATCTCAGTGTTACCTTTATCTAACAGACGCAAACGCCAAGTCTCCTCTATGGTTTAGTAATGTAACTGACGAAAGAGGCGAGAAATTAGAACTATCAATCTACCGACATTTAGTTCCCCTACTGGAGAATCTTATATAGACGTCACTCTCATCTCACCGCGTGCAGCTAAACTTCTCAAAAATTGGCGGGTTACTGAATCGTGGACAACCAGCGATCATAACGCCATTTTCATGCATCTCTCCACTGACAAAAATCGCACCCACTCCCCCCCCCCCCCCCCCCCCCCCGATCCAAGATACAGAGTAACAAACGCCAACTGGGAAATTTTCCAAAAATCTCTCCTCCTCGAAATCAGAAATAGTTATCTCGCGAACCTACCAGTCCATCATGCCGATGATGTAGAATCTCTCGCCGTAAAAATTCAGACACACATTCTAACAGCCTGCGAAAACTCCCTCAAAAAGAAAACAAACTTCCTTTCGTCAGTTCCATGGTGGACTGGGGAACTTAGTAAACTCAAAAGATCCACCTATAAACTTCGAAAAATCTTCCAAGAGGAGCGCGATCCCACCGTCAGAGAAATCAAGAAAAAAGCATACCACCGCCAACGAAGAACATATTCACTCCGTGTCAGTACGGCCAAAAAAGACAGTTGGAAATCTTTCGTTGAAACTTCTGGAAATTCCAACCCATGGGGAGTGGTCTACAAAATCTCCTTGAACAAAATCACGGCAGAACGAGCCCTCGCGACCGTGCAAACCACCGACGGCCCGACAACAAACTGGCAGGAAACAGCCTACAACCTTCTAAACTCACTTGTACCGGACGACGATGAGGATACATCTTCCGATCAACGCCGATTCACCGACTCAGAAGTTTCACTCGCAATTAATAAGCTACGTAACAGGAAAGCACCTGGACCCGACCGTATCGAGGTAGAAATTTTGAAAGCCGCGTACGGAATCTTACATGGAGAATTCACAAAATTATTTAACCACTGTCTCCGATTTGGTATATTCCCATCCATCTGGAAAACAGGCTCCATCCGCATTCTATTGAAAAACCCTGATAAGGACGAATCGCTGACTTCCTCATACCGACCTATCTGTCTTCTTCCCGTTCTGGGCAAAGCTCTAGAAAATCTCATACTTACCCGCCTGCAACCAACACTCTCCCATAGCAGCTTCACGTCGCCCCGACAATTTGGGTTTAAAAAAGGATGTTCAACCGAGGACGCAATACTTAAAGTTCGACAATTAGTAAATCAGTCTACAACGAAATACACCCTCGCACTCCTGTTCGATATAAAGGGCGCTTTCGACAACGTCTGGTGGCCAGAAATACTTTTTCGCCTCAGAGAAAGAGACTGCCCCAGAAATATTTACCGCCTCGTCACTGGTTATCTGGAAAACCGCGCGGTCAAAATTATAGCAAGGCACGCAGAAATCGGGAAAACTGTTACTAAAGGTTGCCCTCAAGGATCTATCCTAGGTCCATCTTTTTGGAATTTGATTTTCGACAACCTCCTCCTCACTCTACGAAATCACAACTTTGAAGCAGTCGCGTACGCGGATGACTTACTGGTCATCATTTCCGGAAATAGCAGAAAGGCCCTCGAAACCAGTGGCCAAACGGCAATCTCACTCATCGAAAAGTGGTGCTCCGAAGGAAAACTATTACTCTCAGCTTCAAAGACAGAAATGATTCTCCTCCGGGGCCATCTAAACAAAGACCGACCGCCAACAATGAAAGTTTACGGAACGCAGATCAAATACAAACGGACAGTAAAATACCTCGGAGTTCATATTGACAAGGGCTTTGGCTTCAGATCACACGTCCATGAAACAAGATCAAAATCTGTAGCTAAATTCAATAAATTCGCTCGCATCGCAAGGGCAGACTGGGGCCTTAGGCACCGCTGTCTTAATATATTATATACAGGCGTCTTCGTTCCCACCGTAACCTATGCTGCGGCCATCTGGTCAGACAGCTTATGTACCTATACAAAAGAAATACTCGCGAGAGCTCAGAGACACGCGCTCATTTACGTTACCAAGGCATACCGGGATGTCTCTACCGACGCGTTACAGGTCCTCGTCGGCGTTCTTCCCATCGACCTCCAGGTCAAGGAAGTCGCTATCAGATATAGAATTAGAAAAGGAGAGATCACGCAAATCACAGACTCCCCATCCACCGCGGAAAATACAAATATATCTCTACAAGAATCTCTCCGAAGCAACCTAATATCAGAATGGCAAGAGCGATGGAGAACATCCGTGCGTGGCAGAATTACACACAGCTTCTTCCCAGACATTCAAAACAGGCTAGAAATGAAATGGATCTCCCTAGACCAGGGGTCGGCAACCTTTTGAGTCGGAAGAGTCAAAAATTACAATTTACAAAATTTCAAAGTTTTTAAAGAGCCACAACATTTTTTCTTCCCAACAATAAATAGTACTCCCATAAATAAAGGTTTTTGATAAAAAAAAAACTAATCTATTTATTCAGAAGAAAAAATATCTATTTATTCATATATAAGTAGTGTTTTTCAAAACAAATTAGATAATATATATAATATAACATAGAAAATTTAAACTTTACTAAACAATGTAACTTGTACTTAAAATAAAAAAAACAATAACATACATTTGGCAAACAAATTCAATGTGAGCGTTAGCTTTGCATCGTTTTAGATAGTTTGGATAAATTTAGCCGCACTTTCCGCCGAGATGGTTCATGATCCGTTAGGCGGCGTTGCGAGAGATAGAATCGGTGCCTAATCCTCGTTAATCGATTCAGAACGATTTCTAATTTTTTTTTTTTTTTTTTTAAATAAAATAAATAATATTTGCGTATGGAACTGAAGAGCCGCAGCTTCACATTCAAAGAGCCGCATGTGGCTCGCGAGCCGCAGGTTGCCGACCCCTGCCCTAGACCATCATATTGTTCAGTTTCTTACCGGCCATGGTGACTTCGCCGCCAATCTTCATCGGTTTAAACTCGCCGATCATAATCTTTGTTCCTGCGGTCAAATTGAAACCTCCGAGCATGTCATCGTTCACTGTACATTACACGAAGAGGAAAGAACAGAACTCCGCGACATCTTCGATACCCATGATATTCCGTGGCCCCCCACCGCCGAAGATCTAGTGTCTGAATATTTGTATAAACCCTTCGCCACCTTCGCCCGAAGAACTCTCCAGAAAAAGGAAAAAGCATGGAAAGGCACCCATCAATAACCCAGGACATTATACGCCACTCACAACCCACTGTGAGACATTCCTTACCCTGTCCCTCTTCTCATCTCTCTTTGCCCCTCCTCTCTTCTTTTTTCCCTGCTCTATATTTCTACTATCTTCTCTCCCCCTTCTCACCTCCCCTCTACACTTTTTCTCCACTCATTTTGCTTTCTTGTCTCTTTTTTCTCCTCGACTCATCCGTTTTTCGACGTTCCTAACCTCTATGTTTCTATCTACAGCACAACAACCACGAATATTCCAGCAGGCCGTATATCCATACGGTTATATTGGTGGTTGGGCAGTGTCGCTTCTCGACACTGTCAAAACGGCATGGGTTTCCGCGCCAACCTGCACGGGATCGGGCATGAAAGCCGGCGGCTCTACCTCCTCGTGGTCCCCGCTGGACAATGCTGCGCGTTGCCTCGCACAACGTGCAGCGTTGACTAAACGAGCCGCTTCCCGTTTACGGGTAGATCCAACTTGTCCGATGACTCCGCAAGGATGAGGGCAGGGTTTTTCCAAGTCCTCTAGCAAAACATCTACGCTAGACGTCTCCCTCGGTAGTGATCGCTAGAAAGTACAAATTTTCGCTCATTCCATCTTGCTCGCGTAAGCCGGTATAGGGGAAACCCGAAGGTACGGTGCGTCGCTCCTGCGACTATAGCACGCAATATTCATGGTCCAGAGAGAATTTAATCCCGAAGAGACATTGCCTTTCCGAACAAAGTTCAGGTGTAAAAGCTGATCTAAATCCACGTTCAACACCGTTAGATGCCTTTAAAAAAAAATTTTTTTTTTTTTTCGGAGTAATTACTCCCTGAAATTACCGAACAGACGAACAATTATGCAAAATATGTATGAGAATCATACAAGATATAAAAGTACTTCACGTTTGAATAGTTGAGGGATACTTCGATCTCTGAAATGTATAGATTTTTATGTGTTACCATGCTAATGCCTCGGATAAAAAAACTCTCGTTGAGGGAATATTGGTCGACAGATGAAATGCTAAAAACCAATATTTTCCCAAAAATAATGCCACGAGATCAGTACATGATCTTATTACAAATGTTGCACTTCAGTGACAAAAATACAGCAAGCGACGATCCATAGATAAAATTACGACCAGTAGTAGATAAACTGAGGATGTCATTTGCAGAATCATTTTATCCATACGAAAATCTGTGCATTGACGAAAGTCTGTTACTTTACAGAGGCAGATGCTATTTTAAGCAATATATACTTTCCAAACGAAGTAGATTCGGAATTAAAACATTTCTCTTATGCGATTGTAAAACCAACTACGTATTGGATTTTATAATTTATGTCGGGGAGGGGAAAAACAAAAAAAACAGATATAAATCAACATAATAGTGGAGAGAGGGCGCGTAGAGAGCAGGTGTAGTAAGAGAGCAGTAGAAGAAAAGAGTTAGGAAAAAGGGAAAGGGGAGTGTAAGAAAGGGAAGGAAGGGCGGCAGCCATAGAGAGGGTGGAGGAGTACGTGGAGAAGTGAAGGTAAGAAGGGAGGAGAAGGAAGGAGAAGAATTGAGAAGGAGAAAGAGGTTAGGAAAGGGGAGCGGTAGACGGGAGGTAAGAGACACCTGGGAGAAAAGAAAAGAAGGAAGGTAGGAAGAAGGCGACATCAGACGGAAGGAGTTAGAAAGGGGGATAAGGAGTCGGTAAAGAAGAGAGGAGTGCGCAGAGAAGTGGAGAAATGGAGACGGTAGGAAGCAAGGAGAAGGAGAGAGAAGGACAGGAAGGGGGAAAAGAGAAGAGCAGGGGAGAGGGGGAGCAGAAGAGGAATAGAGGAAGGCCGAACAAAGCGGAAAGATGGGGAAGGGAGAGAGCAGACAGCTCAGGGAGTGCCACAGGCACTGATTTAGACGAGTGGATGGCGAAAAGGAAAGGGGAAGTGGAGAAAGAGGAGGAAGATCTGGAAGAAAGGGGGAGAGAGGGATTTAGGAAGAGTAAGAAGACTCTTAGGTCACCAAGGAATGCGAGGGAGGGGGCGGTAGGGAGTAATGGAGAGAAAAGAGAAGGGGGGAAGAAGGAAGAGGAGAAAGAGGAAGGAAAAGGAAAAGAAAAAGACTTAGAAGGGATAAAAGAGGAAATGAAAAGGATGCAGAGAGAGTACGAGAAGGGGGGGGAGGAGATTATGAGGAGGGTGGGGGAGTTAATGAAAAAGGAAATAGAAATGATGAGAAAGGAGATGAAAAGGAGGGAGGAGAGCTGGGAAAAGGAGAAGGAGGAGTTGGAGAGAAGGATAAGAAAGTTGGAGGAGGAGGTGGAAAGAAACAGGAAGGAAAGAGGGAAGGGGGTAGAAAAAGAAAGAGGAGGGGGGGAGGTGCAGAGAAGGGAAAAGGAGGAAGAGGAGAAGAAAAAAGAAAGAAATGAGGAAGAAAGAAGGCTGAGAGAAATAGAGAGGTGGAGGGAAAGTAAAGAGAGGGAGGAGAGAAAAAGGAATGTGGTGATAAAGGGCTTGCAGCGGAAGAAGGAAGGAATGAAGGAGGAGGTGAGGGAAATTTTGGTGGAGGAACTGGGGGTGAAGGCGGAAATTGAGGAGATGAGGGAAATAGGGACAGGGAAAGGGGTAGAGAACTTAAGAATGGTTCTAGTAAAGATGAAGAGTGAGGAAGGAAAGAGGGAGATTATGGAGAAAAAGAAGGCGCTGAGGGGAAGAAGGGAGAGGATAGAGGATGATATGACATGGAAGGAGAGGAAAATGCAATGGAGGTTAAGGAGGATTGCGGAGGAGGAAAGCAGGAGAGGGAAAAGGGTAAGGGTGAGTTATGGAAGGATATGGATAGAAGGAGAATGGTGGAAGTGGGATGAAGAAAAAGAGGTATTAAGAGACGTAAGGGGAAAAGAGAGAGGAAGAGAGGAGGGTGGAGAAAGAAAGGGGGAAGAAACAGTCACGAAGGAGAGAAGGGGGGGTAGAGGAGAGGACAGGAGCAAAGAAGAAGAGGGATAAGGAGAGGGGAGGGTGGAATATAACATGGTGGAATGTGGCGGGTCTGGCAAAGAAGGATAGGGAGTTTTGGGAGAGAGTGGGAGGATGGGATGTGATGGTGCTAACGGAGACATGGCTGGAGGAGGGGGGGGTGGGAAAGGGTAAGAGGAAGGCTGCCGAGGGGCTTCATCTGGGAAAGGCAGAGTGCCAAGAGGGAAAGCAGGAAAGGGAGGGCAAAGGGGGGGATGCTGGTGGGGGTAAAAAGGGAAATAATAGAAGAGGAAGGGGTAGAGATAAGGGAAAGAGGGGAGGGGGTGATGGAAGTGGTGGGAAAAATAGGAGGGGAGGAATGGAGGATAGTAGGGGTGTATGTGAACGGGGACATGGAAAGAAAATTAGAGATTTTAAGGGAGTGGGCAGAGGCGGGTAAATACAAGGGGGAAATGATAGTAGGGGGGGATTTCAACGCGAGGACGGGAAGGGCAGGAGGGGGATGGGAGGAGGATGGGGAGGAAATAGGGAGGGAGTCGAAGGACAAGGAAACGAACGGGGAGGGCAGGAAGCTGTTAAGTTGGATAGGGGAACAGGGATGGAGAATTTGGAACGGGGGGATAGAGGGGGACAGGGAAGGAGAGTTCACGTACACAGGAGCCAGAGAGGAGACAGTGATAGATTATGTAATAGGGGAGCAAGGATTAGAAGAGAAAATGGAAAGTCTGGAGGTAGGGGAGGGAGTGGAATCGGATCACCACCCGCTGGTGGTGAAAATTAGAGGAAGGAAGGGATGGAATAGAGAAGAAAGGAAGAGGGAGGGAAAAAGGGAGATAAGGGGAAGATGGGACAGGGAGGGAACGGAGAGGTTCAGAAGTAGAATAAGGAATTTAGGGGGAGGGGAAGGATTAAAAAGAAGATCAGGGGAAGAATGGAGAAGAGGGACAGAGGAGATAAAAGAGGGAATGAAGAAAGCGGAGGAAGAGGAAGGGGCAGTGAAGGGGAGAAAGAGGGGTTGGTGGGACGAGGAGTGCGGGAGGGAGAAGAAGGAGGCGAGAAGGAGACTAAGGAGGTGGAGGGAGGGTAGAGGTGGGGTAGAAGAATACAGGGAGGCGAAGAGAAGGTACAATAAAGTATGTGAGGATAAAAAAAGGGAGGAGGCAGAGAGAATACTGGATGAAGCAGAGAGGGCGAGGACAGAAGGGGAAATATGGGAGGTGATAAATAGGGGGAGGAAGAAGAGGAAAAGAGTGAATGAGGGAATACAGATGGAGGAATGGAGGGAGCATTTTATGAGGATTCTAGGAGGGAGGGAAAATGAGGAGGAAGAGAGGGAGGAGGAGAGGAGGGAGTGGGAGGGGGAGGGGGAGGGAGGGATAGGAAGAGAAGAGATGGAGAGGGCGATAAGAAAGTTAAGGGACAGAAAGGCAACAGGGGTGGATGGGGTACCAAACGAAGTTTGGAAATATGGGGGAGAGGAAATAAAAGTATGGCTATGGAGAATGTTGAACAGGATATGGAGCGGAGAAGAGTGGCCGGAGGAGTGGAGGGAAGGGCTGGTAGTGCCAATTGTCAAGAAGGGGGAAGGTCAAAGGGCAGAGGACTATAGAGGAGTAACCCTGATGAGCACAGGGTATAAAATATTTTCGATGGTACTAGCGGAGAGGATGAGGAAGGAAATGGAAGAGGGAAATATGATTCCAGAAAACCAAACAGGTTTTAGGAAGAGAATGGGCACGTTGGACAACGTGTTCGTTCTGAATTATTTGATAAATAGATAGATAGATAGATAGATACTTTATTTAAGTCCTAGGGGACAGCCCCTCTAAGGACAGTAGTTACATATGTAATGAAATATATACAAAGAAAAGAAAAGAAAGTAAACAACAATAATTAACATAGTAAAAAAGGAATAAGAGTAACAATAATAATAATATAATATAAAAATAATTAACAGAAAAGTAACAAAAATAAAAATTACGGTGAAAAGTAGCGCAACGTAGTTCGGCGTGAAAGAGAGAGGAAGAAAAGTGAAGAGAAAAACGTAAGGCGGCGCCTAAGATGCAAGAGACAAGAGGTGCTGATAGAGGCACCTCTTAAAAGCAGCCCTCGTGGGAGAGGAACGGACCTCAGAGGGAAGGCCGTTCCAGAACCGGGCCCCCGCAACAGCCAGTGACTGGCCCATACCGACAGTGCGGTGTCTGGGCAGTGACAGTGGACGAGCAGTGGTGCGACTGGATGATCTTGCTCCACTATCACCCGTGGAGAAATAGATGGATGAGAATGGGTCCGGAGACCCAGGAGTAGAGGGGTGAAGCCTGTCGTAAACAAAAAAAAAAAAAAAAAAAAAAAAAAGGTAAATAGAGAGATAGAAAAGAAGGGGGGGTGGTGGTGGCGGTCTTCGTAGACCTGAAGGCCGCATTTGATTCAGTGGAGAGGGAGGTACTATGGGAGGCCATGGAGAAAAGAGGGGTAAGTGAAGGGATAAGAAAGAGGGTGAAGAGGATATACGAGGAGACAAAAAGCAAGGTAAAGGTGGGGGGAGAGGTAGGGGAGGCCTTCTGGAGTAAGAAGGGTGTGAGACAGGGGTGCCCACTGAGTTCCCTTCTGTATAACATCTTAACAGCGGACATGGAAGAGGAATTGGAGAGGGGAGGGTGGGGAGGGTTGAAGATAGGAGAGAATAAAATAAGGTCACTATCCTACGCGGATGATACGGTGCTGGTGGCGGGGAGGGAAGACGACATGAGGGGGATGTTGGTGTTACGTATGAATCGTATGATTCTCATGAAAAATTCTAATCGTTGAATTTTCTCTTGGCGACACCCAGACGCTTAGTCCCCTTTTTCAAACGTAAACAGGATACGATATACATATAGCCCTTGGCCTCTGGTCTAGGGCCCGCGGATAGCTACACTTTCGACCCCATGTAATAAGGAAAACTCGAAAGCGAGGGTCTTGCTTGCCACGTAATTCCAGCCGTTTCCAACTGTCTTTCATACAGCATTTTTACTCCCACTATAGGATAGATTTTCTAGAATTTTCAATTCCCCACTACTTTTTCGACCTATATAAGGGCCACAAAAATGCGTATCTTCGGGTTATTCTCAGTACGACTCTTGAGCATTACACTACGAGATTAGGCCCAGTTCCTTTTCGAGTTTTCTTTAACCTTCGGAAGATTAGTCTGTCCATTGGCAATTCAACTCTTGGTCGGAGTTCCCCCGTTCAACTCACGTTAGAGTCACTCGCGAACTAGTTCGGAGTCATCTTATTGTGAAGTCTCGTCAACCGTCACTGCCCAAGGGTAAACACTTAGAGCTTTTCAATAATTATTCTACTTTCTTAAATTCATACACCAAACACTTAACATACATGTATATATATTCGATTGAAAGAATATACTTGTAACATTTTACTAGAAACATAAAATTCGAGTAAAGAATTATTTCTAGAAATTAAAACCTTTCCTCTCGAAACGAATTTAAAACATAATCGAGTAACGTACCCACAAATTATTTCACTCTAACCGCTCGGAGTGAAACAAAAGTTACGAGAGTTTATTATTTTACGACCTTACCGTAGCAGGTCAAAATCACGAACAACGGGTATCGGACTGTGTGTGCCTTTCGGCTTACTTTCCGTGCCCGTGCGACCACTTGCCGTCCTAGCAAGTGCATCGTTATTAACCAGAGAGTAGCCCCTTGCAGTCCACCTGTAAGTACATCTACCTCGGGGTATCACCTTACCTTAAATCTAATTAACCACTCTAGAGGCCAGCGCCCTACGGTTTATGCCGTAGGCTCATCTGGGTCTAGATTCCTTTCAACACCGATTCACGTCCAGCGCCCTACAGTTTATGCTGTAGGTTCATCTGGCTTGTATCACTCCTAAGATCCTTGCACACCTGAGTGAATGCCAGCGCCCTACAGTCCATGCTGTAGGCTCATCTGGATTCATTCTTCCTCGTTCTTAACCACTCTGGAGGCCAGCGCCCTACGGTTTATGCCGTAGGCTCATCTGGGTTCAGATTCCTTTTAACCGATACAAGACCAGCGCCCTACGGCCGTAGGCTCATCTGGATTGTGTCACTCCTGAAATCCTTTCGCACCTGAGTGAATGCCAGCGCCCTACAGTTCATGCTGTAGGCTCATCTGGATTCATTCATCCTCAATTCTAACCGCTCTGGAGGCCAGCGCCCTACGGTTTATGCCGTAGGTTCATCTGGGTCTGGATTTCACTCATTCCAATACAAGGCCAGCGCCCTACGGTTTATGCCGTAGGCTCATCTGGGTTGTATCTCTCCCTACCTCAATTCAAGGCCAGCGCCCTACGGTTTATGCCGTAGGCTCATCTGGGTTGAATTAAATACCATTTCCAAGATCATACGTCGATTTGTAGCTCCCACTACTGTTGACGTACGATACCCCCTGCTACAGTTAGGTCAAGGAAGCGACGAAACTAACGTAACGTCGCGTCTATTCCATAACGCTCGCCGGCCACGTTCTAGAAACCAGCCCGGCTCGTAACATTGGGGACACTAAGGAGGTACCTGGATAGGAAGAAGCTGGAATTAAATGCGGGGAAGACAAAGATAGTGAGAGTGAGGAAGGAAGGTGGGAGAAAGAAGAAGGGGGAATGGTGTTGGAAAGGTGAGAGAATTGAGGAAGTGAAAGATTTTTCCTATCTGGGGTAGAGGATCGGAAGAGGCGGGAGACAGGAGGGGCAGATTGAGGACAGGGGGAGGAAGGCCATGGGAGCGATGCGGCAGGTTTGGGGAATTGGGAAGAGGCTGTTGGGGAAGAGGCTGGAGGAAAGGGTTAAGCTATTTGACAAACTCGTATGGCCGGTAGCGAGTTACGGGGTAGAGGTGTGGGGGGTGGAAAGAGAGGCAGGCGGTGGAAAGGATAGAGGAGAAGTTCCTAAGATGGGTACTGGGGGTAGAATGGAGGACGCCAGAATATCTGGTAAGAGAGGAAATGGGGAGAGATAAGTTAAGGGGTTATACCTAGTCAGGAAGGCGAAAAAAACGTATTTTTTGCGAATTAAAATAGAAAAAACTGTAAGGTATTATTATTTGTTCGATAGCCTATCACAATGTACATCTATCAAAGATGATTCCATAATTTTTTAAATTAAAAATATTTTAAACTATAGCCACTGTAGTTATTTTCCCGCGACAGGTTTTTTCGGAGGCGCTCGGCGGTGAGCACGATTTCTCAGTACTAGATAATCTGAAATAAAAAAATTCAAACGGATTTAGGTTTCGTATTAATTAATCTGGTCGATGAACGAAGGATTTTGCAATAACTTGATTTTTGACAATGTGACAAACGTTGGAAGCAAAAATACGAATTTTTCGTGTTAAAATTTGTCTTCTTTTGTTCATAAAAAATCTATTTTTCATCAAAAATAAAATTCCTTCGTTCATCGACCAGTTTTTGAGATGCAAAACAAGTATGCAAAGTTTCGTGCAAATCGGTACAGCAGTTCTCGAGATATCTTGCTCACCGATTTGCAACTTTTGGTAAAATGTGATTTCGAGAAAAACGCGTTTAAAGTTTTCGGTTTAGTTTTAAGGGTGATAACGTATTTACTTCGTACCTTAAAATGAATCTTCGATTCCAGGCATATAGTGTGCATCGTCTACTGTTAAAAGAGCCTCTAAAACATCAATTTGCGCTTATCTGCAATGCATTCTTGCCTCTCTTGTACTTCCTTGCGCTCGAGGTTCGACATTGTGAATTCGCTCGTAGTCCATTTTAGCCACCTAGGTGTCTCACATATCATTGTTATTTTGAAACGAAGTCCTCACGTGCTTGCAGTCTCAAATTTTATATCATTGTCACAAGTTTTACACTTTACAAATGAAGATATGGTAAAAAAAAAACGTAATAAAATAAAAATTCTGTATTCTATTGAGGTATCTTGTCGCACATCGATTTTCTCCTGCTTTTCCAGTTTTTTCTTGGATGCACTATAACTGCTCTCGTCTCTCTTCGACGTTTTAGGATTGAAATGTTATTACCTTTTCTTTGGTGCTGATTTTTTACTCTTCTGAAAGTTTTTCGTAACTCGCGCAACTTTTAGACGTGGATCCATGTTCACTGGTGTAGCGCACAAGTATCGGTGAAGTACTAATAATTACTTCTTGTCGCAGTTATTTCCTCGCAGATATTTGTACTTCAACTCTTGACTTTTTACTCTCTTCACGAAGTGGCGAAAATCACTTCTTACATATAACATGCATTTTTCCGTCTATGGTGGCGTGGGCCCAAAATGAAGGGGTGCCCAAGCAAAACTTCACCCTCACGAGGTCCCAAGAGAGGGAAATGCCTCTTCCATTACCATATATGCTGTTTTTAACCGTCGAAAAGGAGACAATTCAGTCCGAGAGCAGCTCCACGCAATTTGCGCGTCAAATGTTCTCTGACCGATATCTTTTTAAACCAGCGTAGCTCCCTCAATTTTTAGCCGATTTAAGTGAAACTTACAGGAAATATTCTAGAGACATCATACTAAAAGAAAATGGAAAAATCCAAAAATCGATAATTTTGAACTTGCTGACTAGGTATAACCCCTTAAGGGGAAGGGCGGGAAGGAGGGCATGGAACTATGAGATAAAACTAGAAGAAGGAGGAGGGCGCGGCTGGGCGCGGGAGTGTTGGAAAGAGGTAAAAAAAAGGGAAGGAAGAGAAGGGAGGTTGTCAGTCTGGGAGGAAGAGAGAAGGGAGTTCTTCAGGGAAAGAGGGATAGAAATGGAAGAGGTAAAGGAATTAAGGAAAAGAGGAAGGGAAGGGTACGAGGAAATAGAGAGAAGAGGGAGGGAACAGGAGAGAGAGGAGAGGTGGAGGAGGATAAGGGAGGGAAAATTTAGCAGGTAGTATGGATGGGTGAAGGGAGAGGGGAGGGCGGAATATTTGGGAAAAGGTTGGTGGGAGGGAAAGTGGCAAAGGGTTGCCAAATTCAGGCTGGGGAATCAGGTGAGGAAGGGAAAGTATTGGGAGAGTGAGGAAGAAAGGGTATGTAGGGTGGGTGAAGGAGAGGAGGAGACATGGGAGCATGTCTGGAGGAGATGTGGAGGAGAGGAGGAGAGAGGGGGATGGCAGGAATGGATAAAGGAGGTGCTGGCAGAGGACGGGAGAGGGGAAGGGTGGATGAGGGGAATAGAGGAATGGAGGAGAGAAAGGGCGGGATGGAAGGAAGGCGAGAAAGAAGCATAGAATAAGAAAAGGGAGGACAGGAAAAAGGGGGTAGGAGTAGGATAAATAGGTTAAGGAATTAAAGTAAGAAGGATGGACGAGCGAGCAGGAGAGAGTTCAGGCGAGAAATAAGGCGTGCGTGCGAGCGAGAGGGCAGGCGAGCGAGCGAGCGAGCGAGCGAGTATAGACTGTAAGTTAGCTTTAAGTAGAATAAGTTAGTGTAAGCAATTAGGATAAGGGCTGTAACCCCAAGGGGATCGGCGGAACCAAATATACAATCAACATAATAGTGATATTGGGATTTCTGGCAATGTGGTAATGACTCTTCTTCAACCATATTTAGAAAAGGGCCATACATTAATTACTGATAATTGGTATGCTAGTCCACGATTATATAATTTACTACACAAACATAAAACGAATGCGTTTGGGACTGTTCGGAAAAACATAATTGGAAAGCCCCATATGGAAGAAAACCTCGAGAGAGAAGAAATTTGCTACAGGTCAACCAGCAATTTATTAGCAATGAAATGGCGTGACAAGAAAGACCTTTGGGTGTTGTCTTCTATACACGCAGCTATTTTGGTGGAAACAGGAAAGAAAGACTACCGTACAGGATTATTTAGGCAGAAACCATCCTGCATTCAAGATTACAATTATAATATGGGTGCTGTCGACAGAGTGGACATGATTTTAAGCGCTCTTAATTGTGTGAGAAAAACTATCAAATGGTACAAAAAGTTTTTCTTCCATCTATTAGATTTAGCCATTTATAACGCGTACGTTCTGTATACAGATTCTACGGGATCAAAACAAAAATTTTTCCGAATTCCATTTAGCTCTTGTAAAAGAAATTTTACGCAATTATCCACGCGATGGAACCCCAGCAGTAAGAGGCAAAAGAACATCCGGAGACATTCCGTTTCGGTTAACCGAGAAGCATTTTTATCAAAATGTCCGAATGAAGCGGGTAAAGCACAACCAGCAAGAAGAAAATGTGTTGTTTGTACGAAACATAATAGAAGGAGTGACACGCGATATCAATGCAGAAAATGCGATGTCGGGTTATGTATTGATGATTGCTTCGAAATTTATCATACACAAATAAATTATTAATTTTTGTTATATTTATTGCGATTGGTATTTATTCCTTATTTCAAGTTAAGTTATATTGTAAATTTTACTGTTTCTCATAGATAATTGATGCTTAAAAATAACGTTCATTCATTATCTAATTCGGTGTAAAAGAATTGCAATAATAAGTTGTTAGTTCCGCTTTGAACATTTACACAACAGAGCTCGCACGAGCAAAAGTTACTCCGTTCACAGCGATCGCCAGCGCTAAGCGCGCGCCGTCCCTCCGGAGCGTATCACCAGAGAGTCAGCCGCACGCAAAGGGTTAATAATGTGTATTGGATAAGGGTGGTGGTGTAAATTCCTTTTTACGCAAAAATTTTGGAGAGAGAGCTTGGACTGTGCAGAGGGAATTATAGCAGAAATTTTAAAGTGTGGGGTGGTACTTGACATTGTTAACACTGGAACTACCGACCGGTCAAACTGACCGGTTGTATGAATTGTACACAAGATTTTCTCTTCAAATTTCATTTAATATTTGATGATAATATTATGACTTTTTCTAAATTTATGTATTTAAAATACTATAAATTATTTTGATTTTCCATTTCCATTTTTCTGAGATATGTATGTGATATACCTACAGTCGCGTAGGTATTTAAGTTGACGCGCTCGAATTCTAAGAAAGCGTTACTTTGTTTCCTTAGGACAATGTTTATACTCGAGATCGTCGACCGTTTGCTTCTAGTTACATTTAGTATGGATAGTGCCCCATTTGATAGCGAAGTGCCGAAGCAAGAGCATTGTAAACAGTGTAGTAATTGCAAATTTCTAAAATCTGTGTAAAATTTTGTTTGCCGGAAAGTAAGTTGACGCAAAGAAATTTCTATTTTATGAGTAAAAATTCATCATTATAAGTACAATTTAATTATTTTAGTATACTTGGGAGTACTTGAAATATTTCTAACACATAATATTAGCAGTGATAACTACTTCTTACTACTAGTATGCTCAAAAACCGTGAATTGCACCCATCTGAGAGGATATGCATTTACAGAAAAAGAATGGAAGGAAAAAGTTTGCAACAAATTGCAGTAGAGTTTGGAATATCCAAAGAAGGTGTGTGAAAAATTTGCCAAAAAATACAAAAGACAGGGAAACCTGAAAATTTAATCAGAACGGGTAGGAAAAGGAAGACATCTGTTCGTCAAGATCGACAAATTATTAAGGAAGTTAAAAAAAAAAAATCCATTTATTACTGCCAAAGAATTGATGGAAAGTCTTTCTTTGCCAATATGTATTACGCAAATTAAGTCCCGTATACATGAAAATAATTTACATGGACGGATATCTCGGAAAAGACCGTGCATTTCCAAAGTGAATGCGCAGAAACGTTTAAAGTTCGCCATAGAACATTATAAAAAACCAAATTCATTTTGGAAATCCATCATTTGGAGTGATGAATCTAAATTTGAGCTTACCTCAAATAAACGACGGAAGCATGTGTGGAGAAGAAGATAAAAAAAAAAAGGCCAAGCGTTTAAACAGAATTTGATAACACCTACTGTTAAACACAGTGGTGGCTCTATAATGATGTGGGGTTGTTTTAATGACAACCGAGTTGGAGAGTTAGCTATTATTGATGGTAGACTTACTGCTGCAAAATATATAGAATTATTACGAGAAAATTTATTTCAGTCCATTGAAAAATTCGGGGTTGATAGGAGTTACGTGTTTCAACACGACAACGACCCGAAGCACACGGCAAAAATAACCCAAAAATTTTTAGAAGAAAACCAAATATCAGTTCTCTCTTGGCCACCTCAGAGTCCAGATTTGGATCCCATAGAACATCTATGGGATGAATTGGATAGACGAATACCAAAAAATGAACGGTATACAAAATCCCAGTTCACCACAGCTCTAAAGAACACATGGGTTCAGATTCCTCCAGATACTCTTACAAATTTAATAAATAGTATGCCAAATCGCTTATTAGAAGTGATAAAAGCGAAGGGTTATCAAACCTCGTACTAAATATTTCAATATTTGTTATTTTTATTCCGTTTATAACAGTGTGGGAACTTGGAGCGAATAATGGGATTCGCGATGGAAAAATTTAATAGAAGAGAAAGGATGGAAATGCAAGTGAATGGATTAAATTAACGGAACAGGAAAAGCGTTGAAAAAGGATGTAGGATTAGGGATCGAATTGTAATTGGAAAAGATTGTAATTTAACCGGAATTTGTAAGAACAGTACAGTATATTGTATAATAAATAAGAAATGTAACAAAGATGAAAATCGCAGGAGATACAGCTGATTGCTCGCACGTGGACACTGACAGATAGAGAGAGAGAAGCGCGCTCTCTCCCTCTTTTATTGTCTCAATCCTTCTGGAAAATTCGGCAATGTTCGCTGGAGATTCGCGATTATTCCAGAAGGATTGAGAAGTATAATTAGCCAATTACGAGGCCACCGACCACCCGCGTCTTTTCCGGACATTGCTGAGTGGTCGGTGTCTCGATGGGATGGCGCTGCCGTTTGGCGCGAATGCCCGCGATTGGCGCGAGTGTGTTTGCGTCGCTGCCGGCGTGGAGAACGAAATACGCGCCAATCTCAAACAAACAGTGTTGTTCAATTTATAGTTAACGTCAACTTAATTTCCGTTATTCACAAAAATGTAAAATTTGTTCTGTTTATTAGTGGTTTGATATGAAGTGAAATTATTGTTGCTATTTGTATTTTCAGAACTGAATGAACATATTTTCATAAGTAATTGATATCATATTTATTTTGATCATATTCTTTTATTTCTAATTCCCCGAAAATATTTGCGTCAACTTAAATACCGACGCGACTGTATATATACCGACCGGTCAAAATGACCGGTCGTTATTTTTGACGTTTTCAATATGAAACCATTATAAAACATGTTAATTTTATTATTGGTAATTGTTGTATACAGTTGAATTACGCACAGTGCTCAGTCATTTTGTTATTTTTAGTTGTTGTATACGGTTGAAATAAGTGCAGTTGAAATACGTAGAATATTAGAACTCCTGTGAACAATTGTGTTGAGTATATTTCTGTTGTATTGGTATTTTGAGAAAGAATAGTATGATATGAAAATCTGATTGCGTGACTGAAGAGTATGAAAGAGAGTATTTAGAGTGCATGTCGAGGCGAAGTGCGACCGAAGAGTGTTTGGACCGAGTGACAGCGTTAGGTGTGAAAGAAGAGTGTTTGAATTGTGCAACAGTTTATCAGAATGATTTCCGGTGAATGTTTGAACAAGGGATGTGCAAGAATGCGGGTGACCCATGACCGAAGGCTTCGCGTGTCACGAGTGTGTGAATACGTGAATATATCTATGAGAAAACGATAATGTGCGAATGAGTATGAAAAAGGGCGTCAGGGCGACGTCGCGAGATTAGTCGACACAGGATTCAGAGAGACTAGTTGCGAGGAGGGAAAATATATTTAGAATATTTTTATCGAGTTATAAACTCAAAATTATTGAATAAAAGTACTACTTTCGTTGGAACCATTCGTGCAAATAAAAGAGAATTGCCGAAACTAGCTCAAAAAAGAAAAAAAAATAATTTACCTCGATTTTCATCCGAAGTTTATAAAACAGATAATTGCACTTTGACAATATATAAAAGTAAGCCAACTAAAAAAGTACTTCTACTGAGTACAAAACATAATTCAGTCACCATTGGAAAGAAAAACAACAAAAAACTGCCTGAAACTATCATATTTTATAATAAAGCCACATTCGGGTTAGACATGACGGATCAACCGGCCAGGAAATATAGTGTGAAGTCAGGATCTCGAAGATGGCCTCTTGAAGTATTTTTTAACATTCTGGGTTTAGCGGCAATAAATGCATGTGTTTTATGCAATGAAGTGACTGGCGAAAATATATCGAGAAAAGTTTCTTTGTGCAAATAGCAGAAGAATTTTCCACACATTACAAAAATCCATCTGGAATGGAAAACTTCACTGACCTCTTGATGAGCACTGAACGTTCTAATGTAAGAAAAACGTGGCAAATAGGTTTTTGTAATAGAAATAAAACTGTGATTATATGTGCTAGTTGTAAGAAATATGTGTGTGGCAAGTGTACAGTAAACCCCCGCTTAACGCGGTAGGTCCGTTCCGCGTTATAGGAAAACGCGTTGTATGAGTATTCTCGTATAACGCGCTTTATGACCCCGTATAACGCGTTATGTACAAATGATTCAAGTAAATCGAATATTAAGGAAAAACTAAATATGGGCATTTTATTAAAATCAAACTAAGAATATTTTAAATAAAAAACTCATACATATGTAACTAAAAACAGTTAATTTCAAAAAAATTACATAATTCCAAAAATAGTTATGTTACATGTTTATTCGCTAAAAATTTAACATTATTTAACTGTTTTGTAATTTTTAATTTCTTAAAAATCTGCATTGTCACAAATTTTATAAGAACGCCATTGACACAATGTGCAAACGTACGCGAAATTGATTATAAATTTCACAGTACAGAAATATAACCTAACCTAATCCCCGCGTTATATGGGGGAAAACACGTGTTATACGAGGGACATGAAATCGCGTTATATGAAAACGCGTTGTAACAGTACCGCATTAAGCGGGGGTTTACTGTACTTTTAAAAAGAATCTCTATTTGTAAAAGGTGTGTTGTTCCCAATAATAAAGAAACATAAATAAAAAATAAATGATATTACTACTTTTTATGTATGTTATGTACCTGCAATATAAGAATGATATATATTTTATTTTCTTTACAACTTTCCGTTGAATTTTTTTTTATTTTGTCAATTAAATATCAAACCGATCAAAATGACCGGTTTGGTAGAAATAGAGTTAAAAAACGACACCCTTCACGTAACCATCGTCGCTAAATCACGACAGAGATCTTGCGCCGCGTCGAACCCGCGTACGAAACGGTGTACAATCGCAGTTTACAATACGGAAACTATAATACAACAAATACTATTTATTAAAACAAACAATTCAATACAATCGCAGTGTTTAATAAAAATACATCCATAACACCCGCCGCGAGTTCAATTAATAAGTGCAAAGACGCAGTGCGACCCACCCTGACGACCACAACCACCCAACACGCAACGTAATACATCGAAATAAGCACCGGTAAAGGTAGGACGGTTAATCAAATTTTACACCGCGCAGGAGAATCTCAAACATTCAAACATCACACACCCGAACAATATCGGGCTCAGGTGCGCGAGAGAGAGTACGTCACACTCGTCTCTTCCTCGCACACATACGAGCAATATTTTCGGTAAACCCGGTAATAAAATCAAATAAGTAACTAATACAAGAAGGCGCACTCGAACCACGACCCTCGAACGCCACCTCAGCAAACTCCAGGGCTCGAATCACGTCACAGTTCCTGTAAATAATAAATTAAATACAATCAAGTCGGCTTAAATATAACAAGTAGATACGTAACTCCGAACAAATTCATAAATTCAAAATCACCCGCGAACAGACGATTCAAATACCTGCCTCCACGGAACAAGGGCCAATTCACCTCACATCAACGAGTAAATGTAAATAATAAATAACAATCCTTGTACCAAATCAAACCGGAACAACTGAAACATACAACACAAATCATTATAAATAATAGATTTCTAACAAACTACTCACGAAACACTACATATTACACACAAAGAAAAAACGCGAGTATGCAAAATTAATTCTCGAACACATACTCAGATCGCGATCTCTCGAACAATACCCCGACGGCTCTAGGGTTCGCAGGACGCCCCTTGACACTTATAATACCTGAAATAACGAACGAATTAATACCATGTCCATTACACGCATACAAATAAGACTAGAATCACCGGACACATACGATTACCTGAGCTAAACACCTTTCCTCACCGCGCACGGATGAAACTATTCAAAACGGGAGCATAAACGACAATAATACTCACTCGTACATACATTCGCTTAAACCGGAACACCTGAAACATACGAATTAGAATCAATTAGAACACGTAATATTATCAAAGATCAATAATAAGATAACAACAATTAGGTTTCACTATACATCACATGCAAAAGCATTTATTTAATCGGGTACCAACGCCAACACCGTGTCATCGAACCCTCGGAACCGCTTTACAATCTGAAAAAAAAAAATAATAATATATATTCAAACAACGCAATTAATAATAACAAACGGGCAACCTAAGAAGAATCCTCAACCAATAAGCTCACATTTTCCCATCGCGAACACGTAAGCGGGTTCAATTAATTACACAACACCGCGAATAATAACACGTATAATCTAACGGTACAAACAATTGACGATCCAAAAACGCACCTTAGCAGAAAAGTCACACCTCGCCCGGATAATTAAAGAAATCAAAAGAAATCAATGAGTTAGAAATCAGAGAAACGAGACGATACATACTTGAAAAATTTTGCCCTTTTTCTCAACCACTCTCAAAAACGCGAAAAACCGTTAGAACCCCGGCCGAATAGTTCAATTTTCGATCTGTTACAACCATCCCTAAAAAAATAAGAAAACGCACGCACTCGACCCCGGGGGGTACGGGCAAATCCATCGTACGGGTCGAATCGGGAAAGCAGAGAGAAGATACGAACCAGCCGCCATTAACAAGAGTCAGTCCAGGCCCAAGATCGATTTATGGCCCACTCAACGAACGAGAATGACACACGCTCGGCCTGAAGGGTGACCATGCGGAACGTGTAAATCAGCGAACAACAACAAATCCGAAGTCAGCGCACGTGCAGTAATCGTGGCAGGAAACAGGCAGTAAACCGCCACCTGTAAAACGACCGCGTTTTTAATGTTTAAATAACCGAACAGACCCCCGTAGATCCAACATACTATAAAACCAGAAACCAATAATCTTTAGAAAAATCTACAGAAAAGAAAGTACACCGCGTAACAATCCCACACATAGTAAATTCACGCAACATCAAACTATCAAAACCATAACGAAACACGCGAAATAGATCAAAGACACGCGCATACCAACGACGTATGTAAAACACGCGAGCGTGAATTACCCGTAAAGGAGACACACACAGTTCATACAACCAGACACTCACACACACAGTCGACAACGCGATAATACAGTCATCGAAACCGCGAAATCATAACACCAGCATAGAAGAATCTAATCCCCATATAAATCATAAAATCAATTAAACGACATGTGACACTCGCAACAATCGCTGAAAACACCATCCTCCCTCACACACTCCTCGACCCCCACGCCCTCGAATACAGCATCATAAACGCGAAACCCATAAGGTTATTTCTACGAACTACACATACGTATGACTCCAACACCCCACATCTAACAACGAGTAAACATTCTACACAAACCTCGTGTCTACCCACGACCACACTTCCTCACAAAGACAAATAACACATAAGCTAGTCTCTCCTAAATTCAGACAACCACGAACTTACAACGCGGTACAAATAATACAAACACCAACAAGCACCGAACCATGAATTCAACAATTAACTTATAAAACGCTACATTCTACAAACAAAATTGCACGCTTTAAAAACAAGACAGAACGACATACCGACAAACGAACACCTAAAATTTAAACAACTTTAATCAATGAACCAATTATGAAACCCCACACAATTCAAGTAACACACATATACCCACAAGTATCACAATCTAACCTATCGTACAAAGAACGTCTAAGACATCATGACCTCCAACAACGTCAACTTACCAGAAGCGTTGTAAACACACGAACACATCGCCAACTCTAAATACAACCCAAAGCTCCTAGTAAGACTATCACGAACAGATTTCCCCTTCAGCCACAGACCACGAACAAAATCATAAGGTTCACGTCCACAGCCATCTCCTAGGAAACAAAAATATAATTAGAATCAAGCCAGCCACACGATATAACGTCAAAACATCTACAAACATTAACGTATACATTCATTTACACCAGAAACCTTGCGACAGCCACAACGATCCCCTTCTAACAAAATACAGAAAACTTCTTAGAACATATTTTAACTTTCCTAACGATGACAAAAACTCATCACATTAACGCTTACCTGTACCATGCACCCTGTATCTCTCATGACATCCGATTAAGGAGAAGCTCCTCAATCTGACACTATCACCCCTCGAATCATCACCGGGTCCGCGGCTGCCAGCAAAATTAACCTCAAAACGAGGCCCGCACTCACGCTTACTCCCGACGGCCCGACAACTCTCGTTCTGACACGCAATCAAGTGCGTAACACCTGCAACATACGCACAATTAATTTATACAGAAAGTCCCCCACACCTCGTCAAGCGATACACGTAACATAATAAACAAACACAACACGAAGTCACCGCCCGCGACCGCCGAGCACGCGTCACCGTATCCGTCTGGAAACGCCGCGAAAATTCTTACCCAAACTAACGAACCACCCACCTCACATAGAATCCCGGGAAAAACCGCGATCAAATCACCCACACGCGCTTCAATGCCTCACCCACGCTATAACGTACGTCCACGCCGGAAAGTAGGTCAACACGCGACTCCCGCGGAAATGACCGAACGAGCCAATCGCGACGCGGATTACAGATTCACATAGAAACACGACATCACGCGAGCAGGAACAAACGAAACCATCAACGTTCACGATTATTAACAAACAATTGTAATCGTCGAACGCACACCACGCGTATACCCCTAAAAAAGATAACCTCGCAACTCTCAAGACACGCACGCCCGCACGCATTCGCCTAAATTCACACCACACGTCAAATCATACATGAAATCCCATGCCCCTCACGAGAAATGCACCGCCTCTTATCGACACAAATACACAGCCCGTACTAAAACTAACGCAGTTCAATTTACCAAATACCAGAAAAAAGATCCAACACAAAAAATAAAAAACAAAATTAAATCCGAGCGAACAATTAACCTACGAACAGGATCACAAACATAAAATCGCGAATAGATTCACACCCCTTAACGACTCGTACAAGGCATGACAGCAGCTATCCGACGGCTCGCGAGATCCAACATCAAATCAAATAAAATCGATAAAATGAACCGCGATCGGCCGTACACCCGCCCCCTCGCGACGCGGCAAGGGCCACATATCGTATGTGTAACACCGGAAGGACAATGCTAATTAATTAATGAATAATGAACACAAATATTCCAACCGACACCGAAATCTATGAATTTCACAGGACGCGAACAATACAAACGCGACTCGACCGACCATAAAATTAAAATCAAACATAACGCGACTTAAATACTACCCGCGAACGAACAGAAAGACGCACCTGCAACCGCGAAAAGAGCCGCGTTAAAGCGACAATGTCGAGTCAAACTGCACGGAATTATGCTTATTATAGTATCGAAATGTAAAATAAATCGAGGTCGGCCGTGCACGCGCACGCCTTCCTTCCCCGGCCACGTTCCAGATAGAATAAATATCTGATAACGAGGGTGGTGAAAGGGTAAAGCGACTCCCACCCTCCCGCCGCCAAACCCCCTGACGATGGCTCGCGATCCTGAGTAATTATATGGCCCAGCGAACTTTATGACTGCGATCTTGCGCCCCCGCGAATCCGCGAGGTAGCCCACTAGCGGGTATCACTGTAACTATGTGATAATACAATAGGCTGTATCAAACAGACTAACTCGCGACGTATAGCTCTAAAACACCGGAAAATCTCCATCAACATAAACAGGATGCGAAAAAGAAATTCGTAAAAACAGACATGCAACACACTTTTAAAACTCTATTGATATTTTTATGCCAAAAAGCACTAACAAAGTTCCGCTCGATGGTAAAACATAAGTCAACTAATCATACTAACGTTTATGAGTGACCCACGGTGGGGGCAGAGCACCGGTGTCCATGCAATCACCGAGGTTAAGCAGTGCTCGCCCATGGACGCCGGATGGATGAAGCGTGACAGCTTCAAGTCCGGCCTCTCCCCCCTCACCTCCCCCGCCGCTCACTACTTCGCATCAACTCACACTACTCTGTCAACACTAGACCTACCGACATTTGTTGTTATATACCTATTTCTACCAAGTAGTAGTAGTAGTAGTAAGTTGGTTGGTTGGGCGGGGTGAGGAGACCGTTCCCCTCACCGGTGCCTTAGGGTAAGTTCATACCCACTAGAGGCTTTGCTCACCCTTAACTGCTCTAAGACATCCAGTTACTCCAGGAGGCACATAGCGCGAATTCGAACCTCGTGTTTCACCTTCCGACGGGGGACTGTACTCTGACCTATTCATCCAACTGCCATGCTCCCTACTTTGTTAGCTAATGGCCGTCGGCCGTGGTTTCTACGTCGGGCGAGTTGGTGATAGAATGGTCGAGGTGTTAACGCCTGGTGTTGACGGGGAACCGAAGAGAGTCACTTTGATCCTGTTTGTTCTATTCAGGGAGTGGACACTGCGAAGCGTCCGCCCCCCTTTTTCTTGATATCCCCATTAAGCGAGACTTTACCTATTAAACTCGAAATCGTGTTCAGACTTCTAATGCGTGGTCGTTATTAGTGTGTTATTTCCGGATAGCAAGGGAGTTTGTAGAAAAGCGATAGATGTAGACAGCTAATTGTGTTGTTAGATTTTCCGAGGAGGGCCCTTCGACCCTCTCTCGTGGTTAGTGGCAAAAAGTTTTAAAGACGGAAAAAAAAAAAACGCGATTTAACCCAAGAGCGTAGGATTGCCGCGAGCAGTGAGTTCACCGGCAAGCACGAACAGGCTTTGCGCCCGGTGGGGAGATCGAGTGAAGCTGCCCCGCCCGATTGTTCCGACTTATCGCGCGAGAGGTGTTGCGGGCCGGCTGCCCCGCCATCCTCGTCTGGGTTAAGAAAGGATGTGAACCCCCCTCCGACCGCTGCTGAACCTGGTGCCGCCCATCTAAATCGCGCCCGAAGTTAGGTTAGGTACGAACGAATATGCAAGGGCCGATAACAAACAGGAGTGAATTTCTCAACGGGTTGACAAGCCTTGGAGCAGTGCAGCTACGTTCTCGGAACGTACTGGGCACGTACATCAGCAAGTTTGTCAGTTTCAATTGTCATTCTTTCCTGTAGTGAGAGAATGTGTATTAGCTTTATACTTGTCGTAGTATAGGTTTTCTGTTCTTTACGGGCTCAGTTCTACCGCTTGGTTATTAACGGGCATCGATCCGTGGATCTCTACGAGTCAGTGTTTGAGGAGTGAGTCGAATAAGCACTCGTCCTCTCCACGTCC
Organism: Mimumesa dahlbomi; assembly: GCA_917499265.3. Taxonomy (NCBI): domain Eukaryota; kingdom Metazoa; phylum Arthropoda; class Insecta; order Hymenoptera; family Crabronidae; genus Mimumesa; species Mimumesa dahlbomi. The sequence continues at coordinate 19,619,781 of OU824114.1, read as the reverse complement.
TGGGCATACATTTATCTCTTTGTGAGATAAGGTTCATAATTTTGCGCGGCGGCATTTACTGCATCGTTTACGACGTAGTTTCCGGTCCGTGAGGCTTAATTCAATACTTTTGTATTTAACTTCCTGTTACTGAATCTGTGAGCTCACCGTCATAGACATACAGGCTTTGCGTCTGCCAAGAGAAGTTATCGCTCCTCTTGGTAGTTGATCCGGCTTATCGCGCGAGAGGTCATGCGGGCCGGCAGATTCGGGAGGACTTTCGCTAATGATTCGTTAACTGTTCCCTCGGATGTACTGGTATATTGACATATCCAGTAATCGGACAGTGAACATGGCGCGGTTCAGTTGTTATATTGTTTAAATTTGAGATTTTTATTGTGTTATGTCTTGCTTGGATGAATTCCAGAATGTTTTGATCTTGCCTATTTGTGTATGAGAGAGCTGGTATTTATAGTTTTTCTTAGTGTTTGTTTTAATTCTGTGTGTTGATTTATGATTGTAACGTTTTGCCTTGTTAGTATTTGCCAGGGTTTTAGGGTGCGTTTTGCATTATGTCCGTGCGAATGCTATGGTCTGGTTATGGTGTATCTTGTATAGACGATTTGTTTTTATTTATGTATTATTTGTTCATTGCTTATTTGTGAATTGCACATTGTTATTGCGTTTGTGTTTTGATAGGTTTTTACGTGTGTCGCAGTATATGATTGGCACGAGTGTTTTCTTACTGCATTTGTAATGTAGGCCTTCCTTGTTATTTGAGAGAACGTTTAGGTAGTGTAAGCTAATTATTAGTTTATTGCAACAGTAGTAACTTTTATTTTACTAATTGGATGCCTTTGAGGGATAGTTTATTTTGTATTTTATGCACTTGTAGAGACGTTGTAGTGATTGTTTTCCAAACATACATTTATATTTATTAACAGATTTTTTTCACATATTTATTTAATTGGATTTGTTACACACATTAAATTTCAGTTTGTTCTTTGATTAAGAGATATGAGTTTTGTTAGAAAAATGTTGCATTGGTCCAAGGACACCGGTGCTCTATTCCTACCGTGGGTCACTTTTAAACATTAGGATGTTTAGTTACCTTATATCCTACCGGTGAACGATACTTTGTCAATTTTTTTTTGGCATAAAATATCAAAAGAGTTTTAACCCTTTCGGCCCTACGGACGACTATAGTCGCTCTCCATAAAATGTCACTGACGTACCGCGGGCGACTATAGTCGCTCTCCAAAAAAATGCTACTGACGTACTTCGGGCGACTATAGTCGCTCTACATAAAATGCCACGCACTACAGGCGGCTATAGCCGCTTTGCATAAAATGCCGCATACATATGACAAGCTATTAGAGTTACTTCACAACGAGTATCGTTCCCCTAGAAACGTAGCATGTCTTTTGTTTTCATTCGTCTCTTGAAGACGCGTTTATTGTAGAGACGTTCGTCTGTAAGTTTGCATCGAATAAAGTCAGTGGTTACTAATGATATATTTTTTACTTTTGTTCCCGACAACAGACACAAGGGTATAGTTTGTTATTTCTTAAATTTATTTACCTTTATTTAGATTAATTATTTTTTAACAGATTTTAACCCATTCTTTAAAATGATGAAAAATAAGAGAGCAAAACGTATTAATGATGAGGATGAGAATTATTCGGAACAATCAGAAGATGATCAAATAAATTTATATTTGTCAAAAGAAAGACAAAATACTTGTAATAAAAGAATTCGAGCAAATATACTAAATTCTGAATCCGAAGAAGACAATTCAATTGAAGACAGTTCAATTCAATCTGGAAAAGATATAGAAAGACAAATTACATGGACTACCAAATTATCCCGGCCGAATATTCATAAATTTCAATGCAATCATTCGGGAATAAAAACGTCAATTCGTTATTCGGCATCAGCTTTAGATTTTTCCAGTTATTCTGTTCCGAGAATTTTATAAATTTCATTGTTGGCACGACAAACGATTATCAGAGCAGAGTTGATAATGATACAAATACGATAAATTCCCGAAATACTTCTCTCCCAGAGATTTATTGTTTCCTCGCCTTAAGATTATTAATGTCGCGAAATAAAAAATTTTCATATTATGAATATTGGTCTAACGACGAGTTGTTGAAGAGCAAAATTTTGGAGAAGTGATGAGTCGAGACCGATTTTTAAATTTGTTAAAAAATTTTACATTTTAATTCTAACGAAGTAACTACAGATAGGGACAAATTATATAAAATACGGGAAATTTGCGAAATGCTTCGACAAAGTTTTCAAAATGTATTTTACCCTTTCGAAAATTTATGTATTGATGAGAGTTTGCTTCTGTATAAAGGTAGACTGTCATTTAAGCAGTACATTCCCTCGAAACGAAATAGATTTGGGATCAAATCATTTATTTTATGTGATACTATATACACTATATTCGCTATAAAATGGTGTGACAAGAGGGAAGTCTATATGTTGTCCACTTTTGACAATGAGGAATTTGTCGACACGAAACGGCATTATCGCACACACGAAATGATAAGGAAACCAAAGTATGTTATCGATTATAATCGATTAATGGGAAGTGTTGACAAAACGGACATGGTTATTAGCACAATACATTCACAGCGAAAACATATAAAACGGTATAAAAAGTACTTTTTCCATTTAATAAATATATGCGTGTGGAACGTTTACTGCTTATACAAATTTAAAACTGGTAAAGTTATATCAATCGAAAAGTTTCATTTACAATTAATTCGGCAACTTTTAAATCGCTATCTGCAAAAAACGAACAACAATACTTCAAACAAATCAGGGCAGACAATTCACTTCGGCTAAGTGGAAGACACTTTCTTTCGCTGTATACAAGTACAACTGCAAAACGAAAAAATCCATTGCGAAAGCGCGTTGTATGTACAAAGAATGACAGGAGGAGCGAATCACGATACCAATGTCGAATCTGCGATGTTGGTCTCTGCGTAATACCATGTTGCGAGCAATATCACTCACAACCTGATTATTAACTGTAATTATTACCTTACAATTATATTCTCTAATTTCCAAGTTTAATAAAAAGTTAATATGCTTAAATGTTATAAATATTTTGTTTTTCCTATAATACGACGATACAGTTGTTATGTAGCTGTTTAAAAAAAAAAAAAAAAAAAAAAAGAAGTTTTCATACAAGAGAATCACAATGTGGCGTTGAAATACGTAAGTCCGAATATCGAAGACTACCGATGTGCAAAGTGCCCACTTCGCGTCGCGGTGCCCCGTTCAGTGGTGTCACTCCAGCGGAGCAAACTGCCGTAAGGAAAGGGTTAAAAGTGTATTGCATATCTGTTTTATGTATTTCTTTTCACATCGTGCGGATGTTGGTGGAAATTTCCCGATGTCTTTTAGAGCTATCTGACACGATTTAGTATGTTTACAATGTTTTTAATATTGGTACCGTTTTATTAGCGACTACTTTTAAGATTTTTGGCTCAAGCCTTTAGACTGGCACATCTTAATAGTGTGTATTGAATAAGGATGGTGGTGTAAATTCCTTCTTACGCAAAAATTTTGGAGAGAGAGCTCGGACTGTGGAGAGGGATTATAGCAGAAATTTTAAAGCGTTGGGTGGTACTTGTCATTGTTAATAGCGTAGTTTGAGTTGCTGCGAAGTGCCGCGCGAGTAGAGGGAAGGTGAGGGGGGCGGCCAGACTTGAAGCGGTCCACCCATCCATCCGGTGTCCATGGCGAGAGCGCTGCTTAACCTCGGTGATTATATAGATACCGGTGTTCTGCCCCCACCATGGGACACTTTTTAAAGTTAGAGTGAATAGTTGCCTTGTGTTTTACCAGTGGACGAAACTTTGTTAATTCTTTTTGGCATAAAAATATCAATGGGTTTTTAATAATGTATTGCGTGTCTGTTTTATGAATTTCTTTTACGCATCTGTGGATGTTAGTGAAGCTTTTCCGGAGTTTTAGAGCTATTTGTCGCGAGTTAGTCTGTTTACGAAGTTGTTAATATTGTACTGTTTTATTAGCGACTACTTTTAACCCTTTGCGGTCGGCAGATTTTTCGGCTGGGACTACCAGCAAGTCGGGGCGAATTCCTTACTAAACTTTGAAATTCAATTTATAATTTGTTATATATTTATTATTTATAAATTGATTTCTATTTACTTGTCATATATTTCTCGATGGTAAAATGACGTCCAAAATGGCTAGCATTCTGTTAATCAAAGTTTTCTGCATTGCTTTTTCGAAACGTGATTATGCCGCCACAGCGGCCGCACCGACTTCTACGACGGTTTTGAAATGCCGCCGCAGTGGCGGCACCGACCGCAAAGGGTTAATATTTTGGTTCATGCCTTTAGATTGGCCCATCTCAATAAAGTATATTGGGTATGGATGGTGATGTGAATTCCTTTTTATGCAAAAAATTTTTTGGAGAGAGAGCACGGACTGTGAAGAGATAATCTTAGCAAAAAAATTTTTAAAAAGTGAGGTGACTCTTGACATTTTTGTCAGAGTAATTTGTGGAGAGTGAAGCGGCGAGCGGGTAGAGGCAGTAAAAGGTGAAGACCGGATTTTCAAGCGGTCACCCCCATCCATCCGGTGTCCATGGCGAGCGCGTCGCTTAACCTCGGTGATTGCATGGACATCGGTACTCTGCCCCCACCGTGGGCCACTTTTAAACGTTAGAGTGATTAGTTGACTTATGTTTTACCATTGAGCGGAACTTTGTTAGTGCTTTTTGGCATAAAAATATCAATAGCGTTTTAAAAGCGTATTGCATGTCTGTTTTTACGAATTTCTTTTTCGCATCGTGTGGATGTTGGTGGAGATTTTCCGGTGTTTTAGAGCTGTCTGTCGCGAGTTAGTCTGTTTGATATAGCCTATTGTGTTATCACATAGTTACAATGATACCCGCTAGTGGGCTACCTCGCGGATTCGCGGGGGCGCAAGATCGCAGTCATAAAGTTCGCTGGGCCATATAATTACTCAGGATCGCGAGCCATCGTCAGGGGGTTTGGCGGCGGGAGGGTGGGAGTCGCTTTACCCTTTCACCACCCTCGTTATCAGATATTTATTCTATGTGGAACGTGGCCGGGGAAGGAAGGCGTGCGCGTGCACGGCCGACCTCGATTTATTTTACATTTCGATACTATAATAAGCATAATTCGGTGCAGTTTGACTCGACGTTGTCGCTTTAGCGCGGCTCTTTTCGCGGTAGCAGGTGCGTCTTTGTGTTCGTTCGCGGGTAGCATTTAAGTCGCGTTATGTTTGATTTTAATTTTATCGTCGGTCGAGTCGCGTTTGTATTGTTCGCGTCCTGTGAAATTCATAGATTTCGGTGTCTGTTGGAATATTTGTGTTCATTATTCATTAATTAATTAGCGTTGTCCTTCCGGTGTTACACATACGATATGTGGCCCTTGCCGCGTCGCGAGGGGGCGGGTGTACGGCCGATCGCGGTTCATTTTATCGATTTTATTTGATTTGATGTTGGATCTCGCGAGCCGTCGGATAGCTGCTGTCATGCCTTGTACGAGTCGTTAAGGGGTGTGAATCTATTCGCGATTTTATGTTTGTGATCCTGTTCGTAGGTTAATTGTTCGCTCGGATTTAATTTTGTTTTTTATTTTTTGTGTTGGATCTTTTTTCTGGTATTTGGTAAATTGAACTGCGTTAGTTTTAGTACGGGCTGTTTATTTGTTTCGATAAGAGGCGGTGCATTTCTCGTGAGGGGCATGGGATTTCATGTATGATTTGACGTGTGGTGTGAATTTGGGCGAATGCGTGCGGGCGTGCGTGTCTCGAGAGTTGCGAGGTTATCTTTTTTAGGGGTATACGCGTGGTGTGCGTTCGACGGTTACAATTGTTTGTTAATAATCGTGAACGTTGATGGTTTCGTTTGTTCCTGCTCGCGTGATGTCGTGTTTCTATGTGAATCTGTAATCCGCGTCGCGATTGGCTCGTTCGGTCATTTCCGCGGGAGTCGCGTGTTGACCTACTTTCCGGCGTGGACGTACGTTATAGCGTGGGTGACGCATTGAAGCGCGTGTGGGTGATTTGATCGCGGTTTTTCCCGGGATTCCATGTGAGGTGGGTGGTTCGTTAGTTTGTGTGAGAATTTTCGCGGCGTTTCAAGACGGATACGGCGACGCGTGCTTGGCGGTCGCGGGCGGTAATTTCGTGTTGTATATGTTTATTTTATTGCGTATACCGCTCTGCGAGGTGTGAGGGGCTTTCTGTATTAATTAATTGTATGTTGTTGCAGGTGTTACGCACTTGATTGCGTGTCAGGACGAGGGTTGTCGGGCCGGCGGGAGTAAGCGTGAGTGCGGGCCTCGTTTTGAGGTTAATTTTGCTGGCAGCCGCGGACCCGGTGATTATTCGAGGGGTGATAGAGTGTCAGATTGAGGAGCTTCTCCTTGATCGGATGTCATGAGAGATACAGGGCGCATGCTGCAGGTAAGCGTTAACGTGATCAGTTTTTGTCATCGTTAGGAAAGTTAAAATATGTTCTAAGAAGTTTTCTGTATTTTGTTAGAAGGGGATTGTTGTGGCTGTCGCAAGGTTTCTGGTGTAAAAGAAGGTATACGTTAATGTTTGTAGATGTTTTGATGTTATATCGTGTGGCTGGCTTGATTTTAATTATATTTTTGTTTCCTAGGAGATGGCTGTGGACGTGAACCTTATGATTTTGTTCGTGGTCTTTGGCTGAAGGGGAAATCTGTTCGTGACAGTCTTACTAGGAGCTTTGGGTTGTATTTAGAGTTGGCGATGTGTTCGTGTGTTTACAACGCTTCTGGTAAGTTGACGTTGTTGGAGGTCATGATGTCTTAGACGTTCTTTATACGATAGGTTAGATTGTGATACTTGTGGGTATATGTGTGTTACTTGAATTGTGTGGGGTTTCATAATTGGTTCATTGATTAAAGTTGTTTAAATTTTAGGTGTTCGTTTGTCGGTATGTCGTTCTGTCTTGTTTTTAAAGCGTGCAATTTTGTTTGTAGAATGTAGCGTTTTATAAGTTAATTGTTGAATTCATGGTTCGGTGCTTGTTGGTGTTTGTATTATTTGTACCGCGTTGTAAGTTCGTGGTTGTCTGAATTTAGGAGAGACTAGCTTATGTGTTATTTGTCTTTGTGAGGAAGTGTGGTCGTGGGTAGACACGAGGTTTGTGTAGAATGTTTACTCGTTGTTAGATGTGGGGTGTTGGAGTCATACGTATGTGTAGTTCGTAGAAATAACCTTATGGGTTTCGCGTTTATGATGCTGTATTCGAGGGCGTGGGGGTCGAGGAGTGTGTGAGGGAGGATGGTGTTTTCAGCGATTGTTGCGAGTGTCACGTGTCGTTTAATTGATTTTAAGATTTATATGGGGATTAGATTCTTCTATGCTGGTGTTATGATTTCGCGGTTTCGATGACTGTATTATCGCGTTGTCGACTGTGTGTGTGAGTGTCTGGTTGTATGAACTGTGTGTGTCTCCTTTACGGGTAATTCACGCTCGCGTGTTTTACATACGTCATTGATATGCGCGTGTCTTTGATCTATTTCGCGTGTTTCGTTATGGTTTTGATAGTTTGATGTTGCGTGAATTTACTATGTGTGGGATTGTTACGCAGTGTACTTTCTTTTCTGTAGATTTTTCTAAAGATTATTAGTTTCTGGTATTATAGTATGTTGGATCTACGGGGGTCTGTTCGGTTATTTAAACCAGTGATGTCAAGGTCGCACACTTTTCGGCCGATTTTCGAGGTGCTCGCTCACTACCCCACCACTTTCAAGGAACGGCCAGTGAGCGAGCGGCTAGACGTTTCGGGGCCGCTTCGGCTCAGGAGCGTAACGTGAACAGGTACGTAAAATTTTAAAAAGGTTGTACCAGGGTAGGGTAGAACGTGCGTTTATGTTCACAGTGCGCTCCTGACCCGAAGCGCCCCCGAAACGTCTAGCCGCTCGCTCACTGGCCCTTCCTTGCAAGTGGTGGGGCTGTGGGCGAGCACCTCGAAAATCGGCTGAAAAGTGCGCGACCTTGACAACACTGATTTAAACATTAAAAACGCGGTCGTTTTACAGGTGGTGGTTTACTGCCTGTTTCCTGCCGCGATGACTGCACGTGCGCTGACTTCGGATTTGTTGTTGTTCGCTGATTTACACGTTCCGCATGGTCACCCTTCAGGCCGAGCGTGTGTCATTCTCGTTCGTTGAGTGGGCCATAAATCGATCTTGGGCCTGGACTGACTCTTGTTAATGGCGGCTGGTTCGTATCTTCTCTCTGCTTTCCCGATTCGACCCGTACGATGGATTTGCCCGTACCCCCCGGGGTCGAGTGCGTGCGTTTTCTTATTTTTTTAGGGACGGTTGTAAAAGATCGAAAATTGAACTATTCAGCCGGGGTTCTAACGGTTTTTCACGATTTTGAGAGTGGTTGAGAAAAAGGGCAAAATTTTACAAGTATGTATCGTCTCGTTTCTCTAATTTCTAACTCATTGATTTCTATTGATTTTTTTAATTATCCGGGCGAGGTGTGACTTTTCTGCTAAGGTACGTTTTTGGATCGTCAATTGTTTGTACCGTTAGATTTTACGTGTTATTTTTCGCGGTGTCGTGTAATTAATTGAACTCGCTTACGTGTTCGCGATGGGAAAATGTGAGCTTATTGGTTGATGATTCTTCTTAGATTGCCCGCTTGTTATTATTAATTGCGTTGTTTGAATATATATTATTATTTTTTTTCAGATTGTAAAGCGGTTCCGAGGGTTCGATGACACGGTGTTGGCGTTGGTACCCGATTAAATAAATGCTTTTGCGTGTGATGTATAGTGAAACCTAATTATTGTTATCTTACTATTGATCTTTGAAAATAATACGTGTTCTAATTGATTCTAATTCGTATGTTTCAGGTGTTCCGGTTTAAGCGAATGTATGTACGAGTGAGTATTATTGTCGTTTATGCTCCCGTTTTGAATAGTTTGATCCGTGCGCGGTGAGGAAAGGTGTTTAGCTCAGGTAATCGTATGTGTCCGGTGATTCTAGTCTTATTTGTATGCGCGTAATGGACATGGTATTAATTTGTTCGTTATTTCAGGTATTATAAGTGTCAAGGGGCGTCCTGCGAACCCTAGAGTCGTCGGGGTATTGTTCGAGAGATCGCGATCTGAGTATGTGCTCGAGAATTAATTTTGCTATCGGTTGTTACAGCTTATCAGGGATTTAAGGTTTTTTTTTTCTTTTTTCGAATGTACGTATTGTGTGTGGGCATACTCGCGTTTTTTTTTGTGTAATATGTAGTGTTTCGTGAGTAGTTTGTTAGAAATCTATTATTTATAATGATTTGTGTTGTATGTTTCAGTTGTTCCGGTTTGATTTGGTACAAGGATTGTTATTTATTATTTACATTTACTCGTTGATGTGAGGTGAATTGGCCCTTGTTCCGTGGAGGCAGGTATTTGAATCGTCTGTTCGCGGGTGATTTTGAATTTATGAATTTGTTCGGAGTTACGTATCTACTTGTTATATTTAAGCCGACTTGATTGTATTTAATTTATTATTTACAGGAACTGTGACGTGATTCGAGCCCTGGAGTTTGCTGAGGTGGCGTTCGAGGGTCGTGGTTCGAGTGCGCCTTCTTGTATTAGTTACTTATTTGATTTTATTACCGGGTTTACCGAAAATATTGCTCGTATGTGTGCGAGGAAGAGACGAGTGTGACGTACTCTCTCTCGCGCACCTGAGCCCGATATTGTTCGGGTGTGTGATGTTTGAATGTTTGAGATTCTCCTGCGCGGTGTAAAATTTGATTAACCGTCCTACCTTTACCGGTGCTTATTTCGATGTATTACGTTGCGTGTTGGGTGGTTGTGGTCGTCAGGGTGGGTCGCACTGCGTCTTTGCACTTATTAATTGAACTCGCGGCGGGTGTTATGGATGTATTTTTATTAAACACTGCGATTGTATTGAATTGTTTGTTTTAATAAATAGTATTTGTTGTATTATAGTTTCCGTATTGTAAACTGCGATTGTACACCGTTTCGTACGCGGGTTCGACGCGGCGCGAGATCTCTGTCGTGATTTAGCGACGATGGTTACGTGAAGGGTGTCGTTTTTTAACTCTATTTCTACCAAACCGGTCATTTTGACCGGTTTGATATTTAATTGACAAAATAAAAAAAAAAATTCAACGGAAAGTTGTAAAGAAAATAAAATATATATCATTCTTATATTGCAGGTACATAACATACATAAAAAGTAGTAATATCATTTATTTTTTATTTATGTTTCTTTATTATTGGGAACAACACACCTTTTACAAATAGAGATTCTTTTTAAAAGTACACTTGCCACACACATATTTCTTACAACTAGCACATATAATCACAGTTTTATTTCTATTACAAAAACCTATTTGCCACGTTTTTCTTACATTAGAACGTTCAGTGCTCATCAAGAGGTCAGTGAAGTTTTCCATTCCAGATGGATTTTTGTAATGTGTGGAAAATTCTTCTGCTATTTGCACAAAAAAGCTTTTCTCGATATATTTTCGCCAGTCACTTCATTGCATAAAACCCATGCATTTATTGCCGCTAAACCCAGAATGTTAAAAAATACTTCAAGAGGCCATCTTCGAGATCCTGACTTCACACTATATTTCCTGGCCGGTTGATCCGTCATGTCTAACCCGAATGTGGCTTTATTATAAAATATGATAGTTTCAGGCAGTTTTTTGTTGTTTTTCTTACCAATGGTGACTGAATTATGTTTTGTACTCAGTAGAAGTACTTTTTTAGTTGGCTTACTTTTATATATTGTCAAAGTGCAATTATCTGTTTTATAAACTTCGGATGAAAATCGAGGTAAATTATTTTTTTTTTCTTTTTTGAGCTAGTTTCGGCAATTCTCTTTTATTTGCACGAATGGTTCCAACGAAAGTAGTACTTTTATTCAATAATTTTGAGTTTATAACTCGATAAAAATATTCTAAATATATTTTCGCTCCTCGCAACTAGTCTCTCTGAATCCTGTGTCGACTAATCTCGCGACGTCGCCCTGACGCCCTTTTTCATACTCATTCGCACATTATCGTTTTCTCATAGATATATTCACGCATTCACACACTCGTGACACGCGAAGCCTTCGGTCATGGGCCACCCGCATTCTTGCACATCCCTTGTTCAAACATTCACCGGAAATCATTCTGATAAACTGTTGCACAATTCAAACACTCTTCTTTCACACCTAACGCTGTCACTCGGTCCAAACACTCTTCGGTCGCACTTCGCCTCGACACGCACTCTAAATACTCTCTTTCATACTCTTCAGTCACGCAATCAGATTTTCATATCATACTATTCTTTCTCAAAATACCAATACAACAGAAATATACTCAACACAATTGTTCACAGGAGTTCTAATATTCTACGTATTTCAACTGCACTTATTTCAACCGTATACAACAACTAAAAATAACAAAATGACTGAGCACTGTGCGTAATTCAACTGTATACAACAATTACCAATAATAAAATTAAAATGTTTTATAATGGTTTCATATTGAAAACGTCAAAAATAACGACCAGTCATTTTGACCGGTCGGTATATATACAGTCGCGTCGGTATTTAAGTTGTCGCAAATATTTTCAGGGAATTAGAAATAAAAGACTATGATCAAAATAAATATGATATCAATTACTTATGAAAATATGTTCATTCAGCTCTGAAAATACGAATAGCAACAATAATTTCACTTCATATCAAACCAATAATAAACAGAACATATTTTACATTTTTGTGAATAACGGAAATTAAGTTGACGTTAACTATAAATTGAACAACACTGTTATAAACGGAATAAAAATAACAAATATTGAAATATTTAGTACGAGGTTTGATAACCCTTCGCTTTTATCACTTCTAATAAGCGATTTGGCATACTATTTATTAAATTTGTAAGAGTATCTGGAGGAATCTGAACCCATGTGTTCTTTAGAGCTGTGGTGAACTGGGATTTTGTATATCGTTCATTTTTTGGTATTCGTCTATCCAAGTCATCCCATAGATGTTCTAGGGGATTCAAATCTGGACTCTCAGGTGGCCAAGAGAGAACTGGTATTTGGTTTTCTTCTAAAAATTTTTTGGTTATTTTTGCCGTGTGCTTCGGGTCGTTGTCGTGTTGAAACACGTAACTCCTATCAACCCCGAATTTTTCAATGGAATGAAATAAATTTTCTCGTAATAATTCTATATATTTAGCAGCAGTAAATCTACAATCAATAATAGCTAACTCTCCAACTCGGTTGTCATTAAAACAACCCCACATCATTATAGAGCCACCACCGTGTTTAACAGTAGGTGTTATCAAATTCTGTTTAAACGCTTAGCCTTTTTTTTTTTCTTCTCCACACATGCTTCCGTCGTTTATTTGAGGTAAGCTCAAATTTAGATTCATCACTCCAAATGATGGATTTCCAAAATGAATTTGGTTTTTTATAATGTTCTATGGCGAACTTTAAACGTTTCTGCGCATTCACTTTGGAAATGCACGGTCTTTTCCGAGATATCCGTCCATGTAAATTATTTTCATGTATACGGGACTTAATTTGCGTAATACATATTGGCAAAGAAAGACTTTCCATCAATTCTTTGGCAGTAATAAATGGATTTTTTTTTTTTTTTTAACTTCCTTAATAATTTGTCGATCTTGACAAACAGATGTCTTCCTTTTCCTACCCGTTCTGATTAAATTTTCAGGTTTACCTATCTTTTGTATTTTTTGGCAAGTTTTTCACACACCTTCTTTGGATATTCCAAACTCTACTGCAATTTTTGCAAACTTTTTCCTTCCATTCTTCTTCTGTAAATGCATATCCTCTCAGATGGGTGCAATTCACGGTTTTTGGGCATACTAGAAGTAAGAAGTAGTTATCACTGCTAATATTATGTGTTAGAAATATTTTAAGTACTCCCAAGTATACTCAAATAATTAAATTGTAATTATAATGATGAATTTTTACTCATAAAATAGAAATTTCTTTGCGTCAACTTACTTTCCGGCAAACAAAATTTTACACAGGTTTTAGAAATATGCAATTACTACACTGTTTACAATGCTCTTGCTTTGGCACTTCGCTATCAAATGGGGCACTATCTATACTAAATGTAACTAGAAGCAAATGGTCGACGATCTCGAGTATAAACATTGTCCTAAGGAAACAAAGTAACGCTTTCTTAGAATTCGAGCGCGTCAACTTTGTTACGTATGAATCGTATGATTCTCATGAAAAATTCTCATCGTTGAATTTTCTCTTGGCGACACCCAGACGCTTAGTCCCCTTTTTCAAACGTAAACAGGATACGATATACATATAGCCCTTGGCCTCTGGTCTAGGGCCCGCGGATAGCTACACTTTCGACCCCATGTAATAAGGAAAACTCGAAAGCGAGGGTCTTGCTTGCCACGTAATTCCAGCCGTTTCCAACTGTCTTTCATACAGCATTTTTACTCCCTCCATAGGATAGATTTTCTAGAATTTTCAATTCCCCACTACTTTTTCGACCTATATAAGGGCCACGAAAATGCGTATCTTCGGGTTATTCTCAGTACGACTCTTGAGCATTACACTACGAGATTAGGCCCAGTTCCTTTTCGAGTTTTCTTTAACCTTCGGAAGATTAGTCTGTCCATTGGCAATTCAACTCTTGGTCGGAGTTCCCCCGTTCAACTCACGTTAGAGTCACTTGCGAACTAGTTCGGAGTCATCTTATTGTGAAGTCTCGTCAACCGTCACTGCCCAAGGGTAAACACTTAGAGCTTTTCAATAATTATTCTACTTTCTTAAATTCATACACCAAACACTTAACATACATGTATATATATTCGATTGAAAGAATATACTTGTAACATTTTACTAGAAACATAAAATTCGAGTAAAGAATTATTTCTAGAAATTAAAACCTTTCCTCTCGAAACGAATTTAAAACATAATCGAGTAACGTACCCACAAATTATTTCACTCTAACCGCTCGGAGTGAAACAAAAGTTACGAGAGTTTATTATTTTACGACCTTACCGTAGCAGGTCAAAATCACGAGCAACGGGTATCGGACTGTGTGTGCCTTTCGGCTTACTTTCCGTGCCTGTGCGACCACTTGCCGTCCTAGCAAGTGCATCGTTATTAACCAGAGAGTAGCACCTTGCAGTCCACCTGTAAGTACATCTACCTCGGGGTATCACCTTACCTTAACATATTTACCACTCTGAAGACCAGCACCCTATGGCTCTGTTCATAGGCTCATCTGGCTTCAGATTCCTTTAATTCCGACACGGGACCAGCACCCTATGGCTCTGTTCATAGGCTCATCTGGCCTGTATCGCTCCTGAGATCCTCCCACACCTGAGTGAATACCAGCACCCTATAGCTCTGTTTATAGGCTCATCTGGATTCATTCTTCCTCAATCTCAACCACTCTGGAGACCAGCACCCTATAGCTCTGTTTATAGGCTCATCTGGCTCTAGTTTTATTCCCTATCTATACCAATGCGAGACCAGCACCCTATGGCTCTGTTCATAGGCTCATCTGGCTTGTAACATTCCTCACCTCAATTCAAGATCAGCACCCTATGGCTCTGTTCATAGGCTCATCTGACTTGAATTAAATATCATTCCTTAAATCATACGTTGATTTGTAGCTCCCACTACCATTGACGTTACGATACCCCCCTGCTACAGTTAGGTCAAGGAAGTGACGAAACTAACGTCTCGTCGCGTCTATTCCATAACGCTCGCCGGCCACGTTCTAGAAACCAGCCCGGCTCGTAACAACTTAAATACCTACGCGACTGTAGGTATATCACATACATATCACAGAAAAATGGAAATGGAAGATCAAAATAATTTATAGTATTATTAAATATATAAATTTAGAAAAAGTCATAATATTATCATCAAATATTAAATGAAATTTGAAGAGAAAATATTGTGTACAATTCATACAACCGGTCAGTTTGACCGGTTGGTAGTTCCAGGGTTAACAATGTCAAGTACCACCCCACACTTTAAAATTTCTGCTATAATTCCCTCTGCACAGTCCAAGCTCTCTCTCCAAAATTTTTGCGTAAAAAGGAATTTACACCACCACCCTTATCCAATACACATTATTAACCCTTTGCGTGCGGCTGACTCTCTGGCGATACGCTCCGAAGGGACGGCGCGCGCTTAGCGCTGGCGATCGCTGTGGACGGAGTAACTTTTGCTCGCGCGAGCTCTGTTGTGTAAATGTTCAAAGCGGAACTAACAACTTATTATTGCAATTCTTTTACACCGAATTAGATAATGAATGAACGTTATTTTTAAGCATCAATTATCTATGAGAAACAGTAAAATTTACAATATAACTTAACTTGAAATAAGGAATAAATACCAATCGCAATAAATATAACAAAAATTAATAATTTATTTGTGTATGATAAATTTCGAAGCAATCATCAATACATAACCCGACATCGCATTTTCTGCATTGATATCGCGTGTCACTCCTTCTATTATGTTTCGTACAAACAACACATTTTCTTCTTGCTGGTTGTACTTTACCCGCTTCATTCGGACATTTTGATAAAAATGCTTCTCGGTTAACCGAAACGGAATGTCTCCGGATGTTCTTTTGCCTCTTACTACTGGGGTTCCATCGCGTGGATAATTGCGTAAAATTTCTTTTACAAGAGCTAAATGGAATTCGGAAAAATTTTTGTTTTGATCCCGTAGAATCTGTATACAGAACGTACGCGTTATAAATCGCTAAATCTAATAGATGGAAGACAAACTTTTTGTACCATTTGATAGTTTTTCTCACACAATTAAGAGTGCTTAAAATCATGTCCACTCTGTCGACAGCACCCACATTATAATTGTAATCTTGAATGCAGGATGGTTTCTGCCTAAATAATCCTGTACGGTAGTCTTTCTTTCCTGTTTCCACCAAAATAGCTGCGTGTATAGAAGACAACACCCAAACGTCTTTCTTGTCACGCCATTTCATTGCTAATAAATTGCTGGTTGACCTGTAGCAAATTTCTTCTCTCTTGAGGTTTTCTTCCATATGGGGCTTTCCAATTATGTTTTTCCGAACAGTCCCAAACGCATTCGTTTTATGTTTGTGTAGTAAATTATATAAACGTGGACTAGCATACCAATTATCAGTAATTAATGTATGGTCCTTTTCTAAATATGGTTGAAGAAGAGTCATTACCACATTGCCAGAAATCCCAATATCACTATTATGTTGATTTATATCTGTTTTTTTTTTTGTTTTTCCCCTCCCCGACATAAATTATAAAATCCAATACGTAGTTGGTTTTACAATCGCATAAGAGAAATGTTTTAATTCCGAATCTACTTCGTTTGGAAAGTATATATTGCTTAAAATAGCATCTGCCTCTGTAAAGTAACAGACTTTCGTCAATGCACAGATTTTCGTATGGATAAAATGATTCTGCAAATGACATCCTCAGTTTATCTACTACTGGTCGTAATTTTATCTATGGATCGTCGCTTGCTGTATTTTTGTCACTGAAGTGCAACATTTGTAATAAGATCATGTACTGATCTCGTGGCATTATTTTTGGGAAAATATTGGTTTTTAGCATTTCATCTGTCGACCAATATTCCCTCAACGAGAGTTTCTTTATCCGAGGCATTAGCATAGTAACTCATAAAAATCTATACATTTCAGAGATCGAAGTATCCCTCCAACTAGTCAAACGTGAAGTACTTTTATATCTTGTACGATTCTCATACATATTTTGCATAATTGTTCTTCTGTTCGGTAATTTCAGGGAGTAATTCCTCCGAAAAAAAAAACAAAATTTGTTTAAAGGCATCTAACAGTGTTGAACGTGGATTTAGATCAGCTTTTACACCTGAACTTTGTTCGGAAAGGCAATGTCTCTTCGGGATCAAATTCTCTCTGGACCATAAAAGTATTTCATTCTGCTTACCATCTTCCATATTTTGAGCTCTATTTGAATCTTCCTCTTCTGAAGATGTATATATTCTACGCCGTACTCTATTTATTATATATATATATATATATATATATGTATATATATTTATATATAAATATTTATTATATATATATATATATATATGTATATATATTTATATATAAATATTTATTATATATATATATAAAAAAAAATATATATATACAGGGTGTCCCAAAATTATGCAGTAAGCGGGAACGCCTTATAATTCCGTCGATTATACGGTCACATTCCCGTTCAGTTTTAATTTCTTCAAATGTGCGTATGATGCGTTCGCGTAAAATTAGTTCATTTACTGTTTCAACCGAATACATTTTTTGCTTAACATACCTCCACAAAAAAAAGCCTAACGGTGTGAGGTCTGGAGATCGCGGTGGCCACGATATCGGACCCAATCTTCCGATCCACCGATCGCGGAAATTATTATTTAGAAAATCGCGCACATCCCGACCAAAATGTGCCGGTGCACCATCTTGTTGAAATATTAGTTTTTCTCACGTGATTAACGGCACATAGTCTAGAAGTATCGGAAGATCATTTTTCAGAAAATTTAAATAATTAGCCGTGGTTAACCGATTTGGCAAGAAAAAATATCCTACAATGTCATTCCCCAGAATTCCAGCCCAAACGTTCACACTCCACCGATGCTGGAAATTATAGCTTCTCATCCCACAAGGATTCCGATGGTCCCAGATATGCGTGTTTCTTGAATTAAAAGTTCCCGAACGCGTAAACGTACTTTCGTCTGTCCACAAAATTTTGTTTAAAAACTCCCGGTCCTCTCCACAGTGTCTTAGCATCCACTCACTAAAACAAAGTCTCGCCGGAATGTCCGTAGACAGTAAAGATTGCACTCGTTGCTCATGAAACGGATACTGGCCATCCTCTTGCAAAAAGCTATGCGCTGTTTACCACGTAATTCCTAATCTTCTTTTAGCGCTCATTACACTGGTATTCGGATTTTCGGTGTTATTATAGCAGGAAGTACGCGTTCTTCCTGCGTTCTCATGCTGCCTTGAAAACTTCCAATTTTAAGTCTTTTAAAAACTGCAGAACTTTAAAAAATTCTATCTCAGTAACAAAAATTTTCTTTCTATGAATTGTCATTGGGAAGGATCCAATTTTTCAATCAAAAATACACGTTGCAGAATTCACGTTGTGGCCTACAGTTCCTATCTAATTTTTTGAGACAATGTATGTACGAATGTAACCGTTGGAGATTTCTATTGAAACTGAGGTCAAAGACATTGTCAGACAAAACACGATCAAATACATTTTAACTGTAGCTTCAAATGTTTTTCGACTGGGAACTAGTCATTCTGTGTTGAGCATTCGTCAGAATAATATCAGAAAAAGTCGCGCAAGTAAATCGAGTGAGCGTTTCCATTTAAAAAAATGTATTCCAACGGGGAATATTATGATATGTTTTTCGTGTATGGGCAGTGCAACGGTAACGTGTCTGATACAGTACGTTCGTATAATGAACAATATTCCGAACAGGGAACCTACAAGTAGGTACATAATTTCGCGTTTGATTCGAAATATGCGGGACTTTGGAAGTTTTGAAGGGCAGCACTAAAACGCAGGAAGGCCGCGGACTTCGCGCAATAATAATGCTGAAGAACGCGTTTTGGAACATTTCGCGGAAAATCCGAGTACGAGTGTGAGAAGCGCTGAAAGAATATTAGGAATTTCGCGGTCAACAGCGCACAGAATTTTACAAGAGGATGGCCAGCATCCTTATCATGTGCGACGTGTGCAATCGTTAATGCCTACGGACATTCCGGCGAGACGTTCTTTTTGTGAGTGGTTGTTGAGACTATGTGAAGAGCACCGGGAGTTTTTAAATAAAATTTTGTGGACGGACGAAAGTACATTTACGCGTTCGGGAACTTTTAACACACGAAACACACATATTTGGGATCATCGGAATCCTTGTGCGATGAGGAATTATAATTTCCAGAATCGGTGGAGTGTGAACGTTTGGGCTGGAATTCTGGGGAATAACATTGTAGGACCGTTTTTCTTGCCGAATCGGTTAACCGCGGCTAATTATTTAAACTTTCTTAAAAACGATCTTCCGATTCTTCTAGACGATGTGCCGTTAATCACGTGAGAAAAACTAATATTTCAGCAAGATGGTGCACCGGCACATTTTGGTCGAGATGTGCGCGACTTTTTAAATAATAATTTCCTCGATCGGTGGATCGGAAGATTGGGACCGATATCGTGGGCACCGCGATCTCCAGACCTCACACCGTTGGACTTTTTTTTGTGGGGTTACGTGAAGCAAAAAGTGTATGCAGCGGACATTGAAAGTGAGGAAATTTTACGCGAACGCATAATAAAGACATTTCAAGAACTAAAGACTGAACGGGCATGTGACCGTATAATGGACGGTATATTAAGAAGATTGCAAAAGTGTGTGGAAGTGCGCGGAGACATTTTTGAACCGCTATTAATAAATTAAGTCACTGATAACTGTGAGTGTAGTGAGAAAAGTGTGTGCGCGTATCCTTTGAACATCATTTGAAGAGCTCGGTCCACGAATTACAGGTTGAGAGACCCTTTAATTTTCTATCGCACTCTTCTACACAACCTCTGATGATCGCTCTCCCTTCCACAGCAGCAGCCAGCGGCAGCCAGCGGCCGCCAGCAGCGATCAACTGAGCGCCGACCGTCCGAACCTCTCTCTCCGCTGACCGGACACCCATACGCCGCTTCGCGTAGATGCCTCCAGCCGACGTTCTAACTGCGCGCGCCGGAAGTCGGACCACGATATTTTGGAAGCTTATATCTCCAAAACGAGGCTTCAAATCAAAGAAAGGTAAAGGAATTTTCGATTTCTTTTGTTATAAACAATCTGCTGGTTCCCGCTTGCTGCATAATTTTGGGACACCCTGTATATATATATATATATATATATATATATATATATATATATATTTTTTTTTTAATTTTATTGCCGTTGCTCAGAACACACATACATATTATATTTGCCTCACATAAACTTACATATAATACTGTCAACAAATGCATAAGTATGTTTGGAAAAACAATTATTACAACGTCTTCACAAGCGCATAAATGCAAAAAATAAATCATCCTTCAAAAGCATCCAATTACTAAAATAAAATGTGCTACACTTATAAAACCAATATTAGGAACATTATAAACATACTAACTCGCGCCAGATAGCTCCAAAACAACGGGAAATCTCCACCAACATCCGTACGATGTGAAAAAGAAATCCATAAAATAGATATGCAATACACGTTTAGAAACTCTTTTGATATTTTATGCCAAAATTCGACAAAGTATCGTTCACCGGTAGAATATAGGGCAACTAAACACTCTAATGTTTAAAATGACCCACGGTAGGAATAGAACACCGATGTCCTTGGACCAATGCAACATTTTACGAACAAAATACATACCTCTTAATCAAAGAACAAACTGAAATTTAATGTGTGTAACAAATCCAATTAAATAAATATGTAAAAAAAATCTGTTAATAAATATAAATGTATGTTTGGAAAACAATCACTACAACGTCTCTACAAGTGCATAAAATACAAAATAAACTATCCTTCAAAGGCATCCAATTACTAAAATAAAAGTTACTACTGTTGCAATAAACTAATAATTAGCTTACACTACCTAAACGTTCTCTCAAATAACAAGGAAGGCCTACATTACAAATGCAGTAAAAAAACACTCGTGCCAATCGTATACTGCGACACACGTAAAAACCTATCAAAACACAAACGCAATAACAATGTGCAATTCACAAATAAGCAATGAACAAATAATACATAAACAAAAACAAATCGCGTATACAAGATACACCATAACCAGACCATAGCATTCGCACGAACATAATGCAAAACGCACCCTAAAACCCTGGCAAATACTAACAAGGCAAAACGTTACAATCATAAATCAACACACAGAATTAAAACAAACACTAAGAAAAACTGTAAATATCAGCTCTCTCATACACAAATAGGCAAGACCAAAACATTCTGGAATTAATCCAAACAAGACATAACACAATAAAAAACTCAAATTTACACAATATAACAACTGAACCGCGCCATGTTCACTCTCCGATTACTGGATATGTCAATATACCAGTACATCCGAGGGAACAGTGAACGAATAATTAGCGAAAGTCCTCCCGAATCTGCCGGCCCGCATGACCCCTCGCGCGATAAGTCGGATAAACTACCAAGAAGAACGATAACTTTCTTGGTAGACGCAAAGCCTGCATGTCTATGACGGGGAGCTCACAGATTCGGGAACAGGAAGTCAAAATACAAAAGTATTGAATCAAACCTCGCGGACCGTAAACTACGTCGTAAACGATGCAGTAATTGCCGCCGCGCAAAACTATGAACCTCATCTCACAAAGAGATAAATGAAAGCAAATTCTCAAATTTACACAATATAACTACTGAACCGCGCCATGTTCACTCTCCGATTACTGGATATGTCAATATACCAGTACATCCGAGGGAACAGTGAACGAATAATTAGCGAAAGTCCTACCGAATCTGCCGGCCCGCATGACCTCTCGCGCGATAAGCCGGATCAACTACCAAGAGGAGCGATAACTTCTCTTGGCAGACGCAAAGCCTGTATGTCTATGACGGTGAGCTCACAGATTAGGTAACAGGAAGTTAAATACAAAAGTATTGAATTAAACCTCGCGGACCGGAAACTACGTCATAAACGATGCAGTAAATGCCGCCGCGCAAAATTATGAACCTTATCTCACAAAGAGATAAATGTATGCCCAGGACGTGGAGAGGACGAGTGCTTATTCGACTCACTACTCAAACACTGACTGGTAGAGATCCACGGATCTATGCCCGCTAATAACCAAGCGGTAGAACTGAACCCGTAAAAAACGGAAGACCTATACTACGACAAGTATAAAGCTAATACACATTCTCTCACTACAGGAAAGAATGACAATTGAAACTGACAAACTTGCTGATGTACGTGCCCAGTACGTTCCGAGAACGTAGCTGCACTGCTCCAAGGCTTGTCAACCCGTTGAGAAATTCACTCCTATTATCGGCCCTTGCATATTTGTTCGTACCTAACCTAACTTCGGACGCGGTTTAGACGGGGGGGGGGGGCACCAGGTTCAGCAGCGGCTGGCGGGGGGGGGGGGGGGGGTTCACTTCCTTTCTTAACCCAGACGAGGATGGCGGGGCAGCCGGCCCGCAACACCTCTCGCGCGATAAGTCGGAAGAATCGGTCGGGGATGCTTCACTCGATCTCCCCACCGGGCGCAAAGCCTGTACGTGCTTGCCGGTGAGCTCACTGCTCGCGGCAATCCTACGCTCTCGGGTTAAATCGCGTTTTTTTTTTCCGTCTTCAAAACTTTTTGCCACTAACCACGAGAGAGGGTCGAAGGGCCCTCCTCGGAACATCTAACAACACAATTAGCTGTCTACATCTATCGCTTTTCTACAAACTCCCTTGCTATCCGGAAATAACACACTAACAACGACTACGCTTTAGAAGCCTGAACACGATTTCGAGTTTAATAGGTAAAGTCTCGCTTAATGGGGATGTCAAGAAAAGGGGAGCGTACGCTTCGCAGTGTCCACTCCCTGAAGAGAACAAACAGGATCAAAGTGACTCTCTTCGGTTCCCCGTCAACACCAGGCGGTAACACCTTGACCATTCTATCAAAAACTCGCCCGACGTAAACCACGGCCGACGGCCATTAGCTAACAAAGTAGGAAGCATGGCAGTTGGATGAATAGGTCAGAGTACAGTCCCCCGTCGGAAGGTGAAACACGAGGTTCGAATTCGCGTTATGTGCCTCCTGGAGTAACTGGAAGTCTTAGAGCAATTAAGGGTGAGCAAAGCCTCTAGTGGGTATGAACTTACCTAAGGTCCTGGTGAGGGCAACCGTCTCCTCACCCCGCCCAACCAACCAATTTACTACTACTACTACTACTACTTACTAATGGCTGTATGTTATATTTCCTTTCTATTCTTGAAATATAGGTAGTGTTTGATATGGTAGCTTGTGTTTTAATTCAATTGTAGTATTATGACTTTTAATATTCGTTATTTTATCTGTTAATTTGTTGTATTTTAGTTGTTCTTTGTAAAATTTTTGTGACAGCACCTTTATATAGTTTTGTATATATTGTATGTTACTATCTTTGTGTAGTTTTTCTATATTTGTGTATCTGTCTGCATTTAATATTAATCTTAGACATTTGTTTTGAAAAATTTGCAGCGTTTTCATATTGGTGGGTGCTGCGCTGCACCAGACTGGGTTTGCATATAATATAATTGGTCTTATTATCATTGTGTATATCAGTCGTTTATTATGACTACTTATTTCGGAGTTTTTAATCATTATGGAGTATAGATTTCTCATAGCTCCATATGCCTTTTGTAATACACTTTTTATGTGGGCTTTGTATGTCAGTCTTGTGTCCAAAGTTACCCCTAGATATTTGACTTTATATTTCTTTTCAATTTGTTGTCCATATATTTTTATGGGTTGGAATATTTTCGAATTTATGAATTTTCTTGTATTTTCTTACATTATTGTTTCTGTTTTTGATGTATTTAATGAAATTTTCCATTCTTTGTAATAGCTTTCTAGCATGTTTATATGGATTTGTAATTGTTTAGCAGCTACCACCGCACTGAATGAATGAGTATATATAGCAGTATCATCAGCGAAGAGAGCAGTTTTAGTCTTGGGGAATATTGGCAGATCATTGAGTTATATATTGAATAATATTGGACCCAGAATTGAGCCCTGTGGTACTCCCGCACTTATATGTTTCTGATTTGAGTGTGCTTCGTTTATTACTACCCGGAATGACCTTTCACTAATATATGAGTGTATTAATTTTATGATTGTGACTGGGTATTTGTATTGATACATTTTATAGATCAGTCCATCGATCCACACTTTGTCGAATGCTTTTTCCATATCTAATAAGACCATAACAGTGACATTATTTTTGTTAAAGTTCATGCTTATGTCATTGACTAGCCTTACAACTTGCTGCACAGTGCTGTGTTTCTGTCGGAATCCAAATTGTTGATCTATTGTGATTTGATTCTTCAGTTCAAATTGCTTCATTCGTTTCAGAATGATTTTTTCCGTCAATTTACCTAATGTTGGAAGTAAGCTTGTCGGTCTGTAACTATTTGGGTGCGTGGCTAATTTATTAGGTTTCAGTATTGGTATTATGTTACTTATTTTCCAGTTCTTAGGGAAGTATGTATGCTTTATTATTGCATTTATAATATACGTTATTTGGGAGGGCGCATGGAGAGTATGTGAAGAGCGAGAGCAGGAAAAGAAGGAGTGAGAAAAAGAGGAAGGAGGAAAGTAGGAAAAGGAAGGAAGGGCGGGAGACAGAGAGAGAGTGGAGGAGCACAAGGAGAGGTAAAGGTGTTGGGAAAGGGGAGGGAAGTGAGGAAGGAAGGAGAAGAATTGTGAAGGTGATAGAGGTTAGGAAAGAGAGAAGTGGTTGAGAAGTGAGAGACACCTAGGGAAAAGGAAAGAAAGCGAGACGAAGGCGACATCGGGCGGAAGGAGAAAGAAAGGAAGGAGGGAGTCGGTAAAGAAGGGAGGAGTAGGCAGTGAGGCGGAGAGATGGAGACAGCAGGAAGGAAAGAGAAGGAGAGAGAAGGGCAGGAAGGTGGCAAGGAGAAATGCAGAGGCGTGGGGGAGATGAAGAGGAATAGGGGACGGCCGACAAAGGCAGAAAGGCTGAGAAGGGAAAGAGTCGACAGCACAGGGAGCGCATCAGGTAATGACCCGGACGAGTGGCTGTCAAAGGAGAAAAGGGAAGAGAAAAAGGAGGAGGAAGATTTGGAGGAAATGGGGAAAGAGGGATTCAGGAAGAGCGGAAAGACATTAAGGTCGCCAAGGAAGATGGGGGAGGGGGTGGTAGGAGGAGGAGGGGAGGAAAAAGATGTGGGGAGGGAAGAAGGGGAGAAAGAGGGAGGAAAAGTGAGAGAAATCGAAGTAGAAGGGGGAAAGAAGGAACAGGAAAGGAGGCAGAGGGAGGATGAGAAGGAAGATGCGGAGATCATGAGAAGGGTGGGGGAATTATTCAAAAAGGAAGTAGAGGGGATGAGAAAGGAGATGAAAAGGAAGGAGGAGACATGGAGAAAAGAGAAGGAGGAGATGGAGAGAAGGATTGGAAAATTGGAGGAGGAGGTGGAAAGGAATAGGGAGGAAAGAAGGAAGGGAGCAGAAACGCAGGGAGGAGGGGGGGGAAGAAGGGAGAAGGAAAAAGGAAGGGGAGGAAAGGAAAAATGAAAGAAGTGAGGAGGAAAGTAGACTGAGGGAAATAGAGAGATGGAGGGAGAGCAAGGAGAGGGGGGAGAGAAGAAAGAATGTGGTAATAAAGGGCCTGCAGAGGAAGAAGGCGGGAATGAGGGAAGAGGTGAGGGAGATTCTGGAGGAGGAACTGGGAGTGAAGGTGGAAATTGAGGAGGCGAAGGAGATAGGGGCAAGAAAAGGGGTAGAGACGACGAGAATGGTGTTGGTAAAGATGAGGAGTGAAGAGGGAAAAAGGGAGATAATGGAGAAGAAGAAGGCGCTTAGAGGAAGGAGAGAGAGGATAGAAGACGATTTGACATGGAAGGAGAGAAAAATGCAATGGTGGTTAAGGAGGGTTGCGGAAGAGGAGGGCAGGAGAGGGAAAAGGGTAAGGGTGAGTTATTGAAGGATATGGATAGAAGGAGGGTGGTGGAAATGGGATGAAGAGAAAGAGGTACTAAGGGATATGAGAGGAAAAGAAAGAGGGGGAGAGGAGGAGGAAAAGAGAGGGGGGGAAGGAGGAGGCCAGAAGGGGGGGAAGGAAGGTAGAGGGAAGGACAGAAGGATGGAGGAGAAAGGATACGAAGAGGGGGGGGGGGGGGTGGAATATAGCGTGGTGGAATGTGGCAGGGGTGACAAGGAAAGACAAGGACTTCTGGGAGAGGGTGGGAGGATGGGATGTAGTGATTTTAATGGAAACATGGCTGGAGGAGGGGGGGTGGGAAAGAATAAGAGGCGGGCTGCCGAAAGGGTTTACATGGGAGAAGCAGAACGCCAGGAGGGAAAGGAAGAAGGGAAGAGCAAGCGGAGGGATACTGGTTGGAGTGAAGGAGGAAATATTGGAGAGAGGGGAGGTAACAATAAAAGGAAGAGGGGAAGGACTGATGGAGGTGGCAGGAAGGATAGGAGGGGAAGAGTGGACGATAATAGGTGGATATGTAAACGGGGACTTGGAGAGGAAGTTAGAAGAACTGAGGGATTGGGCAGAGGAGGGGGGAAGACGAGGGGAGGTGATAGTGGGGGGAGACTTTAATGCAAGAACTGGAAGGGAAGGGGGGAACTGGGTGGATGAAGGGGGGGTGCGGGAAAGGGAATCGAAGGACAAGGAAGTGAATGGGGAAGGAAGGAAGCTGATAAGGTGGCTAGGAGAACAAGGATGGAGAATCTGGAATGGGGGAATAGAGGGGGACAATGAGGGAGAGTTTACATATACGGGGGCAAGAGGAGAGACAGTAATCGACTACGTCATAGGGGAACAGCGGCTGGAGGAGAGGGTGGAAAGGATGGAAGTAGGAGAAGGGGTGGAGTCGGACCATCACCCACTGGTGGTGACGATCAGGGGGGAGAAAGGCTGGAAAAGAGGGAAACGGAGGGAGAAGAGAAAGAGGGAGATAAGGGGAAGATGGGATAGGGAAGGAAAGGAGAGATTCAGAAGAGAAATAGAGGAATTGGGGGAAGGGAATGGAGGAGGAAAAGGGGTGCGGGAGGATTGGAAGGAGGGTATAGAGGAGCTAAGAGAGGGAATGAAGAAAACGGAAGAAGAGAGGAGGGGGGTGGAAAGAAAAAGGTACGGCTGGTGGGACGAGGAGTGTGGAAGAATGAAGAAGGAGGGGAGGAGAAGGCTAAGGGAGTGGCGGGAAGGAAAAGGCTCAGTGAAGGACTACAGAGAAGCAAGGAGAGGATACAACAGGCTATGCGAAGGAAAGAAGAGGAGGGAAGCAGAGAGGATAATGGAAGAGGCGGAGAAGGCAAAAACGGAGGGAGAAGTATGGAAGGTGGTAAACAGGGGAAGGAAAAAGAGGAGAAGAGTGAAGGAGGAAATACAAATGGGAGAATGGAGAAATCACTTCATGAGGATACTAGGGGGAAGGGAAGATGGAGTGGGAGGAAGAAAGACAGAGAAGAGGGAGGTAGAAGGAGGGGAGGAGATAGGAAGTGCAGAGCTGGAGAGGGCAATAAGGAAACTAAGGGACCGAAAGGCAACAGGGGAGGACGGGATTCCGAACGAGGTGTGGAAATATGGAGGGGAGACGGTGAAGAGGTGGTTGAGAGGAATAGTGAACAAGGTATGGAGAGGGGAAGGGTGGCCGGAGGGATGGAGCGAAGGGATAATAGTCCCGATTGTGAAAAAGGGAGAGGGGGACAGGGCAGAGGACTACAGGGGAGTCACCCTGATGGACACAGGGTACAAGGTGTACGCGATGGTGATTGCAGAAAGACTAAGGAAGGAGATGGAGGAGAAAAAGATGGTACCAGAGAACCAGACAGGGTTCAGGAAGGAAATGGGAACGATAGATAACGTATATGTGCTGAACTACCTAATAAACAGGGAGGTGGAGAAGAAAGGGGGACAGATGGTGGCGGTATTTGTGGACCTGAAGGCAGCATTCGACTCTGTCGAGAGGGAGATTTTATGGGAGGCGTTGGAGGAAAGAGGAGTAAGTGAAGGGCTGAGGAGGAGGATAAGGGAGATATACGAAGAAACGAGAAGCAGAGTGAAGGCGGGCGGGGAGGTTGGGGAAGCGTTTTGGAGCGCGAGGGGAGTAAGGCAAGGGTGCCCGCTGAGCCCGCTGCTGTTCAATATAATGACGGCAGATCTGGAGGAGAAGCTGGAGATAGGTGGATGGGGGGGATAAGGCTGGGGGAGGGAAAGATAAGGTCCCTCTCCTACGCAGACGACACAGTGCTGGTGGCGAAAAAGGAAGAAGAAATGAAGGGGATGTTGGGGACACTGAGGAGGTATCTAGAAGGGAAAAAATTGGGGCTGAACGCGGGAAAAACGAAGGTGATGAGGATGAAGAAGGGGGGAGGGAGGAGGAAGAAGGAAGAGTGGTGGTGGAAGGGAGAAAGGATTGAGGAGGTGAAAGAATTCACATATCTCGGGTACAAAATTAGCAGAGGAAGGAGACAAGAGGGGCAAGTGGAGGACAGGGCGAGAGGTGCGATGAAGACGATGAGACAGACATGGGGGATTGGGAAAAGGCTATTCAGAGGAAGATTAGATAAGAGATTGAAGCTGTTTGACGCCTTGGTGTGGACGGTAGCGAGTTACGGGTCTGAGATATGGGGATGGAGGGAGAGGAGAACGATTGAAAGGGTGGAGGAAAGGTACTTAAGGTGGTCGCTGGGGGTAGAGTGGAGAACGCCCGATTACCTTGTAAGAGAGGAGACGGGCAGGGAGAAATTGAGGGAAAGAGCAGGAAGGAGGGCCTGGAATAACGAGGTGAGGCTGGAGGAAGGAGGGGGAAGTGGTTGGGCAAGGGAATGCTGTAAGGAAGTAAAGAGGAGGGAGGGGAAGGAAAGAAGGCTTTCGGAGTGGGAAGAGGAGAGGAGGCTTTTCTTCAAAGAGAGAGGTTTGGAAATAGAAGAGGTGGTGGAGCTGAGAAAGAGGGGAAAGGAAGGATACGTGGAAATAGAGAGGAGAGGCAAGGAAAAAGAGAGGGAAGAAAGATGGGAGAGGATAAGGAAGGGAAGATGCAACAAATGGTACGGATGGGTGAAAGGAGAAGGAAGGGCTGACTACCTGGGAAAGGGATGGGGTGAGCGGAGATGGCAAAGGGTGGCAAGGTTCAGGCTGGGAAACGAGATAAGGGAGGGAAGGCACTGGGAGAGAGAAGAGGAAAGAGTCTGCAGGATATGTGAAGGGGAAGAAGAGACATGGGAACATGTGTGGGAAAGATGCGGAGGAGGGGAAGAAAGAGGGGGATGGCAGCAATGGGTGAGAGAGGTGCTGGCAGGAGACGGGAGGGGAGAGGGGTGGATGAGGGAGTTGGAGAAAAGAAGGAAGGAGAAGGAGGGATGGGAAGGAGAGAGGAAGGAGGAAGTAAGGCAAGGAGAATAGGACGAGGTGAAGTAGGGAGGCAAAGCGAAGAGGAGTATGGAAAGGAGGAAGAAGAGCGGAGGGAGAAGACGAGAAAAAGGAGGAGAGGAGTGTGAGAGGGGAAAAGAAAACAAGCTAGGGCTAAGTTAGGTTAAAATATTTGTTTAAGATAGTTGTTTAAGTAAATTAAGATAGGAATAAGGGATAGAGTAAGAGAGGTGGAGCCGTAACCCTAAGGGGATCGGAGGAGAGAATATTACTATTACTATATATAATATACGTTATTTGTACTATTGCTTTTCTGTCAAGATTTTTTAGAATTATGTTTTGAATTTCATCAGGTCCTGGTGCTTCATATGGTGGAAGCTTTCTAATAAATTCTCTTATTTCTTTAGGGTTTTTTGAGATATTTCTTTGTTTCTTCAGGCTTTTCCTTTTCTGTATTTAGTAGACTTTCTACATGTGTAATTATTTGTTTTTGTTTGTCTGTGTTTTGTGTAGTGTTTATTTTGTGTACTTGCTCAAACTGTGTTGCAATCATATTGGCTTTTTCTGTATCTGTCATTGCTGTTGTTGCATTTTGTTCTAGTGGTGGCATTATGGTATGCTGCTTTTTTAATAATTTGGTTACCTTCCAAAGTGTGTTATCTTTAGGGGACAATGTTTGTAACTTTTTATTCCATAATTCATTTCTGTATTTATTAATTAAATGTCTTATTAACACTGTTTTCTGTTTAAAATTATTCTTACTCACGATACATCTTGTTTGCCATTTACGTCGTTCCTTATTTCTGTCTCTGATTAAGTCAGTTATTTGTATTGGTAGTTTGTCTTTCGTTGGATTCACTGTTTTCTTTTGTACTAATTTTTTAATTGTCTCTTGTATGCTGTTCGCAAACGAGCAGAGCGGATGTGCCGCGAGAGAGGTAGGTGGCCCACCAAAGGGTGGACACGGATCCCCCTCTCACGAACACGACTCTGACTCGAAGCGAACTGAGATGCCGGTGTAGATCTTCCTTGCGGAAAACTTCCCTTTGTACAGCAGCGAGGTGTGTGGTGTCGTCGACGGGCTGGAGATTATATTAATCTTCAGCCGATGGAAAGCTTGGTCGAAAAGTACTCGCGTCGCGTCGCGAACACGACCGCTGCGTAATTATATTAATTACGCAGCTGTGGAGCCGTATCGTATCCCGTGCGCGGCACTTGAGAACGTTGTAGAACGGCGGTGCGTCGCACTGGTTAAACTTGCACTAAGGTTGAAGAGGCACTAAAAACACGTGTTGCTGCTTCCGAGGTTTGAACAAGAATGTCGAATGCGGAAGCATGGTCGCAAGGCCCGGAAAGGCCCGGGGTCCACACGCACGGACGCTAGTGACGTCGCTGCGCGACGTTAGTGCGTAAGTGCGTGTGTCCAGCAGGTGCTGCCACGCGAGAATGCGGCTGCCGCTAGCAACCACATTCTTGAACATATGCCTAGCGTCAGTTTTTGTACTTCCTTGTCTATATCTTGTGAGTTTGTAATTTTGTTGTTAATTTGTATTACATTATTTAATTGTGTTCTAAATTTATTCCAGTCTGTGTTTTAATAATCGTATACAACCTTGTGTGTTTGTTGTAGCCTCTGTTTCCCAATATTGAAGTGTATTGGATAGTGATCGGAGTTTAATTCATGTATTACCTGTATTTTTGATATTTCTCTAATATTCTTGTTCAACAAAATATCTATGGTTGTTGGTGTGGTATTGTTGGCTGGGTAGTGTGTTGGCTCATTTGGGTGCATGATGACACAGTTATCTCTGTTCACACATTCATTCAGTGTTAAGCCATTTCTATTATTCACATGGCAGTTCCATGTTTTGTGCCTCGCGTTTAGATCTCCCACTAGCATTATCTTTTCTGCTATATTTAATATGTCTCTAATTTCTTTGATAGAAAATTTGTTAGATGGTTTGTTATATGCGGCAATTATGTGTATTTTAATTTGGATTTGTATACAAATATGCTCAATGTTTGTATTATTTTATACGGTATTCCATTTCGAATGAGTACAGCTACACCTCCAGCTGCATTTAATCTGTCTTTTCTAATTATGGTGTAATTTCTTACTTTTAACTTATCATTAGCTACTAGTTTTGTTTCATTAATTAACATTATATCTATTTTAAACTTATTGAGAAATTGCACCATATAAAGGTTCCTTTTTGTTCCCCTCATTTTGTTGACATTGTATACTGGGATATCGTGTTCTTCAATTTCTTTTTTCAATTCATTTAGTTCTACATCTTCATGTAGACCTGTTATAACATAAGTTCGTCTTTTTTCTTGTTTAATGCTGTATGTATGGAAGTTTATTCCTTTTTCTTTCCAAATTTCTATTAATTTTTTATATGTTTCCTCATTCTCAACATGAACATCTGTTGTATTAAAATGATATTTAATTTGAAATTTGTTGTTTGCAGCGTCTTTTAGTAGTTTGATAAAGTCTTGATGACTTTTGATCTTCCCATGCACCACCAGTGGTGGAGGGTTCTTTTTATTATTATTCGTTTTCATTTGATGTTGAATTTTGTGATGTTTTATGATTTCCGTTTCCATGTCATCATCGCTGTTGTCGCTTGGAACTTCAAATCTATTTCTCGTTTCGACTGGTTTCATTTTGTTAGTGCTTTCGCCTACGTGTGGTGTGTTTATGTCATTTAATTTTCTCTTCTTCGGTATTAATATTTCAGTCGAACATGGATCACTTGCATGAGTCGCGTCATCGCCCTCAGCGATGCACGCGCTCAATTTGAGGTTACGATTGTTATCTGCTATTTTCCTCCCCAATTTACGAGAACTGGTGGGTTCGGTTTATAATGGTCACTTATAATACGTTATGTTTTCACACAGGTTGATTTTCGCGTTTTTAATAAGTACATGTATTTATTCTTTCGCTAAATAGCATTCAGCATGTCGGGACTAGAAACGTTCCGCACTCGTGCGGGGACAGAACTACGGGACGAGAACCGGTGCTTTCAGCGTAGTATGGCCGTTGGCAATAGTTAAGATATTATTTGGTGGTAAACTGGCACTTGGGCATCTCTGGAATGTATCAAAACTGCGGAACCTCTTATCGGTTGTACCTAAAGTACACACGTAAACGCCTGTTTAATGCCGGGGTGTTGAAATCCACCTGATGTTTAACAGGCTGGCACACGCGTGGCCAAACAGTCGGATCCAACGGCGTGAATGAAAATGCACGAGGTTATACGTGTGCGCAGCCAACGGAAGTACCGCCAATAATGGCGCTCCTAGCTTAACCGGTGGAGTCGATAGGAATCCTACGGAAAACATAAGTAGACAGTAAATATTAAAATCGACTCCACCTGTCGATTTTGTTCAAAGAAATGTTCGTTGCGCGAAATTGGTTCGCATGGCGTGAATGCTTTTGAGAAACAACTTGAGTACTAAAAAATCACATGCTTCAATACTCGCCTAGGTTTACCAAACACCACGGGCGCGCAAAATACTATATGACCATATTAGTAGTACGCAAAAATGCAAGAATGCAGCGAAATACACGCGAACACGGATACACGAGTCTGCGAGTACTCGTTCAAATTGGTGCGATCTGGTTCACGTCACCGTCACTGCCAGACTTCGAACGAACCGAGGTCTCTGTTGCATTTCCACTGCATGCTCGTTCTAACGAGACTAGGAGCGGTGGACCTCTGTGCAGTTAACGCGGAGTAGCGGATAAGCAGTCGCGTCGAAACAACACGGTGCTGGTCAGGCTGACTTTCGTGGTACCGGCTGGGAGTAAGAACTGCATAAGGAAAGAGAAATCCCGCACCGAGATGGAAATTGCGCGCCACAATGGGTTCAGAAGAATGCATATTTTGTAACAAAACGCAAAAGAAATGTGCCAACAGCACGTGGATTTCCCAAGCGGTCACCCATCCAAGTACTATCCACGCCCAATGCTGCTTAACTTCGGTGATCGGACGTTTTGTTTTGTTTTTAAAATTTGTATTTATTTATCACATTTTCTTGTATATTTATAAAATTATATCTATAATTCCTAAATATACTTATCTTAGATCTACATAGTATAGTTCCTGCAGTTTATGCGCTACCTAACTATCTGATATTTGTGTGCAACATTATTGTCACCTGAATGCAGTTTATCCATTTCACTGAATGCAGTCTCATGTTAATGTTATGTAGTATATTATGGGAAAATATAAAGAAAAAACCCACAATTTTAACAGTCTTGCACACTCAATAGCGGCCTATTTGTTATACTAGATTGATATACTAGATTGATACGGTTTTGGTTACGTAGCTGTTAGCATTTTTAGTTTGTGTAGAATATTGGCAGTTTTTGGTGAGGTAGTCTGTGTTTGTAGTTAAATGGTATTTTATGATATGTAATTGTTAAGATATTATTCAATAAGGGATTATCGTCTAGACGCGTGTGATAAAATTTTTCTGATATTTTAGTTATGAAATTCATTATAGGTTCTGTTCCACTTAGCTCATGCAAGTCATCTATTCTGGTATACCTTCCCATAGAGAGGATTAATCTAAGGCACTTATTCTGCATAATTTGTAGTTTTTTAATATTTGTACTTGCTGCTCCGCACCATACTGGCACTGCGTATGTCGTAATGGGTCGAATAATCATTTTATAGATGAGGGTTTTATTCTCCTTCGAAAGTGGTGAGTTGTAAACCATTAATGGATATAGTTTTCTTAGGACTGCGTGTACTTTGGAAATAGACCTGTTTATGTGCTCATGAAACGTGAGTTGTTTGTCAAGATGTACTCCCAAATATTTCACTGTATTTGTTGGGGTAGTCTTATGTCCATGGACTGTAATATGTTGCAAAATTTTACTGTTTCTTTCTTTTTTCTTTGTAAAAACTATTGTTTCCGTTTTCGTTGCATTTAATTTTATATTCCAATGTTCATAGTACGGTTCGAGAATTCTTAAATGTGTCTGCACTTGTTTGGCTGTGATTATGGCATTGTAAGAGTGCGTATATATTACTGTATCCTCTGCAAAAAGAGCTAATGAGGTTCTACTGAATTGCGGTATGTCATTTAAATAAATATTAAATAATTTTGGCCCGAGGACGGATCCCTGTGGAACTCCTGCTCTGATTTTTCTTTTGGAGGATACTGAGTTGCTAATTATCACTTTAAATTGTCTATTCGTTAAGTAGGAGTTGATTAATTTTATTAATATAGGTGGGTAATCAAACATTATTAATTTATAGAGCAGTCCATCAATGCATACTCTATCAAATGCTTTTTCAATGTCAAGTAGAGTCATGACTGTTACAAGTTCTTTATTAAATCCCACTGAGATATCGTTTACGATTCTGACTACTTGTTGCACTGTGCTGTGTTTTTCTCTGAATCCAAATTGTTCGTTTATAATAATATTATTTTTTGCTTCAAATTGATTTAGTTTTCCGTGTATAACTTTTTCTATAACTTTACTCATTGTTTGCAATAAACTTATGGGTCTGTATCTGCTCGTTTCTGATGATTTCTTTCCGGTTTTATGAATAGGTATTATCAGTCCCATCTTCCAGCTTGATGGAAAATAGGTCAATCTTATGGCAGCATTTATGATATACATTAACTGCACGATTGCTTTTCTTGGTAGGTTTTTTAAGGCTATATTTTGTATTTTATCTGTACCGGGTGCTTTTGTTGCTGGTAGAGCCTTGAATATTTCCCGTATTTCTTTCGGTGTGGTGGAATATTTAGACCAGTCTATGTTATTAGGTTTATTAATTTCTGTTTTGACTCTTTCAATTATTTTTTGCCGTTCCGTTGTAATATTTTGTGTGTCTATTTTGTGTACATTTTCGAATTGGGTTGCTAAAAATTCGACTTTTTCCTTGTCTGTTACTGCCTCCCTATCGTTAAGTGTTAAGATAGGTTATGTGTGGTCCTCTTTTTTAAAAATTTTTGTCATTCTCCATAAGGATTGATCATGGGGTTTCAGTTTCTAGAGTTTCTTTTCCCATGTAACATTTCTTATTTCGTTCAGAGCTGTTCTTATTTCCCTTGTTTCAGAATTCATTTTTGCTTTTAAGCTTTGTGATCTAGTGCGTTGCCATAACCTTCTGGTTTTGTTTCTATTTTTTATTAGCGTTAGAACATTATTTGGGATTACAACTTGAAAATTTCTCCATGGTTTTTTAGGTACTGCCTGAGTTAGAGCGCTTTGAATATTGTAAGTAAGCTTTTATACTTCATGATCTATTTCAGAGGTTGTGCTTATTTTTTAATTAATAAGGCTCCGTTGTTTTAATTTATCTCTGTATACTTTCCAATTTGCATTTTTATAGTCATTAAATATTTTAGTAATGTGGTTTATGTCACAGCCTCCTATCTTAAACATGATAGGATTATGATCAGAACTGAGTTCATGAAGTACGGTGATCCCAGAAATTTCCATAATGTTTTTAATTAAAGCAATGTCAATGACAGATGATGTACTTCCATTTGTTGGATAGTGTGTCGGTTCATTAGGATATAGTATACTACAATTGTTTTGTAGAATATAATTTGCTATTTTCAACCCTTTGCTATTAGAACTAAGATTGTTCCATGACGTGTGCCTTGCATTGAGATCACCTGCTAGTATTAGCTTGCTACCCATATTCATAATGAGATCCAGTTCTATAGTTCTAAAGAAATTATTTGGTTTGTTATAAGCTTTTTTTTTTATTTTTTTTTTATTGAGGTGGGGGAAAACCTTGCATAGGCACCCTTCAATAGGGTAGTGCCGGATTCCTACCGGCTAAAAACCCCCGCCTCTCTTGCACCACATCTCCCCGGGACTGGGTGGACCAATTACTTCAGGGAGAAGTTTTCTTCTGCTTGTTTATTCATGTCGTCTTTTTCTTTCCCTTTCTTCATCTTCTTTCCGTCGTAGTATTTCCGTTATCGCTCTTGTGATGCAGTTCCAGGATTCCTCTTTTTCTAGCATCAGCTTGGTCATATTATCGGTGTTTAGTGTTTCACCTAGTTCACTCTCCATCTTGGTTCTAATATCTTCCCACCTTGGGCAGCTGAACATCGTGTGTTCTGCAGTGTCTACCTGTGGACAGTAGTAGCATATGTCTGTGTCTGCTCTCTTAAATCTCTCGAGGTAAGCTTGAAAGCATCCGTGTCCGGTCAGTATCTGAGTCGTATAGTAGTTAACTTCCCCGTGTTTCCTATTTGCCCATTTCCTCACATCCGGTATCAGTCTTTTCGTCCATTTTGCGGTCCTGTCGTGGCGCGCCCATCTTTCTTGCCACTTGCATGTGGTTTCATCTCGGATAGTTTCCGGGTTGTTGTCCGCCCGGTATGCTCTTGCCCTCTCTTCTACTAGGAGATCTATAGGGGGTACTCCTGCTATGATCTGCAGTGCTTCCGTCGACGCCGTCCTGTACGCACTGCATACTCGTAGTAGTATTCTCCTCTGTATTTTAGCAAGGATCATGCCCTGCTTTCGTTTTTTTAGAGCTTCACACCATATAGGGGCCGCGTACAGAATGATCGAGTATACGGCCATCATTTGGACTTTTCTTCTGCTGGCCCTGCTTCCTCCGACGTTCGGCATGATACGCGTTAAGGCCTTGACCACGTTTTCGGCCTTTATTGCCATCTGCCGTACATGTTGTGCCATACTCATGTTATGGCTGAAGATCACGCCGAGATATTTTAGCGCCTTTGCTGAGATTATTTGAGTGTCCCCGATTTGTATTTCTATGTTCCTGGCAGATGTTCGTGCCGCCAGTAGGACAATCTCTGTTTTCTCTGGGGCAAGTTCCAGTTTCTTGCTCTTTAACCACCTTTCAATTCTTAGCATCGTATGGTTTATTACGGTCCTTATTCTTTCCGTTGTGGCTGCTTGGGCAATGATTGCCAGGTCATCCGCGTAGCCTACGAGCTGCACCCCTTCGGGCATTTCTAGCCTGAAGACATCGTCGTAATACACATTCCAGAGCAGTGGCCCGATTACGGATCCTTGCGGTACACCACAGGTCATCTTCATCTCCCTGTTTTCACCGATGATTATGGTCCTGTCGGTAAGGTAGCTCTTGATCATTCTCATCAGGTAGGGTTGTACTTTCCGTTTTTGCAGTGTCTCCACTATTCCTTCCCATGGAACGCTGTTGAAAGCGTTTTTTATATCTAGCGTTACTAGGGCGCACACTTTGTTGCGTCGCTTCGCATTCCATGCTATTTCACTGACTTCCTCCATCGCACTGATGGTCGAGAAGCCCTTCCTGAAGCCGTGCTGATGTTCAGAGAGGCCCCCAGAACTCTCTATATCTTTAGTTAGCCTGCTGTTCAGCAGTCTCTCCAGAAGCTTGCCCATGGTGTTTAGTAGGCATATAGGTCTGTATTTTTGCGGCCCGTTCTTTTCTTTCTTCGGCTTTTCAATGAGCACTAATACTGCCTTCTTCCATGATTGTGGGAAGTTTCCCTCCATTAGGACGCGGTTCATGACCGTCAGACATTCCTGAGTATGTGTGAGTGCCGTGCTCTTCAGGATCTCAGCTGGGATCTGGTCGTGGCCTGTGGCTTTCCTGGGTTTAAGTGTCTCACTTGCATCGATCAGCTCCTGTGCCGTGAACAGTTCTATCTCGGTTGTTTCTATATTAGGAAGGCTCCATCGACTGATGTTATCCTTAGGGAACAGCTCTTCTGCGATTTTTAGCATTTGGTCGCTCGTGAGGGATATCCTTGGAAGTCTCCTCAGCTTCCCACATACTATTTTGTATGCGTCGCCCCATACATCTCTGTCCAAGTCCTTGCAGATATCCTTCCACGCTTTCTCTTTTGCTCGATGGATTGCCTTCTTCAGCTTTGCCCGTTCCTCGTTATATTCATTTTTCAGTATTGTCTTCTCTTCCATCGTCACCGTTCTCTTTTTGTTTGCGCGTGTTACCGCTCGTCTTTTCCTGAGACACTGCCTTCTGATTTCGGCAATTCCCTCATTCCACCAGCACATTGGTCTTCTGGTGCTTTTTCCAGTTTTCTTCTTGGGGAATGTTTGGTCACACGTCATCTTCATCACTTCGTCCCACCTTTCGGCCGTAAGTTCTTTGCTTTCATCGACTAGTCCCTTGAAGTTTGCGTTCAGGTTTTCTGAGAACTTTGGCATCAATGCCAAGCTCCACTTCCACCCTCGCGCGGTTTCATTTGTTCCTCGTTCGTTGGTCCGTCTTGGGCGTTCTTGTATTGTATATATTATATCCTTATGGTCACTCAGGTTTTCGTACTCCGTCACGCGCCAATTTAGTATGTTTTGAACCATACTTGGTGTGCATATGGTTACGTCCAGGTGCGATAGACTTTCCCCTCTTTGGAAGGTTGGTTTAGTTCCAGTGTTAACCACTTCCAAATTTAGCTCGTCGAGCCATTCCGTCATGATCTCTCCTCTTCTGTCTTCTCGTGGTGAGCCCCATCTAAAGCTTTTTGCGTTAAAATCCCCTCCTATTACTACGTCTCTCTTTCCTAGTTGTCTGATACATCCTTTCAGGTTTTCCAGGTACGCGTCAAACTCCTGCAGTTCAATGTTCGGCGATATGTAGCATCCCACGACGTTTATGCTGCCGACGGTTACCCATACGTATCCATTGCCAGATCCATAGCACGTTATCTTGGTATTCCTGTGGCATGCTTTGATGGCTACGTCGCTTTCGTTATCGGTGAGCCAAGGGGGTATTGACACAGTTTTTTTATTAGGTTCTGACACTATTACCATGTCAACGTCCTCATCTAAAATTGTTTTATTTAATAAGTTCATTGCTGCGTTGCTCCTATTCAGGTTTGTCTGTAGTATTTTTAGAGTCATATTTATTCTGCTCTGTTTGTTCCCTTAGTCGTTCGTAC
Organism: Mimumesa dahlbomi; assembly: GCA_917499265.3. Taxonomy (NCBI): domain Eukaryota; kingdom Metazoa; phylum Arthropoda; class Insecta; order Hymenoptera; family Crabronidae; genus Mimumesa; species Mimumesa dahlbomi. Next base: position 19,580,710 of record OU824114.1, on the reverse strand, counting down.
TATGTTTCCCTTCCGTGTTCGCAGATTTCTGTCCTCGGCTCGGATTTTCAGGGCTAGCTCCCTGTATATTGGGCAGGCCATAGTAGCTGCCCGGTGTCCGTCCTGGTTGCACTCATGGCAGTAGGGATCATTTTTACAGTCCTTTGCCTTGTGGTCCGCCTTGCCGCATCTTAGGCACGTTCCCTTCATTGGTCGGTTTGTTTTCGTGCACTCCTTCGCGTAATGACCGTGGCAGTTGCAGTTAAAACATCGTACTGGACGTTTTATTTCATGCACCGTACCTGGTATCCACCCTATACGGATGGTTCTGCCCGCGATTAGTTGTTGCGCATCTTTCCTCGGCAGTGTCACATATGCGACTTGGGTTCCCTCTCTTCTAGCTGGTCTCAGGTTGTCTATCCGGACGTCTTTGTCATCACATTTCATCGTTGAGAGGCCTAGTATTGTTTCCTTGAGTTCCTCCGTCGTGATGACTTCGTCTATGCCGCTAATCACTATTTGTTGCATGGTTACGGACGCATGGGTCGTTGCTAGTTCGCTGCATTTTTTGTTAACCATTTCCTGAAAGGCAAGCCTTGCGCCCTCCTTCCTTTCCTCCATGTGGATCCGCACCATCCCGTCTTCAGTTTTTCTCACGCTTCTCACTCTTACTCCGATGGTTCCTGCGTCGACTTCCCTTTTCATTACTTTTAGGATATCGGCGTATGACTTTCCGTCTTTAGGCGTGATCGTCATGATACTTTTCTCGGAGGTTCGCTCTTTCCTATTGCCTTGTCCGCTCTTCTCTTGCGTGTCGTTCGTCCCTTGGTTGACTCCGGCATATTTATTTCTGTTAGTCGGTTTACTGTACAGTGTCAGTTCGCATTTACTTCCCCTGAAGGCGAGTTCTGTCAGTTTACGTATGCACAGGTCTTTGTGTTTAGTAGCGTTAATGAGCCTGTAAGCATCTTTACCCTCCGGTCTTTCCCTGAGCATGTTTCTCAATTGCCACATGCTGTCATACGTCTTTTTAGCTTTAATTTTCCTAGCGGCGGTTTCTTCCCCGTCCGCTGGGTTTTCCACGTTAACCAGATACGTATTCCTTATCGTTATGAGCCCTTCCGTCTCACTACCGAGCGTGGTGATATTACTGCAGTCCGTGAGTCTGACTATTTGTCCTGGTAGTAATTGGTTACTTTCAAGTAGCGTTTTCAGCTGTGGCCTTTGGTTTACCATCATCTTGACAATTTGGCTCCTGTTCCATTCTTTACCGTCCAGTAGAACTACGCTATCATTTTCGACTGCTTCTTTGAGGGGGTTACCCTCCTTGACCTTAGTGTTTGTGTAGGCTTTCTCTGGGTATTCTGCATTTATTTCTGCCCAGGTGCTCACGAAGTCCGCTCCCATCATGGGCTTCCTTGCTCTTTGTTCCGCTTCAGTCTCGGTTTGTGTTCCCGCCTCGCTGGTGCGTTTGCTCACCTTTTTAGTGCTGTCTCTGTTGGTCATGTCCTCGAGCCAGTCTTGGAGATTTCCGCTCGTACACTTGTCTGCATAGTAGTTCAGCCTCTCCGATATGGCTTTGAGCTCACATTTGGGTTTATAGCAGGTTTGTAGAGTTTTGTGCAGCTCTCTTGCTTGCTGGCAGAAGGCTTTCAGTATATTTTGTAGTTCTTCCCGCTTTTTGTCATCTGCTGCTTTTTCATCACCTTTTTCCTTATCCTCCGGGGTGTCTTCCCTTCGCCTCTTGGTGACTGGCCTTGGGTTTGCCTCCGGGTTATTATGCGCCGTATGTTGGAGATGCCGTTCTGCGTCTCCTTCCGATTGCGATCTGCATTTCCCAGGCGGCGTTCTAACAAGCGATCTGCCTAGGAAAGGATTGTCCGCGTTCCTGCGGTTTCGTGTCGGGTGCGTTATATCCGGGTTGTCTACCTCCATGCTTCTGACGCCAGTAGCCACTTGTGCAGTGACCTGTGTCATCATCACCTGCACATCACGGTCGCTTGATAACGACGCAGAGGGGGCCCGCGCTACCACCCCGCTCTGTGCCGGAACTGGGTTTCCGAGACCCTGCTCCGTAGTTTTATTTCCTTTATTATCTCCCATGCTTCGTTTGAGTGGGTGTCCTTCCCATTGCTGTTTATACCTTCAGCCAGGTGCTAAATTGGCCGCTTGCTCCAAGTCAGACGCCAACCAGAGGTGCCGTTCACTATGAATCCGTCGCGCTCTGGGTTTTATCTTACGCAATGCGTGCTGTCTGGTTTTGGTCCGCCCCGGGTATTTCATTTCCTCGGTGCCCTCCATATCTGGAGGGTGTTCCCCTATCCGCCACCTGGGGAGGCGCCCGATGGGAGTCCAGACAACTCCACACGGGGGTTTGTTATAAGCTGCAATTAAAAGTACATTATTAGCTAACCTTAACCCTACGCAGTCTGTAGTAATAAGTCTATTAACCTCAATTTCTTTATACATGAGTCCGGTTTTGATACAGACTAGTACTCCTCCTGTCAAACTATCACTGACATCCTTCCTGATACATGTATAGTTTTTAAACTTTATTTTATAGTCTTTGTTTAGCCTTGTATCTAGTATTATAAAAATATCTACATTCCTACGATAAATAAACTCTTTAACTTCCATTATTTTTCCCCCGATATCATTTGCATTCCAACAGCACACTTTAATACCCATTCTGATTATCTAGCATATCACAAAAGTTAATGAATGTCTGAAATTGTTCGCTTTTTGATTTGCATACCATTAATTGTCTTTTAAGTTCCCTTACCATACTCAACATTGCCTTAATATTGCACAGCTCATTAATTTCCCTTAATTCTCTAGTTAATGAGGTGATCGGACGAGAACCATTAACCATTAACAACAACTTTATTCATATAATTTTACAGTGGATAACAATGTACATTGGAACAACTATACCTATACACTAATATATCTAATATAAAATACAGAAGCACTCAATATATTTGTCATCGCCTATTTCTATGCCTTAAACTTAGCAGTCCCTGCCTAATCGCTTAACCTGCCCCTTTATACTAGTGTAGGAACTTAGTTACTTTACTCAGTCTTTGGTATCTTGTGCTCTTTCAGATCTGGTTTCAATCTAGTTACTATGCTTTAATATAAAAATATTAGTAGGAAAAATAGTTATCTTATTAAAAAACCTACATTTTGATTGATCAGGTCTTGTAGTTCTACCTGGCTGTTTGTGATCTTAATACTTGTAGCTTAATGGCTGCATGGGGCTCAGGTGCGCGAGAGAGAGCACGTCACACTCGACTCTTCCTCGCACACATACGAGCAATATTTTCGGTAAATTCAGGAACAATATCTTAAAGTAATTAGTACGAACACGCGCACATCCGAACCATGACCCCTCGCACGATAACCCAGCAACTCCAGGGCTCGCGTAATACCATAATCCCTGTAAAAAAAATAAACTATAATTAAATAAAATCATGACCGGCAAACTTAACTAGAACAAGTAATATAACTTAATAAGAACAAGTTAATTAAGAACAAGTAATATAACAAAATACTCACGTACCAACACACATAAAATCAACGATCAAATCACCCGTATCCGCGCTAATCCCGCGAAACCACCCCCCGCCCGTCAATCTAAATACCTAAACAGACGAACAAGATACATAAGAAAACGCGACCCACGCGCACACGAACACGTACAGGAATCCAACCACCCACACACCGACATAAAGACAACGCGTTAAACCAATCAAGTAAAATCATGTCGATCTTAAACCATAACTCGACCATACACAAATATAAACTTTATAACTCACCCGAACGTTCAGAAGTAACAAGTAACGGAAATAACAAAACGAGAGAATACGCACGACTAACATATATATACGCAACTATAACATCTATACTCCCTTTAATTAGTAACAAATAAGAACACGAATAATTCTTGTACACATACACATACCGTGATTCTTCGTATAATACCCTGGCAGCTCCAGAATTCGCACAACGCCGCTCCTCATTCAAACATCTGAAATAACAAACGATTTAATATCATGCTCATTACACGTATACGGGAACAAAATCTAAAATCACGGGACACATACGATTACCTGAGCTAAATACCTTTCTTCTCCGCGCACGGATCAAATCATCCAAAACGGGAGCATAAACGCTAATAATACTCAATCGTACATACATTCGCTTAAACCGGAACAACTGTAACATACAAAATAAAATCAGTTAGAATACGTAACATTATCAAAGATCAATAGTAAGATAACAACAATTAGGTATCACTATACATCACACGCAAAAGCATTTATTTAATCGGGTACCAACGCCAACACCGTGTCATCAAACCCTCGGAACCGCTTCACAATCTGTAAAAAAACAAAAAAATTACTCAATCAACGTAACTTATAATAACAAACGGGCAATCTAAGAAGATTCCTCAACCAACAAGCTCACATTTTCCCATCGCGAACACGTAAGCGGGTTCAATTAATCACACGACACCGCGAATAATAACACGTATAATCTAACGGTACAAACAATTGACGATCCAAAAACGTACCTTAGCAGAAAAGTCACACCTCGCCCGGATAATTAAAGAAATCAATAGAAATCAACGAAATAGAAACTAGAGAAACGAGACGATACACACTTGTAGAAATTTTGCCCTTTTTCTCAACCACCCTGAAAAACGCGAAAAACCGTTAGAACCCCGGCCGAATATCTCAATTTTCCATCCTCTACAACCGTACCTCGAAAATAAGAAAACGCACGCACTCGACCCCGGGGGGTACGGGCAAATCCATCGAACGGGTCTAATCGGGAAAGCAGAGAGAAGATACGAACCAGCCGTCATTAACAAGAGTCAGCCCAGGCCCAGGACTGGTTTATGGCCCCACTCAACGATCGAGGATGACACACGCTCGGCCCGGAGGATGACCATGCGGAACGTGTAAATTAGCAAACAACAATAAATCCAAAGTCAGCGCACGTGCAGCCACCGCGGCAGGAAACAGGCAGTAAACCACCACCTGTAAACAATTGCGTTTTTAATGTCTAAAATTTTTTAAAAATCGAACAGACCCCCGTAGATCCAACATAATATAAAATCAAAAAACTTTAGAAAATCTACAGAAAAGAAATACACCGCGTAACAATCCCACACACGGTAAATTCACACAATATCAAATAATTAAAACCATAACAAAACACGCGAATTAGATCAAAGACATGCACATACCAACGACGAATGTAAAACACGCGAACATACATTACCCGTACAGGAGACACACACAATTCGCACAATCACTCATACACACTGTCGACAACGCAATAATATAGTCATCGAAACCGCGAAATTATAACACCGGCATAGAAGAATCCAATCCCCATACAAATCAAAAATCAATTAAACGATTCGCGACACTCGCAACAACCGACGAAAACACATTTCTCCCCCACACACTCCTCGACCCCTACACTCCTCGACCCCTACGCTCTCGAATACAATATCATAAACGCGAAAATCATAAGAATAGTTCTACAAGCCACATATGCGTATGATTCCAACACGCCACATCTAACAACGAGTAAACATTCTACCCAAACCTCGCGACTACCCACGAACACACTCCCTCACAAAATCAAATAACACATAAGCTAGTCTCCCCAAAATCTAGACGACAGCGAACTTACAACGCCGAATAAATAATACAAATGCCAACAAACACTGAATCATGTATCCAACAATTAACTTATAAAACGATGCACTTTACAAACAAAATCCCACACTTTAAAAACAAGACTGAACGACATACAGGCAAACGAACACCAAAATTTAAACAACTTTAATCAATGAACCAATTATGAAACCCCACACAATTCAAGTAACACACATATACCCACAAGTATCACAATCTAACCTATCGTACAAAGAACGTCTAAGACATCATGACCTCCAACAACGTCAACTTACCAGAAGCGTTGTAAACACACGAACATATCGCCAATTCTAATTACATCCCAAAGCTCCTTAGTAAGTTTATCATGGCCAGATTTCCCCTTCGGCCACAGACCACGTACTAAAATCATGAGGATCACGTCCGCAGCCTTCTCCTGGAAAACAAAATCATAATTAGAATCAAGCCAGCCACACGAGATTACATCAGAACATCTACAAACATATACGCAAACCTTCTTTTACACCAGAAGCCTTAAGACAGCTATAACGATCCCCTTCTAACAAAATATAGAAAATTTTCTTAAAACATAGTTTAACTTTCCTAACGATGACAAAAATTCATCGAATTAATGCTTACCTGTAGCCTACACCCTGTATTTCTCAGGACATCCGATCAAGGAGAAGCTCCCCGAGCTGACACTTTATCGCCCATCGAATAATCACCGGGTCCGTGGCTGCCGGCACGTTTTAACCTCAAAGCGAGGCCCGCACTCACGCTTACTCCCGACGGCCCGACAACTCTCGTTCTGACACGCAATCAAGTGCGTAACACCTGCAACATACGCACAATTAATTTATACAGAAAGTCCCCCACACCTCGTCAAGCGATACACGCAACATAATAAACAAACACAACACGAAATCACCGCCCGCGACCGCCGAGCACGCGTCACCGTATCCGTCTGGAAACGCCACGAAAATTCTTACCCAAACCAACGAATCAACCACCTCACATGGAATCCCGGGAAAAACCGCGATCAAATCACCCACACGCGCTTCAATGCCTTACCCACGCTATAACGTAAGTCCACGCCGGAAAGTAGGTCAACACGCGACTCCCGCGTAAATGACCGAACGAGCCAATCGCGACGCGGATTACAGATTCACATAGAAACACGACATCACGCGAGCAGGAACAAACGAAACCATGAACGTTCACGATTATTAACAAACAATTGTAATCGTCGAACGCACACCACGCGTATACCCGTAAAAAAGATAACCTCGCAACTCTCGAGACACGCACGCCCGCACGCATACGCCTAAATTCACACCACACGTCAAATCATACATGAAATCCCATGCCCCTCACGAGAAATGCACCGCCTCTTATCGACACAAATAAACAGCCCGTACTAAAACTAACGCAGTTCAATTTACCAAATACCAGAAAAAAGATCCAACACAAAAAATAAAAAACAAAATTAAATCCGAGCGATCAATTAACCTACGAACAGGATCACAAACATAAAATCGCGAATAGATTCACACCCCTTAACGACTCGTACAAGGCATGACAGCAGCTATCCGACGGCTCGCGAGATCGAACATCAAATCAAATAAAATCGATAAAATGAACCGCGATCGGCCGTACACCCGCCCCCTCGCGACGCGGCAAGGGCCACATATCGTATGTGTAACACCGGAAGGACAACGCTAATTAATTAATGAATAATGAACACAAATATTCCAACAGACACCGAAATCTATGAATTTCACAGGACGCGAACAATATAAACGCGACTCGACCGACGATAAAATTAAAATCAAACATAACGCGACTTAAATACTGTTAAGACTCCGGATAGTTAGAGCCTATGGTATTGTTTCGTTACAAAAACTCGGCAGAGTTTTGACCAAGTAAATTTATTATAAAAAGAAAACTATTAAAATATACTACAGTTCGAAAATATTGAATGTGCAAGTCCTAAGTTTCTTGGTTTGAAAAACTGAATTGCAAGTCCTAAGTTCCTTGCTCTGAATTTTGATTTTGATTTTTTGTGACTGCTTGACTGACAGCCGTGCGCTGCCAAAATCGGCCTTGGAAGAGAATGCCCGTGGGTGGGGGTGCGGCGATGCCAAATGTCCGTTGGTGACGGAGAAAATTGGCAACGTCGCGTAAAGTGCAATGCGGCCGCGCTCGTGGCCGTCAGGTACCCCACGTGGGCACCGCGTTGGGCCGATGGAAAGGGCCGACGAATAGGGCCCACGGAAAGGCCCAAGAGGCCCATGATGCCCATGTGTCATGCAGGACGAGGAAATTCGGCGTTCCGCCTAATCCTTGTCCCGTTAGAGTCCGAGTGCAGGTTTATGATACGTCATTTGCTATTGAGACTCGAAGAGCCAAAATCTTGGAAGTGCAAGATGTGTTAAAAATAATAAATGAGCAAAATCTTCCAATTCCTTGACTTTCGAATGGAACATATAATAAAACAAAATTGGCTATGGCAATCGAAATCCGTTAATCTCAAAAATAGCTAGGTTCGCACGTCCGCATCATAAACCGATGGGTCTACATGTTCTTAACAAATACTACCCGCGAACGAACAGAAAGACGCACCTTCAACCGCGAAAAGAGCCGCGCTAAAGCGACAACGTCGAGTCAAACTGCACCGAATTATGCTTATAATAGTATCAAAATGTAAAATAAATCGAGGTCGCCCGTGCACGCGCACGCCTTCCTTCCCCGGCCACGTGCTCGCCGCAAGGTTGCAAAGGCACAGCCACTGGACCCACCCTCGTTCCAGATAGAATAAATATCTGATAACGAAGGTGATGAAAGGGTAAAGCGACTCCCACCCTCCCGCCGCCAAACCCCCTGACGACTGCTTGCGATCCTGACTAGTTATACGACCCCCACGAACTTTATGACTGCGATCTTGCGCCTCCGCGAATCCGCGAGGTAGCCCACAGACTAACTCGCGACATATAGCTCTAAAACACTGGAAAATCTCCATCAACATAAACAGGATGCGAAAAAGAAATTCGTAAAAACAGACATGCAACACACTTTTAAAACACTATTGATGTTTTTATGCCAAAAAGCACTAACAAAGTTCCGCTCGATGGTAAAACATAAGTCAACTAATCACACTAACGTTTATGAGTGACCCACGGTGGGGGCAGAGCACCGGTGTCAGTGTCACTCGTACCTCCGTGGAGGAAAGACGTCGACAACCCTTAGCGCAGCAGGCGCACACGCGCCAAGAGCGCATCGTTTCGGTGCAAAACAGTGTATTAGCTACTCGGTTCAATCTTTAGGAAAAATATTTTTTTTATTTTTCCTCTATTACCGCATTTATTAAGTGATCAAGTTCATCACTATTTTAAAAAATAGAGGGTGTTCACCTGTTATCGAGGGGTATCTCCCCCAGTGAAAGTGACGCAAGTTCGGAGAATATCACAACAAATCAATGCATTTCTAACAAAGTGTTAAATAAATGTACAAGGAATCCTGTGATCAATGAGTCACAGGATCTGCTTAAATTTGAAATTCCCCACAACAACTCAAAAGAGCTGCCAAAAATTGTGGAAAATATAATACTAAACAACGACAGCCGTTCTTTCACAAGAGGTATTATAAGGAATATTACAAAAGTACAGTTCAACAGAAAAAGGCTAAATCCAGCTCCAAGATTAATTGAAAGAAAGTCTAATCAACCCTACTCACTTACTGATGAACCCAAAACGGAAATCATGAAAAACAAATCAACCAAAAAGAAAAACCAGCACCAACACGAAGAAAACACATCAAATATCAAAGTATCAACCATGAAACCGTCATACGAGGACCTTCTTCAAACAATTGAAGAATTAAGAAGCACCATACAAAGGCTCTCCGAACAAGCCGAAGAAAAGAAAAATCCAGATAGCCAAATGAAATCTCAAAAATCTCGGAAATCAAACCATCAAGCTGAGGAAATATTGTACAAAAATAGATACAGTGTTTTAAATAGTGAATATTTCTCGAACGAAGAAAAAGTATCTGAAGAGCCACAGGCGAACCACTCCGCAGCTAAAAGGGCGGAAACAATAGCCAACCCTGCGCCTCCACCAGCACAGCTGAGCAACACATGGCAGGGAAGCATAGGAAATTCGGACGCATTCCCACCTCTCCTACCAACCAACAGGAAAAGGGCAAGAACGGCTTCGAGCAACGAAGCGACTGCAATTAATCCGGTATCAACCAAACCTCCACCAATTAATATTATCCTCCCATCGTCTAAAATCACAATTGACCTCATTAAAAAAGAAGGCAACATAAATAACTTCCTTGTTAAAAAAATTTCGTCTAACAAACATCTTCTTCACACCCAAAATGTAGAGGATCATAAAAAAGCCTGTATTATACTTAAAGAAAATAATATTAAATTCTTCACGTACACCCCGAAATCACATAAACCAATTACAGTCCTCCTAAAAAACTTAGAAGGAGATTTTGAAATTTCAGAAATATTAAATGAACTAAAAAATTTACACATAGACAACTTAAAATTCATCTCCGTAAACAAATTTAATACTAAATACTCAATTAAAGAAAAAAAACCCTACCTATATTTTTAGTACAACTTTCCCCAGAAAGTAAAATTGAAAATTTGAAAAAAATAAAGGTTCTACTTCACTCCGTAATTTCCTGGGAAAAGCTTAACAAAAAAGAGATAATTCAATGCAGAAGATGTCAACGCATTGGGCACGTAGCCTCAAATTGTAATCTAGATTATAGGTGTGTCAAATGTAATGTGAAACATAATCCAGGAGAGTGTAAATTACCCCCAATTGACCACATTGACAGAAACTCCGAAAACATCAAACCCTTCTGCATCAACTGTAATAATTTCGGACATCCAGCCTCTTATAGAGGCTGTCCAGCAATAATTGAATACAAACAAAAAATCGAACAGCGAAAAGAATTAATTGCTCTTCAAAGAGAAAAAAAATTAAATAGCATAAACAATTATGTCAGCCCTCAAAAATCCTATAGTTCCATGGTCAATAGTTCTAAAGTTAACCCTCAACTAGCAGTAAACAGTAAACAAAATATTAATAATTCAACCTCAAACAATTCACAGACATCAAACAATTCAACGCTTCCACCTAACTTAATTGACGAAATAATTAACAGAATATCATTAACAATTAACAATCAACTGTCTAATATAATGAAACAAGTCTCCGAAAACTCGGATAAAATCAATCTAATTTCTGAAACTTTTGGCCTATCTACATACCCCGATGAATAATAATACAAACCTACCGAAAATATCACTTCACCATTTAAAAATAGTCTCAATAAATGTTAATTCAATAATCACCAACGAAAGGAGAGTCACTCTCCTGGATTTTGTTAACACACACTGCCCGGACATAGTCCTACTTTGCGAAACGAAACTTAACCCCAAGCATAAAATTAACTTTGAAAAATATAACATAATTAGGACAGACAGAATCCATGCTAAACAAGGTGGGGGTACAGCTATCTTAATTAGAAACGAGATTAAATTTAAAGTTTTAAAATTTAATCAAACAGCGAATTCTCCGTTACTTGAAACCACAATAATTGAAATAAAGCTACAAAACAATAAAAAATGTTTATGCATCGCGGCATACGCCGCAGGAAATCATAAGAAAGAATTTTTGACGGATCTGAAAGATTTATTCGAAGCACTAGACCTAAACAATCTAAACAATTATTACCTCATCGCCGGAGACTTTAATGCTAAGCATTGCTCTTGGGGTAATCAAACAGAGAACTATAGAGGGGGGGCACTCTACAGATGGCTTCAAGATAACGAAATAACTTATAAATGTTCACTTTTAAGTACAGCCGTTCCATCCTACCCAAAAAGTGCAGCCTTTCTCGACCTATGTATTGCGGATAAAAGAATCGAATTCTATAATCTAATAAATAACTGCCTCATTGACACTCTGGATTACGACAGTGACCATAAAGCTTTATTAATGCATGTTTCGGTCAATAATTCTGACTTATTAATATTAGACACTCAACTACCGAATGAAAAATTCAACTTTAACAAAGCCGATTGGAACAAATACAAAAACTTCTTAACACAGGTCAACGACTTCGATATTCCAAACGATAGAAATTTAACCTCAAACGAAATTGATAAATACATAGAAGTTACTAACTCTCATATAATAGATGCGATTAAATGTTCAGTACCGCGTCACAACCACAACTTTAACTCAACAGACAAATACATTACTCCAAAAATTAAAAATTTGAGGAAAAAGAAAAGTCAAACTCTAACACACATTAACAACCTCACGAAAATTCAAAACTACTCACCTCTAAACGTAAACTTACTAACTGCACTAAAAAAATTATTAAAGACTATTAGATATAAAATAAAACAAGCATTCCAAGAATCAGTAAGCAATCACTGGAAACAAGAAATTTCTAAAATATCTCTAAAAAACAATAGACAACTTTTCCCTAAAATTAATAGTATATTCAGACCTAAAGACAAAAATAATATTGATACATTAAAGATCCCAGCTTCTCACATAAACCTTTTCAAAAACACAAACATAAATCCTAACACAGCAAAAACAGACGCGAACAACAATATTATAATCTCAGATACACAAGACAAACTAAATATCCTAGGTACACATTTTGAAACAGTACATACACAAAATCTCGGAATGGGAAGAGAACAACTCTCAAACATCATTGAACACAAAATTAACAATTTAAAAGCTGAAATTAACACAGATAAAATTAATAACTCTACTTTATGTAAATTCTCCTCAACAAACACAGCCGACAATCCTGACGAAAATCTCATACCTTTAAATTACTTCACATCAACACTCAAACTCCACACAATTTTCAAACAACTAAATAATAAAAAATCATCTAGCTTCGATGAAATCCCAAACATTGCTTTAAAACAATTACCTGCGCGATACATTTTCTACTATACAATACTTTTTAACAATTGCCTTAACTTAAGCTACTTCCCTTCAGTCTGGAAAATCGCTAAATTAATTACAATTAAAAAAAAAGATAAAGACGGCAGCTCTCCTTCAAGCTACAGGCCCATTAGCTTACTCCCGAACATCAGCAAGGTGTACGAAATAATCATCAATAAAGCCATAGTTTCGTTCTGTACGGAAAACAATGTAATCCCAGAGTGTCAATTTGGATTCAGATTTAAACATTCAACTATTCACGCAATTACAAAGTTTACATCGGACATTTGCTGGGCGAGAAACGCTGGCGACTGCGTAGGAGCCGTTTTTATAGATCTAGAGAAAGCCTTCGACACAGTTTGGCTCGACGGTCTGTTTTTTAAACTTCTAAAGAAAGGCTTTCCGTCGCACTTAATAAAAACCATCTGGTCTATGCTTCACAATAAAAAATTCATTGTAACCGACCACCAAGACAAATCTCAATCAATATTTGAAATCAAAAACGGTCTACAACAAGGGACAGTGAACTCCCCCATCTTGTTTAGCATTTATATAAGCGATCTCCTAAGAATGTTTGATTTAAATAAAACCAATAGTCGCTCTGCCATCGCTTTCGCGGACGACCTACTCCTTTACATCAGAGGCAACAAACCTTCCCAAATAAAAATCGATCTACAAGAACTGTTCAACAAAGCACAGAATTATTTTCACACTTGGAAACTAAAATTAAACACCAACAAATGCGAAACAATTTTATTCAGACCTTACATCTCAAAAATCTCTGATGCCAACCTAGATGTAAGAAGAAACTCAAAAAACTTCTTCTTGCACGATAATAATGCACCTCTTACGAAAATTCCGCACAAAAAAGTCGTCCGCTACCTAGGATTACATTTAGATTTTAAGCTTAATTATAACCACCATATACACACCCAAATTCAGAGAGCACAAAATGCGTTCCACATGCACAAAAGATTATTTTATGATAAAAATTTATGTAAATCGGTAAAAATCCTATGCTACAAACTTCTAATTAGACCAATCCTCACCTATGGCTGCCAAATATGGTTCAACATCAGTGCCAGCATGATGGAAAAACTAAGATGCTTCGAAAGAAAATGTATTAGAACCTGCCTAGGTAAATACAGATCACCAGAATCCAACTTCACCAAACTTATAAGCAACATAAAAATTTACCAAGAAGCTAATATTATCCGTATTGATCTTTTCATCATAAAGCTAATCCGTAATCATTGGGCTAATATACCGTTCATCTCATCTAATAGTCTTATTTTCTGCTCAACATACCCAAATCCACTATACCATGAATATACAAGATCCACAGGCTACACCCCACCCGAATCATTTATTTATTTAGACTCTAAAGGATACATTCAAAACATGGAAAACATACCCATCATCTACCACTTCAACAGAAAAACCTACAACAAAAAAATAGAATACAACACAAACATAAAATTCGATAACCATGATATGCGATTTACCTACAATCTATCTCCTATAGATAAGAAAGATAACCATAGAGAAAACAAAAAAAAGTACTGGTGGTTATAATTATAATTATCATAATTATTATAACTCTCACAATTATAATTATACTAACTATACAATCGAACGCAAACAAGACTGATACTTGTTAATTATCTATAAGTCGTAGCCACATTATTAAATTTAGTTCTTGCGGAGTTTTTTTTCTCCCCACCCTTTCACATTCCTTATCCAAAATGTTAAATCTTGTACAGTTTTTTTCCACTGCCGTTTCTGTACAAAAATTATAACAAATGTGAATCTATGTAGATTTGAACAACTAAGTACAAAGAGCAATAAGTGCAATTTAAAACCAAAAATGTCCTTAGACTACGAGTGCTCAGATAGAGCCATTAGTCTAGTCAGTAAGTTGTTATTGTTACCCTTTTTTTGTTACGTTTAAGGCTGTCTTGTTATCCTATTTTGTAAGATGTACTATTTTTTTGGCAGCAATAAAACGTATGTTTAAAAAAAAAAAAAAGAGCACCGGTGTCCATGCAATCACCGAGGTTAAGCAGCGCTCGCCCATGAACGCCGGATGGATGGGTGACCGCTTCAAGTCCGGCCCGGCCGCTCCCCCCCCCCCTCAACGCCCCGATCACCCACGCCACTTCGCATCAACTCAAACTACTCTGTCAACACTAGAGCTTACCGACATTTGTTGTTGTTATATACCTATTTCTACCAAACCGGTCATTTTGACCGGTTTGTTATTTAATTGGGAAGATAAAAAAAAAATTCAACGGAAAGTTGTAAAGAAAATAAAATATATATCATTCTTATATTGCAGGTACATAACATACATAAAAAGTAGTAATATCATTTATTTTTTATTTATGTTTCTTTATTATTGGGAACAACACACCTTTTACAAATAGAGATTCTTTTTAAAAGTACACTTGCCACACACATATTTCTTACAACTAGCACATATAATCACAGTTTTATTTCTATTAAAAACCTATTTGCCACGTTTTTCTTACATTAGAACGTTCAGTGCTCATCAAGAGGTCAGTGAAGTTTTCCATTCCAGATGGATTTTTGTAATGTGTGGAAAATTCTTCTGCTATTTGCACAAAAAAGCTTTTCTCGATATATTTTCGCCAGTCACTTCATTGCATAAAACCCATGCATTTATTGCCGCTAAACCCAGAATGTTAAAAAATACTTCAAGAGGCCATCTTCGAGATCCTGACTTCACACTATATTTCCTGGCCGGTTGATCCGTCATGTCTAACCCGAATGTGGCTTTATTATAAAATATGATAGTTTCAGGCAGTTTTTTGTTGTTTTTCTTACCAATGGTGACTGAATTATGTTTTGTACTCAGTAGAAGTACTTTTTTAGTTGGCTTACTTTTATATATTGTCAAAGTGCAATTATCTGTTTTATAAACTTCGGATGAAAATCGAGGTAAATTATTTTTTTTTTCTTTTTTGAGCTAGTTTCGGCAATTCTCTTTTATTTGCACGAATGGTTCCAACGAAAGTAGTACTTTTATTCAATAATTTTGAGTTTATAACTCGATAAAAATATTCTAAATATATTTTCGCTCCTCGCAACTAGTCTCTCTGAATCCTGTGTCGACTAATCTCGCGACGTCGCCCTGACGCCCTTTTTCATACTCATTCGCACATTATCGTTTTCTCATAGATATATTCACGCATTCACACACTCGTGACACGCGAAGCCTTCGGTCATGGGCCACCCGCATTCTTGCACATCCCTTGTTCAAACATTCACCGGAAATCATTCTGATAAACTGTTGCACAATTCAAACACTCTTCTTTCACACCTAACGCTGTCACTCGGTCCAAACACTCTTCGGTCGCACTTCGCCTCGACACGCACTCTAAATACTCTCTTTCATACTCTTCAGTCACGCAATCAGATTTTCATATCATACTATTCTTTCTCAAAATACCAATACAACAGAAATATACTCAACACAATTGTTCACAGGAGTTCTAATATTCTACGTATTTCAACTGCACTTATTTCAACCGTATACAACAACTAAAAATAACAAAATGACTGAGCACTGTGCGTAATTCAACTGTATACAACAATTACCAATAATAAAATTAAAATGTTTTATAATGTTTTCATATTGAAAACGACAAAAATAACGACGGGTCATTTTGACCGGTCGGTATATATACAGTCGCGTCGGTATTTAGGTTGACGCAAATATTTTCAGGGAATTAGAAATAAAAGACTATGATCAAAATAAATATGATATCAATTACTTATGAAAATATGTTCATTCAGTTCTGAAAATACAAATAGCAACAATAATTTCACTTCATATCAAACCAATAATAAACAGAACAAATTTTACATTTTTGTGAATAACGGAAATTAAGTTGGCGTTAACTATAAAATGAACAACACTGTTATAAACGGAATAAAAATAACAAATATTGAAATTGTTTTGAAACCTAACCGGTGAGGTTAGGCTTCTATGGCACCGCTGCACTGGAAGGTGGTTCCGGGTTTCCTGTGCGCTGGATGGTGAAGGCTGCAACGGAATTTTAAGGGGTGGTGAATATGTGTATATAGATCGGAAGGTTGAAAATGTAGGAGACGGAGGAAAGTATAATATATGAAAGGAAAATAATGTACCTGTGTGAGGTGAAGTGTTCAAAACAATTCTTCTTATGCGCACCACGTGGGCCGCGTATGACGTCGTCGTTGAATTTCTTGAAGTTGTCGATCCTCAGATATTATTGATCTGGGATATTGATGTCGTTCCTGCCTTTCTACTAGGCGATGTGGCTCTTGATGTTTCTCGATGAACCGATTATATTAATCGGATTGTGGTCGTGATCACTACTACACTACGGTACGTCCGACGCGCACGAGATTCAAACAGAGAGTGAAGCAACTTCCGGGAGACGCGCATGGAGCGCGTGAGAACGAACGTTCTATAACATTCTCGAACCTTCTAGAAGGATCGAGATCGATATTCACCGGAAGTTGCGTAGGCTACGTCGCCACGTGGCGACCGCGTGGCGTGCGTAGCGCGCTTGCTGCGTGACGTGTAGCGCTCGAGTAGCGCGGGAGATAAAGACGAGTTTGAAATTCTTAACAGAAATATTTAGTACGAGGTTTGATAACCCTTCGCTTTTATCACTTCTAATAAGCGATTTGGCATACTATTTATTAAATTTGTAAGAGTATCTGGAGGAATCTGAACCCATGTGTTCTTTAGAGCTGTGGTGAACTGGGATTTTGTATATCGTTCATTTTTTGGTATTCGTCTATCCAATTCATCCCATAGATGTTCTAGGGGATTCAAATCTGGACTCTCAGGTGGCCAAGAGAGAACTGGTATTTGGTTTTCTTCTAAAAATTTTTTGGTTATTTTTGCCGTGTGCTTCGGGTCGTTGTCGTGTTGAAACACGTAACTCCTATCAACCCCCAATTTTTCAATGGAATGAAATAAATTTTCTCGTAATAATTCTATATATTTAGCAGCAGTAAGTCTACCATCAATAATAGCTAACTCTCCAACTCGGTTGTCATTAAAACAACCCCACATCATTATAGAGCCACCACCGTGTTTAACAGTAGATGTTATCAAATTCTGTTTAAACGCTTGGCCTTTTTTTTTTTTTCTTCTCCACACATGCTTCCGTCGTTTATTTGAGGTAAGCTCAAATTTAGATTCATCACTCCAAATGATGGATTTCCAAAATGAATTTGGTTTTTTATAATGTTCTATGGCGAACTTTAAACGTTTCTGCGCATTCACTTTGGAAATGCACGGTCTTTTCCGAGATATCCGTCCATGTAAATTATTTTCATGTATACGGGACTTTATTTGCGTAATACATATTGGCAAAGCAAGACTTTCCATCAATTCTTTGACAGTAATAAATGGATTTTTTTTTTAACTTGCTTAATAATTTGTCGATCTTGAGGAACAGATGCTGAGACGGTAGCCCCCAGTTGACTACCACTGCCCGAGCTGCGAACCACGGACAGCGCCGATGAGTCGGCAGAAATAGACAATTACAAAAAACTAAAGAGTTCGATGCCTCGTATAGAGTATAGGCCTATGATTGGGCGGCGCGTGCGACAACAAACAGTATATAAGGCGGCGCAAAACGAACCTAGAATCACTTATTGTTCCTCAGGCACACTGAACACTTACTTATTATTCAGCATCCATACTGGAAACATCTATTATTGAACAACCTTTGATTGAACATTAGACGATTAAATAAATGAATATTGCGAATATTATAAATAGAATAGGAGGAGTGTGCGAATGAGAGGGAGAGAGAGAAAGATAGAGAGAGCATATCCCACACTTTACCAATTTCCAATTTCCTAAAGGACACGGAAGTAACACCACGGCATTGCGCTGTGACCTATCTCGAGTGTCCATCCTTCGTTCCTTCGGAAGTAACACCCGGTCATTGCGACCGGACCTATCTCGAGAAGAACAATCCACCCTGGAGGGAGTAACACCCGGACATTGCGACCGGACCTATCTCCAAAGGGGTTTCCTACCTTACCAAAGTAACCAAATCTGCACCTTCGTACCTAAGTAGTAGCGGCTGTCCATTGCGGTCAGACCCCGATCTCATCCATCGTTCCATAATCCATATTCCCCCTCTCTGAATGCTTGAGAAGAGTGCGCAAAGAAACTCTGGGCATTTAAAGCCGAAAATAGAATAAGTCGAGTGCGAGTGAGACGACGAACGACGGGTGTGAGAGAGAGAGATCGAGCGAAAACAGCGCCAAACAGCTGATCGCGTACGTGTGCAATAGTGTGTGTTCGGGCAATAATATAGGAATTAGCGCAGGGACTTCTGTAAATACCAACATTAGAATAGGGAATTTACATTAAGAGGAATAGAATTAGGAAAACGCGTGTATGAGGAATGTGTGATAGCGTAGGAAAATAAGAAGTTGTACAGTATAGATTAAGAAAATTGAATAAATCGAGAAGTTCATGTTAAACGGTTTCACATTTCTTTATCGGCTTGTCCCGAACCTATTCATAAAGTAAGGTGCGGTCGTGTGGTTGTCAACGCTAGAGGGACGTACCGTTACAATGTCTTCCTTTTCCTACCCGTTCTGATTAAATTTTCAGGTTTACCTGTCTTTTGTATTTTTTGGCAAATTTTTCACACACCTTCTTTGGATATTCCAAACTCTACTGCAATTTGTTGCAAACTTTTTCCTTCCATTCTTCTTCTGTAAATGCATATCCTCTCAGATGGGTGCAATTCACGGTTTTTGGGCATACTAGAAGTAAGAAGTAGTTATCACTGCTAATATTATGTGTTAGAAATATTTTAAGTACTCCCAAGTATACTAAAATAATTAAATTGTAATTATAATGATGAATTTTTACTCATAAAATAGAAATTTCTTTGCGTCAACTTACTTTCCGGCAAACAAAATTTTACACAGATTTTAGAAATATGCAATTACTACACTGTTTACAATGCTCTTGCTTCAGCACTTCGCTATCAAATGGGGCACTATCCATACTAAATGTAACTAGAAGCAAATGGTCGACGATCTCGAGTATAAACATTGTCCTAAGGAAACAAAGTAACGCTTTCTTAGAATTCGAGCGCGTCAACGTAAATACCTACGCAACTGTAGGTATATCACATACATATCTCAGAAAAATGGAAATGGAAGATCAAAATGATTTATAGTATTATTAAATACATAAATTTATAAAAAGTCATAATATTATCATCAAATATTAAATGAAATTTGAATAGAAAATCTTGCGTACAATTCATACAACCGGTCAGTTTGACCGGTCGGTAGTTCCAGTGTTAACAATGTCAAGTACCACCCCACACTTAAAAGTTTCTGCTATAATTCCCTCTGCACAGTCCAAGCTCTCTCTCCAAAATTTTTGCGTAAAAAGGAATTTACACCACCACCCTTATCCAATACACATTATTAACCCTTTGCGTGCGGCTGACTCTCTAGCGATACGCTTCGGAGTGACGGCGCGCGCTTAGCGCTGGCGATCGCTGTGGACGGAGTAACTTTTGCTCGCGCGAGCTCTGTTGTGTAAATGTTCAAAGCGGAACTAACAACTTATTATTGCAATTCTTTTACACCGAATTAGATAATGAATGAACGTTATTTTTAAGCATCAATTATCTATGAGAAACAGTAAAATTTACAATGTAACTTAACTTGAAATAAGGAATAAATACCAATCGCAATAAATATAACAAAAATTAATAATTTATTTGTGTATGATAAATTTCGAAGCAATCATCAATACATAACCCGACATCGCATTTTCTGCATTGATATCGCGTGTCACTCCTACTATTATGTTTCGTACTGTAGGGCATAGATCGGAGAAACATCAAAGGGTAAGGAAAGCGATAGTAAAGGTTATCATTAAGGAAAAGGTAATAGAAGGAAATGATTAAAAGTAATGTCAGGAAAGTCAAGGATAGTGAAGTAAAAGACTCGGACGAGTAAAGTGTAGAAAAGATGTATTCGAAAACAAAAGTCAAAGCGTACTGTCCTGAGATACACAGTGCATCTCCTTATATGCACTGGTCCTCGCTTGAAAGCGCGTGACTTTGTCAGGGTGGTCTGATTTGTCACGCGCTTTCCCAAATTCCAACTCTAGGCACTTGAACCACTCGAACTGTCCCGACTCGGGAAAACAGCAAGAGTCGTGAGAACGTCTACAGTACAAACAACACATTTTCTTCTTGCTGGTTGTGCTTTACCCGCTTCATTCGGACATTTTGATAAAAATGCTTCTCGGTTAACCGAAACGGAATGTCTCCGGATGTTCTTTTGCCTCTTACTGCTGGGGTTCCATCGCGTGGATAATTGCGTAAAATTTCTTTTACAAGAGCTAAATGGAATTCGGAAAAATTTTTGTTTTGATCCCGTAGAATCTGTATACAGAACGTACGCGTTATAAATGGCTAAATCTAATAGATGGAAGAAAAACTTTTTGTACCATTTGATAGTTTTTCTCACACAATTAAGAGTGCTTAAAATCATGTCCACTCTGTCGACAGCACCCATATTATAATTGTAATCTTGAATGCAGGATGGTTTCTGCCTATATAATCCTGTACGGTAGTCTTTCTTTCCTGTTTTCACCAAAATAGCTGCGTGTATAGAAGACAACACCCAAACGTCTTTCTTGTCACGCCATTTCATTGCTAAGAAATTGCTGGTTGACCTGTAGCAAATTTCTTCTCTCTTGAGGTTTTCTTCCATATGGGGCTTTCCAATTATGTTTTTCCGAACAGCCCCAAACGCATTCGTTTTATGTTTGTGTAGTAAATTATATAAACGTGGACTAGCATACCAATTATCAGTAATTAATGTATGGCCCTTTTTTAAATATGGTTGAAGAAGAGTCATTACCACATTTCCAGAAATCCCAATATCACTATTATGTTGATTTATATCTGTTTTTTTTCCCCTCCCCGACATAAATTATAAAATCCAATACGTAGTTGGTTTTACAATCGCATAAGAGAAATGTTTTAATTCCGAATCTACTTCGTTTGGAAGGTATATATTGCTTAAAATAGCATCTGCCTCTGTAAAGTAACAGACTTTCGTCAATGCACAGATTTTCGTATGGATAAAATGATTCTGCAAATGACATCCTCAGTTTATCTACTACTGGTCGTAATTTTATCAATGGATCGTCGCTTGCTGTATTATTGTCACTGAAGTGCAACATTTGTAATAAGATCATGTACTGATCTCGTGGCATTATTTCTGGGAAAATATTGGTTTTTAGCATTTCATCTGTCGACCAATATTCCCTCAACGAGAGTTTCTTTATCCGAGGCATTAGCATGGTAACACATAAAAATCTATACATTTCAGAGATCGAAGTATCCCTCAACTATTCAAACGTGAAGTACTTTTATATCTTGTATGATTCTCATACATATTTTGCATAATTGTTCGTCTGTTCGGTAATTTCAGGGAGTAAATACTCCGAAAAAAAAAAAAAATTTTTTTTAAAGGCATCTTACGGTGTTGAACGTGGATTTAGATCAGCTTTTACACCTGAACTTTGTTCGGAAAGGCAATGTCTCTTCGGGATCAAATTCTCTCTGGACCATAAAACTACTTCATTCTGCTTACCATCTTCCATATTTTGAGCTCTATTTGAATCTTCCTCTTCTGAAGATGTACATATTCTACGCCGTACTCCATTTATTATATATATGTCGGAGTATTCCGTAAATCGGAATATTGTGTAATAGGGAACAATTATTATCTAGCAACTGACATTGTAAAGAGATTATAAACACCCATAAATCGTAAGGTCATAAAATAAGGCAGGGTGTTGTGTTTCTCCTATCCTTATGGCAATACCTGGTACTGGGGTAATAACGGTACCATTATACGAACGTAGTTCGACCACCGAAAGGGAGTCAGTCGAGAGTAAGCATTCGTTTAAGCAACACATTACTATTGACAAACGCTATGGCAGAGAAACGAGGAACAGACAGTTTAAGGAACTTTTTATCGAACGATTCGATGGCGTGGAAACTCCGGCAGCTACGCTAATTAATATGCTGGATGGTCGGCCCAAGGAAGGTGAATGCCTTTCGGCGTATGGAAGTCGTCTAATGACATCTCTAATGTCGAGATGGTCGCTAATGAGTATCGAGGAAATAGCTGTGTCAACTGTATTAGCGCATACGGTCCAGTTTGACACTAGGATACACCGTTTGTCACACACAACAGATATAAGGACAAAGACTTAGCTACAAAAAGAATTAAAGGCGTTTTCCTGTGGAAAGAGGAAGCCTGCTTCAGCTCCGGAAAGTATCATGGTGCCTGATATAAAAAGACCGAAGTCATCGTTGCCGGTACGATGTCATTCTTGCGGCAAACTGGGTCACAAGTCCTTTGAATGTCATTTCAAGAGAGGAGAATCATCGGGAAATTATCATTCTGCTAGGAAGGGACCACTAACGAAGAAAATCGTGACCTGCTACAGATGTGGAGAGGTTGGCCATATTGCGCCTAAGTGCCCGAAGAATTCTGGCGGCACATTAGCAAGAGAAATCAAAAGAAGCAGCGCCGAAAAAAGAGTGGACATGTGCGTCATTACTTCTCCATCCGCATCACTGAGCCAATGTGGTGAGTCGTATCCATTTTGCTTCGATTCAGGCGCAGAATGTTCGCTTATTAAAGAAAAAATAGCTGCAAAATTTTCGGGCGAAAGAATCGATAAGGTAGTCACATTAAGAGGCATCGGAAATGCCGCAGTTTACAGTACGCTGCAAATTTTGTCAGAGGTAGAAATAAGCGATCATATTTTAGAAATTCTTTTTCATGTCGTACCAAATGATTATTTAAAAAGTGACATAATGATTGGTCGTGAAATTCTCAGCCAAGGCTTTGACGTTAGATTAAGCTCGACAAGTATTATTATTTCTCGATCTAGAGTAGTCACCATTTGCACTAAGTCGAATGATGCTATCGATTTAGATAATATTAACACCGATGTAGTTAATGAAGATAAATCACGATTGTCCTCTATGCTAAAAGAATTCGCAGAGTCGTTCGTAAGAGGTATTCCGCGTACTCGTGTGACTAAGGGTCAACTTGAAATACATTTGATCGATCCAAGCAAAACTGTTCAAAGACGTCCTTATCGGCTTAGTCCCGAGGAGAGACAAACAGTGAGAAACAAAATTAACGAATTAATGGAGTCTAATGTCATTCGCCCTAGCTGCTCTCCTTTTGCAAGTCCGATATTGCTTGTTAAAAAGAAAGCCGGTTCCGATCGATTATGCGTAGATTACCGCGAGTTAAACTTTAATACAATTCCTGATTGATATCCACTGCCCCTTATTTCGGATCAAATTGCTAGACTTAGTGGCGCAAAATATTTTTCGTGTTTGGACATGGCAAGTGGATTCCATCAAATCCCTGTACATCCAGATTCTATAGAACGTACGGCGTTTGTGACTCCAGATGGTCAGTATGAGTACTTAACCATGCCGTTTGGCTTAAGAAATGCTCCATCCGTTTTTCAGCGCGCGGTTATGAAAGCCTTGGGAAATTTAGCCTATTCTTTTGTTATTGTTTATATGGATGACATCATGATAGTTGCTAGCACAATCGAAGAAGCGTTCGAAAGACTTCAGATAGTTCTGGAAACTCTTACAAAGGCTGGTTTTTTTTTCAATATTGCTAAAAGTTCTTTTCTTAAGACCGTAGTTAGATATCTCGGATATGAAGTTAGAGCCGGCGAGATTCATCCTAATACTCGTAAGATTCAAGCATTGACTGCCCTGCCTCCTCTCCAAACGGTTACTCAACTAAGAAGATTCATAGGCCTTGCTTCATATTTTCGACAGTTTATACCGCAATTTTCACAATCATTGAAACCTCTTTACCTCTTAACTTCTGGTAAAAAGAACCTTGAGTGGAAGGTAGAACATGAGGACATTCGTCAGAAAATTATCTCAGTACTAACGAGCGAACCTGTATTGATGATCTTTGACCCCAAGTATTCAATACAGTTGCATACTGACGCCAGCTCAGAGGGCTATGGTGCAATATTATTGCAAAGAGTTGATAACAAACCTCGAGTTGTTGAGTATTACAGCAAAAGAACATCTCCAGCCGAGTCTAAGTACCATTCATACGAATTAGAAACTTTAGCAGTAGTTAATTCAATAAAGCATTTTCGTCACTATATATATACAGGGTGTCCCAGTTCCCAGGACGTTCATTACACCTTTGGATAGCTCAGGTAATTCTAAGATACGGATCATTAGTTTCAGCGTCCCATCACAATCCGTGGCCGAGTTATTAACGAAAAACGACAGCCAATCAGAGGGCTCCGTTGGGCGCGGCAGCGCGACAGTTCCTACTGTTACAAGTTAATATCTTGTAGTTGCGGGAGTGTTTATGCCGCCGCGTCAACGGGCCTCTTGAAAGGGATACAGACCGAGCACTAACACACTAGCACGAAAAATGTATCGATGAGTCTATGTCACTGGGTCACTTTACTTGCCGGCGTCACCGAAAAAAGGTCTAATTTATGACTTTACCTCTTGCGCACATCCTACGGACTAGCATCGCTCGCACTCCACCGGTTTACCCTGCAAACTTTACAGAACACTGCACAATAAATTCACATTGAAAAGAATGACCGTTGCCTGATAATTTTCACCTTAGATTTGATTAAATTATTATAAAGAATGTATGCTTTCTCACACTTGTTCCATTTGTCCAGCGAAAGAGATAGATTCTTCACCCACGAGAAAGTTTGATTATTAATCGATTAACAATACATCCGAAATTACGCGGACTTTTTTTCGTGGTGACTTTTTCGTCTTTGCACTTCCAACCTTTTCCATTTTCCACACAAATACGTTGTCCGAAGAATAGATGAAGCGAAGGGGAGACGTCTGTTACCGAAAGAATAGTAACAGTAAACAGATGTCCACAGAAAAAGACCACAATGTCAATCTACGTTGAAAGTATGAGTAGTCCTGAAAGGAGCCGATAATTTAATCGATCTGTTTGATGTCCCCACGTTGAATGTACGCGTGGACCTAAAAAAAGCGTATTCGGTAAGTTAATAATATCGATAGTTAATAATATCCCGTAGAAAGCGTATTGCTGCCGCGACCGTACGTTTCCTGTTATAAAAATGTCGAGGAAACGGTCTGGTATCGCTCCAACACATTCCTGTAAGAGGCTGCTGAAACCCGAAACGTAACAATGAAAGCGCTGTTAAGAATTCAAGTGACGAGCTCTGGTCTTCTCGAGAACACATGCAGCGATTCGACATGGAAAACCTGGACGCCAAATGTAGCGATTGTGGAAATTTTTGAAACATCCATTCCGTCCGTACCTCCCACTATCCTTAGTACGCCAAAGGGCGAAATGAAAGCAAAGAGGGGAACGGGACGTTCCGGTACACGAAGACGACCCCGAGAAATACAGAATCATTTTTTCTGCCGAACTGAACAGTTCTACGAGTCACTAAGAAGAAATCTATCATTACGAAGGAAACGTATTTGTGTAGAAAATCAAAAACGTTGGAAGTGCAAAGACAAAAAAGTCACCCCGGAGTGAAGTTCGCGTAATTTCGGATGTATTGGTAATCGATTAATAATCAAACTTTCTCGGTGATGAAGAATCTATTCCTTTCGCTGAACAAATGGAACAAGTGTACGAGTGCATACATTCTTTATAATAATCTAATCAAATCTAAGGTGAAAATTATCAGGCAACGGTCTTTTTTTTTAATGTGAATTTATTGTGCGGTGTTCTGTAAAGTTTGCGGCGTAAACCGATGGTGTGCCAGCGGTGCAATTCCATAGGGTACGCGCAAGAGGTAATGTCATAAATTAGACCTTTTTTCGGTGACCCAGTGACAGACTCATCGATACATTTTTCGTGGAAGTGTGTTAGTGCTCGGTCTGTATCCCTTTCAAGGGCTCCGTTGACGCGGCCGCATAAACACTCCCGCTACTACAAGACATTAACTTGTACCAGTAGAAACTGTCGCGCTGCCGCGCCCAACGGAGCCCTCTGATTGGCTGTCGTTTTTCGTTAATAACTCGGCCACGGATTGTGATGGGACGCTGAAACTAATGATCCGTATCTTAGAATTACCTAAGCTATCCAAAGGTGTAACGAACGTCCTGGGAACTGGGACACCCTGTATATATATATATGGCATATATATAATATCCATTTTATATATATATATATATTTTTTTTTAATTTTATTGCCGTTGCTCAGAACACACATACATATTATATTTGCCTCATATAAACTTACATATAATACTGTCAACAAATGTATAAGTCTGTTTGGAAAAACAATTATTACAACGTCTTCACAAGCGCATAAATGCAAAAAATAAATCATCCTTCAAAAGCATCCAATTACTAAAATAAAATGTGCTACACTTATAAAACCAATACTAGGAACATTATAAACATACTAACTCGCGCCAGATAGCTCCAAAACAACGGGAAATCTCCACCAACATCCGTACGATGTGAAAAAGAAATCCATAAAATAGATATGCAATACACGTTTAGAAACTCTTTTGACATTTTATGCCAAAATTCGACAAAGTATCGTTCACCGGTAGAATATAAGGCAACTAAACAGTCTAATGTTTAAAATGACTCACGGTAGGAATAGAACACCGATGTCCTTGGACTAATGCAACATTTTACGAACAAAATACATAACTCTTAATCAAAGAACAAACTGAAATTTAATGTGTGTAACAATTCCAAATAAATAAATATGTAAAAAAAAATCTGTTAATAAATATAAATGTATGTTTGGAAAACAATCACTGCAACGTCTCTACAAGTGCATAAAATACAAAATAAACTATCCTTCAATGGCATCCAATTAGTAAAATAAAAGTTACTACTGTTGCAATAAACTAATAATTAGCTTACACTACCTAAACGTTCTCTCAAATAACAAGGAAGGCCTACATTACAAATGCAGTAAGAAAACACTCGTGCCAATCATATACTGCGACACACGTAAAAACCTATCAAAACACAAACGCAATAACAATGTGCAATTCACAAATAAGCAATGAACAAATAATACATAAACAAAAACAAATCGCGTATACAAGATACACCATAACCAGACCATAGCATTCGCACGAACATAATGCAAAACGCACCCTAAAACCCTGGCAAATACTAACAAGGCAAAACGTTACAATCATAAATCAACACACAGAATTAAAACAAACACTAAGAAAAACTATAAATACCAGCTCTCTCATACACAAATAGGCAAGACCAAAACATTCTGGAATTCATCCAAACAAGACATAACACAATAAAAATCTCAAATTTACACAATATAACAACTGAACCGCGCCATGTTCATTCTCCGATTACTGGATATTTCAATATACCAGTACATCCGAGGGAACAGTGAACGAATAATTAGCGAAAGTCCTCCCGAATCTGCCGGCCCGCATGACCTCTCGCGCGATAAGCCGGATCAACTACTAAGAGGAGCGATAACTTCTCTTGGCAGACGGAAAGCCTGTATATCTATGACGGTGAGCTCACAGATTCGGTAACAGGAAGTTAAATACAAAAGTATTGAATTAAACCTCGCGGACAGGAAACTACGTCGTAAACGATGCAGTAAATGCCGCTGCGCAAAATTATGAATCTTATCTCACAAAGAGATAAATGTATGCCCAGGACGTGGAGAGGACGAGTGCCTGTTCGACTCACTCCTGAAACACTGACTGGTAGATATCCACGGATCTATGCCCGCTAATAACCAAGCGGTAGAACTGAACCCGTAAAAAACGGAAGACCTATACTACGACAAGTATAAAGCTAATACACATTCTCTCACTACAGGAAAGAATGACAATTGAAACTGACAAACTTGCTGATGTACAAGCGGCCCAGAAAATCTTGAACCATCTCAGGGGAGTAGTGCGGCGAGGGGATTGATTTTGCCTCGCGCGATTCGTTTGTCGTGACGCGGCGTCGTGGCGCGGCACAAAGGCAAAGTCAATCCCCTCGCCGCACTAACCCCTGAGATGGTTCACTATTTTCTGGGCGGCTCGTACGTGCCCAGTACGTTCCGAGAACGTAGCTGCACTGCTCCAAGGCTTGTCAACCCGTTGAGAAATTCACTCCTGTTTGTTATCGGACCTTGCATATTTGTTCGTACCTAATCTAACCTCGGGCGCGGTATAGACGGGGGGGCACCAGGTTCAGCAGCGGCTGGAGGGGGTTCACTTCCTTGGAAGTGTGTTAGTGCTCGGTCTGTATCCCTTTCAAGGGCTCCGTTGACGCGGCCGCATAAACACTCCCGCTACTACAAGACATTAACTTGTACCAGTAGGAACTGTCGCGCTGCCGCGCCCAACGGAGCCCTCTGATTGTCTGTCGTTTTTCGTTAATAACTCGGCCACGGATTGTGATGGGACGCTGAAACTAATGATCCGTATCTTAGAATTACCTGAGCTATCCAAAGGTGCAATAAACGTCCTGGGAACTGGGACACCCTGTATACGCACTCTTACAATGCCATAATCGCAGCCAAACAAGTGCAGACACATTTAAGAATTCTCGAACCGTACTATGAACATTGGAAAATAAAATTAAATGCAACGAAAACGGAAACAATAGTTTTTACAAAGAAAAAAGAAAGAAACAGTAAAATTTTGCAACATATTACAGTCCATGGACATAAGACTACCCCAACAAATACCGTGAAATATTTGGGAGTACATCTTGACAAACAACTCACGTTTCATGAGCACATAAACAGGTCTATTTCCAAAGTACACGCAGTCCTAAGAAAACTATATCCATTAATGGTGTACAACTCACCACTTTCGAAGGAGAATAAAACCCTCATCTATAAAATGATTATTCGACCCATTACGACATACGCAGTGCCAGTATGGTGCGGAGCAGCAAGTACAAATATTAAAAAACTACAAATTATGCAGAATAAGTGCCTTAGATTAATTCTCTCCATGGGAAGGTATACCAGAATAGATGACTTGCATGAGCTAAGTGGAACAGAACCTATAATGAATTTCATAACTAAAATATCAGAAAAATTTTATCACACGCGTCTAGACGATAATCCCTTATTGAATAATATCTTAACAATTAAATATCATAAAATACCATTTAACTACAAACACAGACTACCTCACCAAAAACTGCCAATATTCTACACAAACTAAAAATGCTAACAGCTACGTAACCAAAACCGTATCAATCTAGTATATCAATCTAGTATAACAAATAGGCCGCTATTGAGTGTGCAAGACTGTTAAAATTGTGGGTTTTTTCTTTATATTTTCCTATAATATACTACATAACATTAACATGAGACTGCATTCAGTGAAATGGATAAACTGCAATCAGGTGACAATAATGTTGCACACAAATATCAGATACTTAGGTAGCGCATAAACTGCAGGAACTATACTAAGTAGATCTAAGATAAGTATATTTAGGAATTATAGATATAATTTTATAAATATACAAGAAAATGTGATAAATAAATACAAATTTTAAAAACAAAACAAAACGTCCGATCACCGAAGTTAAGCAGCATTGGGCGTGGATAGTACTTGGATGGGTGACCGCTTGGGAAATCCACGTGCTGTTGGCACATTTCTTTTGCGTTTTGTTACAAAATATGCATTCTTCTGAACCCATTGTGGCGCGCAATTTCCATCTCGGTGCGGGACTTCTCTTTCCTTTTGCAGTTCTTACTCCCAGCCGGTACCACGAAAGTCAGCCTGACCAGCACCGTGTTCTTTCGACGCGACAGCTTATCCGCTACTCCGCGTTAACTGCACAGAGGTCCACCGCTCCTAGTCTCGTTAGAACGAGCATGCAGTGAAAATGCAACAGAGACCTCGGTTCGTTCGAAGTCTGGCAGTGACGGTGACGTGAACCAGATCGCACGAATTTGAACGAGTACTCGCGGACTCGTGTATCCGTGTTCGCGTGTATTTCGCTGCATTCTTGCATTTTTGCGTACTACTAATATGGTCATGTAGTATTTTGCGCGCCCGTGGTGTTTGGTAAACCTAGGCGAGTATT
The DNA here is from genome assembly GCA_917499265.3 of Mimumesa dahlbomi. Taxonomy (NCBI): domain Eukaryota; kingdom Metazoa; phylum Arthropoda; class Insecta; order Hymenoptera; family Crabronidae; genus Mimumesa; species Mimumesa dahlbomi. The sequence continues at coordinate 19,549,881 of OU824114.1, read as the reverse complement.
GAAGCATGTGATTTTTTAGTACTCAAGTTGTTTCTCAAAAGCATTCACGCCATGGGAACCAATTTCGCGCAACAAGCATTTCTTTGAACAAAATCGACAGGTGGAGGCGATTTTAATATTTACTGTCTACTTATGTTTTCCGTAGGATTCCTATCGGCTCCACCGGTTAAGCTAGCAGCGCCATTATTGGCGGTACTTCCGTTAGCTGCGCACACGCATAACCTCGTGCATTTTCATTCACGCCGTTGGATCCGACTGTTTGGCCACGCGTGTGCCAGCCTGTTAAACATCAGGTGGATTTTAACACCCCGGCATTAAACAGGCGTTTACGTGTGTACTTTAGGTACAACCGATAAGAGGTTCCGCAGTTTTGATACATTCCGGAGATGCCCAAGTTCCAGTTTACCACCAAATAATATCTTAACTATTGCCAACGGCCATACTACGCTGAAAGCACCGGTTCTCGTCTTTCTAAAGTATTTTGACGATTACTTCAGAGAAAATACGGAATAATAGATTGAAATCACGTAAGTGATTGACATTGATCTCAAACTTAAAATTCATTATTAAAAGCAGTGCAATCTATAAGCTACGGCAAAGGAAATTAATATTACGGATCCTAACTTACAAAATGCAAGCGTCGCCTTTGACACACAAGAGAGCGAAAAATGCAAAATTAATGATTTCATAGTTAAAACTTGCAAAAGGAAATTACAGAACGTACAAATTGTTGATATACAACCAAAGAAACAAAAAAGCAAAATGCCGAAAGGTAACATAACCTTGAATGTACCGACATCCAACAAATTTAATGCTCTTAGCGACAACGAAATTGACATGGAAACAGATGACGAGGACCGGGATATAGCAAAGGATAAAGGTGGCACTCATCGCACTGTTGACCCATCAAATAGTCCAAAAACAAAATCAGTAAAAAACCCTCCACCTTTGGTCATACATGGTGAAATTAGTGAGCATTATAATTTTTCAACTGAAATTAGAAATAAGCTTAGAGATAAATTTCATATAAAATACAACAAAGGCTACACAGAAGTATACACTACAAGCAAACAAGACTACCAATCATTAAAAACACAATGGCAAAATAGCAACATACATTTCCATGCATACACAGAAAAAGACAATAAGAAGCGCATATTTGTAATCAGAGGGCTCCATGCAGATACAAACATAATGGACATGATCCAAGAATTAAATGATCAAGGTATTAGTGCTACGCAAGCTAATATAATGAAAAACACAGCGAGGCCACTGTTTATGGTAACATGCAGTGTTGACACAACTCTAACGCAACTTAAACAAAAAGTACATTACCTGAATTATACAAAAATTATCTGGGAACCATATATTAACAAGAAAAGAATAACCCAGTGCCATAGATGCCAAGAGTGGGGACATGCAACCTCAAATTGCTACGCAGAACCAGCCTGCTTAAAATGTTCCAAAAATCATCTTACTAAAGATTGTAATAAACCTAAAGACGTACCTGCTATTTGTGTCAATTGTGGTGAAGACCATCCAGCAAATGCCACAATTTGTAAAGTATATCAAAGTAGACTCAATATGCTTACAAATAAAAACAGTAGTACTGAAAACAAGAAATTACAAAAAACTAAAGTGCCCATGCAATCATTTCAACTAAATGATGATAAGGAATTCCCAATTATAAAAACAAAAGTACCTTCTACAAATCCGTGGAATGCCAGGAACAAGCTAGTTCAAAATAAAAATACTACCGGAAAAGTTACACAGCGTACTAATGAAGATAATACACTTACAAACATTATTACTAATCAAAGCACTAAAATTGTAGAATTATCATAAGAAATTAACAAAATAAACCAGATTTGCAATATCAATTTAATGCTTAAATTAGTAAAAGAATTAAGGATAAGGTTAGAACAATGCCATAGTAAAATGGAAAAATTTGAAGTATTTTTTAACTTCACTGAACTACTGGAGAAACAATGGACAGACTGAAAATTTGTAGCTGGAATGCAAATGGACTTAGAGGAAGAATGGGCGAATTAATAGAATATTTAGATAGAAATAAAATAGATATATTATTACTTAATGAAACAAAATTCACTAACAAGGATAAATTAAAAATTAAAAGCTATATCTGCTACAGAAAAGAACTTGATAATCCTGCAGGAGGGGTAGCTGTGCTGGTTAAAGCTACTATTCCACATAAATTACTAAGCATTAATACTAACTTAACATTAGAAGTAGTTGGAATAAAATTGCTAAGTGGCATTAACCTAATAGCAGCCTACAGAAGGCCTAGCGTGATACTAAATGAACAGGATATTAACATCTTAATGAACATTGGAGAAAAAGTATTAATCGTAGGTGATCTAAACGCAACACATCTAACCTGGAGCTGCAACAGAAATAACAAGAGTGGGAAAATTTTATATGACCTCACACAAAATAATAATTGTGCACTAATGTTTCCGAATGAACCAACCAATTACCCACCGAATAATACAACACCATCGACTATAGACATAGTAATTAATAAAAATGTAAGGAACATCTCAGATGTAGAAGTACAACACGAGCTAAGTTCAGACCATAATCCAATAATATTCTATCTTGGAGCACAGCACAAAAATTATAGAAACATAAAATGCTACAGCTACGAAGAAGCAGACTGGGAGGAATTTCGTAAACTACTAAATAACAGAGTTCAAATTACATCAAAAATATCATCCTCACAAGAAATAGATGCAGAAGTACAAAAACTTACGAATAATGTTAACTATTGTGTTTAACAAACTATGCCTATTAGACAAGTAAGTAATACTAATGATAGTCTGCCGCGTGTGATACTAAATTTAATTAAAAGTAGAAATAAGAAATACAAAAGGTGGCAACGAACTCGAATGCTGCAAGACAAAATAGACTTATATGAAACAAATAGGACTATTAAGAGAAAAATAAGAGAATATAGAAATGAAAAATGGAATAAACAACTTGAAAAACTCAAACCCAAGGATAACTCTCTCTGGAGAATGACAAAAATTTTTAAGACAGAATACAATACAGTACCTACACTGGAGAAAAACGGTATCGAGGCTGTAACAACAGAAGCAAAAGCAAATCTATTGGCTACACAGTTCGAAAATGTACACAATATTAATCTCACAAACAATACAGTAGCACAGGAAAATGTAATAGAAGCAGTAAAGGACTATTTAAAGTCTACAGTAATTACAGAATCTCATAAATACTACACCAACCCTAAAGAGATCACCCAAGAAATAAATAAACTACCTTCAAAAAAAGCGCCTGGATTAGATAGTATACAAAACATAATTCTCAAAAATTTACCAAAGAAAGTAATAGTACAAATTATGTATATAATAAATGCTTCAATGAAATATGCTCACTTCACATCTTACTGGAAAACTGGACTAGTAATTCCTATACTTAAGCCTGGAAAGAAAAGTAACGACCCAAGCAGTTATAGGCCAATCAGCATGATAAGTACATTAAGTAAACTAACAGAAAAGACAATATTAACACGATTCCACAATCATGAAAACAAACATAAAATTTTAATACATGCAAAATCATAACACGGTGCAACAGGTTACAAGAATAGCAAACGACATTAGCATTAACTTTAACAAAAATAAGGTAACCGTTATGGCATTACTTGACATAGAAAAAGCATTTGATAAAGTATGGCAATATGCTGTATTATATAAAATGATTAAATACAAGTATCCATATGTCCTTATTAAATTTATACACTCCTATCTCAAAGATAGGCATTTAATAGTGTAGGGGAAAATATTGAAGAAGTGGGTTTTAGTTAAAATCTACAACTGAGCCTCCAAGTTTGTATGAATAAAATAACTATATTTAAAGTGTTCACTAAATCTACTCTCAATAAACTCACAAATAGGACACTCAGTCCTTTTCTCGCAAAACACACTAAACTCGCTAAACTCTCGCAATACTCGCAATCCTCTCACAATGTTCCTTCACGCGCTCAACTCTCATTCTCCTCGCTCTCCCATCATTCGCTCGCTTATACACTCGCATTTTATCTCTCTCACTCTTCATTCGTTTTCTCGCGCACTTCATCCATCTCACTCACTTTCTTCACTCTCTCACTCACACTCATCCCTTATACCTAGGACAAGGGCCTACGGACCGCCGCCGAAGAGTCGACCGGGTTTTCCCATGAAAACACCCATGGTGGTCGCTCTTCAACAGCTGCCCTTGTCCACCATAAACTCGCATACTTTCTCTTTCAAATCCGACATTTGGCAGACACTCGCTCATGCACTCGAAAACACTCATTCCGCTTATTTCTAGAATCCCACAATAGTAACAGTGGATGGTGCAAAATCTACCAAACGTAAAGTCAGAGCAGGCGTACCACAGGGATCAGTTCTGGGTCCGAAATTATTCACCATTTATATAAATGACATACCAAAATTTGAAAAAACTAATACTGCCTTATTCGCTGACGATTTAGCCATATACGCACATTCATTCTCAGCAATAGTAGCAGCGAAGCAACGGCAAATACATATCTCCTTTTTAGAAAAATACTACAGCAACTGGAAAATTAAGGTTAATCAAACTAAAACAGAGGTAATTGTGTTTAGTAAAAAATGGAATGATACAAAAATCTTCCAGCCAATCATGGTATATAGCCATTCTATTGTACCCGTACACTCAGTGAAATACTTAGGAGTCCACCTCGATAGTAAACTGACATATCATATGCACATGAAACATATCATAACGAAAACATATGCAGTAATTAAAAAAATATATCCACTGTTACTAATAAACTCACCACTATCTTCTTCAAACAAGAAACTTGTTGCGACGCATCATAAGCTCACAAAGCCAACAGATGTAGTTTATATTTTTAAAAACTTTCACTTTCGCAAGCCTCGAGTCTTTTCGTTTACAACCCGGTTCCGTTAGTCCGAATTTTTAATTTTGCTCGAATGTCTGGAAAATCTATAGGCTTTATGACTTTATGGCGGTCAGCTGTGGCAGCCAGAGTTCGGCGGGCCATCAGCTGTTTCGGTTTTGGCGGCAAGTTGTCCACGCGGACGGTCACTCCATTCGTCTATTTTTACTTATCCTTTTTAACCAATCAATGCGGTGATCGTCCCCGGTTTACCAATCCGGAAAATTGAGGAATTTCCGCCAATCAGCTTTTTTTCTGACTGCAACATGCCCCTCCTAAGGCCTCCTCGTGGCCAATTTCGGTCTCACGCGAAAAAGCGCGGTGTGAGATCGACAGACCAAACTTTACATCCGAAGTGTCTACTTCGGAATAATCAAATACTTATACTCGCAACTACGCGATATTTTATACTTTATACTTAGAGACTCGTGACACTCGTATTATACGATAAATTTTAATACACGACGTTTTCTATATAACACAAGTTGCTGTCCGTCTTCAACCATTAGTTTTGTTTAACCAAGCGCGGTCAAAAAACAGTTTAGTTGTTTCAACAATTCTGTTCAACCGTATATATATATATATACACACGTTTGTGTATATGTATTTTGAAAGAGCGTGTACCCGTCCGAGCATCGCAACGACAGACACGACACAACATAATTTTTGGTCCTTCGAGCCGGATCCTGCGATCTATTGCAACGATCCATTTCTACAAAACTGAGGAAGAAGACGACACATATCTACCCACGCAATTACTGTTCGGAACCGAGGAATTATCCAGAGGTCATCGACAACGTGGTTTTATTCATCGCCATTGGAGCAGAGACAACGGATGTTCCAGTCATCTGACAGCGGAAGGCAGCAGTAGCAGCACCAGCAGGAATTGCAACAGCTTCATCATTGACGAATTCCGGAGACTTCAACGAAATTCTTATCAAGTAAGCTCATTGACTTGCCTTCGCATATAATTTTCCCTAACTCTTTCAATTGTCTCAATTTCGGTTATAATGGCAGACGAATCAAAGGTTTTAGTTAGGCAACGTACCTCCGTTAAGGCACAGACATCACGTCTTTTTAATTCAGTGCGACAATTAAAAAATCCGGATATGGTTACTTTAGAGGCACGTAAGCGTAAATTGGAAGAATATTTTACATCTTTCGGTGAAATTCAATTTCAAATTGAGGCGACAGCGGATATTACCGAGCAGGAAACTCATCGCGAAGATTTTGAAATTTTATATTTTGATTGCATCGAGTTCATTGATCGGTTAATAGTGAAACGGTTCACCACCCAGATGACAACCACTGCTCCGCTATAGCGACACGAAGGGCGTGAGTCCGTCGGTGAGTGAATCGTGACAGTGTAAGTGACAAACAAACGCAACGGTCGGGTATACAAACAAAAGAGGCGTGATTCGCTAATTTTGAACTATACAGAAAACGATTGGCGAAGGGCGTGAGCCCATGTAGTATAAAAGGCGCGCCGAAAACCCGGATCGGACAATTACTAATTTTACCTCGTTGTTGCGTGAGGATACCGCAAGGAGAAGCCCCGTGAATTGTTACGCTTATGGTTTATGTACAGTTAATCTAAGATAGAATAGGCGGAGTGGGCAAATGCATGGTGATTTAGTGCAAGTGAGAGTAATTCCTTTTCCCAAAAACCTACACTTTCCATCTTCCCAGAGACACGGAAGTAACCCCACGGCATTGCGCCCGTGGACTATCTCGAGTGTCATCCTTCGCTCCTTGAGGAGTAACCCCCGGTCATTGCGCACCGGGACTATCTCTAAAAGGGCAGTCCACCTCAACAGGAGTAACCCCACGGCATTGCGCCCGTGGACTATCTCCTTTGAGGCATCCTCCACCTTGCAAAAATACCTTAAATAACCTAGGCATATTTTCCAATTTTCCCAAAGACACGGAAGTAACCCCACGGCATTGCGCCCGTGGACTATCTCGAGTGTCATCCTTCGTTTCTTAAGGAGTAACCCCCGGTCATTGCGCACCGGGACTATCTCCGAGAGGACGTTCCTCTCCAACAGGAGTAACCCCACGGCATTGCGCCCGTGCACTATCTCCTTTGGGGCATCCCGTACCCGAAAGCACCCAAAACGCACCCATCCTAAAAAGAGTAGCGGCTAGCATTACGACTAGACCCCGATCTCTTCCTTGACTCCTCTATCCTACCAATACTCAAGAGTGCATGAGACGCGAAAACGAATATAGAATAATAGCGAGGCATTGAAAGCCGTAATAGGATTAAGACGAGTGTGAGAGAGAAACCGTGACGACGTGTGTGAGAAGGATAGCGAGAGTGAATGTAAACACCAGAACGATCAGCTGTGCGAGCAAATGTGTGTGTGTGCGTGAGAGAGTCCGCGATTAGGTTTAAATAGATAGATTAGGATAATTTTTGTAAATACATTAGCATAGCGTAGGAAATTAGATTTAAGGCGATAGATTAGAATTATAACACTGCGGAATGTATGGAAGGATGCGTGTTAGCTTAGGGAGAACGATTTTATATGTATTTAGCTAGTAAGAGTAAGTGAATAAATTATAAGTTTAATCGAGAAAAGTTTCCAAATTCTTTATCGGCCTGCCCCGAACCTATGAAAAAGTAAGGTTCGTCTCAAGGATAGGGGTATCAAAGGGGACGTACCGTTACAATAGCTAAATTAACGGTAAATAAACCTTCGACCAGTTCCTCAAATACTATTCATAAAGCCACGTCGCCTGCTAACACATCACAAAATATATTGCCTACGATCGAAATTAAACCGTTTGATGGTAATTTTACAGAATGGCATCATTTTTATGATACATTTCGTTGTTTGGTCCACGAAAATAACGCGATACCCGGGGCACATAAATTTCATTTAGTAAGATCTTATTTGATCGGTAGTGCGGCCTCGGTAACAGATTCCTTAAACGCATGCGAGGAAAATTACTCCGTCGCATGGCAGGAGTTACAAGATCGTTATGATCAATCGCGCAAAATTATTCTTAGCCATATAGCAGCTCTCTTTCAATTACCTGAAGCTGCAAGGGATTCTCCTTCGTCATTGCGTACGTTAGTGGAAGGTGCAAAGAGACACATTAATGCGTTAAAAGCTCTAAAAGAACTGGTAGAATGGCACGAATTGCTAATTTACATTATTATTGGTAAGTTAGTCAAACAAACACGGTCAGCTTGGGATCATTCTTTACCCGATAAGGCGAAACCTACATATACGGATTTATTAACGTTTCTAAGTCGGTATTCTCGCGATGACGAACCGGTTCGATTAAATACGGTCGAATCAAGCAATATGAATAGTCGATATTCTCGGAATACTATTAAAGTGCCAAATCTCCGTTCCCATAGTCGCGTACACCATGCTTCAGTCACGGCGCGTTCTAATATAGTTTGCCCGTTGTGTAAGTCGTCGCATTATATTCAGCAATGCGCGATCTTTTTGAAACTCTCTTCGCGCGAAAAATATAACGCCGTTAAAAATTCTAAACTCTGCGTAAATTGCTTACGACACAATCACACTACTTCTCAGTGCCAAGCCAGTAAATGCCGTAAGTGCAACGGAAAACATAATACTTTGTTACATTTTGATGATCGTAACGTTGATTCAGTACCTATTGCATCTCCAAGCACGTCAAATAAGGCGAATCCTGTCGCTCTAACTTCCAGTGGTCAGTCAGAAGTATTGTTATCTACGGCCCGAGTTAGAATTCTTGACAGGAACAATAAAGAACACGATTGCAGAGTTCTCCTTGATTCTGGTGCTCAATCGAACTTTATCACGGAGAAACTTGCAGACATATTGGGATTAGCCAAATATAAATTAAATCATAGCTCGGTTACTGGCCTAGGTCAAAAATCAAATAAGATTAAGTACCAGGTGAAAACTGTTTTCAAGGGTCGTAATAGTGACCATTCTTACGAAGCTAAATTTTTAATTTTACCGACCATTACGGAATTATTACCTTCGCGTAGGGTCGATCCGAAGGGACTGAATATACCTGCAAATATTATTCTGGCCGATCCAGAATTTCATAAACCTGCAGAAATAGACCTACTTTTAGGTGAATATTTCTTTTATAAATTGATAGGTGTGGGACACGTTCGATTGCCGAATGGGACCACCATTCTTCAAAAAACCAGATTAGGTTGGGTTGTTTCCGGCGATACAGGTGGTTCCGTACAATCTTCCAAAACGCAATGTTTTAAGCAACACTCTTTTGAACAGCCAGTTAGAGAAATTTTGGGAAATAGAGGGAGGTCCAAATACGCGACACCTCTCCGACCTCGAACAGGCTTGCGAAAATCATTTTACGCAATCTAGCACTTCCACGCGAAATTTTAATTCGAGACGCCATTAATAAGCAGTTGCATGGATTTTGTGATACAAGTGAATCCGCTTATGGTGCTTGCATTTATCTACGATCCATCGATTCGCGTGGCCAAATTACTGTTCGCCTCGTATGTGCGAAGTCTCGTGTAACTCCATTGAAATCGGTTACTTTACCACGCCCCGAGTTATGCGCGGCAACTTTATTAGCAAAGTTATATAATACGGTCTCTAAAGCCTTAAATATTAATTTTAATTCTATTTATTTTTGGTCAGATTCGACCATAGCTTTACATTGGTTGCAGTCTTCACCTCATAATTTAAAAACTTTCGTAGCGAACCGTGTCGCCGAAATACAAAGGCATACCCATTCTTATGACTGGTACCATGTAAAATCGGAAGACAACCCGGCAGATTTTATTTCTCGCGGTCAAACCTCAGCAGACTTTATTAATAATCGCACCTGGTTTACGGGTCCTATCTGGCTTTCCCAGGATCAATCTACCTGGCCGCAATCTCAGGTACCCTTCTTGTCGGACGTACCTGAACGCCGTGTAATTGTCAATCTGGTCACTCTAAATACAACCGCTGATATATTTTCTCGATTTTCAAGTTTCGATACGCTTCAACGAGTTGTAGGCTATTGTTTACGTTTTTATTTAAATACTTCGAAGAAAGGTAACCATAAAGGTGAATTGACACGTTCTGAATTAAAATCAGCGCACGATCGCATTATCAGGATAGTCCAAGAACAATCCTTTTCTAAGGAATTCAACAATTTAAAACACGGTAATAATTTAGATAGGAGAAGCAAATTAATTGCGTTAGCACCATTTATCGACTCACATAGAATTTTGCGTGTCGGTGGTCGCTTAAATTACGCAAATATTAATTATTCGCAAAAACATCCGATTCTTTTACCGAGATCACATCATGTGACCGATTTAATAATCCGTGCACACCACATTAAATACATGCATGCAGGTACGCAAGCAACGCTTAATGCAGTTAGACAAAATTATTGGCCGATTGATGGCAAAAATACTACGCATCATATTATCCGAAGATGCGTTAGATGTTTTAGGGTAAACCCATCTGATTTACCTGATTATTTAATGGGGAATTTACCTCGTAATCGTTTAACTGGCACTCGACCGTTCGAAAATATCGGCATAGATTATTGTGGACCCTTTTGGATAAAGGAAAAACGATTTAGAAATACCAAAAGGGTAAAGGTATACGTAGCAGTTTTTATCTGTTTTTTAACTAAGGCCGTTCATTTAGAGCTTGTAAGCGATCTAACCACGGAAGCTTTCCTCGCTAGTTTAAGGCGTTTCTTTGCCAGAAGAGGTTTATCAAAGAATATTTATTCCGACAACGGTACAAATTTCGTGGGCGCAAACAACGAATTAATTGAAATTCAAACCTTTCTACGGTCTAAAGACCACAATAATATAGTCACGCATAATTTAGCCGATCAAGGTATTAAATGGCATTTTTCACCACCAAGGTCACCTCATTTCGGCGGTTTGTGGGAGGCAGCCGTTAAATCTTTTAAATATCACTTAATTCGTACTGTGGGTGATGCATTGTTCACTTACGAACAATTAAACACATATATAATTGAGATTGAGGCAATATTGAATTCACGACCTCTAACTCCCCTGTCCTCAGATCCCAATGACCTTTTAGCCCTTACCCCTGCTCACTTCCTTATAGGCGAGTCATTAATGAGCGTGCCTGAGCAGGATTTTACTGATGTACCAAATAATAGACTCTCATCCTGGCAACATATCCAGAGAGTGAAGCAACATTTTTGGACTAGATGGTACAAGGAGTATTTAAACCAATTAAATATTCGTACAAAATGGCGCACATCTAGCGCTGATCAGCTCGTTGTAGGAGCCTTGGTAGTAGTCAAGGAAGACAATTTACCACCCATGCGCTGGAGGATGGGACGTATCATCGCCACTCATCCAGGGGAAGATCATGTGATCCGAGTAGTGACCATCCAAACAGCCAGTGGAATATTTAAAAGGAGCGTGCGAAATCTTTGCCTCCTTCCCGTAGATACGAACGACTCTTAATGTACTTTCTACGGACGTTACTTTGTCTTTTATATCCTAATACTTGTATATCTTTATATCAATTGTATTTTTTTCTATTACGCGTGCGTTTACCTCCTATATTTTTGTATTTACCGTACGCCAAGTATTATTATCTTATAATACCTTATATAGAATTACTATTATTACTATAATTTAACTCTTTGAACATAGTCGTTCAAGGGGGGCGGCATGTTGCGACGCATCATAAGCTCACAAAGCCAACAGATGTAGTTTATATTTTTAAAAACTTTCACTTTCGCAAGCCTCGAGTCTTTTCGTTTACAACCCGGTTCCGTTAGTCCGAATTTTTAATTTTGCTCGAATGTCTGGAAAATCTATAGGCTTTATGACTTTATGGCGGTCAGCTGTGGCAGCCAGAGTTCGGCGGGCCATCAGCTGTTTCGGTTTTGGCGGCAAGTTGTCCACGCGGACGGTCACTCCATTCGTCTATTTTTACTTATCCTTTTTAACCAATCAATGCGGTGATCGTCCCCGGTTTACCAATCCGGAAAATTGAGGAATTTCCGCCAATCAGCTTTTTTTCTGACTGCAACATGCCCCTCCTAAGGCCTCCTCGTGGCCAATTTCGGTCTCACGCGAAAAAGCGCGGTGTGAGATCGACAGACCAAACTTTACATCCGAAGTGTCTACTTCGGAATAATCAAATACTTATACTCGCAACTACGCGATATTTTATACTTTATACTTAGAGACTCGTGACACTCGTATTATACGATAAATTTTAATACACGACGTTTTCTATATAACACAAGTTGCTGTCCGTCTTCAACCATTAGTTTTGTTTAACCAAGCGCGGTCAAAAAACAGTTTAGTTGTTTCAACAATTCTATTCAATCGTATACATATATACACACACGTTTGTGTATATGTATTTTGAAAGAGCGTGTACCCGTCCGAGCATCGCAACGACAGACACGACACAACAAAACTTATATATAAAACAATATTAAGGCCTATAATTACATATGCTGCTCCTGTCTGGTGTAGTGCAGCTAAAACACAAATAAAGAAATTACAAATCTTACAAAATATATGCCTCAGACTGATACTATCTGCAAACAGATACACTCCAATTAAACACTTACATGTGGAAACTAACATAGAATATATCGAGGACTACATTAAACAACTAGCAGAAAAATTCTACGAAAATCAACTAACGTGCAATAAACTACTACAAGGTATCACTGACCTAAGAAGCTACAATATGCCCTTTGTATATAAACATAAATTACCTTACGATAAACTACATATCTTTAGAACATACATAGACTAATTCCACATAAAAGTGGTACATTTCCGTACGTAGGTTTTTCCTTTCAAACACCACAGTGTTTTCCTACAGATACTAGCAATTAGCTAATTAGTCACCACAACTGATAACTTTAACTAACCAAAGAATTAACTTTATAATATTTATATCAGAACTGTAGATTAAACTCTTAGATTAAAGTAGGTGCTACAATCAACATGTATACATTGTCAAGTGCCTTTATATATTTGAAAAAAATGTATGGATGTACACACCATTGTTATTACTTTTAAATAAAATTTATAAAAAAAAAAAGGTTCTCGTCCGATCACCGAAGTTAAGCAGCATTGGGCGTGGATAGTACTTGGATGGGTGACCGCTTGGGAACTCCACGTGCTGTTGGCACATTTCTTTTGCGTTTTGTTACAAAATATGAATTCTTCTGAACCCATTGTGGCGCGCAATTTCCATCTCGATGCGGGACTTCTCTTTCCTTTTGCAGGTCTTACTCCCAGCCGGTACCACGAAAGTCACCCTGACCAGCACCGTGTTGTTTCGACGCGACTGCTTATCCGCTACTCCGCGTTTATCTGCACAGAGGTCCACCGCTCCTAGTCTCGTTAGAACGAGCATGCAGTGGAAATGCAACAGAGACCTCGGTTCGTCCGAAGTCTGGCAGTGACGGTAACGTGAACCAGATCGCACGAATTTGAACGAGTACTCGCGGACTCGCGTATCCGTGTTCGCGTGTATTTCGCTGCATTCTTGCATTTTTGCGTACTACTAATATGGTCATGTAGTATTTTGCGCGCCCGTGGTGTTTGGTAAACCTAGGCGAGTATTGAAGCATGTGATTTTTTAGTACTCAAGTTGTTTCTCAAAAGCATTCACGCCATGGGAACCAATTTCGCGCAACAAGCATTTCTTTGAACAAAATCGACAGGTGGAGGCGATTTTAATATTTACTGTCTACTTATGTTTTCCGTAGGATTCCTATCGGCTCCACCGGTTAAGCTAGCAGCGCCATTATTGGCGGTACTTCCGTTAGCTGCGCACACGCATAACCTCGTGCATTTTCATTCACGCCGTTGGATCCGACTGTTTGGCCACGCGTGTGCCAGCCTGTTAAACATCAGGTGGATTTTAACACCCCGGCATTAAACAGGCGTTTACGTGTGTACTTTAGGTACAACCGATAAGAGGTTCCGCAGTTTTGATACATTCCGGAGATGCCCAAGTGCCAGTTTACCACCAAATAATATCTTAACTATTGCCAACGGCCATACTACGCTGAAAGCACCGGTTCTCGTCCCGTAGTTCTGTCCCCGCACGGGTGCGGAACGGTTCTAGTCCCGAGATGCTGAATGCTATTTAGCGAAAGAATAAATACGTGTACTTATTAAAAACGTGAAAATCAACCTGTGTGAAAACATAACGTATTATAAATGTCCATTATAAACCGAACCCACCAGTTCTCGTAAATTGGGGAGAAAATAGCAGATAACAATCGTAACCTCAAATTGAGCGCGTGCATCGCTGAGGGCGATGACGCGACTCATGCAAGTGATCCATGCTCGACTGAAATATTAGTACCGAAGAAGAGAAAATTAAATGACATAAACACACCACACGTAGGCGAAAGCACTAACAAAATGAAACCAGTCGAAACGAGAAATAGATTTGAAGTTCCAAGAGACAACAGCGATGATGACATGGAAACGGAAATCATAAAACATCACAAAATTCAACATCAAATGAAAACGAATAATAATAAAAAGAACCCTCCACCACTGGTGGTGCATGGGAAGATCAAGAGTCATCAAGACTTTATCAAACTACTAAAAGACGCTACAAACAAAAAATTTCAAATTAGATATCATTTTAATACAACAGATGTTCATGTTGAGAATGAGGAAACATATAAAAAATTAATAGAAATCTGGAACGAAAAAGGAATAAACTTCCATACATACAGCACTAAACAAGAAAAAAGACGAACTTATGTTATAACAGGTCTACATGAAGATGTAAAACTAAATGAATTGAAAAAAGAAATTGAAGAACACGATATCCCAGTATACAATGTCAACAAAATGAGGGGAACAAAAAGGAACCTTTATATGGTGACAACTGTTCAAAGTGTATCGATAAAACAAATAAGGAATAAAATAAAAAGCCTAAATTATACGAGAATAAATTGGGAGTACTATATTAGAAATAGAAAACTCACACAATGCCACCGATGCCAAGAATGGGGACATGCAACCTCAAACTGTTATGCAAATCCTGTATGTCTAAAATGTGCAGGGAACCACCTCACTAGAAATTGTATAAAACACAAAGAAGAACCAGCAAAATGTTCAAACTGCGATGGAAAGCATCCAGCAAATACCACAATATGTGAGGCATATCAACGAAGGTTACAACTGATTACAAGATATAAAACAATTAAAAACACAAAAATAAACGAAAACCAACCAACTCCACCAGATATGGGAAGTAAAAGACAATTTCCAGCATTACCGAAGAAAACAAACATCACTAATCCATGGACCAAAAACACCGAATCAAATAGCAATACTCAAACCCAACAATTTGCCAGACCGTTGACTTCTGCACATATGGAGCAGCAGGCGACTACAAGAGAAGAAATAGGAGGAATTCCGGAATTTCTAATCCTTGTAAGAGAAATGAAGGAATTAAATAATGAATTGAATATCACAGAAATGTTAAAAGCAGTACAAAATTGAAGAATGCAATTAGTTAGATGCAAATCTCAAACAGAAAAATTTGAAACCTTTTACAACTTTTGCCAAACATTAGAGATGACATAAATGAAATAAGGATATGTAGCTGGAACGCATTCGGCATTAGAAACAAGATAGGAGAGGTAGTGCAATTTCTCAATAAGTTTAAAATAGATTTAATGTTAATTAATGAAACAAAACTAGTAGCTAATGATAAATTAAAAGTAAGAAATTACACCATAATTAGAAAAGACAGATTAAATGCAGCTGGAGGTGTAGCTGTACTCATTCGAAATGGAATACCGTATAAAATAATACAAACAAGAATAGATACAAACATTGAGCATATTTGTATACAAATCCAAAATAAAATACACATAGTTGCCGCATATAACAAACCATCTAACAAATTTTCTATCAAAGAAATTAGAGACATATTAAATATAGCAGAAAAGATAATGCTAGTGGGAGATCTAAACGCGAGGCACAAAACATGGAACTGCCATGTGAATAATAGAAATGGCGTAACACTGAATGAATGTGTGAACAGAGATAACTGTGTCATCATGCACCCAAATGAGCCAACCAGGGAGGGCAAGCTCTTATAGAAAAATTAAACTCAAGTTACGCCGACTTAATATCCAGGCGGCAGGACCGTCGCAGTCGATAGTAGCGCCTCTTACGGCTGCCTCGCATATTATTTCGGATTTCACCTCGCTTTTCACGCGCGGGAATTTGATCCTAAACAATCTTAACTGTACCGAAGGATCCAGCCAGGACTAATAGACATTGTAAGGAGGATTGACAAGGACTCAGGACTGCTGAGGACAGGAACCAGAATAAGGGCTTGTATTAACATCTTTTTTACTCGAATATAAGTTGTACCTTGCTTATTTTTGTTACTATATACGTATATGCATGTACCCCAGCCATAATAACAAATTTATATATTCGAAACATATATGTACATATTTCTTTTAGGCCTCAGCTGTATTCTAGTTATTTAAGGATTTCTCAATAAATGGATTTATATTTTAATAAACTGTCAGTAATTTTGTACCTCATTTTAATTTTAATATAGATTAGGTTAGTTTTAATACATATACATATATATGAAGTGGGCAATACAAAATTTTAATAACATAGTACCTAGTTCGGCCACTATGTCGCCTCGATCGTTGCGACGGTCCTGCCGCCTGGATATTAAGTCGGCGTAACTTGAACTTAATTTTTCCATAAGAGCTTGCCCTCCCTGGAGCCAACACACTACCCAGCCAACAACACCACACCAACAACCATAGATATTTTGTTGAACAAGAATATTAGAGAAATATCAAAAATACAGGTAATACATGAATTAAACTCCGATCACTATCCAATACACTTCAATATTGGGAAACAGAGGCTACAACAAACACACAAGGTTGTATACGATTATAAAAACACAGACTGGAATAAATTTAGAACACAATTAAATAATGTAATACAAATTAACAACAAAATTACAAACTCACAAGATATAGACAAGGAAGTACAAAAACTGACGCTAGACATACAAGAGACAATTAAAAAATTAGTACAAAAGAAAACAGTGAATCCAACAAAAGACAAACTACCAATACAAATAACTGACTTAATCAGAGACAGAAATAAGGAACGACGTAAATGGCAAACAACAAGATGTATCGTGAGTAAGAATAATTTTAAACAGAAAACAGTGTTAATAAGACAATTAATTAATAAATACAGAAATGAATTATGGAATAAAAAGTTACAAACATTGTCCCCTAAGGATAACACACTTTGGAAGGTAAACAAATTATTAAAAAAGCAGCATACCATAATGCCACCACTAGAACAAAATGCAACAACAGCAATGACAGATACAGAAAAAGCCAATATGATTGCAACACAGTTTGAGCAAGTACACAAAATAAACACTACACAAAACACAGACAAACAAAAACAAATAATTACAGATGTAGAAAGTCTACTAAATACAAAAAAGGAAAAGCCTGAAGAAACAAAGAAATATCTCACAAACCCTAAAGAAATAAGAGAATTTATTAGAAAGCTTCCACTATATAAAGCACCAGGACCTGATGAAATTCAAAACATAATTCTAAAAAATCTTGACAGAAAAGCAATAGTACAAATAACGTATATTATAAATGCAATAATAAAACATACATACTTCCCTAAGAACTGGAAAATAAGTAACATAATACCAATACTGAAACCTATTTAAATTAGCCACGCACCCAAATAGTTACAGACCGATAAGCTTACTTCCAACATTAGGTAAATTGACAGAAAAAATCATTCTAAAACGAATGAAGCAATTTGAACTGAAGAATCAAATCACAGTAGATCAACAATTTGGATTCCGACAGAAACACAGCACTGTGCAGCAAGTTGTAAGGCTAGTCAATGACATAAGCATGAACTTTAACAAAAATAATGTCACTGTTATGGTCTTATTAGATATGGAAAAAGCATTCGACAAAGTGTGGATCGATGGACTGATCTATAAAATGTATCAATACAAATACCCAGTCACAATCATAAAATTAATACACTCATATATTAGTGAAAGGTCATTCAGAGTAGTAATAAACAAAGCACAGTCAATTCAGAAACAAATAAGTGCGGGAGTACCACAGGGCTCAATTCTGGGTCCAATATTATTCAATATATACCTCAATGATCTGCCAATATTCCCCAAGACTAAAACTGCTCTCTTCGCTGATGATACTGCTATATATACTCATTCATTCAGTGCGGTGGTAGCTGCTAAACAATTACAAATCCATATAAACATGCTAGAAAGCTATTACAAAGAATGGAAAATTTCATTAAATACATAAAAAACAGAAGCAATAATATTCACAAGAAAATTCACAAATTCAAAAATAATCAAACCCATAAAAATATATGGACAACAAATTGAAAAGAAATATAAAGTCAAATATCTAGGGGTAACTTTGGACACAAGACTGACATACAAAGCCCACATAAAAAGTGTATTACAAAAGACATATGGAGCTATGAGAAATCTATACTCCATAATGATTAAAAACTCCAAACTAAGTAGTCATAATAAACGACTGTTGAGTTGCACCGTTTGATCGAATTTTCAAAGGCCAACTTGTGTATCGCACAAAGATGACGTGCCTATCTATAGTGATACTCGAAGGACCACCCTTTTAAATGACCGTGAAAAGGGACACGAAATGTAGACTGGTTCAGTAATCAAAACAAGAAGTTGTATTTAAAAAACTTTACAACGAAAACTTAACAAGTTGTGCGAGGTCTAAGATGTGTTTTTATGTATTTTTCCACTACGGACTCTAAGTTCTGTGTGTGTGCTCACTACGCTTTCTAGAATGTGTCTGCCTTGATGTGTTTTGCCAAACTCCGCCGAAACTGAGGAGCTTCCCTCTCTTGGTGATTTTTCGGAAAATCCAGTTTTCTGTAGACAGGGTAGGAGACTTTGGAATATTCAACTATTGGCTAATGAAAATGTCTCCACCCCGCCTACAGACCAAGAGAGGGAGTGATTTTCTGTGACCTGGTGGTCGGCAGATGTTCGTTGTCGCCGTTCGACAATTTTACTAATTTTCGTTAGGGTCTCTGGCAGGCACGTTTTATGGCATAATCCCTTCGCGGGCATGTGAAAACGTTGAATCTATGCCTGACCAGAGCCCTAACGGTAGATGGTACGATTTTTCTGAACATCTGCTTTCCACCAGGTATTTCGATTCTAGGTGTTCTATTTATTGTCTTAACAACGACTGATATACACAATGATAATAAGACCAATTGTATTATATGCAAACCCAGTCTGGTGCAGCGCAGCACCCACCAATATGAAAACGCTGCAAATTTTTCAAAACAAATGTCTAAGATTAATATTAAATGCAGACAGATACACAAACATAGAAAAACTACACAAAGATAGTAACATACAATATATACAAAACTACATAAAGGTGCTGTCACAAAAATTTTACAAAGAACAACTAAAATACAACAAATTAACAGATAAAATAACGAATATTAAAAGTCATAATTCTACAATTAAATTAAAACACAAGCTACCATATCAAACACTACCTATATTTCAAGAATAGAAAGGAAATATAACATGCAGCCATTAAGCTACAAGTATAAAGATTACAAACAGCCAGGTAGAACTACAAGACCTAATCAATCAAAATGTAGGTTTTTTAATAAGATAACTATTTTTCCTACTGCTATTTTTATATTAAAGCATAGTAACTAGATTAAAACCAGATCTGAACGAGCACAAGATACCAAAGACTGAGTAAAGTAACTAAGTTCCTACACTAGTATAAAGGGGCAGGTTAAGCGATTAGGCAGGGACTGCTAAGTTTAAGGCATAGAAATAAGCGATGACAGATATATTGAGTACTTCTGTATTTTATATTAGATATATTAGTATATAGGTATAGTTGTTCCAATGTACATTGTTATCCACTGTAAAATTATATGAATAATTTTCACTCGAACCTCCGTGGTGGTAAGACGTGGTCATCCCTTAGCGCAAGAAGCCCACACGTGTCTTTAACGCCCCTAAACCAGTGAAAAACCAGCAAAGGTTTACGGCTCAGCGATAATATTCAGGAAAAAAATTTTCTTTTTTTCCCCTTAGTTTGTGCACACCAAGTGAATAGTCATTATTTTCGTTTTATTTTAAATAAAAAAAATGGTGGGTTCTCAGCCGATATCGGGGGTTACCCCCCCCCCCCCGAGTGAAAGTGACGAAAGTGCGGAAGTTATTTCAATAAATTGATGTATGAATAACAAAGAGTTATCTCAACGTCCATTAGATTCTGTGATAAATGTGTCGCAGAAATTGCTCAGTTGTGAAGGTCCCCACAACACCAGAAACGTCGTGCCAAAAATCGTGGAAAATTTTACCATGTTAAACTCAGACAGCCGATAGATCACAAGAAGAGTCTTAAGAAATATTCTCAAAGACGAGAATAATGTAAAAAGACTTAATCCAGCACCAAGACTAATAAAAAGAAAATCAAAGCAATCTTCGACACATGCCGAGGAACCCAAGGATGAAGATATGAAAAACAAAAACATCAAAAAGATTAACCACCACCAACCCGAAGTCAACAAACAAACCATCAACGAAGTAAGCATGAAACCGTCTTATGAGGAACTCTTACAAACAATACAAGAGCTCAAAAATACAATCCAAAGACTTTCTCAACATGCCGAAGAGAAGAAAAATTCACAAAATCAAGGTAATCATAAAAATCTTGCCAGCAACCTGAAAAAATATTACTCAGAAACAGATTCAGTGTACTGGAAAGTGAATTCATCGTTAACGATAAAAAAGAAATTGAGGAACCCCAGGCAAGCCACTACGCAGGTAGAAGTACAGAAAGGTCTGAAACAATAGCCAGGCCTGCGCCTCCACCATCACAGCTGACCCGCACATGGCAGGAAGGCAACAAAAACTCCGACGCATTCCCGCCGCTACCATCTACTAACAGGAAAAGGGCAAGAACGGCCCTGGACAATGAAGCGACATCCTTTAAACCGTCTTCCACCAAACCTCCGCCGATAAATATTATTCACCCTTCGGCTAAAAACACAATCGACTTAATTAAAAAAGAAGGTAATATTAACAACTTCTTCGTTAAAAAGTTATCGAACAATAAACATCTTTTACATACACAAAACTTAGACGACCACGAAAAAACTTGCTTGTTACTCAAAATAAATAATATTAATTTCTTTACATATACTCCGAAATCGATTAAACCCATTACAGTCCTACTAAAAAATTGAGAAGGAGATTTTGACACCGCCGAAATATTAGAGAGCTGAAAAGTTTATCTATAGATAAATTACAATTTACAGCCGTAAACAAGTTCAACACCAAACGCTCGATTAAAAAGAATGTAACTCTACCAATTTTTTTAGTGCAATTTTCTCCGGAAAGCAAAATCGAAAATCTAAAAAAAATAAGACTCCTTTTACACTCGGTAGTTTCATGGGAAAAAACTGAACAAAAAAGATCTGATGCAATGTAAAAGATGCCAACGCATAGGGCACGTAACATCTAATTGTAATTTAGAATATAGGTGTGTTAAATGCGACATTAAACACAATCCAGGAGAGTGCAAATTACCCCCACTGAATCACAACGACAGAAATTCTGACACCACGAAACCCTTCTGCATTAACTGCAACAACTTCGGCCACCCAGCCTCTTATAGAGGATGCCCGGCAATTACTGTAATTAAACAGAAAATCGAACAACGGAAAGAATACTTGGCCATACAAAGAGAAAAAAAAACTAATTAGCATTAACAATTATGTCACCCCTCATAAATCTTACAGATCCATGGTAAATAACAAAAAAGTAAACCCTCAACAAACAATAAGCAACACTCAAAACAATATCAATTCAACTAGTAACATTACACAGACATTAAACAATTCAACCCTCCCAACTAATATAATTGACGAAATAATAAATAGAATAACACAAACAATTAACGGTCAACTCTCTAAAATAATTAAACAAGTCTGAGACAGTTCACCACCCAGATGACAACCATTGCTTCGCTAGAGCGACACGAAGGGCGTGAGTGTGTCGGTGAGTGAATCGTGACAGTGTGCGTGACAAACAAACGCAACGGTCGGGTATACAAACAAAAGAGGCGTGATTCGCAAATTTTGAACTATACAGAAAACGATTGGCGAAGGGCGTGAGACCATGTAGTATAAAAGGCGCGCCGAAAACCGGACCGTAACACTTATTAATTTTACCTCGTTGTTGCTTGAGGATACCGCAAGGAGAAGCCCCGTGAATAGTTAGACTTATGCTTTATGTACAGTTAATCTAAGATAGAATAGGCGGAGTGGGCAAATGCGTGGTGATCGAGTGCAAGTGAGAGTAATTCCTTTTCCCAAAACCTACACTTTCCATTTTCCCAGAGACACGGAAGTAACCCCACGGCATTGCGCCCGTGGACTATCTCGAATGTCATCCTTCGCTCCTTGAGGAGTAACCCCCGGTCATTGCGCACCGGGACTATCTTTAAAAGGGCAGTCCTCCTCAACAGGAGTAACCCCACGGCATTGCGCCCGTGGACTATCTCCTTTGAGGCATCCTCCACCTTGCAAAAACATCCTAAATAACCCAGGCATATTTTCCAATTTTCCCAAAGACACGGAAGTAACCCCACGGCATTGCGCCCGTGGACTATCTCGAGTGTCATCCTTCGCTCCTTGAGGAGTAACCCCCGGTCATTGCGCACCGGGACTATCTCCGAGAGGATATTCCTCCCCAACAGGAGTAACCCCACGGCATTGCGCCCGTGCACTATCTCCTTTGGGGCATCCCGTACCCGAAAGCACCCAAAACGCACCCATCCTAAAAAGAGTAGCGGCCAGCATTACGACTAGACCGTGATCTCTTCCTTGACTCCGATATCCTACCAATACTCAAGAGTGCATGAGACGCGAAAACGAATATAGAAATAATAGCGAGGCATTGAAAGCCGTAATAGGATTAAGACGAGTGTGAGAGAGAGACCGTGACGACGTGTGTGAGAAGAAGAGCGAGAGTTAATGTAAACACGAGAACGATCAGCTGTGCGAGCAAATGTGTGTGTGCGTGAGAGAGTCCGCGATTAGGTTTAAATAGATAGATTAGGATAATTTTTGTAGATACATCAGTATAGCGTAGGAAATTAGATTTAAGGCGATAGGTTACAATTATAACACCGCGGAATGTATGGAAGGATGCGTGTTAGCTTAGGGATAACGATTTTATATGTATTTAGCTGGTAAGAGTAAATGAATAAATTATAAGTTTGACCAAGATAAGTTTCCCAATTCTTTATCGGCCTGCCCCGAAGCTAGCAAAAAGTAAGGTCCGTCTCGAGGATAGGGGTATAAAAGGGGATGAACCGTTACAAGTCTCCGAAAATTCGGAAAAAATTAACCTTATATCAGATACTTTTGGACTATCATCTAACCCAGATGATTAATAACTCTAACAATTCGAAAATATCACTCAGCCAATTAAAAATAGCCTTAATTAATGTAAATTCAATTATCACCAACGAAAGAAGGGTCACCCTCCTGGATTTTGTTAACTCACAGCTACCGGGCATAGTTTTACTCTGCGAAACGAAGCTAAATTATAAGCACAAAATCAATTTTGAAAAATTTAACATAATTAGGACTGACAGGTTCAATGCAAAACAAGGTGGGGGTACCGCTATCATGATCAGAAATGACATAAAATTTAAAGTCATAAAATTAAACCAACCAACAAATACTCCATTAATAGAAACTACAATAATCGAAATTAAGCTACAGAACAACAAAAAACTTTTATGCATCGCCGCATACGCCACAGGTAATCACAAAAAAGAATTTATGACAGACCTAAAAAGTTTATTCGAGACCTTAGATTTAAACAATTTAAATAACTACTACCTCATCGCCGGAGACTTCAATGCCAAACACAGCTCATGGGGTAACACAATTGAAAACTATAGAGGGGGGGGGGGGGCACTTTACAGATGGTACCAAGAAAACGAAATAACCTACAAATGTTTATTATTAAGCACAGCCATCCCATCGTTCCCAAAAAGCGCAGCCTTTCTTGACCTATGCCTGGTGGATAAGAGAATTGAATTTCACAACCTAATCAATAATCACCTCATTGACACTCTGGATTACGACAGCGACCATAGAGCCCTAATGATGCAAATTTCTGTCAATAGTACCGAATCATTATTATTAGACGCTCAATTACCGTCAGAAAAATTCAATTTTAACAAAGCCGATTGAAACAAATTTAAAGAATACTTATCTCAGGACAACAATTTCGATTTACCAAACGACAGAAACTTAACCTCAAATGAAATTGACAAATATATAGAGGAAATTAACGTACACATTACCGAAGCGATAAAAAACTCGGTCCCGCGTATTAATTCAAACTTTAACACAACAGACAGATACATCACCCCAAAAATTAAAAATCTAAGGAAAAAGAAATGCTGCGTATTAACACAGATTAACAACATCTCAAAAATCCAAAACTACTCACCACAAAACGAAAACATTCTAAATGCATTAAAAAAAATATTAAAGTCCATCAGATATAAATTAAAACAAGCTTGCCAGGAATCCGTGAGTAACTACTGGAAGCAAGAAAGTTCCAAAATATCTCTAAAAAACAATAGGCAACTCTTCCCTAAAATCAATAGTATATTTAGACCAAAAGACAGAAATAATATTGAAACATTGAAGATCCCATCCTCTCAATCAAACTTTCTCAAAAACACACAATAAATCCAAACACAGTAAAAACAGACGCGAACAACAATATCATAATCTCACAAAATGTCAGATACACAAGACAAATTAAATATTTTAGGTACATATTTGGAAACAGTCCATACTCAAAACCTCGGAATGGGAAGAGACCAACTCTCAAACATTATAGAACACAAAATTAACAATTTAAAAGCTGAAATCAACCTAGATAAGCTTAACAACATCACCATATGTAAATTCTCCGCATCAAATACTGCCGACAACCCTAACGAAAACCTCATCCCTCCTAACTACTTCACCTCAACATTTAAACTCCACACTATTTTCAAACAGTTAAATAATAAAAAATCATCAGTTTTGATGAAATTCCAAACATTGCTCTGAAACAATTACCTGCGCGATATATTTACTACTACTCAATCCTTTTTAACAATTGCCTTAACCTAAGCTACTTCCCTTCAATTTGGAAAATCGCAAAATTAATAACCATAAAGAAAAAAGACAAAGACGGCAGCTTGCCTGCAAGTTACAGGCCAATCAGCCTACTCCCAAACTTCAGTAAGGTGTACGAAATAATTATTAATAAAGCCATAGATTCTTTCTGTACCGAAAACAACGTAATTCCAGAGTGTCAATTTGGATTCAGATTTAAACATTCAACCGTTCACGCAATCACAAAATTCGTATCTGATATATGCTGGGCGAGAAATGCTGGCGACTGCGTGGGAGCTGTCTTTATCGACCTTGAGAAAGCCTTCGACACTGTGTGGCTTGACGGTCTCTTCTTCAAACTACTAAAGAACAGCTTTCCGCCGCACCTAATTAAAACCATCTGGTCTATGCTACACGACAAAAAATTCATTGTTACTGACCACCATGAAAAGTCTCACTCGACGTTTGAAATCAAAAACGGCTTACAACAGGGGACAGTGAACTCCCCCATCTTGTTTAGCATCTATATAAGCGATCTACTTAAATTGTTTAACTTAAATAAAGGCAACAACCGCTCTGCCATAGCATTCGCGGACGACCTGTTATTATACAGGGTGTCCCAAAATTATGCGACAAGCGGGAACAAGCAGATTGTTTATAACAAAAGAAATCGAAAATTCTTTTACCTTTTTTTGATTTGAAGCCCCGTTTTGGAGATACAAGCTTCCAAAATATCGTGGTCTGACTTCCGGCCCGCGCGGTTCGAACATCAGCTGGAGGCATATATGCGAGAAAAGTATAGACGAGCGGTTAGCGGGGCAAATACCACAATATGTGAGGCATATCAACGAAGGTTACAACTGATTACAAGATATAAAACAATTAAAAACACAAAAATTAACGAAAACCAACCAACTCCACCAGATATGGGAAGTAAAAGACAATTTCCAGGATTACCGAAGAAAACAAACATCACTAATCTGTTACGTCATGACTAAGTGTCACTCCTCGAGCTTACGGTAACGGTGCGGCTACGAATTGTTTCACGATAGTCGAGACTTTTGCCCCCTTTTGAGTCAATGGTCAGACCAATTTACTCGGGATAGGGCTGAGTCGTATTATGATCGAAAGGTGATGATGAAAAGATGAAGAAGGTTGTGGTAGAGGTGAGGTCTGGCTAATTAATAGTTGATACTGATTAAAATCTTCTTCAAACTTGTATTTAAGTTCACTGACACTGACATTGCACAATTTTGTTACACTGTATCTCGGGTTTTGTAAGTTACACTCGGAACACATTTAACATTTCAACTGGAAGGCCTGTGAGTTCTTTTAGTCTCTGGGTTAAGGGAAATATGATAAGTCTCACCGCATCTTCCCTACTTGAGTCCACACAAGATTCACCAGGCGCTATCCCGCCCCTTGATTACTCTCTATATGGACTTCTTCGTTCCGATCCGGATTAGACGTTGAAGGGATTCCCGTGAATCTTAGTTACTTTCTGATGCAACTGTTGTTGTTCAACGCTCACCCGCGTTCAAACTACTCACTTGATCAGATTTTACTTTGATTCAACGTAAGGTTGAGGTTGTAGGTTATTTGGAATTGTTCTGGATCAGGATTTTGGAATAATGACTTTGAAGTAACGAACATCGGCACTTCGCTGACTGACTAACTTTTTCTAACTACACACTTCTTGTCCAGATTTCTAACTCTCACTAACTCTGTCTCTCATTAACTGCCTTTCTACTCTGACTGACTTCCTTCACTGGATTTCTAACTAACTGCCTTCCTTTACTGGATTTCTAACTAACTAACTGCACTCCGTGGCGGAGGGCACCATTATATATACAGGATTTTGGGCCCTCCCACTACGTCGGTTTCTAACGGTTTTTGGAAAACAATGAAGCCCTGGTCCAGCATCCAAATACCCTTATCGAGAATGCACTCGAAAAGTGATCTATCTAACTTTCCCTTTCAAGTGTCTCTTGAACAGGACGGGGTCTGGTGCCAGATGTATATTTTCTCGTGGACAAGGTCTTCATTGTATCTGACGCTATCTGTTATTTTGAACTATCTAATCTTAAGAATTTTAGAGTTTACATTCACGACGGCTTGATTAGATTTATGTGTTTATTTCTATATTATTTATCAGTCTCGACCAGGACGATCACAGTGTTCTTTCTTCAAGGAATTTATTAGTTTTTCAAGTGCGTCGTCCTGGCGTCGAACTGAAAAAAAAGGCGTTTAGACGCGGTGACGTAACAAATCCATGGACCAAAAACACCGAATCAAATAGCAATACTCAAACCCAACAATTTGCCAGACCGTTGACTTCTCCACATATGGAGCAGCAGGCGACTACAAGAGAAGAAATAGGAGGAATTCCGGAATTTCTAATCCTTGTAAGAGAAATGAAGGAATTAATTAATGAATTGAATATCACAGATATGTTAAAAGCAGTACAAAATTGAAGAATGCTAGTACTTAGATGCAAATCTCAAACAGAAAAATTTGAAACCTTTTACAACTTTTGCCAAACATTAGAGATGACATAAATGAAATAAGGATATGTAGCTGGAACGCATTCGGCATAAGAAACAAGATAGGAGAGCTAGTGCAATTTCTCAATAAGTTTAAAATAGATTTAATGTTAATTAATGAAACAAAACTAGTAGCTAATGATAAGTTAAAAGTAAGAAATTACACCATAATTAGAAAAGACAGATTAAATGCAGCTGGAGGTGTAGCTGTACTCATTCGAAATGGAATACCGTATAAAATAATACAAACATTGAGCATATTTGTATACAAATCCAAAATAAAATACACATAGTTGCCGCATATAACAAACCATCTAACAAATTTTCTATCAAAGAAATTAGAGACATATTAAATATAGCAGAAAAGATAATGCTAGTGGGAGATCTAAACGCGAGGCACAAAATATGGAACTGCCATGTGAATAATAGAAATGGCGTAACACTGAATGAATGTGTGAACAGAGATAACTATGTCATCATGCACCCAAATGAGCCAACACACACCTATGTGAACTTGGCACCCGACTTTAAAATTTTTTTATTTTCTCGACGGGGTCTGTTTTAGCATCGTTTGTACCCGTTTGTACCCGTTTGTACCAAGTTTTTTTTCGTTTGTACCCTTACGGTTTTCGAAAAAAAAATGGGGTCAAAAAATGGCCAGCACCCCACTTTGAGATATTTGAATTCTGTAAACGGGGTTTGATTCCTTGTCGTTTGTACCACTTTTCATTTTTTTTGTATATCAAAGGGGGTGGAAGTACGGAATTTTCAAAATTCGTCAAGGGGTAACTTTCCTATTTTTCAAGATATCTGAATTCTGTAAACGGGGCATGATTCAGCATCGTTTGTACCACTTTTCATTTTTTTTTTTTATCAAAGGGGGTGGAAGTACGGAATTTTCAAAATTCGTCAAGGGGTAACTTTCCTATTTTTCAAGATATCTGAATTCTGTAAACGGGGCATGATTCAGCATCGTTTGTACTTGATTGTACCACTTTTCGTTTCGTTTGTACCTGGAAGGGGGTGGAAATACGGAATTTTCAAAATTCGTCAAGGGGTAACTTTACTATTTTTCAAGAAATTACAAATCTGTAAACGGGGACTGATCCAGCATCGTTTGTACTTTATTTTACCATCGAAATTTTCGTTTGAACCTTAAAGGAATAGGAGTTAGAGCGAAATCGGTGTTTCCGGACATTTAACAGTTAATAACTTTTTTGTTTATTAATATTTTTTCAATATTCCTACGCGGATCTCTTAAGAATAGTTCCCTATCGTTTGTACCTTCAATATTTTCGTTTGTACCTTAAAGGAATAAGAGTTAGAGAGAAGTAAAGTAGAAGTTAGAGCGAAATCGGTGTTTCCAGACATTTAACAGTCAACAACTTTTTTGTTTATTAATATTTTTTCAATATTCCAACGTGGATCTCTTAAGAATGGTTTCCTATCGTTTGTACCTTCAATATTTTCGTTTGTACCTTAAAGGAATAGGAGTTAGAGCGAAATAAAGTAGAAGTTAGAGCGAAATCGAGGTTTCCGGACATTTAACAGTTAATAACTTTTTTGTTTATTAATATTTTTTCATTTTTCCAACGCGGATCTCTCAAAGATAGTTTCCTATCGTTTGTACCTTCAATATTTTCGTTTGTACCTTAAAGGAATAGGAGTTAGAGCGAAATCGGTGTTTCCGGACAATTAACAGTTAATAACTTTTTTGTTTATTAATATTTTTTCATTTTTCCAACGCCGATCTCTTAAGAATAGTTCCCTATCGTTTGTACCTTCAATATTTTCGATTGTACCTTAAAGAAATAGGAGTTAGAGCGAAATCGGTGTTTCCGGACATTTAACAGTTAATAACTTTTTTGTTTATTTATATTTTTTCAATTTCCCAACGCGGATGTCTTAAGAATAGTTCCCTATCGTTTATACCTTCAATATTTTCGTTTGTACCTTAAAGGAATAGGAATTAGAGAGAAGTAAAGTAGAAGTTAGAGCGAAATCGATGTTTCCGGACATTTAACAGTTAATAACTTTTTTGTTTATTAATATTTTTTCAATTTTCCAACGCGGATCTCTCAAGAATAGTTCCCTATCCTTTGTACCTTCAATATTTTCGTTTGTACAATCAACCGCAAAAATGGTTTCACGGCGGGGCGGTACGGGGTGCGCACGGGTACGCACAACTACTAATGCTTGCTTCACGTCCGTGAGTTTCGCCCCCTCTATTTCGTTTCTCTCTCTGACGTGTGTCTCGGCATAAACCAAGTGACAAGGACTACTTCGTCTCTTTCTTTTCGTCGCTCCGTCGCACTCGGCCGGCACACGGATACGGCCAGGCATGTGTGAGAGCGCAATCCTCATTTGAGGCAACCATCAAATGCGGATTTCGCCAGGGTCCGAATTTTTCTCGCATAAGAGCCTCTCTTTCTTTCCTTCTGTCTGTCGCGCTCGCACTCCGCGGCTCACAGACGATGGCCGAGCTCAGATGTGTTGGTGCGCCTTCGTCGAGCGCGGCGGTTCATTCGTGTTTATCGAGACATTTTGAATTATTTTATCCGATATTTATTATTTATTTGCAATTCTTGATACCATAGTCTCGCTGAGTATTAAATGAATTGCAATAGAATGATAATTACATGTTTCCTAATTATTTATTTCTCGTTATATTCTCTGGATGAAATATTTGGCGAATAAAATGACAAATTTCAGTTTAAAGGATCTAAAAAAAAGTACTTTTTAGAGTATTTTTAAACGGAATAAAAAATATATTACGAAAACGCATTATTTTTTCTTATTGACACATTTAAACTGGAATTTGTCATTTTAAGAAATTGCAATACCGTGCAAACACCGATCAGGAAAAAATACATTTTCGCCGCGGAGAGCGGTGGTATCGCTTGCTATGCACGGTATCACCCTTATGTGAATAATACTATAGCGGTAGTTGGCGAAGCGGTAAAGCGTTCGTTTCCTAACGTGAGGGTCCCGGTTTCGAGTCCCTGTTTAAACTTAATTTTTTTATTTTTTATTTTACTTTCCAATTATTAGCCCTTTGCATTCCGCACTTCTAGTTTTCCTCTTATTATGGTGCAAACCATTTTGGCGTAAGTTCAACCGTTTTGAGACACGAGCGTTTCAAATTTTCGCAAGCCATTTTCGCATAGAAGTGAAACGCTAAGAATTTTTTAAATATTTTTCCCGTGATCAGCACACGCGAAAACATAATACCATAATTCCATCTTGTGATATGAAATTTCAAAGTTGAACAAAATTTGAATGGACTACTACGATAAATAAATAAATATGGCATAGATTTCGCCAAATAATTCATCCAGGGAATATAACGTGAAATAAATAATTAGGAAACATGTAATTATCATTCTATTGCAATTCATTTAATACTCAGCGAGACTATGGTATCAAGAATTGCAAATAAATAATAAATATCGGATAAAATAATTCAAAATGTCTCGATAAACACGAATGAACCGCCGCGCTCGACGAAGGCGCACCAACACATCTGAGCTCGGCCATCGTCAGTGAGCCGCGGAGTGCGAGCGCGACAGACAGAAGGAAGAAAAGAGAGGCTCTTATGCGAGAAAAATTCGGACGGTGTCGAAATCCGCATTTGATGGTTGCCTCAAATGACGATCGCGCTCTCACACATGCCTGGCCGTATCTGTGTGCCGGCCGAGTGCGACGGAGCGACGAAAAGAAAGAGACGAAGTAGTCCTTGTCACTTGTTTTATGCCGAGACACACGTCAGAGAGAGAAACGAAATATTAGAAAGAGAGGGGACGAAACTCACGGACGTGAAGCAAGCATTAGTAGTTGTGCGTACCCGCGCGCACCCCGTACCCCCCCCCCCCCCCGTGAAACCATTTTTGCGGTTGATTGTACCTTAAAAGAAATAGGAGTTAGAGCGAAATCGGTGTTTCCGGACATTTAACAGTTAATAACTTTTTTGTTTATTAATATTTTTTCAATTTTCCAACGCGGATCTCTCAAGAATAGTTCCCTATCGTTTGTACCTTCAATATTTTCGTTTGTACCTTATAGGAATAGGAGTTAGAGCGAAATCGGTGTTTCCGGATATTTAACAGTTAATACCTTTTTTGTTTATTAATATTTTTTCAATTTTCCAACGCGGATCTCTTAAGAATAGTTCCCACCCGATTGTACCTTCAATATTATCGTTTGTACCTCAATGCGATGGGAAGTAGATAATTTTGCAAATCGATAAATGGTAATTCCGAAATTTTTGAAATTGTTTAAATTATACGAACTGGACATACTACTAGTAGAATTCCATTATACACATTTTGTTTATGGGCTCAAATGTAAAGTACCCGACAATAATTATTACGCATGATTTGCTGAAAATTATCCCCTCCCGGATCGCTCGCTTCTTTATCGCGTCATAGACGAGGATGGAAAATAGTGTGTGTGCGCGAGAGAGAACGAGAAAAAACAGGGCGGGCCCTATCTGGGTCGGTAATGTCGGTATTTTCAGACGACCGTGGCTAGGGGCGGGGGGCGAAGAAGGGGCTTGAAAACGCGTAATTCTATTATAATTTTGCCACTAGCGGGGGCAATAAAAGAATACCCCTAGGGTAGGCCCTGCCAGTCGTAAAAGGCGACCTAAAGGGTTGGTGCAGCCTATGGGCCCCCGGGATGGCCGTCTCCGCCCGGGGGGTCAAGTCTACTTCGCCCGTGAGGGTGGGGTTGCATCTCGCTCGAAGTAGGCGGCAGGCTAGTATGCGGGCCTGTTTCGAACGCAAGCGGGAAGCTGAGGGATCTGCAGCCGACGCAAAGGACCGTCTGCAATGACGTAAAAACGAAAAATGCATTTAATGCATAATGGCAGGACTCCGATCGTGGCGGATAGCACACGCACTTACACAGAACAATTCGCACTGGGGACTGACCACCCCCAGATGCAGGATTTTGATGAAAAGGAGAAACTTCGCTTCTCTCCCTTCACTTCACTATCCTTGCCCCGCTATTCTCTACTCTCTATCATTCCGTTCCTGAGGAAGCGGAGGAAGACGTGTCGATTAAACGGAGCAGGCGGGACCCTGGCGTCGGTAAATGCCACGACTAAAAAGACACGCAAAGAAAAGAAAGACTGCCGCAGGTTTCTTGGCCTACCGGCAGCTACCACTCAGGCTGCAAATAAGTAATTGAGTACATGGGGCCAGGCGAATCCGAGCCCCTCCGCTTCGGCGGAGTGCCTGGATTGGGTTGGACTCTGTGTGGCAGATAGTTTACATAACACGGAAGGGGGTTCGCCCTACGGATCGTGAGGCTTGCACGAGGACCGT
Organism: Mimumesa dahlbomi; assembly: GCA_917499265.3. NCBI lineage: Eukaryota > Metazoa > Arthropoda > Insecta > Hymenoptera > Crabronidae > Mimumesa > Mimumesa dahlbomi. Next base: position 19,516,785 of record OU824114.1, on the reverse strand, counting down.
GAGCCTGGACTGTAGATGGGGTCGGCGCTCCCGGCTTGCGGAGTCTCCAGCAGCGTGGCCGCCTGTGACCGGGTAATAGAGGCGAGGGACAGGTCTGGGTGAACAAGTTCTCCAGACGTCACAGCGCGCGTAGCCTGGCTGAGTGACCGCCCGGGACAACGTAACCGAGGCTTGCGGAGTCACCTTGCGTGACCGCCCTCGGCACGTTGAGCCGGCGTCTTGTGCGGAGGTTAGTCGCTCCGCACGCGTATGCCCGATGGGCGAGGTAGCGGGACCCATAGGCTTCGAGCATATGGGTTGAATACTAAATTCTATTATAATAAAATTTGTACCCTCCCCATTAACCAGCTTTTACCATCATCCTCCATCGCGCGGTTGTAAATCCTGTATATCCTGTGTCTTCCAGACCGTGCGGATCCAACGTTCAGCGGCGGTGGAAGGCGTTGTTCGCGTATGCATTAATTACGGACACTGCACGTACACTTCACAAACACTGTATGCACGTCTCACAAACACTGTGTGTACACTGTAATCCAGAAAGGGCGCGCCTACGCGAAATCGCGAGAAATAGCTAATAATATCACGAAACTTTTATGTACGAATTGAATAGAAGCGTTCGCAGGCGAGTTGGACGGAAGACTGAATTCTTCCTTTGTTCCTATTAGCTCGTCAGACGTTCGAAGCTGACGTCAGAGTCAACGGTCCTTCTTTGTGAAGTATCGAATGTCCAATATATACAATGTCCTCGTCCATGAGACTGCGATAAGATGGTGTGCGGATGTAAAGTGGGCTGTATGGCCGTGTTTTCTGCGTCGAAAATAATTTTCCACAATAGTATGCAGAATTAAGAAACGTCTATAACGATTGTTACACTTACTTCTTATTTATTTCTGTTATTACGTGACGATGCAATCGTTAATTTTTCCACGCAAATAGTCGTAGCTTAAATTGTGATATAATATTACGAAAAATATGCATGCATTTCTAAGATGATGTGTTTCATTGACCCTTTATTTACTGTAGGCGCCAATGGGCGCCGGATTTTGCAACTCTGGTAGTGCAGGCGCCAATGAGCGCTGGACTTACTTTCCTAGGCTGGTAGTGTCGGCGCCAATGGGCGTGTCCGGATCAAATTTCGCCTGCTGCTTATGGTAATGTAGGCCTACAGTGGTAATGTAGATTACCTATTACGATTAACCTATTTTGGATCACTACCACGAGAGGCGTCTGTAGGAGCTCGGGAAATTTTATCGATCAAAATTGAAATAAATCTTACGTGAAACGGACGTACGTGAATGTGCCCTAACAATTTGAAGCAGAATATTAATAAGTAAATAATATTGCTTTAACGTAATGGAATTCAGTGTTTTGAATACTTTAATATATTTCGTCAAAAATGTGTTACGTCAAAGTCTGCCGTCGTAATGCTTATCGACCGCTAGCCTGATAATCGTGTTTTCGATTGGCAACGCTTATCGACTGCTAGCCTATTAATCGGCTTTCGATGTCCCACTCTACAGAATTATTAACACAGCTGTCCGCACGTCTAATCTAGATTTTTTTGTGTCGCGCCGGTGGAACACGCAATATTAACTTTCGTTCTACAGTTTTTAATACCATAATAGAGTCATTGGCGCTTACGCGATAATTTCCGCATGACACCAACGTGGAGCCACCGGCACTTGCCTGATAGTTTCGCATGGCACCAACGTGGAGCCACCGGAACTGGCCCAATGATTTGCGTATGGCACCACCGCGGAGCCCCCGACACTTGCCCGATAGTTTTCGCAGTGACGAGAGATAGGATACCCCTTGCACCCTATGGGGGTCCGTGTCACGACACTGAATTACCGACGCGTTGAAATTTCCGGGGATTTACAGCGCCTCCTTGAAGAAAAATGAAAATTATTGGGACTAAGAGTGTATCGAAAATTCAGAAGATGGCAATACACGCCTCCGCCATTCTTGAAGTTGGTTTAAAAGCCCACACGTTGACGACGTTGCCAAGTCTAAGGGGTTTTCGTATTTGGCAACATTGGTTCGAATTCTAGATTCTGCCCTCGCGGTCGTAAATGAATTTCGAGTATCGTATTTGTATTTTTATTCACGAAAGTTTTATCAACATATTCGTGACGTTCTTCTGGTTAAAATGATACCAAACACTATAACATTACCCGGTTTTTACATAATTCTAATAAATTTTAAATGATTCTAATTGTGACACGTTTGGTATCATTTTAATCAGAAGAACCTCGCCAACGTGTTGATATCTGCACGTGGAAAAGTTAGCGATGGACGACGAATTTGGTCCCATGAGACTGTTCGTACAATTTAATTATTCTTCTGCTTGAAATCACGTCGAACACGGTTCGCAGATAGGAAGTTTGGAAAGCAGTCATATGACTCCGCAGGACTGGAATGTCTTAAGAGGTTTCGAATCTGTAAACAGTTTGGGATGAACAAAGCATGGTGGTCCCTACGACTCTGTCGCAGGGCCGACGCGACGCGGGTTCTGCGCGTTCGCCGGGACCCGGCCCCGCGATCTGGGAAAGCTCATCAGACAATTTGCAAGATCCTACAAATAACGTTAACTACGCCAGTAACAGTGGCTTCAGCTGAACGTAGTATCGCACGTTCCAAACTAATAGCAGATTATTTTCGATCATCAATAAGCCAAGACCGATTTCTCGACATTCTGTCAATAGAAAGGGAAGCAGCAAACTCAATCAATTTTGATGAGGTAATTAAATATTTTGCGGCGAAAAAAGCGAGAAACATCATCTAACTTTCACGTTGCAAAAAATATGTAACCTGCCTTTGTGCTCATAATAAATAATTCCTCGTCATGAAAGTTGCGCAAACGAATTGAATGTGTATTCTGGGCCCGCAAAATGTCGCGCCGGCCCTGCTCTATTGTATCGTTTCACTCGTGCATTGGCGAGCACGTGGCGTCGCAACCGTAATGACAACGTGGAAAACAGACCCTTCCGACAAAAATTCTCCTAGCTTTGTTACCGTAAAATATATCACAGGACGAATTGAAGCCTATTTTCAAAACTGCATCATCGGCCTGTTGATTCAAGTTTTTGATTCAAGTTGAACTCTGTGTTTGAATACACGAGTTTTGTAAAAAAAATAATCGGGCGATTTTCACGAAAACGAATTATCGCGTTGCATTTATTAACGCCAGGACGTTCAATTTAGTATTAAGTCGTAGTGGAAAGTCTCCCGAACACACTAGTGTGTACTTTTCTTTGATTGCTTGATTTTGAACGGATGTAAATGTATTTGTCGGCAACACGGTACTTTGCCGCCGCGCGGCCATGTTGTTCGCCTATCTGGACTCGTCAGTGCCGTAGCTACGCGTTACCGACACCGACAGTACCCTATGCGAGAGGCACCTACTTTCCACGTGTTTCACGATCAATTGTTTTTATACATTCTTGAAAAATGAAGGAATCTCACTACCATGGATCCAATAAATATTTTTGCAAAGAATCCGGAAGTACCCTCAGGAACCGTCTGTTAAAAGTATTTAACTATAAATATCTAAAAAGATAAAATCAGATTGTAACGATTCGTTGTAATTCCGGAATCGGCATCTAACGAGTCCTTGTCGAATGAATGAAAAAAATTAATCATGAAACACATGGAAAGTAGGTGGCTATTGCATAGGGTACTGTCGGAGTCGGTAACGCGTAGCTACGGCACTGGCGAGTCGAGGCGCGCGAACTATGGCTGCTCGGCGGCAAAATACCGTGCGCACGTTGCCGACAAATACATTTACATCCCTTCAAAATCAGACAATTAAAGAAAACTTCACGCAAATACCTTCGGCAAACATTCCCCTATGATTTACGAATTAAATTGAACTCACAGCCTTTCTGGTTTTTACGTAATTATTAATTATTACCGCCTAATTATGTCGCTTGTAACGCTTGCAACATCTCGCGCATATTCCCGTAAACGTTTAATAATGTGCTTCACTACAGTGATTTAACGCATTAACAATCGATATCAAGATTTAGCAATACTTACTTTTGCGATTGCGTTACCGCGAACAATTTTCGAAACGAATCGAAATTCTAGCCATATTTTCCAATTCATTCGAAGCAGGTGCAGGTAAATCAGTTTGCTAATCGTATAAAATTTCTAAAATTTGCTCTCGACATTTTCGTTTTCCACACCGGTGGAAAATTATTGCAGCCATTCGACATTCTAATACATTGTCATAGAAAATGGCCTGCCTTGTACAAATTCATTATAAATTTCACAGTACAGAAATCTAACGTGGAAAATCCCCGCGTTATATGGGGGAAAACACGTGTTATACGAGGGCCATGAAATCGCGTTATATGAAAACGCGTTATAAGAGTACTGTGTTATACGGGGGTTTACTGTACAGAACTTTTTGAAACTTATATTAAATAAATATATGTATCTTAAAAATAGTTTCGTATAATTTTCCACGAGCATATATCAACATGTTGGTGAGGTTCTCCTGATTAAAATGATACCAAACATGTCATAATTAAAATTATTTACAATTCATTAGCTTTATTTAAAAAACGAGCAATGTTATGTAAAAGTGATTGCGTTTGGAACCATTTTAATCGGAACAGCCTTACGAATATATTAATAAAATTTTTCTAAAAGAAAATGCAAGAATCGGAAACTTTCATCGTTGCATTAATGTGTGGCACATCGATACACGGGCCTTATCTGATCTGTCGCAGGGCTTCACTGTTTCAAGGAGGAAACTCATCAGTGGTGGGGAACAGTACATGCACTTATCGTGTTCCTCGCAAACGAAAAAATTTCGAGGATTGGCGGTATTTAACCTTTTTGTGCCAACGACGATGTATCGTTGCGCAAGCGTTGGCATCACAAGAGTATTGCGTTTAATGGTTCAAATTGAATGAAATACTTATAGCTCTTTATAGTTCCGTGCTTGGAAGTATTGTTTATTTAAGTATTGAAAAGGTAATTGGTATCAAAAATAATTCTCCCTTTCTCCCACAATACGTTGCATTTTTCCAAGTCCTCGTAAACTCGTCAAATGCCTGCGGTTAACTTGGCACAGGCACCCGTTTTTGTAATTAAAATTGTCATATAAAATTACTATAGATATAATAACATTCTAAATAAATCTTGTAATTTTATTAATACTTTATCGACCGGACGTAGTTCAGGCTGCCACTCCCGCGGATTTACTCCCTGTACCGGCTGAATAGTGTTGCGTTTATTCCTTTTGTTTCAAAGAAATTTTATTGATATTTATACTTCATTTCGCATTTATTTTATATAATAAAGGGTCTTATAAACGAATATTCATAAAATATATTCAAGGTAATAGTAATTCAATTTTTTAACACTATGACGTCCGGTGGCTCCACGTTACTGCCATGCGAAAATCATCGGGTAAGTGCCGGTAGCTCCACGTTGTTGTCATACGCAAATCATTGGGCAAACTCCGGTGGCTCCATGTTGGTGCCATGCGAAAACTATTGGGTAAGTCCCAGTGGTTCTACGTTGGTCACATTTGGAAATTATCGCGATAGCGCCGATGGCGCTATCGACTAATCGGCTAGCGGTCGATAAAACATTAATATATCACAGTATTAACCGATTGATTACGGCAGACATTGACTTGACACATATTTTACGACATATATTAAAGTATAAAAAAATACTGCATTCTATTATATTAAATAAATATTATTTATTTATTAATATTCTGCTTCAAATTGTTAGGGCACATTCACTTACGTCTGTTTCAAATAAGATTTATCACAATTTTGATCGATAAAATTTCAGGAATTCCAATAGGCGCCTCTCGTGGTAGGGATTAAAAATATGTCATTCGAAATAGGTAATCTACATTACCACTATAGGCCTACATTACCATAAGCAACAGGGAAATTTGATCTGGACGCCCATTGGCGCCAACACTACCAGCGTAGGAAAGTCAACTGTCCATTGGCGCCTACAGTAGACAAAGGGTCAACGAAATACATTGTTTTGAAATGTATGCATATTTTTCGTAATACCATATCACACGTTAAGCTACGGCTGTTTACGTATAAAAATTATCGATTGCATCATCACGTAATAATATAAATAAATAAGAGGAAGTAAGTGTAACCGTATTTATAGAAATTTTTTAATTGTGTGTACTTTTGTGGAAAATTATTTCGGGTACACAAAACACGGCCATACAGCCCACTTTACGTTCACACCATATCGCAGCCTCATGGACGAGGACACTGTATATATTGGACATTCGGTACCCTAGAAAGAAAGATCGTTGACAATGACGTCAGCTCAGAAAATCTGACGATCAAATCGGAACAATGGCGAGAATTCAGTCTTCCATCAAACTCGCCTGTGAACGCTTCTCTTTAATTCGTATGTAAATGTATCGCGAAATTATTAGCTTTTTCTCGCGATTTCGTGCCGGCCCACCCTCTCTGGATTACGGTGTAGTGTACAGTGTTTGTGAGATGTGCATACAGTGTTTGTGAAGTGTAAATGCAGTGTTCTCGCTTCGTATGACGCGTACAACCTTCCACCGCTGCTGTACGTTGGGTCCGAACGGTCTGCAAGCCATAGGACATAGGAAATACAGGATTAACAACCGTGCAGATACTGGTAAGAATTGATTAGCGGAAAAGATACGCATTTTATTAAAATAGAATTACGCGTATTTAAGCCCCTTCTTCGCCCCCACCCCTAGCCCCGGTCGTCTGAAAATTCCGACATTACCGACCCAGATAGGGCCCGCCATGTTTTTTCTCGTTCTCTCTCGCGCACACACACTATTTTTCATCCTCGTCTATGACGCGATAAAGAAGCGAGCGATCCGGGAGGGGATAATTTTCAGCAAATTATACGTAATAATTAGTGTCGCGTACTTTACATTTGAGACCATAAACAAAATATGTATAATAGAATTCTATTAGTAGTATCTGCAGTTCGTATAATTTAAACAATTTCAAAAATTTCGGAATTACCATTTATCGATTTGCAAAATTATCTACTTCCATTCGCATTGAGGTACAAACGAAAATTTCGAAGGTACAATCGGGTGGGAACTATTCTTAAGAGATCCGCGTTGGAAAATTGAAAAAATATTAATAAACAAAAAAGTTATTAACTGTTAAATGTCCGGAAACACCGATTTCGCTCTAACTCCTATTCCTTTAAGGTACAAACGAAACTATTGAAGGTACAAACGATAGGAAACCATTCTTAAGAGATCCGCGTTGGAATATTGAAAAAATATTAATAAACAAAAAAGTCATTGACTGTTAAATGTCCGGAAACACCGATTTCGCTCTATCTTCTACTTTACTTCTCTCTAACTCTTATTCCTTTAAGGTACAAACGAAAATATTGAAGGTACAAACGATAGGGAACTATTCTTAAGCGATCCGCGTTGGAATATTGAAAAAATATTAATAAACAAAAAAGTTATTAACTGTTAAATGTCCGGAAACACCGATTTCGCTCTAACTCCTATTCCTTTAAGGTACAAACGAAAATATTGAAGGTACAAACGATAGGGAACTATTCTTGAGAGATCCACGTTGGAATATTGAAAAAATATTAATAAACAAAAAAGTTGTTGACTGTTAAATGTCCGGAAACACCGATTTCGCTCTAACTTCTACTTTACGTCTCTCTAACTCTTACTCCTTTAAGGTACAAACGAAAATATTGAAGGTACAAACGATAGGGAACTATTCTTAAGAGATCCGCGTAGGAATATTGAAAAAATATTAATAAACAAAAAAGTTATTAACTGTTAAATGTCCGGAAACACCGATTTCGCTCTAACTCCTATTCCTTTAAGGTTCAAACAAAAATTTCGATGGTACAATCAAGTACAAACGATGCTGGATCAATCCCCGTTTACAGATTTGAAATATCTTGAAAAACAGAAAAGTTACCCCTTGACGAATTTTGAAAATTCTGTATTCCCACCCCCTTTCAGGTACAAACGAAACGAAAAGTGGTACTATCAAGTACAAACGATGCTGAATCATTCCCCGTTTACAGAATTCAGATACCTTGAAAAATAGAAAAGTTACCCCTTGACGAATTTTGAAAATTCCGTATTTCCACCCCCTGCCAGGTACAAACGAAACGAAAAGTGGTACAATCAAGTACAAACGATGCTGAATCATGCCCCGTTTACAGAATTCAGATATCTTGAAAAATAGGAAAGTTACCCCTCGGCGAATTTTGAAAATTCCGTACTTCCACCCCCTTTGAGATAAAAAAAATGAAAAGTGGTACAAACGGGTACAAACGACAAGGAATCAAACCCCGTTTACAGAATTCAAATATCTCAAAGTGGGGTGCTGGCCATTTTTTGACCCCATTTTTTTTTCGAAAACCGTAAGGGTACACACGAAAAAAAAGGTGGTACAAACGGGTACAAACGATGCTAAAACAGACCCCGTCGAGAAAATAAAAAAATGTTAAAGTCGGGTGCCAAGTTCACATAGGTGCGTCTGCGACTGTTACGTATGAATCGTATGATTCTCATGAAAATTTCTCATCGTGGAATTTTCTCTTGGCGACACCCAGACGCTTAGTCCCCTTTTTCAAAGGTAAACAGGATACGATATACATACAGCCCTTGGCCTCTGGTCTAGGGCCCGCGGATAGCTACACTTTCGACCCCATGTAATAAGGAAAACTTGAAAGCGAGGGTCTTGCTTGCCACGTAATTCCAGCCGTTTCCAACTGTCTTTTCATACAGCATTTTTACTCCCACTATAGGATAGATTTTCTAGAATTTTCAATTCCCCACTACTTTTTCGACCTATATAAGGGCCACGAAAATGCGTATCTTCGGGTTATTCTCAGTACGACTCTTGAGCATTACACTACGAGATTAGGCCCAGTTCCTTTTCGAGTTTTCTTTAACCTTCGGAAGATTAGTCTATCCATTGGCAATTCAACTCTTGGTCGGAGTTCCCCCGTTCAACTCACGTTAGAGTCACTCGCGAACTAGTTCGGAGTCATCTTATTGTGAAGTCTCGTCAACCGTCACTGCCCAAGGGTAAACACTTAGAGCTTTTCAATAATTATTCTACTTTCTTAAATTCATACACAAAACACTTAACATACATGTATATATATTCGATTGAAAGAATATACTTGTAACATTTTACTAGAAACATAAAATTCGAGTAAAGAAGTATTTCTAGAAATTAAAACCTTTCCTCTCGAAACGAATTTAAAACATAATCGAGTAACGTACCCACAAATTATTTCACTCTAACCGCTCGGAGTGAAACAAAAGTTACGAGAGTTTATTATTTTATGACCTTACCGTAGCAGGTCAAAATCACGAGCAACGGGTATCGGACTGTGTGTGCCTTTCGGCTTACTTTCCGTGCCTGTGCGACCACTTGCCGTCCTAGCAAGTGCATCGTTATTAACCAGAGAGTAGCACCTTGCATTCCACCTGTAAGTACATCTACCTCGGGGTATCACCTTACCTTAACATATTTACCACTCTGAAGACCAGCACCCTATGGCTCTGTTCATAGGCTCATCTGGCTTCAGATTCCTTTAATTCCGACACGGGACCAGCACCCTATGGCTCTGTTCATAGGCTCATCTGGCCTGTATCGCTCCTGAGATCCTCCCACACCTGAGTGAATACCAGCACCCTATAGCTCTGTTTATAGGCTCATCTGGATTCATTCTTCCTCAATCTCAACCACTCTGGAGACCAGCACCCTATAGCTCTGTTTATAGGCTCATCTGGCTCTAGTTTTATTCCCTACCTATACCAATGCGAGACCAGCACCCTATGGCTCTGTTCATAGGCTCATCTGGCTTGTAACATTCCTCACCTCAATTCAAGATCAGCACCCTATGGCTCTGTTCATAGGCTCATCTGACTTGAATTAAATATCATTCCTTAGATCATACGTTGATTTGTAGCTCCCACTACCATTGACGTACGATACCCCCTGCTACAGTTAGGTCAAGGAAGTGACGAAACTAACGTCTCGTCGCGTCTATTCCATAACGCTCGCCGGCCACGTTCTAGAAACCAGCCCGGCTCGTAACACGACTACGTTTAATTTTCCCGGTTGGTGTCGAATTTCGAAATCGTAGTCATTTAGTATTGTTTGCCATCGTTGTAATTGTTGTGGGGGTTTGTCTTTGTTTTTTAAAAATGTTAAGGGGAGGTTCTCATTACGACCGACCAAAAATTCGAAATTTTTTTTTCATTTTTGATAGTAAATTATGTTTAGAATATATTCCCAAAATCGTTTGGTCGGATATAATTTTTTTAAAATGTTATGGAATAAAAACTGGAACTACTTTTTGATTGAAAAATTGAAATCGAGTGGTAATTTGAGCGGAGGATATCTTATTTTTGGATGAATCTGCACGAACAGTATGAACTTGAGGAGGGGCTAATGTATGGCCTTGGAATTGCTGATTAGCCACAAGGGATAATATTTAGACGTTAACACAGATTCGTGGATCGAATCTTTAATCGTGTCTCCTGAAGAATCGTGTTTTTCAAACTGTTGCCCAAGATTACTCAAAAACTACTTGATAGATCGCCTTTCTGTTTGTTTTGTTTTGAAGTAGATTTGATTTATTGGAGCCCCTGCTAGAATCAAGAGGATATATGCATTATTTTTTTTGTTACAGTACGTTAAATAGCGAAAAAAAGGTGAAAAACGAAAAAGAACATTCAAATGTCCGCCATTTTTTAAATTTTCGACTTTCATTGATGATTCTAGTAGGGGCTCCAACTACACTCATATATTTTATAAAAATTCTTGCATTAGTCAATTTTGATAACTTTTGTAGATGCTAGAGTGGGCAACAACCGACTACCTTTTCTTGAGATCGTCATATTACAAGGCGTGTAAACAAACATTGTAACATTATTTTTCAATAAAAGAAATTTTTTTTGCACCTTTTGATTCATTAAACAAGTGACGATAAGTTAGAGTTCTTCATTTATTTCCTTCAGTGAGAAAAAAAATCGAGAAAATGACCTTATTTTGGGGCTCTCAGATGAGAACCTCCCCTTAATGCTCTGTTGTCGGTTACCAGTGTGAAATGCTGTCCGTATAAATATGGTCGAAAGTGTTTTAGTGTATTAACCATGGATAATAATTCTTTTCGCATTGGGTCGTATGATTGTTCCGATTTCGCGAGAGTTCCCGAGTAAAATGCTACTGGGTGATTGAATCCTTCGTGTTGCTGACTGAGAACTGCGCCTATAGCGTAATCTGATGCATCAGTTGTTACGGTAAATGGTTTTGTGAAATCCGGATAGCGTAGAGTAGGTCGTTCCATAATTTTCTGCTTTATGTAATCAAATGCGTTCTGTGCGTCGTCGGTCAATTTGAAGTCTGTTGTTTTTTGTAATAAATTCGTCATTGGTTTTGTGATTTTTGCATAATTTTGAATAAATCGTCTGTAGTATCCAGCGAGACCAAGAAATTGTCGAACGTTCTTTTTATCTTTTGGAACAGGGAATTTTTTTACTGAGGTAATTATTGTTGAATTTGGTTTTACTCCGTGCTCTATAATTGAATGTCCTAAATACGTAACTTCCCGTCTTAAAAATTGGCACTTGTTTGTCTGTAAGGTCAGTCCGGCGTCAATCAATCTGTTCGCAAGTCGATAGAATTTCTTTGTATATTCATCGAGTGTGTTTGCGTAAATGACAATATCATCGAGATATACAAATAAATCGGTTCCCTGTAATCCTGTCAAAACGATGTCCATAACTCTTTGGAATGTCGCGGGAGCATATTTAATCCGAATGGCATGCGATTAAACTCATAATGTCCGTTAGTTGTTGAAAAGGTTGTTATTTTTGTCTAGCGGGTGCATTTCTATCTGGTGGAAGCCAGATGCCAGGTCGAAAATCGAAAAGTAACGTGCTTTGCCTAATTGTTCTAGAATTTCTGTAATATTTCGTAATGGATACGCGTCTTTAATTGTTTTTTCGTTCAATTTTCTGTAATCAATAACCATTCGCCATTTTTTGTTTTTTGTATCAGATTTTTTTGGTACTATCCAAACTGGTGAGTTATATGAAGATATTGAAGGTTGGATTATTTTTTTCTCGAGTAAGTCTTGTACTTGTTTTTGAATTTCTTTTTTGTGAATTACTGGATAGCGGTACTGTTTTGTATTTATAGGATTGTCGTCGGTCGTTCTGATTCTATGTTTTGTTACGTTAGTATGGCCTAATTGATCTCCAGGAATGTAAAATAATTGTAAGTATTCACGCATTAAATTGTAAACGTATTGTGTTTCTTCTGAGTCTAAATGTTCTACGTGAATGTACGGTTTTACTTTTTCGAAACGTTCTTCTGCCGTTTCCGCGTTTATAGTTCGGATTGTTGCGTTTAGTTTATGGGTGGTCTTTTCTAAATCTTTATTCGTAGGTGTTGAAATTTCTTTGACTGCGTGGAGTTTTACTGTTGGGACTTCAAATTTTATTGCTGACGCGGTGGTGTTTATTATTTGTGTGTGGGCGATACCGTTCCGATTCGTTACGAGTGCGTTTCCGATATAAAGGCCAGTGTTTGTATTAATTCTGTCTACGTAGCCTTCTTGGAGCTCGGTCGGTTCTAATCTAATGAATATTTATACTTTCGCTCTAACTGGAATTGAGATTGTTTCGTTTCGAGTGAATGGAATTTTTCTGTTACCAAGCAGGATACATGATTTGGAGCATAAAATATATGAATTTGTTTGCTTGAAAAATGCGTTCCCTAATATTTTAATAATTCCTCTAAAATTTATTTTGCACATGCCTAATGTTCTTACTATGCCGCTTGTGATTCCCGAAAGTTCATATATAATGTCTTCTGATATTACTGTGTCTTTAGGAATTTTGTCTATTTTTACTAAGTTTATGTCGGCTCCTGTTTCTATAAAAAATGTCGCTCCGGTATTGTGTAAATCGGGTGATTCTATGAATATTGCAGGTGGTTGGTGTTTGTTCGTAAGACCGCGTGAAATTTTTGTTTGTTTGATCGTTGTTTCTAACGCTCTTCGGGATTGCTTCGTGTCGCGTTTTCCCGCGAAGCAAGTGTCATGTTTTTTAATTGGTCGTCTAATTGTGTGTGAAAAGGGCTATTGTCTCTTGATCTGTTTCTGTGCTGATTCTGTCTGTCTTGTGAATTATTTCGGCTGTTGCTTGAATTGTTTCTATACCTTTCGCGTGAAGTATTTCTGTGTCTATCGTGTGAATTGTCTCTACGTGTGCCGCGTGAATCGTTTCTGCCTTGTGAATATCTGTCACGTGAGTTGTCTCTGTACTGTGAGTAAATGTCGCGTGAATTATCTCTGTGACGTGAATATCTATCGTCTGTGTATTGTTGGTATCTGTCGCGTGAATTGTGTCTGTATTGTGAATATCTGTCTCTTGAATCGTCTCTGTATCGTGAGTATCTATCGCGTGAATTGTGTATGTATTGTGAATATCTGTCGCGTGAGTCGTCTCTGTATTGTGAATATCTATCTCTCGGATAATTATTTCGTGTGTAACTGTCGCGTCTTCTAAGTTGTTCTAGTCGTGTGCATTCTGATGTCGCGTGTCCCGGTCGTTTGTGGAATTCGCAGTATTTTTGTGTCGGTTCCATGAATCGTACTCTTGTCGTTGTGTGTTCTGTGTTTGGTCTGTGATTTTCATGTAGTGCTGTACGTTTTTCTAATTCGTATTCAATTGCTATGGCTTGTTTAATAAGGTCTGCTAAGTCTTGTTGGTTGTAGGTTATAATTTGTATGGCAATGTCTTTATAGAGTCCTCTAATAAACGCGCGCTTTATTCTTTCGTTTTCTTCGCTAAGTCTTTCTTCAAGGTATATTTTCCGGGTGGAGCCGTCTATAGTTTGGTTTAATCTATTTCCAATTTGTCGGGCTGTTTCTTTTATTCGCGCCGCGTATTTTATTACAGTTTCATTATGTGACTGATAATTTGAATTTAATTTATTCGAAAGGTCTATTATGTCTGTTGTTTTACTAAAAAGTTTTAATTTTGCTAGTAATTGTTCTAAGGTTGTGATTCTTTCATCTCCTACGATGGATAACGCGTCTCTTATTAGTTTTGCCGGAAGGATTTTTGCGAATTTTCCTTTTTCGGAATCCTGTAACATTCCGTTTACTCGTCTGCATGCGTTTGCGAATGTTTCACAGGTAATATTATGACCATCGTAATACGGAATTGTGTTGTACGCATCGTGGAAAGTTAACATATTCTCTGTCATTTTTATGTGTTGGGGACTTTTGTCTTTTAAAATATCCGATAAGCGTACGGGTTGAATTTTGAATTGTTTTTTAAAACGATTTTTGTACAGTTTTACAAACAAATTTCGAGAGTGCGTATGTAAAATTCGTTTAAATAAATTTTGTACTTACATTAGCAGTATGAATGCGAGGGGTGCATGTAGGTGTGTCTGTCCTTCGTGTGTCTGTTGTCCTTTGTTCTTCTTATCTTCTTATTTTCACTGATTCTAATGTGCGCGGTGCTATTTATTTAATACTTTTTTTTTGTATAATTATTCGGAAGGTGGTCCGACGGAATAAAAAAAGTACGATTAAGAAGGCAAGAGACTATATTTGACCGAGACTAATTAAGAGGAGGGCAACTTTCCTAGACGGTAGTTGATTGAGAAGTGTAGTGTGAAGCAGCTCCGCGAAGGCGGTTCGGGCACGACCTCGCTCGGTCCCCCAGTGGGACCGCGGTGTCTAGGCGCTGACGCTGGGCATTCCGCGATAAGGGTAGCGTGAGAACGTCATCACAGCACTCTTAATGATAAGGGAGGCGAGAAGTCGTCACAGGCGCAATTATAGATTTTTCCCAGCGGAAGTGAGTGCGGACATCAATGTTAAAGCGGAAATAGCACGTATAAAGACGGAGATCTATAATGCATGGCAAAACAGATGGACATCCGAAAAACACGGTAGAACTACATATAAATTTACACCGGATGTAAATTTCGTGAAGAAAAACAAGTCGTTCGTACGATGCAGATCTTGCGTCTATCTTATAACAGGGTACGGTTCGATCAATTTTAGCCTCAACCAAAGAGTCGTTGACGTGACACCAAACTGTCCACTCTGCACGTCCGATCTAGTCACGGTCGAGCACATCATTTATATATGTCCTCTGTACAGTTAGTTTAGGTATGATTCAATCACGGCAAATCCTAGAAGAAGTAACTGGGCAAATTTAATAAACACCAAGGAAGAGTTCAACAAATTCAATAAGTTAGCGAAAGAAATATTCATAAAAAGAAGAACTTACATAAGAGACCTGGAAATCGGAGACAGTATGACAGCACTCAGTTAACCTGAAAATTAACAGAAAATAATATGGGATAAATTAAAATTGTAATTGGAATTGAAAGAAAGTAGAGGGCCCGCCTCGTCGTGGCGGCGACGGTAACGTCGATTTACATCGACGGCCAAGAGGCCCACAATAATATAAATAAAAATAAGGAACTTTGAAAAACGACTAAGAAAGAGGCAGTGATGAGGGGAAGCTCAAATGCTGCATAACAAAGTGAAGTAATAAAAAAAAAAATGTCCTGCCGAATCGTGTATCCTACGAGCTGTTGAACAATGTGCATGCATGTCCAATCTTTTTTTTAAGCGTATTTTTTACGTCCATTGTTAGATTGCCGGTTTTTTAAAAATATCTCAAAATATCGCGCATGCTTCAAAACTTTTTCATAATGTCGTGGTTTCACCGCGTACACGACGCTACGTTCGCGTGCGATGATAAAGTTCAATATTCCATTGGGTCATACAGTTTTTGGCCACTTGTCCACAAATTGATCATCTTTCGTCTTCGTACAATACACTAACACGCTACTAGCCGCAGCTATGGTATGCTCACCAAACGTTCAATCGCATGTTTACGTTCAATGGATAACATTCCACTCAAGTATTGGTTTACAACTAATGTGGGATTCTAGAAATAAGCGGAATGAGTGTTTTCGAGTGCATGTGCGTGTGTCTGGCAAATGTTTCGAAAGAGAAAGTATGCAAGTTTATGGTGGACAAGGGCAGCGCTTGAAGAGCGACCACCATGTGCGTTCCCTGGGAAAACTCGGTCGTCTCTTCGGCGGTGGTCCGTAGGCCCTTGTCCTAGGTATAAGGGATGAGTGTGAGTGAGAGAGTGAAGAATGCGAGAGAAATGGAAAGAAGTGTGAGTGAAAGCGAATGAAGAGTGAGTGAGGAAAATGCGCGTATAAAGAAGCGAATGGTGGTTGACTGAACAGAATGATAGTTGAACGCGAGGAAAACGAGTACGACGTTGCGAGGATTTTTTTGTGAGAATTATATCGAGAGTTTAGCGAGTAGTTTTGCGAGTAAAGGACAGAGTGTCCATTTTGCGAGTGCTTTTACAAACAGTTTAAGTGAACATTTGAATATAATTAAGTAGTAAAATATCGGGTCTTGTTAGTTCCATTTTAATCAACCCTTCATTCATATCAATATTCCCTCAGTCTCAATATATTCCTACACTAATGGCCAAACTAAATTTTGTAACGAAGGCACGCACATTCCTCTTTTTCTATGAATATACCACTGCACAATCTATACTCCGTTCACGTTCAATGATAATTTCCAAAATTTCGCTCGTAGACACTGAGAATGACCACTTGTTCACGATTTGACTGTCTTTCTTCGTACAATACACTTCCACGCTACTAGCCGCATCTATGCTCATTAAACGTTCAATCGCACGTTTACGTTCAATGCATAGCGTACCGCTCAAGTATTGGTTTATAACTATCGGCCAAACTAAATACATTTTTTTGTTTATCCGCGAATATATGAATGTCTTCTAGTTCTGAAAAAGCCTGTACCTGATAGGCATGAGAATCCGGCGAAATATCTTTGATGATCTTCAACGGTTGGCGGTGCGCTCGAATATAGAATTCTTATAAGATTATTTTTTAACGGTACGTTTGAACCAGCCATTGTAGACGCGGGATTATGTTGCCTCGCGGTGCTGCATCAGCAACATTTTTGATTTTTAACTTGCTCACTGAGCCAACTAATATTTGTCGTATTAATTGAGATACTATCTGTGTCAACAAGGTCACCGTGTTAAAAACGTGTGACAAACCCCCCCCCCCCTGTTTTCCTGCATGCTCGTCAAAGAGTATTATTAGACCCCCCAAATGCTCGTACTATAGTATGACATCATGCTCGCGGTATAACATGACACCCCACCCCCCCCCCCAAAAAAATGCTTGTGCTATAGTATGACATCTCCCCCCCTAAGAAAAATGCTTGTGCTATTGTATGACATCTACCCCCCCCCCCCCCCCCCCCGCCTGAAAACATGCTCGTCCAAGAGTACGACGTACCCCCCCCTCAGATTTTTACCCCGCACCCCCCTCACCGCGGCCCTAGAATCCCCCACTTTATCTACTTACTTCAAGTGTAGCTAGCCGCATAGTTAAAAGAAGTAGAATTGATACTGGAATGGAAGCGCGTGCTGTGGTTACACAGGAAGGTGTAAATATAATGGAAGTAACCAAGTTAAGAAATGATTTGGAAAACTTCCTATTGCAGGACTCCAATAATGTTAACAAAGTTGCCATTAAATACATAATGGCGAAATGGTCTAAACTGGAGTCGAAGCTGGTTAAGTCAGAATTAGAGAACCAAAGACTAGGGGGCATTCTTGAGGAGAAAAAGAAAGAAAAGGTAAACAGGGCAAGTGAGACTATCATGGATCTCGGTAGTAGACCAGGCCCATGCTACGCACATGTGACTGCAACACGTACGACGCCAAGCGTTCCAACAGTTTGGCCAAAACAACAGTCGACATCCACAGTTTTGTCGATCAAACCGGACAAAGAGACCGACAATAGAACGAATGATGAAATTAAAGACTGTCTATGCAATGCACTAAAAACATGCAAAAACCAGATACAGATCAAACATATCCGAAAGATGAAGCATAAGGGTATCGTAGTAGCATTAGACTCCGAAAAGGGCATCCACTTAGTGAAACAAGTGGAACTAACTAAAATCGGTCTACAAACTGACCTCCCAAGAAATCGTGGACCAACAATCATAGTTTATGATGTAGACAAGAACTTAACAAAAGAACAAATTGTGGAACAGATCTGGCAGAAAAAATTTAAGTGACATAACAATAAATGAGGATAAAAAGAAGGATTCAATTAAACCTAGATTTAACATGAGAACAAAGTCCGCGGAGAAAGTAAACTGGGTAATCGAAGTTTCCGTTTTGATAAACAAACATTTAATGATGCAAGGCAGAATATACAGTAGGGCCTCATTTTGTCCGGTCCTTATTTCTGCAGGTTCTATTTTTGTGCGATTTTATTGTTACGAGCCGGGCGGGTTTCTAGAACGTGGCCGGCGAGCGTTATGGAATAAACGTGACGAGACGTTGGTTTCGTACAAATCGACGTATGATCTAGGAAATGATATTTAATTCAACCCAGATGAGCCTACGGCATATACCGTAGGGCGCTGGCCTTGAATTGAGGTAGGGATAGATACAACCCAGATGAGCCTACAGCATGAACTGTAGGGCGCTGGCATTCACTCAGGTGCGAAAGGATTTCAGGAGTGACACGAGCCAGATGAGCCTACGGCATAAACCGTAGGGCGCTGGTCTTGCATCGGTTAAAAGGAGTCTGGACCCAGATGAGCCTACGGCATAAACCGTAGGGCGCTGGCCTCCAGATTGGTTAAGATCGAGGAAGAATGAATCCAGATGAGCCTACAGCATGAACTGTAGGGCGCTGGCATTCAGTCAGGTGCGAAAGGATCTTAGGAGTGATACAAGCCAGATGAACCTACAGCATAAACTGTAGGGCGCTGAACGTGAATCGGTGTTGAAAGGAATCTAGACCCAGATGAGCCTCCGGCATAAACCGTAGGGCGCTTGCCTCTAGAGTGGTTAATTAGATTTTAAGGTAAGGTGATACCCTGAGGTAGATGTACTTACAGGTGAACTGCAAGGTGCTACTCTCTGGTTAATAACGACGCACTTGTTCGGATTACAAATGGTCGCACGGGTACGGAAAGTAAGCGGGTAGGCACGTTGTTCGTGGTTTTGACCTGCTACGGTAAGGTCGTAAAATAATAAACTCTCGTAACATTTGTTTCACTCCGAGCGGTTAGAGTGAAATAATTTGTGGGTACTTTACTCGATTATGTTTTAAATTCGTTTCGAGAGGAAAGGTTTTAATTTCTAGAAATAATTCTTTACTCGAATTTTATGTTTCTAGTAATATGTTACAAGTATATTCTTTCAATCGAATATATATGTAAAGAAAATGTACTTTCTTTAATTGTGTGAACTAAATTACAATGATCGAGTATCGATAGGCGGAGTAAGAGTGATTAGAGATAAAGGAAGATCAAAGAACCGAACATAGGTACATAAGGAAGAATTAGGAGAAAAGAGATTTAGATTTAACATAGAAAATGAATTGTGCGAGACCTCCACAAATTAGTAAATAAAGAAAGGATAGTAATAGACTTTAATTGTCGTTTCTTTGTTTACAGGTAAGAGTGTAAATATTGTAAATATTGTAATTAGTTCTAAATCATAAATAAATTTCAATCTTTGTTTACAGAGAAACACATTGTGTCGATTATTATCAGTAAGCGATCTAAATAAGAAAGATAATTGTCTTATATATATACATGTATGTTAAGTGTTTTGTGTATGAATTTAAGAAAGTTGTAGAATTATTGAAAAGCTCTAAGTGTTTACCCTTGGGCAATGACGGTTGACGAGACTTCACAATAAGATGAATCCGAACTAGTTCGCGAGTGACTCTAACGTGAGTTAAACGGGGGAACTCCGACCAAGAGTTGAATTGCCAATGGACAGACTAATCTTCCGAAGGTTAAAAGAAAACTCGAAAAGGAACTGGGCCTAATCTCGTAGTGTGATGCTCAAGCGTCGTACTGTGAGTAACCCGAAGATATGCATTTTCGTGGCCCTTATATAGGTCGAAAAAGTAGTGGGGAATTTAAAATTCTAGAAAATCTATCCTATGGTGCGAGTAAAAATGCTGTATGAAAGACAGTTGGAAACGGCTGGAATTACGTGGCAAGCAAGACCCTCGCTTTCGAGTTTTCCTTATTACATGGGGTCGAATGTGTAGCTATCCGCGGGTCCTAGACCAGAGGCCAAGGGCTGTATAAATATTGTATCCTGTTTACGTTTGAAAAAAAAGGACTAGGCGTCTGGGTGTCGCCAAGAGAAAATTCCACGATGAGAAATTTTCATGAGAATCATACGATTCATACGTAACATCTCCCCCCTTAAAATGAAACATCATATTGATATGATGCTTTCAAAATTGGCGACACCCAAAGCGTTTTGACAAATTTTGGTCAGAGTTTACAGTATTCAGGTAATTAGAGAAATCAGAAAAACTGTGATTCGAATGAAAATAAAAGAATGAAAAAAAAAAAACAAATGATCGCGGTGTATGTTTGTGTAGTGTTATGGAGTGTACTTATCAAATGTAATTCAGGCGTCATGTTGGGATTCGATGATCATCTTTGATGGGTCCTGTTGTCCAATGGTTGGTCATCTTGGTCGTCCGAAATTCCAACATCTTCAGTTGGTAAATATGCGTGCTTTATTTTATCTTGATGTTTAGTTATGACTCTATTGTCTGGGGTCTGTAAAACTACATTATGTAAATCTGTGACATTTATTATTGTGTAAGGGCCTACATAATGTGGACTAAATTTACTCGTCCTCGGCTCTAATTGTACATATACTTGATCACCAATTTTAAATTCCTTCGGACGTATGTGTCGATCGTAATATTGTTTTGATTTGTATTTAGCGGATTTTAAGTTATCGGAAGCTATATTTTGAATTTCAGTTATTCTGGTTATTAAATCAACCAGGTATGATCCGTAAGTCTTTAATAGTTTTCCTTCTTTGGTTTTCCAGTGGATAAAATTCTTTTTTTGTAATTAAGCCAGTGTCGCACAGTAATTTTGTAACCGGGCTATGCATGGTACAATGTGCTGGTATGAAATGTGCAACGTGTCCTTTTTCGGATACGATGGTATTCGGCGAGACAATGATGTCTGCAATTACAGGTTGTTGTATTTCGGATTCTTTGTTCCTATTGCAGAGAGTGTCGTAAATTTCCATATCGGAGTCATCATCTGGTTTTGCCACTAGCGGGGGCAATAAAAGAATACCCCTAGGGTAGGCTCTGCCAGTCGTAAAAGGCGACCTAAAGGGTTGGTGCAGCCTCTGGGCCCCCGGGACGGCCGCCTCCGCCCGGGGAGTCAAGTCTACTCCGCCCGTGAGGGTGGGGTTGCATCTCGCTCGAAGTAGGCGGCAGGCCAGTGTGCGGGCCTGTTTCGAACGCAAGCGGGAAGCTGAGGGATCTGCAGCCAACGCAAAGGACCGTCTGCAATGACGTAAAAATGAAAAATGCATTTTATGCATAATGGCAGGACTCCGATCGTGGCGGATAGCACACGCACTTACACAGAACAATTCGCACTGGGGACTGACCACCCCCAGATGCAGGATTTTGATGAAAAGGAGAAACTTCGCTTCTCTCCCTTCACTTCACTATCCTTGCCCCGCTATTCTCTTCACTCTCTCATTCCTTTCCTGAGGAAGCGGAGGAAGACGTGTCGATTAAACCGAGCAGGCGGGACCCTGGCGTTGGTAAATGCCACGACCAAAAGACACGCATAGAAAAGAAAGACTGCCGCAGGTTTCTCGGCCTACCGGCAGCTACAACTCAGGCTGCAAATAAGGAATTGAGTACACAGGACCAGGCGGATCCGAGCCTCTCCGTTTCGGCGGAGTGCCTGGGTTTGGGTTGGATTCTGTGTGGCAGATAGTTTACTCTAACACGGAAGGGGGTTCGCCCTACGGATCGTGAGGCTTGCACGAGGACCGTAAGTCTAGGCTGTAGATGGGGCCGGCGCTCCCGGCTTGCGGAGTCTCCAGCAACGTGGCCGCCTGTGGTGACGGACACCCGAGAAGCTACCGCTGTCTTCTCGGGCACCACAGTGTGTGTAGCCTGGCTGAGTGACCGCCCGGGACAACGTAACCGAGGCTTGCGGAGTCACCTTAAGTGACCGCCCTCGGCACGTTGAGTCGGTGTCTTGTGCGGAGGTTAGTCGCTCCGCACGCGTATGCCCTTTGGGCGAGGTAGCGGGACCCATAGGCTTCGAGCTTATGGGTTGAATACTAGTCATCATCTGGTGATTCACATATGAGGTCCGAAAACATTCCTTTACTTTCCATGCTGGTTTCAAGTGGTCCGGTTGGAGTGTTTCTAATAACTTTCTTCGAAGATATGGGCGTGAGGCATGGTATTGGTAAAGATGGCAACGGTCGAGATAAAATATTATCTGCGGCTGGTGTTGAATTCGTAACATCTTGATGTAATTCTTCGTCAGATGAAATTTCGGCGGGCAGGGGTGGTAATTCAACAATTGCTGGAGTGTCCTTTGCTTTAACTGTATTTTCAAGAATAGTATCTTCCGAAATAACATTAAAATTTATTAAATCTTGGTAGTCAGTTGCTGTGTTATTGGGCGAATAGGTTGGAGTTACCCTTTCTACAACGCGTGTTTCCAGCTGAGTTGAATGTCCAATAGGTATAGGATTCAGGCTTGCAGTATGTTCGTCTCCAAGTGTTTTTTCTATCTCTAAACTTGGAAGAGATCTTCGTAAAACAGTCCTTGGTTTAAATATAGCCTCTGAATTACTTGCAGCAGGAGTTTCTTCTTCTGAGGTTGAGGTATCTTCATTGTAGTAGGGTTGATACTTAGTTCTTCGTCTACTTTCAGTGACTCGCTTTGCTATTGTACTGGTTTGATTGGTCGGTTTGCTTGAATACTGTTTATATGTTGGATCATCTTCATAACGGGGCATTAGCGGTAAACAGATGGTTGGCGCATTCCTTTAAAGTGCATCCGCATTTTTATTTGTCTTACCGGATTTGTGAGCTAACTCGTATTCGTACTCTAAAAGCCGTAGTTTCCATTTGACCAGGCGGGAGGTCGGATCCTTTACTGAATGTAGCCATACCAAGGGTCGATGGTCAGTGACGAGAGTAAATTTCCTACCATAAATATACGGTCTGAACTAATTTACGGCATATACCAGGGCAAGACACTCTTTTTCGGTGGCGGAATAATTTCTTTCCGCAGGGTTTAATACTCGTGATGCATATGCCACTGGAAGATCTTTTCCAATTTCTCCTTGACTAAGTACGGCACCAACTGGTAATTCTGAGGCGTCGGTTGTTACTATAAATGGTTTGTTGAAATCAGGAAATTGTAAAATTGGCTGTTGGCATAATTCATCTCGTAATTGTTCGAAGCTTCGCTGTTGATCTTTTGTCCAATTGAAGCGGATTCCTTTACCCAAAAGGTTTGCTAACGGTTTTGCTTTCTTTGAAAAATCTTGAATAAAACGACGATAGTATCCGGCAAGTCCCAAAAATTGTTGAATATTCCTTTGTGATTTCGGTACTGGAAAATTTTTGACTGCGTGTAATTTCTTCGGGTCGGGTTTTACTCCTTCCGAGGAAATTATATGTCCAAGATATCGTACTTCCTTGCGTAGGAATTCGCATTTGTTTGTTTGTAATGTTAAACCATGTTCCTTAAGCCGGTTCAATAATTTTCTGACCTTTACTGCGTGTTCTTGAAGTGATGATGAATAAACCACGATGTCATCCAGGTATACGAACAGTTCTGTGCCTTGGAGTCCAGTTAAAACTTGATCCATGAGGCGTTGAAATGTGGGTGGTGCGTTCTTTAATCCAAATGGCATTCTTGAAAATTCATAGTGTCCAAATGGTGTGGTGAAAGCAGTCTTTTCTCGGTCTTTTGGATTCATTGGCATTTGATGAAAACCATTTGCTAGATAAAAAACTGAGAAATATTTTGCTCCGCCTAAACGGTCCAAAATTTCTGTTATCTGTGGAAGAGGGTACCGGTCTCCTATTGTTTTATCGTTGAGAGCTCTGAAGTCAATTACCATGCGCCAACGTTTGTTACCGTCCGCATCTGGTTTCTTCGGTACAATCCACAGGGGTGAATTGTATGGTGACTTGGAAAGTGTTATAATGCCCTCCGAAAGCATAGCACCGACTTGTTTATGAATTTCTGCTTGATGTATGGTCGGATAACGGTATTGTCTGGTATTGATAGGAATATTATCAGTGGTGTGAATCGAGTGTTCGAAATCTGAGACCTTCCCTAGTTTATCTCCAGGTAAAAAGAAACTGTCAGGAAAATCTTTAATCAAATCTAACACGTGATTAACTTCTTCAGAGTTTAAATGTTCCATGCGCAAAATTTTCTGAATTTGATTAATTCTATCTCGTTTATTGACTACCGGTGGATCATTTTGCAGGTAGTATTCTTCATCTGATGAGCTGTTTAATTCGTAAGGTATTAGATGTTGTGGTTCCAGGTCGAATTCTACGTCCTTTGTATCAGTGTTATAGGCAAGGACTTGACACTCACCTTGTCTATTCGTTACAGCTGCATTACCAATGTACAATTTCTTCGGGGTTTTAATACGTGGTAAAAAACCTTCTCTAATATTGGTATTTCCAACTCGAACGGAGATTTGTTGCATCGTTCTTCCTAGAATGCAGTGCTTTGTCTTTGAGGCAGTCTTCTGAATTTTGTCATATTCGTCGAAATTCGTCAATTTTAATGGTCAAGTAGGATTGTCCCGAAGTAAAACGGTACGGTGAAAATACGATATTTCGGCTTCTTCTTGTAATAGAAATGGGCTGCCAATGAGACTGTCGACGGATATCGGTAAGTGTTTTACAACGTAAAACAATGCTGGCGTCCCGTCGAGCTGTAAAATCGTTGTACCAAGGGTTAGAATCGGTGTAGAAGAAAGTCCAGTGATCTCGATCTCATCACGTGAGGTCACTTCCGATCTTTCTCCCAAAGCTTTTAAGATGATCAAATTGACTGAGGCTCCTCCGTCAATTATAAATTGTCCCGTTCCCGTTTCCAATTCCGGGACTTTGATTCGTATTCGCGGGCTGGATACTTCCTTGACGAGCTGCCTCTCTGCTCGTTCCTCGCGACCGTTACTGTTTTTAGACGAGTTGGTTCTTGCTTACTCACCACCTCGTCGGTACGAT
This sequence comes from Mimumesa dahlbomi, assembly GCA_917499265.3. Classification (NCBI taxonomy): domain Eukaryota; kingdom Metazoa; phylum Arthropoda; class Insecta; order Hymenoptera; family Crabronidae; genus Mimumesa; species Mimumesa dahlbomi. Next base: position 19,491,586 of record OU824114.1, on the reverse strand, counting down.
GAGCGTCGTGGAAGTTTAAAACTTTCTTTGAATTTACTGTGTCATTGTGATAAGTTATAGCCTTCATCGGTGTTTGTGTATCGTCGTGACAAGTTAAAGCTTTCATGTATTTTGATATCTCAAAACGGGGTGATTTTGATCTCTCCCTACAGTATTTTCCATCGTGCCCCTTAACTCCACATCTATAACAGTAGAGCCTAGCAGGATTACGGAATCTACTATTACGTTCCCCGCTGTGTTCTCTGCTATGTTCCCTGGTACGTTCTCCACATTCGGATGCATCTGAGTGGGGCGACGGGGTTCGTGGTGTTGACCTCCGCCGGACTGGAAATGCAGAAGTCCTGGGCCTTCGTTCTTCAGTTTTTTGATCCGATCCAGAATGACTTCTTCCTCTGTATCGATATCTATCGACTGGGCTTGGAGACTGAGGGTAGGATACGTACCGACGTTCATGACGTCGAGGAGAATCATTTTCACGTCTATAATCTGACCTCGGTCTTCTATCTGGAGATTCTTCCATCCTCAAATTTCTTCGATTTCGTTGACTTCTTTCAATCTTCATTACTGCATCGAAAGTGTCGTGCCAGTGTCTTTAACTTCACATTACGTATAGCTAACCTCCATGCAACTCTATCAGGAAGTCCATCAATGAAATTCTGTATTGTATCTTCTTCTAATTCTTCAAGGACTTCTCCTAAGTTGTTACTGTAGCGATCTTTGGCCGCTGCTTGTGCGTAATACATAAGTTTTACAGTTCGGTCGATATATTTTCGCACTCTTTCGCCTTCCCGAATCTTCAATCTGTCAATTTCCAATTGAAACGAAGCAAAACTTCTCCCCGGTGCAAAACGTTTCTTTAAAAGTTTAAGTAATCCCTCAATATTTGTGAATTTCGCGGCCTGAGCACAAATTCTCGCGGAACCTTTGAGTTTTGTGAGAACATTCGCGAGATATTGGGATTCAGTGTTTGGTGGAATTAAAGCTAATCCATTCGTAACTTCTTGCGCGAATGTTGATAAAGAAGGGTTTTCGCCGTCAAATGAGGAAATGCCTTGTGTCGCGTGTTGTATGCAATTTTGAATAGCGATCCAATTCATGGAACGAGACATAGACAAATTTTCGAGATCAGAATTACTCGTATTACCGATACTATTTGCTGTGGCCATCTCTTAGCCTTTAATTGACCTTTCTAACTCGAAACAAAAATTATAAAACAATCGTGAGTATCCCACCGCTGTCACCAGTTTGTTACGAGCCGGGCGGGTTTCTGGAACGTGGCCGGCGAGCGTTATGGAATAAACGTGACGAGACGTTGGTTTCGTCACTTCGTTGACCTAACTGTAGCAGGGGGTATCATACGTCAACAATAGTGGGAGCTACAAATCGACGTATGATCTAGGAAATGATATTTAATTCAACCCAGATGAGCCTACAGCATAAACCGTAGGGCGCTAGCCTTGAATTGAGGTAGGGAGAGATACAACCCAGATGAGTCTACGGCATAAACCGTAGGGCGCTGGCCTTGTATTGGAATGACTGAAATCCAGACCCAGATGAACCTACGGCATAAACCGCAGGGCGCTGGCCTCCAGAGCGGTTAGAATTGAGGATGAATGAATCCAGATGAGCCTACAGCATGACTTGTAGGACGCTGGCATTCACTCAGGTGTGCAAGGATCTTAGGAGTGATACAAGCCAGATGAACCTACAGCATAAACTGTAGGGCGCTGGACGTGAATCGGTGTTAAAAGGAGTCTGGACCCAGATGAGCCTACGGCATAAACCGTAGGGCGCTAGCCTCCAGATTGGTTAAGATCGAGGAAGAATGAATCCAGATGAGCCTACAGCATGAACTGTAGGGCGCTGACATTCACTCATGTGTGCAAGGATCTTAGGAGTGATACAAGCCAGATGAACCTACAGCATAAACTGTAGGGCGCTGGACGTGAATCGGTGTTAAAAGGAATCTAGACCTAGTTGAGCCTACGGCATAAACCGTAGGGCGCTTGCCTCTAGAGTGGTTAATTAGATTTTAAGGTAATGTGATACCCCGAGGTAGATGTACTTACAGGTGAACTGCAAGGTGCTACTCTCTGGTTAATAACGACGCACTTGTTGGGACTACAAATGGTCGCACGGGTATGGAAAGTAAGCCGGTAGGCACACACAGTCCGACACCCGTTGTTCGTGGTTTTGACCTGCTACGGTAAGGTCGTAAAATAATAAACTCTCGTAACTTTTGTTTCACTCCGAGCGGTTAGAGTGAAATAATTTATGGGTACGTTACTCGATTATGTTTTAAATTCGTTTCGAGAGGAAAGGTTTTAATTTCTAGAAATAATTCTGTTACGTCCCCGCGTCTAAACGCCTTTTTTCAGTTCGACGCCAGGACGACGCACTTGAAAAACTAATAAATTCCTTGAAGAAAGAACACTGTGATCGTCCTGGTCGAGACTGATAAATAATATAGAAATAAACACATAAATCTAATCAAGCCGTCGTGAATGTAAACTCTAAAATTCTTAAGATTAGACAGTTCAAAATAACAGATTGCGTCAGATACAATGAAGACCTTGTCCATAAGAAAATATACATCTGGCACCAGACCCCGTCCTGTTCAAGAGACACTTGAAAGGGAAAGTTAGATAGATCACTTTTCGAGTGCATTCTCGATAAGGGTGTTTGGATGCTGGCCCAGGGCTTCATTGTTTTCCCAAAAACCGTTACAAACCGACGTAGTGGGAGGGCCCAAAATCCTGTATATATATATTGGTGCCCTCCGCCACGAAGCTCAGTTTAGAAAGACAGTTAAGAAAGTCAGGTAGTGAGAGTCAGTTCAGTTAGTTAAGAGTCAACAGTTAGAAGAGTCAGTCAGTGCAGTTTTTGAGTCAGCAGTTAAGAAGTGCAATTCAGAGGATCCATGATCAAGAAAAGTCTTATTCCATTCCATATCCTGTGACCCTTTATTTAATCCGTTACCATTACCACCCAATACCTCAGTCATTCTTCAACGGGAATAGAACAAACTGTCGTTGGAAATCTACGATTTCCAACGTAGTTGTCGTTTCTATGACACGTTTCGAAGGACGGCGACTTTCCTACCCATAACTGTCGATCTCCAAAGTGTGATCATTGGGACAAGGAGTATCTGGAAATCGCTCAGATATTCAGAGAAAGACTCTATAACAATGATATCCGCTGCGGACCGATAAAAGTTATAACACCAACCTTCCTTTCGAATACCCAAAGACTAAACATCTGATCCGGTTAAAAAGCAAAAAGAAACAAAGTGTATAAATATAAATAGAATCTGTGAAAACATGTCATTGTCAGTGTTGTTAAATATAAAGTTATTGAAGATTATATCACCAGTGTTGACCATCAATTAGCCTGACCTTATCACAACCACAACCAACCTTCATCTTTTCATCATCACCTTTCGATCGCAGTACGACTCAGCCCTATCCCGAGTAAATTGGTCTGACCATTGACTCAAAAGTGGGCAAAAGTCAGACTATTGTGAAACAATTCGTAGCCGCACCGTTACCGTAAGCTCGAGGAGTGACACTTAGTCCTGACGTAACAATTCTTTACTCGAATTTTATGTTTCTAGTAATATGTTACAAGTATATTCTTTCAATCGAATATATATACATGTATGTTAAGTGTTTTGTGTATGAATTTAAGAAAGTTGTAGAATTATTGAAAAGCTCTAAGTGTTTACCCTTGGGCAATGACGGTTGACGAGACTTCACAATAAGATGACTCCGAACTAGTTCGCGAGTGACTCTAACGTGAGTTGAACGGGGGAACTCCGACCAAGAGTTGAATTGCCAATGGACAGACTAATCTTCCGAAGGTTAAAAGAAAACTCGAAAAGGAACTGGGCCTAATCTCGTAGTGTGATGCTCAAGCGTCGTACTGTGAGTAACCCGAAGATATGCATTTTCGTGGCCCTTATATAGGTCGAAAAAGTAGTGGGGAATTGAAAATTCTAGAAAATCTATCCTATGGTGGGAGTAAAAATGCTGTATGAAAGACAGTTGGAAACGGCTGGAATTACGTGGCAAGCAAGACCCTCGCTTTCGAGTTTTCCTTATTACATGGGGTCGAAAGTGTAGCAGTCCGCGGGTCCTAGACCAGAGGCCAAGGGCTGTATGTATATCGTATCCTGTTTACGTTTGAAAAAGGGGACTAGGCGTCTGGGTGTCGCCAAGAGAAAAATCCACGATGAGAAATTTTCATGAGAATCATACGATTCATACGTAACATTATTTTTGTGCGTTTTTTTTTTGTACGGTATATATATATTTGTACTTTAACACGCTTTGTTCATTTATCCCCGATGCACGTGCTTAACACTTATTCCACCGGGCATTTTTCTGAAGTAGTACGCTGGTAGAGGCATCTTCGGAAATTTCGAACATAAAGAGCCGTAATAATGGGCCATGAGAGACAAAACAGAAAAGAGAAAGAAAATCGGTCGGGCACCGACTAACCTGGAAAAGGGTAGATCTACCCGATCAGTCGGCTAAACTTCTCCATGTATACAATGAAAAATTAAATGTTTTTAAAATGTTTTCATGTGAAATTTAATTATTTATATTGTTTGGGTGCAGTTTCTCATGTATTTCCTAAATAATTGACGTATTTTCTAAGTGCGACTTTTTTTATGCGGGCCCTGACTACCGCATAAACAAAATTTTTTGTAGTATGTTGTATAACATTGTTTATTATTGCAAGCATTTATGAAATTTCTGAATTTCTTTTTGTGCGATTTTTTTTATACGGTCCCTATCCACCGCACAAAAAGAGGCCCTACTGTATATCGACTTTTTCTCATGCACATTGAAGCCATTCCTAAACATAGCAAGATGTTGTAAATGTTATAGCCATGGTCATCCTGCGAAGTGGTGCACTGCAAAAGAGCAAACATGTGAGAAGTTTGGTGAATGTGGCCATCTAAATGATGATTGTCCTAGGAAAGAAATATCTTCCGTGCGCATAAACTGTAAGCGCGCTAAAAGAAAAGATATATCCCACTCAGTCAAGGACACTAAATATCCGGAGTACTTGAAACAAGTGGAGATATACAACAAAATGATAAAATGGGATTAAGAGTCTTACAAATCAATGCGCAGTTGTCTAGAGCTGTCGCTGCTGATCTAAGGATGAAAACAGAAAAAAAATCTGGACATCATAGTGATCCAGACGCCGTATTCCTATAAAGGAAAAGTAAAAGACTACGCCGGCACATCATCCACAATTATTCAACTAATATGTTGAGACGGTAACCCTGTCTGACCACCACTCCGAGGATTGCGCGCCACTGCGGGCCTAGGTCGTTAGTCCCGAAAACGAATAAATAAACAGGTACGCGGAATAACAAGTACGGTTACGTAATAACTGCCACATAGAAAAACGCATAAACTATGATTCGTCTATTTAAAAATACACGCGTATGATTGGATTAGCCTCCGAGAGGGTTAAGTATAAAAGACGCGACACGGTGCTCCGCGAGATTATTATTATCACATTACTCTGTTACATTACATGACATTATTATCACGTCCATCTTCTCGGGAAGTCTGATTTAGTACAATTTGCTACTGCGTTTGACCGAAACATATGGTACGGGCATATTCCAGACGCGAGTAAACAAATATCGAAAGGATTTTAGAACATAAGATAGAATTAGGAGGCGTGCACTTGTGAGTGATAGAGAGTGTATGTGCTTAATCCTCAGAAAAATCCCGAAAACCTAAGAATCCGAGGAGTAACCCTCAGACGCCTAGTCTGAGACTATCTCAAGGATTATCCCACCAAAAACTCAGAGGAGTAACCTCACGACAATTTAGAGCGTGGACTATCTCAATGAGGAAACCCCGTTCGAGAGGAGTAACCCCACGACATCTTGGAGCGTGGACTATCTCAATTGAACGTCCCCTCTCTCCACGAAACCTGTCCATAATGAGTACCGGCTGGACAATCAGAGCCAGACCCTGATCTCAAATTCTTTCGCTAAATTCCCGAAAACAGAGCAACTGCATGGGAACGAGAACAATACTATTTCGAGATTAGGCATTTAAAGCCATAAATAGATTAAGGCGAGTGTGAGTGAGACGGTGGTGACAGCGAGTGTGAGAGAGACACGGTGTAAACACGGCGCGCGATCAGCTGTGCGAGAAGGTGTGTGTGTGCGAGCGAGAGTGTCCGTGAATAACTTTAAGAGATAGATTAGGACCATTTTTGTGTGTACATATAACGTCCTAGCGGTCCCTGGCTTTTGTTAGAGTGACAATAGCAACATTGTTAAACAATGTTTAAAGGCTAAAAAGCCAGAAAAACGCGACCGGAAAGTTGTCCGAGCGGCGCAAGTAAAGTTACAAAAGTAACGCGCCCGACTCGATTTTTGACGCTACCGTCTCGTCATAGGCACAAGCTCTGACCCGATTTTCAAAGGGTCACCTTGGTGCAAAAAGGCAACACGTCGCTACGAACTTAGAAAAATTTTCTAAGTTCAACAAAAATTCTCATAAGACCGGAGAAAATTTTACAAGATCTGAAATGTCACTCTAAAATGTCCACAAAATCTGGGTTCTGGAGCGATGTGCGAATACAGTCCAAAAATGTTTGGCCATAGTTTAACAGTCGCTCAAGTCGAAGATGGCCCCACCTCTACGTGGTCGCTTTGGGAATCAACCTTGCAAAACCTGCAAGGGCGAGCGGGGCCACGGCGAAGCATCGAGAGGGACCGACTCTCGAGCTGCGTAAGCAGTGCTACCGGTACGATTCCGGACGGTTAATTTTTCTGCCACGCTTCGGCTACACGGCAAACATACACCTACACACCTCACAGGGATAACTGAGAAAAGTGCGGCAGTGGTCCTCTGGTGGTTCGATCGCGATTAGCGTTCAGAACTCTGCATGGAGGGTACAGTTTATAAACCAGTAAGGCACCACTGGGCCGCCAGATAGTACAGGGGCCCGGGTCGGCCTAGCCAGCACGGCCTGGCTGCCTCACCAGCTGGCGCATAATCTTGTCGGGCGTAGTATTGCCAGGAGGCGCCTGGAAAGGGACCATGCTACGTTCGGCGGGGGGCTTCACCGAGGCCACCATGCGTGTTCGACGTGAAATCGAGTGCGTCCTCGCCCTTGGATGTACACTGTCGTGCGGAACTTAGAAATCCGCACACATAAACACACGAACACAAATATAAAACAAATTGGGAAAACTATGATAAATACAAGCAGAAGTAAGATTATCAAGTGTGCCGCCCAAGCCACCAAAACCGAGCGTCCCAGCTCAAAAGAAACTGCCCGTGAGAGGAGTGCCGAGAAACCCGGCACGTCCTCCAAAAATGCCCAAAAGGGCGAAAAGGCTGGAGTAGCGGCCGGAGGAAAATCCTCCGACAGCGAAAAAGCCCGGAATTTGACGGTTCGATTGAGTCGAGTCTCTGTCCCGACAAGGAGCAGGGAAAACTCGAATGTAATCGTAAAGTCTGAAGTAGTCGAGGAGGGACCCGACGCGGGCATCCTCGACAAAATAGTCGCGACTAGTGCGAAGAGCCAAGTCGTTGTCCCCCCCGTGGGAAACGGCGCTGCGGCTTCTTCGCATGTCGAAGCACGTACCTGTACGGCTATTGAGAGCCGAGGCAATGACCGTGCTCGAACTCCTGTCCCGTCTGAGGACATGGACTTCGAGCAGGTCACTTACAAACGGAAACGTCCGGTGAGCTCTCCGGAGCCTTCGGACGTTCCCGAAAAGTCAGTAAAGACGGTCCGGGTTACCACGCCCGCGGCGCCTGTCTCCAAGAATAAAAAGAAACCCTCGAAAGAGGGTAGCGAGAAAGTGGCGGTCGCGCCTAAAGCGCCGACCACGGGAAAGCCTGCCTCGGCTAGCCCGAACTCCGGGAAAGAGACGAGGAAACAGAGTAAGAAGGCACCGGGAGCCGCGGACTCCAGTGTGAAAAGAGGAAAGGCAGTGACGGAGGCACTGCCTTTGCCTAAATTTCGGCCTCTCGAGCTCGTAAGAGCCGAAGCCACTACCTATGATAAGGCTCTGTTGAGTCTCTGCCTTGATCCTCTCAGGAAGATCAACAAAGAGACCACAGGCCTCATCATGGGGAATGTGTCGGCACTGTCGGCCCTCGTGCAGGAACTGCTCCTACGGAACAGTTTCCTCGAGGGAAAACTCAGCGTGGGGGACGGGGAGATTAGAAAATCTCAAGTCGCCGTTGAGACCGCGGTGTCGAAGTCGCTAAAAGTCGCGAAGCGACTTGAAGCGACGCACAGTGGGCTAAAACGGCGAAAACAGGGACATCGGGTCAAAAAATAAAGTTTTCGATATTTGGAAAACTAATGATTGGGTTACGTTCAGAAATGTCTGCCACATACGAAACTAACAATATTTTTTTCATTAACTAACAAGAACATTGTCAAAATGAGGTTCAAAGTTGCTAGTTGGCCGTTCGCGCGAATATTCGACCGCGTGAATCGATATACAGAAACGACAATATCTTCATAATGGATTGGTCGATTCTCAATTATAAATATAGAATTCGAAAGAGAAAGGATCAAGGATTATGCTCGTGTTCATAGTTTTGCCCTTTTGCAAAAATTCTGGATGTGAGACGTTCAGAAAAACAGTGTCCCTCAGAAAACAATCATTCAAATATTCACTTAGACTTTTAAAAAAAGTCTCAAAAGATCGCGGGGTTTGCTTTACATCACCGTATTCGGCGTTCCTTCTAGTTTAATACCCTGTCAAAATCACATCCGTGCGCATCCGAGGTTAGAAGTTATTAAACATTAACTATCGCGTTGCGAGCGCGCCGAATGCTCCTGAGTCCAGTATTCGAGCGCTAACGTAGTATCGGTACACTGCTACACTCTTCATTTACTCGTGTTTGAAGAGAAGAATATTCTTGGTGGTCAGTATATTTCGTTGAACACTACATGGAACATATAATAAATATGAACGCCTATGCATTATACATCTATCTTAATACAAAAATTAACGTTTTTTCAGCAAACTTGCAATCAGAAATAATAATGTTATGAATTGGTCTGTAATAGAAAATAATGTAGTATTGTTTGTTCTATGTAAGAGAAAAAGGTATTAATAATATATTTTCGACACATCACATTTTACTATTTATCATCTATATGTATAATATTTGATATCTAGAAAATATTTAGAATAAATGCTGACTTGCTAATTAATATTTCGAGATCAATATCTGGATTTTTTTTAGCAATTGCTTTAGAATCGAACGATCAAGCAATACTGAGCTCTCATCTAGACTCGAAGATTAACGGTCATCGAGTTTTGATTGTTTTACTTTGATACATATACATTACATTGTACAGTTTCAAAACTTATCTAACACAACGTGAAAGAAGTCGTTTGATTGCTATGAAATTCGACGGTTAAAACCATTCAGTTTACTAAGGCTCAAATTGACAAATTGAATGATAATGGCAAAGCGTAATATGTAAAATTGTAGTGTGTATAGATGATAAATAGTAAAATGTGATGTGTCGAAAATATATTGTTAATACCTTTTTCTCTTCCATACAACAAACAATACTACATTTTTTTATATAACAGGCCAATTCATAGCATTATTTATTATTTCTGATTGCAGGTTTGCTGAAAAAACGTTAATTTTTGTATTAAGATATATGTATAATGCATAGGCGTTCATATTTATTATATGTTCCATGTAGTGTTCAACGAAATATACTGACCACCAAGAATATTCTTCTCTTCAAACACGAGTAAATGAAGAGTGTAGCAGTGTACCGATACTACGTTAGCGCTCGAATACTGGACTCAGGAGCATTCGGCGCGCTCGCAACGCGATAGTTAATGTTTAATAACTTCTAACCTCGGATGCGCACGGATGTGATTTTGACAGGGTATTAAACTAGAAGGAACGCCGAATACGGTGATGTAAAGCAAACCCCGCGATCTTTTGAGACTTTTTTTAAAAGTCTAAGTGAATATTTGAATGATTGTTTTCTGAGGGACACTGTTTTTCTGAACGTCTCACATCCAGAATTTTTGCAAAAGGGCAAAACTATGAACACGAGCATAATCCTTGATCCTTTCTCTTTCGAATTCTATATTTATAATTGAGAATCGACCAATCCATTATGAAGATATTGTCGTTTCTGTATATCGATTCACGCGGTCGAATATTCGCGCGAACGGCCAACTGGCAACTTTGAACCTCATTGTGACAATGTTCTTGTTAGTTAATGAAAAAAATATTGTTAGTTTCGTATGTGGCAGACATTTCTGAACGTAACCCAATCATTAGTTTTCCAAATATCGAAAATTTTATTTTTTGACCCGATGTCCCTGTTTTCGCCGTTTTAGCCCACTGTGCGACGAGTGCGCTACCACCGTCGAAGCCGACATCCTACGCGGACGCGGCGAGACGAGTCGGCCAGAAAGGCCTTCCTGCTGCGGCAAAGTCGACGCCACTCCACGTGGTGAAGATCTTCCCCCAGGACAGGAAGACCTTCAAGGACAGTGATGCGACTAAGCGCGCTGTCCTTAATCTGGTCAAATCGACCAAGGCCCAAATTCGAGTGCGCTCGGTCAAGCGGATCCACAGCGGTGGAATTTCCGTCGAAACCGAGAGGCCCGAGGATTTGAAGGCCTTTACGGAGTCGTCACAGCTCAGGAAAGCTGGGCTTAAGACGGCTCTAGTTGCGAAGAGGAACCCGAAGATAATAATCTTCGACGTTCCTCAAAATTTGTCCGAGGAGGAACTAACATCCTGCTTGAAAAAGCAGAACTCGGGAGACGCAGCCGGTCTCGACGCGTCCGAATTTCTGAAGCCACGGTTTAAGACCAAAGGCAGAGGAGACGGACGCTCGAACTGGGTTGTAGAGGTGTCTCCCAGTGTGAGAAAGCAGATTTTGTGCAATGGTCGAGTGTTTGTCGGCTGGCTGTCCTGTAGAGCACAGGATTACGTCGCCGCCACTCGATGCTTCAAGTGTCAGATGTTTGGGCACGTTGCCAAACACTGCCGAAGCGACAGCGAAGTCTGCGAGTACTGTGCCGAGAAAGGGCATAATTCTGCCGCTTGCACCAGCAAGAGCAAACAGCCGGTTTGCTCGAACTGCAATGCGAGCGGTAAGAAGACCGGCATTAACCATAAGCCGAGAGATAAGTGCTGTCCTTGTTACAAGGCGGCAGTGGAACGCGAAATCTCTCGTACCAATTATGGCTAACGCTGAGAATATTCGAACTCGTCGACCAATGCGGATCCTGCAGCTCAATATGCAGCGATCCAAAATTGTCACAGACGAGACACGAATGAAAATGGACAAGAGAAAGATAGATGTGTTGCTTGCACAGGAACCCTACAGTTTCCGCGGAAAAATCCCGGGACTAGGGCTAGCGACTCGAACAGTATCTTTTGGCACCGTGGATGGCCCGGCGTGTATGGCTGCAGTAGCAGTCAGAAACCCGGACATTACGGTCGTCAAAATGTCGCACCTGTCGGACACGCATCTTTCTTGCGTCCATTTGAGCGGAAAATGTGGATCTTTCCACATCGTGAGCCAGTACTTTCAATTCTCGGAAGAGATTGAAGTAAGTCTGGCTCGTCTTGAAAAGGTGCTTATAGCACTTAACCACAAGAGAGTCATTATTGCTGCAGATGTCAATGCAAAATCTGCCCTTTGGGGCAGTGCAGAGACTGACTGGCGAGGGGAAAAACTCGAAGAGTTCCTCGCGCAGCATGGACTGATTATGGTGAACGAGGCCGGAGGTATTCCTACCTTTTCCGGCCCCGTCGGTGAGTCTCACATCGATGCCACATTCGTGACATTCGATATTTTGAACGCACTACGGTCCTGGAAGATTCATCGAATCTAACATCCAGCGACCATCGAGCGATTGAATTTGTCGTCGACTTTGATGTCGACGTTGAACGCACTACAGGAAACCATTCCCGCCAGGGAAGGTTTCTTACGAGCAAAGCCAATTGGATGAGATTTGACAAACTCCTGCTTAAAGCAAAGAGAACTCTGCCCTGCGAGGACTTACAAAGTCCCGCAGAAGTCGAACAGCTAGCGGAACGCATCGAAAACTCGATCATAACCGCATGCAGAGGTTCTATGCGCTGCAAGCAATGGAGCAAAAAGTCAGTCCCCTGGTGGGGGCACGATTTATCGAAGCGAAAGAAACTCGTCTATAAACTTAGACGAGACTTTCAAAGCGAAAGAGAGGTAACTGAAAGAGCGACCAAGAAAGCGAAGTATCTCGTCGAGAAAGGCTTTCACGGCTGCAGTGCGTAGAGCAAAGCTACGCAGTTGGAAAGCGTTTGTTACCGAACAGGGGAACAGAGAGCCATGGGGACTTGTATGTAAGATCACCCAAGAAAAGCTAAATATTGATGAAGCTATTAGTAACCTTCGAACACCCGAAGGCGGCTATACGATGGATTGGCACACCACAGCGGAAACTCTATTACATGAATTAATTCCGGATGACCGTACGGAAGACGAAACAGATCGTCAGAAACAGACACGAAAGGACGTTGCCACAGATCCAGACACAGAGGATACCCATTCCTTCTCCCTGTCTGAGATCGGCAACGCGATTTCAAGCCTAAAAAGGCGCAAATGTCCAGGTTTGGACCTTATTGAGACTGAAGTAGTTCAACGTTCGTGGGGTTCCCTGAACGGAGAGCTACTCAGATTATATAATGGATGTCTGAAATATGGAGTATTCCCTGTGCGATGGAAAATAGGATCTTTAAAGATCCTACTCAAAAGTCCCACAAAACCGGGGACAGAAGCCAAGTCGTATAGACCGATTTGTCTGCTTTCGATACTTGGCAAAGTACTTGAGAAGTTGATTGTTCACCGGCTCTCAAATGTGTTCCTAGATCCACGTTTTTCTTCGGATCGGCAGTACGGATTCAGATCGGGACGATCCACGGAGGATGCCGTGGTAAAATTCCGGAATCTTGTATCTGCTCGAGAAGAGAAATACGTGATCGCGCTCCTGTTCGATATCTCTGGTGCATTCGATAATGTTTGGTGGCCGAGTATCTTTAATAATTTAAAGTTACGAAGCTGCCCTCGAAACCTTTATCGGCTCCTGGCGAACTACTTCACGAACCGTGAGGCGACAATCGTCGCCAACAGCGGATCGGTATCGAAGTCAGTTTCAAAAGGAGTTTCTACAGCAATTTGTCAGCGGGTTCGATTGCGAACCCATCGCCTATGCTGATGACTTCCTCGTGATTGTCTCTGGCAACTCGAGGGTGGAACTTCAGGCAAAAGGGCAGGCGGTTGCGAACGAGATCTCTGCGTGGTGCGACTCGCAGAAACTCTCGCTAGCGGCCGCTAAGACCGAGATGATTCTTGTTCGGGGAAACCTGGACTTGAATCGGGCCCCTGTGATAAAGGTGGACGGACGAAGCGTTCCTTTCAGTAATACCGTAAGGTATCTGGGAGTTCACTTCGATGTGCGATTGGGAATTAATTCCCATGTTGAGATTCTCCGGGCGAAATGTTTGCAAACGTTCAACGCGTTGGCAAGAATCGCCCGATCCAATTGGGGATTGGAACATCGAGCTCTGCGTACGATGTACAACGGTTTGTTCGTTCCGATCATAACATACGCCGCTGCCGGGTGGGCTGATCGCTTGGGCGCGAAGGCGAGGAGAATCCTCGCTAGCCGTCAACGTCAAGTCTTACTATGCACTACGAAAGCCTATCGTACGGTGTCTCACGATGCGATTCATGTAATCGCGGGTGCGATACCGATAGACTTAGTGGTCGCGGAGCGCGCGTGTGTTTATAGAGCTCGAAGACAGATCGATGTCGATTGCGGTAATTGCCATATCACCGGCCTTGCTCTGGCCGCCGAGGAAGTTTCGACATCTGCAGCGATAGCTGCGGTGAGAAACGAAATCCTTAGGATATGGCAGAATCGATGGGTTTCGTCGAAGGACGGTCGAACGACTTTCCGTTTCTTCAAAGACGTAACTCAGAGACTCAAATCTTATTGGGTGGAGCCAGACCACTATGTATCTCAATTCCTGAGTGGACACGGAGATTTCCGTGCGAAACTCATGGAATTTGCTTTGGTTGAGGACAACGAGTGTGAGTGTGGTGAGATGGAAACATCTCATCATGTTCTATACTACTGTCCGAAATACCTGGTGGCAAGATTGTCCTTAGAACAAGCTGGCGAAAGAATCGGTCTTCCATGGCCGATTCCAGAGGCAGATTTAGTTTCGAAAACACTGTTCAAGGACTTAAAAACATTTGTCACAAAAATCTTGAAAGCGAAGCAAATTGAACGCAATACGCGGAATCAAGTCCAAGACTTGATCTGCTGAGATTAAGTGAGTGAGGGAAAACCATGTTCGTATCGCAGGGGGTAGCGATCGCCGCTGCTTCGGGAGTGACTGTCCCGCGGACCCGAGTTGGATGATCAGTGTAGGACAGGAAAATAAATTTCTGTTCAGCCAGAACTGGTAGACTTGTCGAAGCTGACGATCAGAACGCGGCGATGAACTTGTTCATCAATCTCTGGTAGCCGGGGTGGGACGTCAAGCCCCTCTCTTTGAGAGTGTCCCTACTGGGTTGGACTCTGGCTGGCAATACGTTGGTTGTGTCCGGGATCGCACTGAGCCTCGGAACCTGGGAAGTAGATGTCTGAGCATCAGACAAAATTCGCAACAGCCGGTATGAGCCGAAGAGCTCGAGGTACGGCGCGTCACGGCAGGCATTCTTGTGCCGGTGAAATTGAAAAGAGAAACGAATTCTTGTGTACATATAACGATAGAATAGAAAATTAGATTTAAGAGGATATATCAGATAAGATAGCGTGAATTGTATGGAAGAGTGCAGGAGTGCGTGATAGAATAGGCTACGTAATGTAGGAAACAGGATTGTTTGTATTTAAAAATCTGTTCCTTTATTTAGAACACTGGACGAGAGATACACAAAAGAATATGAATACACACACAAATGAAGATACAGAAAATATTCTCGGATCGTATATCGTAAATCGTAAGCCGTGGTTCGTTGCCGTAGTTTCGTAATCTTTATCGTGATCGTTAATAGCCAACTGCTCGTTGCTAACTGAACTCGGCGCGACACGACTCGTCTTCACATATTCATCGCGTTCGCGGTCTCGTACGTTTTTTCGACGTAACGAGGTAAACGGCCTCGCGACCGCTGTCGATTTTCGAGATCGGCCGTGTTTATGTTTTCGCGCATACGTTCGTCTCTTTAATTCGACTAGGCTAACGGCCTTGCGAGTTCATTGCCCTACCACGTAATCACTCCTACAGTAAGGACTTGTATAGTTAGTTATTAAGAGAATATGAATAAATCTCGTGTTTAGCGTTAAAAGTTTCCAAGATTCTTTGTCGACCTGCCCCGAACCTATTTATAAGTAAGGTCCTTCCTCGTGGTCAGTGGTCCTCAGCAGGAAGTACCGTTACAATGTCAATCTCCTCAAGTGGCAATTGTTATCCTAAGCAATTTCCTCGACGTATTACAAATTAACGTTGAACAGTCGCAACACGTAATAGGAGCATGCATTACAACAAAGTCGCAGGATATACAGGGTGTAACAGAAATTCTGGGACACTTGAGGTTTATGGATAGAACGCATAAAAATAAGAAAAAAGTCTTATAAGTCGTGGGCGCAGCCCACCCCTATGGAGATACAACCTCTTTTGAAAAAAAAGTTTAAAAAATTATATCTCCGATACCGTAAGTCGTAGGAAACCGATTTTGATTGCGATATGACTGGAAAGGATCAAAGTTTAATAAAAAAAATATAACTGCTACGACTAATACCATTAAGTTGTATTTATTCTTGTTAATAAAAAACAAATGTGATTATTTCTATGTTAGAGGCTGTTAAGAGTTTAGAAACGTCTCAAAAGTTCCCGCGCCAAACGCGCGCTGCACACGCGCCACACGCGCGCTACAAACGCCATGCGCGCGCTACAAGTGCCACGTGGCCGGCTTTTCTGTGCACTGCGAACCTACGCAACTTCCGGCGAATATCGATCTCGATCCTTCTAGAAGGATCAAGAATGTTTTGGAACGTTCGCTTTCACGCGCTCCATGCGCTTCGTCCGGAAGTTGCCTCACTCTCAATTCGTCCACCGTCAACGACACACGTGGTGTGTCACAGTACGCGAACTTCACCGTTACCGATTAGTAGAATCGTTTTAGTGAACGTCAAGACCACATGGCTATACAGATCAGCTCACAGTCCACGTCACCGTTTGATTAACCCCTTAACGTGCACGCTCGAGTTAACTCGAGCGCGCTAAACGGTCGAAAATGTGCACGCTCGAGTTAACTTGATCGGCGTTATATTATATGCTGCTATTTTTTTTATTAATTTTGAATTTTTTGTATTTTTCTGTCAATACAATGATCTAAAGTGCGTTTTTTTACAAAAAAAATGATTTTTTTTTTACCGGTTTTTTTCAAATAAAACGTGCGTTAAGGGGTTAATATAATCTGCGGAATTAACACTTCAAGAAGGAAAACAGCATAGGCGTTAGACCATCAGTGGCCACGTGTCGTCGTAGCCACATGTGCTAGGCACCTGCAGGTACCATTCCTTCCGTTTTCCTACGTCTTCCAACTTCAAGAAACTTCTCCATTTCTCTAACCTCACGACGGCCCGTACCAAATTTTATACACATTGTACCGTTTTCGTCACCACCTACCATCTCATGCACAGACGTACCATTCGTGGCACGTGCGACGACTTGCATATGTATATTTATTCAATAAAATATTATTTAATTTTATACAGAGGCTGTTTATTAAGTTGAGAAAAATGTGGATAATGCATTGAGACTTGCTTTGCGAAGACAGCCAAAAAAATTAATATTATTATAAAATTTAGGTGTTAAAATTAGTAGGTTAACGCCCGCCGTGAAGGCGCCTGCCCATATGCAGCCTCCGACACGTCAGATTCGTGATGTCTAATTCTACTGACTACATTTGACCTACTTTTTACATATGGTGCGGACTCGCCCTGTGCCTACGGCTGACCTACATCTTACATACGGCACTGACATGTCCTGTGATTTACACTAAAAAATGTATTACGCATTCTATTACAGTATACATCTTACCTTTAAACGAATTGTTTAAAATTGGTGTCCATTCACCTCGAAAAATTTCCGCAATGGTTTCTTCATTGAACGCCGTACATTAGCATAAACTTCCTCCTAGTTATTATTAATTTCCACACATCCATTTACATTGTGTTGCCGCAGCATATTCTCGTCAGGCACTGCAAGCTTCGTAAAAAGCGGGCCACCAAGTACATTTAGTCGAGCACTAAACAGATTTATTAATTAAATGAGGAGACATCATTTTTTGGGAAATATAGTTAGTTTAATATATTTACTTAGCGATAGCATCGTCTCGATGCTGTACAAGAATTTGTACTTGCTCGCATTTGTTCGTTTTCAAATACTTCGTATGATCAAGTTTATGTTAACGAGAAAGCTATTCCAAAGTAACATCCTCTTGTACTTGGCCTATACCTTTGGCCTATACATTTTTGATGCTTTTTGCTGATTTCACTCCATTCGTAGAATATTGTTAAATATAGTATTGTTTTTATTAGAATACTTGTTTTTAAAGAAATAAGAGAATAAAGAAATCAGGTAATGAAAGAATAAGGGAATGCAGGTACCAAGGAATAAATAAGGCAATACATGAATGAAGGAATAAAAGAATGTAGGAAAATAAAGGAATAAACGGATCTGATTAATATGGTGATACGATGATGATATACGATGATGTGAAGGAATATACCAAATTTTCCTTTAAACGTTATTTCCTTTTATGAAATATAGTAATAAGAATTATGTATTTATAAAATTTCAAAAAGTTAAAAAAAAAAGTGATACAAAAAAATCAGAGACTCTTTCGGAGCCAGGAAAATTTAAATCTATAGTTGCGTTTCAAATCAATACAAGGTTCTCGCAGTATGTTAGCCATTGTTTAAAAACTTGTATATATTGTGGGTAATATTGAAAAAGAAAATACATTTGAAGGAATTACCAAAATATTAAACATTTAATTATTGCAAGATAGTGCAGGATTTGTATTCGTTTGGTTTTTAAATTCTTAATTGGAAAATTAAAATAAACATAGAAGTGTACAAAAAAGGGTTTAATTACACAAAACCATCTTATTAAAAATGTCTAAATTTCAAATAACTGTTTGTGTGAATTGTTGTAACACGCTTTTGATTTCTAGAACTTTTAGAACTTCAATATGGTCCTATGTATATGCTTGAAAATGTTTTTCAATTTATGTACAATAACGTCATCGTGTCTTCCAAACGTACCTATGCTTCAACAATCTATTTGAAGAAAAAATAGTTTTTGTGAAATCATGAATTTTTTTATTACCGTGGCACCTTCTGATCCAATTTTACAGTATACCTGCAGAAAAATATACTAATTTCATTGTTACGATGTGTAGGTAATATCATAACACTGTTACAAACAATTTACAAGATAGTAAAGTTTAAATGCAAAACATGTAACAAAAATTTGTTAACAGTACCGATAACTACACGTTTCGGACAGACCCAAAAATTTGCTTACTTTATCGTGGAAGACCTGTTTACAGAACAATTTGATTATGTACTAAAAAAAAAGTTTGTAGAAATTTGAAGAGACGCTTTGACATACATCGAAGTTCTAGAAACTAAATACCTTTTTATAACAATTTAATCAACCATTATATTAAATTATTTTTGATAACAGTTTGATATTTTCTGAATTACGTACTAATGCGTGCATCACGAAGGTGTCTTTCTTTCTCTATCTTTCGTATAATTCGTTCTCATTGTGGCGTACTATGGCTCGGGATATCAACAACAATACATTCGACTGCATACTTTGTCTCTATTTTTCTGTCGTTCCGTCGCGCTCGCACTAGCCAAACACACGAACGTGGACCGAGCAAGCATGTGTGATAGCACGTTTGACGACGAGAAAGGTATCAATGCGGAATTCATCATCGTCCGAATTTGTCTTGCATAAGAGCCTTTCTTTTCTTCGTTCTGTCTGTCGCGCTTGCAGTGCTCGCACTACGATCGCCGAGAGTAACTGCGACGGTGTGTCTTTGCCGGCCGCGGCGACTCTTTCATTTTATTCGAAACATTTTTCTAATCATTTCATCGGGCATTTAACAGTTATGTCCAATATTTGATCCCACAGTGTCGTTGAATTTTAATTTAATAGAAATGGAATAATAATTAGATGTTGCTTATTCATTCATTTCGTATTATATTAATCCCCAGAATTCAATATTTCGCGAAATTTATTCCTTATTTACCGAGACAATTTTGTAACTTCTAATAAATAATTGATAAACATATTATAATTGTCATACTATATCAATTTATTGAAAATCTATGATGGGATAAAAAATTAGCAAGAAATATTAAATGTCCAATAGATAAAATTTAGAGGGCGTGTATGGAGAAGGTGGAAAGCGGCAGAGGTGCGATGAGAAAGAAGGGATAAGAAGGGAAGGGAAAAGAGAAAGAAAAGGAAGAAGGGTGGAGGTGAGAGAGAGGGTGTTGGAGTGTCGGTGGAAGTGAAGGGGCGAAGGGAAGAGAGGCGAGAGAGAAGCAGGGTAGGAGGGAAAACCGGAGGCGATAGAGGTTAGGAAAGAGAGAAAGAGCAAGAGTGACACCTAGGAGGAAGGAAGGCGTTAAGGAGAAAGGCGCCATCTAGGAGGAAAGTGTCAGGGTGTCGGTAAGGAAGGAAAGAGTGGGAGAGATATAAAGGAATGAAGGCAGGAGCGAAGAAGGAAACAGAAGGGCAGGAGGGAAGGAAGGAAAGGAACAGGAGTGAAGAGGAGACGAAGAGGGGAAGAGGAAGGCGAAGCAAGGCAAGAGAAATAGGGAGGGAAAGGATGGACAGCACTGGGAGTGCGGCATCCACAGACCTAGATGAGTGGGTCTTAAAGAGGAAAAGAGACGAGAAAAAAGAGGTGGAAGAGTGGGAAGAACTAGGGAGGGAAGGTTTTAGGAAAAGCAGGAAAACGCTGAGGTCGCCGAGGAAGGTGGGAGAGGAGAAGATATGGGAAAAAGGGGGTGTACAGAGGGAGGTAGGAATAGGGGAGGATAAAAAGAGTGCGGTGGAAAGAGAGATAGAGGAGATAAAAAAAGAGCTCAGGAAGATGCAGAAGGAAGGCAAGAAGGTGGAGGAAGAATTAATAAGGAAAGTGGAGGAAAGGACAAAAAGGGAAGTGGAGGAGTTGAAACTAGAGATGTTGAGGAGGGAGGAGAGGTGGAAAAGAGAAAGGAAGGCATTGATGAGGTGGATAGAGCAGATGGAGGAAAAGGTGAAAAGAGGCAGGGAGGAAGAAGAGGATAGAAAAAGGGAAGGAAGAAAAGCAGCGGCGAAGGAAGAAGGGAGGGGGGAGGAATTAAAGGGAAAGGTGGCAAGGGGGCATCAAAACGAGATAAGTGAAGAGGAAAGAAGAATAAGGGAAATAGAGAGGTGGAGGGAGAGCAAGGAGAGGGAGGAGAGAAGAAAGAACATAGTGATTAAGGGACTACAGAGGAAGAAGGATGGAATGAAGGAGGAGGTGAGAGAATTGTTAGAGGAGGGCATGGGAGTAAAGGCGGAAATAGAAAGGATAAGAGAAATAGGCAAAGGAAAGGGGGGAGAAGGGGAGAGGATGGTGGTAGTAAAGCTGAAGAGTGAGGCAGGGAAAAGAGAGATAATGCAGAGGAAGAAAGCTCTAAGAGGAAGAAGAGAGAGGGTAGAGGATGACCTGACTTGGAGGGAAAGAAAGATGCAGTGGTGGATAAGGAGGATAGCAGAAGAAGAGGGAAGAAAAGGGAAGAGAGTCAGGACAAGTTATGGAAGAATTTGGATAGAGGGAGAATGGTGGAAATGGGACGAAGATGGAGAAGTAATAAGGGACATAAAGGGAAGGGAGAGAGGGCGGCTGGGGCGACAAGAGAGGGAGGTGGAAGGGGGAGTAACGGGAGAAGAGAAGAAAGAGGATAAAGAGAAGAGGGAGAGAGGATGAGGGGCGGAGGAGGAGAGGAAGAGATATAGGAGGCGAATAGTTCGAGAGGAAGGAAAAGAATAAGAGATAAGGAAGAGCCGCAAAGAGGAGGAGAATAGTGCGAGAGGAAGGAAAGGAATAAGGGATAAGGAAGAGCGGGAGAGAGGAGGAGAACAGTGCGAGAGAAAGGAAAAGAATAAGGGATAAGGACGAGCGAGAGAGAGGGAGAAGAGACGAAAGAGCGGAGGGGCCGGCGGAGAGGGGAGAGAAGAAGGAGTGGAAAGAGGAACGACGAATCGTGCAAATCGAGGAAAGAAGTTAGGATAAGTTAGGATAAGAGGAAAGAAAGTGTAAGAAGGGCTGTAACCCTAAGGGGATCAGCGTAATAAACATACATACATATTAAATGTCCAATAAAATAATTCGAAATGTCCCGAAGAATGCGCATGAACAATCCCGTAAGATCAAGGCGCACCGATACACGTAAGGTCGGCCATCGTCTATGAGCCGCGATCGGAGTGTTTCTTGATTTATCCGGCATGTCTCCAACAGATTACATATAAAAATCTACATTACCCACAGAAAAATTATCGTCGCATGGTATGAAAATCTGTTAGTTCGGTTTGTCACCGACAGAACTCGCATAGTCGAAAGCGTGATACTGGAAAAGACGAAGCAGACGACTTATGGCATAAAAATGACGTTCTTTTGACATCAAATATCTCGTTACTGGGTGGACCAATGTTTTTGTAATTAGTCTCAATCGACTCGTCTCGACGCTCCCTTTAAGAATATCATCGCACTTTTTGCGAAATTTGCCGCTTTCATGCCGTTTGAATATCCCGAAAACCCCGATCTAATATTTCCGGAATAGAGTCGAGGGTCTTCTCTCGTACTTGGCCCGAGACAAGACCTTGTCTCTTGATTTATGCTACAATAATGTACCCATTTCTCAATGAAATTAATTTTTATAAAGCATTTAGTTATAGTAGAGTATACAGAGAGCATAATTTACACAATTCTTCTTACAAAATGACATAAAAATGACTAAATTTCCTTTTCATGCATATGTCCTCCCCGTTACGAAGTAAGTCGCTTGTACGCCTCGCGGTAGGTTTACGACCAATTTTTGTAGTGTATTGTTTTTAATTTCTCTCCAAATTGTTTTTAACATTGTCCATAACTGTTTTTTAGTTTTTGAGCACTTCTCTCTCACTTTTCTATGTAATTTGTCCCATCACTTCTCAATAGGATTAAGATCCGGCGGATATGGGGGCCGCTGCATAATTTCCACTTCAAACCTTTCTTCTAGAATCTTTAAATAGTTTTACATACTTGTGCACAGTGTTTTGGAACATTATTCTGCTTAAACACAAAATTGTTCCCCATAAATCTTTTCCCTGTGGGCACCGTACTGTCTTTTAGAATATTCAAATATTGTTCTTTTCGCAATTATTCCATCCATTTGCACTATATCGCCCATATTATTAGCTCCAAAACAACCCCAAATCATCACTGCACCACCACCATGTTTAACTGTAGGTGCAACACTGCCTGTAAGATATGTTTCATTGACTTTTCGACGAGCGAAAGTGCGCCGCTTGTTTCCAAATATTTCAAATTAAGATTCGTCTGTCCAAAGAACTTTTTCCCGTTTGAAAATGGCCCAGTTCGAATGTTTTTTGGTTCATTCCAGCCTCTTTTTCTGATTTTGTAGCTTTAAGAGAGTCGTTTTTAAGGGACAACATCTGTTTGAAACCTCGGAAAAACGTGTATTTTTGGGATTTTTTTTGACTAAACTAAATAAGCAATCAAAAAATCCTTTTGGGTATCCATTAATTACACTTTCAAGTAAACAAACATTTTTTAAATTTTTATTTGAAATCAAAATGGCGGCTGTGAGCGCTGCGATCCAAGACGTCCTTTTCGTCGTATGCTTTTGCGGCTGGCAGTAGAAGTGCCGTCCATCATGACTTAGAGGAATAAAAAAATGTTTTCATTATCTATATGAGTTTTGCTAGTGAAGTACACAGGATTATTAAAAAATATTGATTTTTGTCCATTTGACACTGTTTTGAAGAAAAAGTTTCGTTTTTGTCCAAAGAATCGACACTAATTTGTTTATAAAAAACGTAATTGTTCATCAATCATGAAAATCCTGTGTACTTCACTATATAATTTATCTAAGAATATACAGTTAAAATTTCAAGTCAATCGGTTGAAAATTGTTTGAGATCTACTGCCAGCCGATTGTGAAAACATGGTTTCGAGATAATCGCGCTTAAAGTTTCAAAACTACTTATCAACATGAAATTTCTAAAATAATAGCTTGCTGATTTTTTTACGTTTACCCAGCGATACCAGGACCATATACAGGCCCTTCCAAACTCAAATAATGGTTTTCCTTTTATTTTCTTGACGATTTTAAGTTAGAACGAGCGGATTTGGCGGCATCGGACATTGAGCGCTCTGCAGACATGGCACGAATAGCATCGGCTTCCATGGCAAAATCGTAAAATTTTCGGCCCACAACTTGTCCAAGACAATCCAACACGTGCATGATACTTGCTAAACCATCGTCGAAAGTTATAAACGCAATTTCAACAATAGTTTTGCTACTATAAAAGCACTTTGGTGCGACTGTCCAGACAGCTTTATTATTAAACTTGCGGAGCGGCCCGTCGCGTTGCCCACGTTGACCTGCAGTTATTGTTCTGATGTTTCATTTAAACGGGATTGAGCTCTTTGTATTCGAGCGTTTTCTAGTCTTTCTGCTAGTTGTTTCACTGTTTCTGAAGCTCGCGGAGCTCTTCTCCTCTGAGCCCGACGTGAAGCTTGATCAGTTGCTTTTCGCTTGGGTGGCATACCTTGTACTGGCCGCGGCTATACGGATGTTAATTGCACACTATGTTTGCGCACTATGAAGCGGAAAACCAGAAAGTTTACCGATAATCAAATCGGTTTGAAAGTTATTTATGAGCACTTGTTCACAACACTGGATTCACATAGATCACTGTATGACTGGATCACAATGACACAAATTATCGTCTCTCCAAATGCACGCACCGCGGTTGTTCAAATGTCTGGACATGTTCTGACCGGTCTCGACAACGCGTTATCGAGAGCGATGAGTCATCGAAATGTGCCAAATGTGCACTGATAAGCCGCCGAGCGAAACAAAGATAAAAAATTACGTTTTTTAATAAAAATTCTACTCTCTTTGTTCTTTGGAATTTTGAGTGAAAGTTTTTGTTGAAAATTCACATTTTTAAAACTGAACAAACTTGTGGAATAAAATCTGCGCAATTCCCTTTTAGTGAAAATTCGTTGAAAGATAATTTTAGGAAAAACTACATAAGTTGGAGAATATTTTGAGGTATCAATGTATTCCTCAGTTCATTACGAACATTTGAGTATAACGCAAAATTTTTTATTCCAAGCCGTTGGAACGTTAAGTCGTTTTGAAGCAATTTTTAGCTGTTTCCCATAGACTTACATGTAAATTGTAACTCAAAAACTAAAAGAGTTAGGAAGTTGAAATTTTGTCAGGAAGTTACTCTCCAATAAACTAAGAAACCTACAGAATTTCAGCCTTGTAGCTCGGTGCGATCATGGTTAAATTTGGAGTTTTTATGGACAGACAAACAGACATACATTCATTTTTATATATACAGGGTGTCCCAGCTAACGTGCACGTCCCTGAACCAGGTAATAGCTGAGGTAATTCCAATATAGGGAAGTGACATTCGTAATGCCGTATCTTAATTTATGGCCGAGTTATTAACGAAAAACGATAGCCAATCGGAGGGGTTCGTTTGGTCCGGCGACGCGACATTAGAAGGTCTGCACCAGTAGGGTACTGCGCTAGTAGGAACTGTCGCGCCGCTGGGCCCAACAGAGCTCTATGATTCGCTATCGTTTTTCGTTAATAACTCAGTCACGAATTAAGATACGACATTACGAATGTCACTTCCCTATATTAAAATTACCTCAGCTATCACCCGGTTCAGGGACGTGCACGTTAGCTGGGACACCCTGTATAGATAGAAGATAGATGATTCATTTCAATTTTGTGTAAAGTCTCTAAGACAGCGAGAAAGTAAATTATAAGTGCTAAGTTCATCGTATATAGGCTTAATTGCATTATAAACCTCAATATGCATTGCAAAGACACTCAATAGAGTGTCGATTCAGCGGTTTCCTGTTCGATATTTTACTCTTTTTGCTATTTTGTGAATTATATTTCGAGCCCTTCCGGCCACTGTACATTTTGTCACTCATATTGAGATATAAAATTGTAGGCGTTAGCACGTAATGCACAGTCGTGATTGTTTATATCTTTAATTTCTATTGAGAGAATGAACTGGAGATATCAGGATAGGAGAGCAAAGAACTAATTATCTAGACTAGCATCACATATAAAATTTGTATGTTTAACGTCAATTAGAGACACAAAAACCTACCTTTATAATCATATCAAGCATCGGTAATAAAAAGAAATCGCGCCATTATGCTTTGGAATTCAAAAATAAACTATGTGTAAGTTCGCGACACTTTTTACGCTTCTGAGCGCCAGAGGCGCATTAAATAATGACCTTCAAAAATTGTTTGAAAATTTTACCCATGAAAAATTCTTATTGCATATTATTTTTGAAATGTTTATACATCATTTAAGCCGAAAAAAAAATGGGAACAATTTTTTTTCAAACAGATGTTGTCCCTTAAGGGGGGGGGGGGGGGTAAGGGTTTCAGGGCAAAAAAAAACACTATCTTTGCGATTTTTTTTCAGACGAACGAATAAAGCAAATTTGTTCGAACCTTTTGCACATTATATATTGTTATTTCAACAACATTTTGTAATTTTTTGGTTGCAAAATATCAACAAATAAGCCGGTGACGGAGCTTTTCCGAGAGCGCCTTTCGAAAAACACGTGTTGCGGTGATCACTGTATCTCAGCAGAAAAGTATAAAAAATCAAAATAACAATAAAATTTAGTTAGAAGATGAGTAAATCCTCCCCCCAACGATCGCTAATTGTTATTTTTTCATTTTAAAACTTTTGGTGGTCCTTTGAAGCAAAAATTGCGATTTTTCACTAAAATTTCCGTCATTTTGCTACTGAAAAAACCCCTTAATGTCAAAAAAATATCATACTAATCGTTGGGGGGAGGTATTTTATATACAGGGTGTCTCACCCGATTTTTACATCTGGATTTTCTCGCCTATTATTACTCGTAGCGAAAAATGTTTCAGATGAGAGTTGAATGGTATCGAGTGGGGCATATTTTGGTGTTATTAGTTCTTTCGTGAGTGGACGCGTAAAGGTCACATAAAGGTCAACTTTGTTTTTGTAAATGGGATTATGTATTTTTTAATACATCCATCGATGAAGCTCGACATTAGTTATAAAAAAGTATAAACCTATTTGTGCCAAAAAGTTAATAATTTAGGAGATATTTCAACTTAACCACTTGCGGTGCAGAGAAATTTTTCGGTTGCGCGTGCCAGAACAGTCGAGCGGAAATCACTTCGCGGCGCATTCAGGCAGGAATAACATCACTGGCTTCGCTATTACTTTCCATTCTACAGTCTGGGGTCAATACTGATAACTTTACACGATGAAGAGCAAGCAGAAACTGTGTATCGGTAAAGAATTTCATTAAACAGTGGACGTGCCACGCACCTCATTTATCTTTCTGTAACACTAATGGACCACTGACTGGACGAAAGTATGAACATTTTGTAACAGAAATTTTACTCACGTTACTGGAGGATGTGCCACTACATGTTCGCCCAATAATGTGGATGCAACAAAATGGATGCCCTGCACATTATGCTTCAGTGGCAAGAAATGCATTAAATCGACTATTTCCTAATCGTTGGATTGGAAGAGGCGGTCCCATTAATTTCCCAGCACGATCACCTGATTTAACGCCCCTCGATTTTTTCTTATGGGGTCATTTGAAGAATCAAGTTTATACTAAAGCTCCAACTACAGTGGCTGATATGAAGCAACGTATTATCGCTGAATGTTGCAAGATATCAGCCGATACATTAAACAATGTAGGACAATCGTTACTCTACCGATTTAAAAAATGCCGCGACGTAAATGGTGGTTACGTTGAACCTTTTCTGTAATAAATAAAACCACACTTCTTAGTACGTGTTCGATTCCACCAAAGTTTTTCCCGCTGGTAGGGAATAGTGGAACTGGATATTCCAATGAATTGTTCTCGGGTTGATGCTATTTGTAGTGGACTGTATTTATGTGGATGTATGTATAAGTGAAAAGATGGTAAACGGATATGTACAAATGATGTAGAATAAACCTAATATAAACCTTTAGACAATCTCCCGAAGATTGTCCAAGTACGACAGTAATAGAGTCTTAGAATTATTTAAGTTGAAATATCTCCTAAATTATTAACTTTTCGACACAAATAGGTTTATACTTTTTTATAACTAATGTCGAGCTTCATCGATCGATGTATTAAAAAATACATAATCCCATTTACAAAAACAAAGTTGACCTTTATGTGACCTTTACGCGTCCACTCACGAAAGAACTAATAACACCAAAATATGCCCCACTCGATACCATTCAACTCTCATCTGAAACATTTTTCGCTACGAGTAATAATAGGCGAGAAAATCCAGATGTCAAAATCGGGTGAGACACCCTGTATAGAAGGTATGTACCAAGTTTGAAAAGAATCGCTGAAGCATGTTTTAAATGGCAGTGATCACGGACTTTGAAAACATGGTTTCGAGAAAACCGCGTTTAAAGATTTAACTGTACAAAAGTGAAGATAAATTCCTTTTCCGCCGAGTATTTTACTTCTCCGTTTTTTCCTTAATATTGTTGTCGCTCCGTCACTCAGTCTAAACGCATTTCATTTACACTTTACAATCCCGTATTTCAGATTTTCGTATCCCACATTACTATTATAAAATCACTGATGTGCGCGGCAAACTCCCGACCGAAAATATAACGACTAACTGGTCAATAACTTTGAGAGTTTTTCTCCGATTATCTTAAAATTTTGGGACAATACTCTCGAAATATTGAACTATAAGAAAAAGCAAAAAAAAAAATCGATTTCTCGATTACGCAAACCCTTACCCCCCCCCCCCCTTAATGCGACACATCTTCATAAGCCTGCTTTTAATAATCGCCCCTTTAATGTGGTACCTCCAATACTGTCTACTCAACTTTCTTTAAGTTTTGCTGTAATTTCTTCAGCAGTCATTTGTTTATTTCGCCTGCTCAAGACTTCGATGTATCCATCTTCTGCTTCGGTGGTTTTTCGAAGCCTGTCTGATTTATTTTTTGAAGACAAATCCTCCGTATCACGATACTTTGCTACAGTATCGCGGATCGCAGACTTCGAAATCTTCGTTTTTGCAGCTATTTTTCTAATAGAATAGCCTTCATTAGTTAGAAATATAATAGCGGCCTATCACTAGAAGTGATCGAGAATCATTGGAATTCTTAAACTAAAACTAAATTATTCCGAACGTCTGCGTGGCGCTGCTCTCGTGTTTTTCAATCTCAATTGGCCAATATCCACTGTATGGTATGAAAACGCATGCGAGTTTGTACAAGGAGTATACTAAATAGACAAATGCTAAAAAATATACCAAATAGAATGTGATAAATGAACGGATTGGAGCTAAATTCGTCTAAAACTGTATAACCTCATATCGCTTCTATATGTATGTTGCGCTTACTTTGCTTTATAATAACTTTATCGACAGTATTAATTAATAAATATTGCTGGTTTTACCAAAGAACAAGATCAAGATTAAAGGACAACATAAAAAATCTATAAAAGAAACTAAATTTAAGAAATATTTAGGTGAATTTGGCAAATGCGTAAGTGTCCGGATACTTTTGTACGGGGGTGTATATACAATATGGCATACGCCGACGATCTTGCAGTGATAATAAAAGAAAACAGTAGAGTAGAAATAGAGCACAAAGCCAAAACGGCAATAGATATAATAGAAAATTGGTGTAACCTTAACAAGCTAAAAGTGTCCACTGCAAAAACTACAGGCATGATAGTAAAGGGTAAGTTTGATAGGTATAGAATGCCAAACATCAAAGTGAATAATGAAAAAATCAAATACCCGGAAGAAACGAAGTACCTTGTCATAACAATAGACAGGTGTAGAAACTTCGTGTCTCATGTACAAAAGATAAGGGAAAAAGTTGTAAATGTGGCCAGTGCAGTAAGAAGAGTAACGAATGAGCAATGGGGCCTAAAAGGCAGAACGCTTGATATTCTGTATAAATGTTTATATTTACCCATGATAACATACGGTGCGGCGGCGTGGTACAAAGCATTAAAAAATACCGATGTTGAAAGAAACTTGAAGGCGACTCAAAGACACCTCTTGTTAACTATGACACATGCATGCCGTACAGCTTCCACTGATGCTATGCAGGTGATCGCTGGGTACTGGCCATTAAATCTCGAAATTACCCAGAAAGCATTGACAGCTAAAGTAAGAAGAAATTTTTACACAGACTGGATAACTTACCGTTTCCTTTCGACGGACCAAGCTTGCAACCTTAACTAGTGGTTGTACATAGAGGGTTGTCCCATGGGACGGCATGTACCACTGGTGGTACTTATACAATTGCCCCATCGGGCGGCATGTACCACTAGTGGTACAAATGAAGCATTCAATTTATGTGTCTTTTTTCCGCGCCTCCCGATTGGACAAACTATGAATTAGAGAGCCGTCCGATACCGAGAACTACAAATAAGACCGCCGGCGGGAACGCGTTAAAGAAGAGAAAGAAAAGATAAAAAACCAAATACTTGATCATTGGCAAGAAAAATGGAATTGCAACGTCCATGGACGAATAACATATAAATTCATTCCCGACGTTAGGTTTAGTATTAAAAATAAGTGGTTTAAACCGAACATGAAAACAGTAGCGTTGATTAGCGGGTACGGGTCAATCAATAGCTCTCTCTATGCACGACAAGCTGCCGAAATTCCATACTGCCCTCATTGTATTGTTACATCAGGACTAAGTGTCACGCTTCGAGCTTTTGGTTACGGTCCAGCTTCGAATTGTTTCACAAAGTCTGAAATTTGCCCCCTTTTGAGTCAATGGTAACACCAATTTACTCGGGACGGGGCTGAGTCGTATTATGATCGAAAGGTGATGATAATGAGATATAATTAGGTCTGATTTACTTCTGCAAATGTATATATATATTTAATTAAATAATTCTTCGATGGTTACACGACGCCGGAATTTTTCTTTAATTATTGCTGCTGGAACGGCCATAGGGGCTGGGGTTCCATCGGGAAAAATAATTTGTATGTATGATCCGGAACTAATTTTTTCCAATGTAGCACTTAGCTCAGATTCTTTTAAATTCAAAGAATCTAAATGGACTTCCACCAGTGCTCCCTCATCATCAGAGTCGATAATGTCGATGACATCTGGTGGAGGTGGTATATCTGGCAAGGTTACTTCTCCGGTAGGGAGTACTTCCTGAATTTTGTCAGGGGAATAATTATTTTTAAGGGATGCCGCTAATCTCTGAATGCGCTCCTTCTCTTTCCTAGCTTTCTTCTTATGGACTTTGGGTCATTTTGGTTTCCTTGTGTTCGCGGGTTGTTGCGATTCAAGAGGTGGCCCGAATGCCTCTCGGAAAGCTCGCTGTTTTTCTTTCTTATTTATGAGCAGCGACGGGTCCTGCTTCACCGCTTCTTCCCACTTGCGTTTCCAGGCCGAAGGTCGCCGTATTCGCTTTGCCACTAGTATTGAAGGTGATTTTTAGTATGATACTCTGCACAATTACTACTTGAATTCATACAGGTTTCACCAACGCTTACCCGCGCGGTTACTCACATATGAAGACTTTCATTCTTGTCCAGGGATTTGGATGTAGAAAGGAGTCTCACGGATCTCAGCTTACTTTCCGGTACAACTGATTTTGTTTTACACGCTTACCCGCGTCCAAAACTACTCACTTGACCAGATTTGGCTCTGATCCAGCGAAAAGGGTATGGTGTACAAGATTTGATTTTAAAGGTTTGGTTGGTATAGCAAAGCTACTAATTTTGACCTTCTTTTGGATTTTAAATTTAAAGACTTCAATATGACTCACTTGTAGTGTTCCTGGTCGGTCAGCGGTTGATTCAGGTTCTCGTGGTTGATATTCTGTTCAACGATGGTTTGAAACTTGCGTTTTCACTTCACTTATACTTCTTGCTCAGGATAACTTTAGAAAAACTCCGATGTCGCGCGTCAAGGTTACAGTTCAAGAATGGTGACATGTCGAAGGGCACCACGGTTATATACAAAATTCGTGGTCTCCCACTACTTCGGTTTCTGACGTTTTTCGGTTCAGACAATGCAGTCCTCTTCGTGCAACTCGACACCATCATCAAGGGAAAATGTTTGAAATCGCGTTAGACTCGCTTTAGGGCCTGCTGTTAATCATCCCTTCAAGTGTCCCCAAGCCAGCAAATGGTCTGGTGCCGAATTTACATTTTCGCGGCACAAGGTCTGCATTGTCCATGAAGGAGTTTGTCATCTGGAAACTTTCTTTTCGAGAGACGTCGTGTTTATTGCGCTAGGAGTTTGTTGTTTTATAGTATTTTGCTGATGCCATCTGCCAGTTTCGACCAAGGCAATCGAAATGTGTTTTCTTTAAAAGGCGATTTACGATTTTTAGAAGTGTATTTGCTTGGTCTCGAACTGACAAAAGACATCAGAACGTGGGGACGTAACACCTCCCCCCCTCAGACAAAGGTTGGGGAGTTTCGGGACCCAGCCTTTGTCCCTCGGTAGAGGCCCTAAGACCCCCTTTTCCAAATCTTACTTAAATATTAATATAGTTAAAACAAAACTTAATTCTAACATCGAGTACGCCCTAAATTTAAAATATAAAAATAAAAATAAAAAGTAATTAGCATTAGTTACATTAATGAAAAACACACTCTTTTTTTATCCCTTTTTCCTTCTTTATTTTCTTATACAGGGTGTAACATATCATCGGGGACCCTTTTTCAGGATCGATAGTACGCACCAAAAGGTGAAAAACGGACTAAGGAAATTAGGTCCGAAAATCACCCCCTATCGAGATACAACCCCATTTGTAAAAAAATTTTTTAAAATCATATCTCCCAAATGGTAAGTCGGAGAGGAGCGGTTTTAATTGCAAAATAAGCGGAAAAGATCAAAGTTTATTAAAAAAAGTATAACTGCTTCGATTATTACCGTTACGTAGCATTTTTATTTGTTTGTAAAAAAAAACTTTGAATTTTTCTATGATAGCGGTTGATTAACAACTTGAGAAAAATAAGGGCAATGCGTCAAGACTCCCTTTTCGAAGACAGCCTAAAAAAAGTTCAACATTATTGTACGGTTTTGGCGTAAAAAATTGTTAAACACCGTTAAGTCGCCGGACTACCGACCGACCTAATGCTACTGACGACAGCTGATCCACATCTATCATATGTTTTCGAGCCGCCGTGCGACACACACTAATGTACAATACAATGTATAATAACATGCGTGAGAGATTTTTCAGTGTAGTCACTTGGGCAATCGATAATCTTTCACGCATACTGTTATAATAGATGTGGATCAGCTGTCGTCAGTAGCATTAGGTTCGTCGGTAGCACGGCAATGTAACGGTATTTAACAATTTTTAACGCCGAAACTGTGCAATAATGTTAAACTTTTTTTAGGCTGTCTTCGAAAGGGGAGTCTTGACGCATTATCCTTATTTTTTTCAAGTTGTTAATCAACCGCTATCATAGAAAAATTCAAAGTTTTTTTTTACAAACAAATAAAAATGCTACGTAACGGTAATAATCGAAGCAGTTATATTTTTTTTAATAAACTTTGATCTTTTCCGCTTATTTTGCAATTAAAACCGCTCCTCTCCGACTTACCATTTGGGAGATATAATTTTTTAAAAAATTTTTACAAATGGGGTTGTATCTCGATAGGGGGTGATTTTCGGACTTAACTTCCTTGGTCCGTTTTTCACCTTTTGGTGCGTACTATCGATCCTCAAAAAGGGTCCCCGATGATATGTTACACCCTGTATATATACTTTTTTTATTTTTTCCTTCTTTTTTTTTTCACCAACGAGTTTCAACCTAAATTGGATCGCCGGATAGTAAATCTTCTAATGGGTTTTCAAAGTGCTCCTCTATACACTCAGGGCAGCGAGATGCTGATCGCGTATTCATTATTCTTCTCCGGCATTCCGTACATTTTAGCCGGTATATTCCTGCGCCTGCCCCTATCAGGATATGCCATCCCGTTTCTCTTAATTCTCCTCTGAGGTGCGAATAAGTCTTCTCCACGCACTCTTCACATACCCAATCTCCGTCCGGTAGTTCAAATATTGGTTCCCGTCGGGTCAAGCATAACATTGTACGGAGTAACCTGTATGTTTCCGGGTAATCATCAGGCCTTACTCCGTCGAATGGTCCATAAAATTCTTCTCCCTCCTGATCCGGGGTACGAAATAGTCCGTGAGGAACAGGCATCTTGCTGCTTCCTGTTATTTAAGAAGAAAATTGTTGGTTTATGTTTTTTTTAATAATTTATTCAAGATTTTTTTGGACCTTGAATCGCCCATTCATTTAGGTCTTTTTTTTTAAGTTTTGCCGGTATATAAGATGGTCGTATACGATTTGTATGGACAATTCGGGAATTTTTCCTTATTTTAATCCTTATATTGCCCTTATCTAGGACTTCTAATACCTGATGTGGGCCAGTATATTGGTCCCCGAACTTTCCCGGTTTAGGACCCTTTAAAAGAAATACCGAATCCCCGACCTTGAATTGTTTCGGGTGTATTTTCTGGTCAAAATATATTTTTGACCGCTCTTTAGATGCCATAAGGTTACTCCTGGCTATCTGCTGAATTCGGTGAAGCTCAGTTGCAAGATTTATCAGATACTCATCATAAGTCTTTAGAGTATCATTTTCCAAGAGCGGTTCACTAGAGGGTACTCGTGGGATTCTGCCAAATACTAATTCATAAGGTGTGTGTTTTGTACCTCCATGGATCGATTTATTATAATTAAAGGTCGCTAATTCAACCCACTCGTCCCATTCATTTTGTCGGGTCGTATATTGTTTAAGATATTCTCCTAATGCATGATGTGACCTTTCTAAGGACCCGTTAGATTGGGGATGGAAAGCGGTCGTCCGTAGTTTACGGATCCGGAATCTTTTTGCTACCTGATGTAGCACGTCACTTAAAAAATTTCTCCCTTGATCGGTCAACACACAGCATGGGGCACCAAAATTACAAATGAATTTCCTTATGAAAGCATCAGCTATTGTAGCTGCAGACTGATTTTGTAGAGGAATCCCTAGGCAAAATTTTGTCAATTGATCCTGTGTAACGGTACGTCCCTCTAGCGTTGACAACCAAAGGATCGCACCTTACTTTATGAATAGGTTCGGGGCAGGCCGATAAAGAAATGTGAAACCGTATAACATTAACTTCTTGATTTATTCAGTTTTCTTAATCTCTACTGTACAATTTCTTATTTTCCTACGCTATCACACATTCCTCATACACGCGTTTTCCTAATTCTATTCCTCTTAATGTAAATTCCCTATTCTAATGTTGGTATTTACAGAAGTCCCTGTGCTAATTCCTATATTATTGCCCGAACACACACTCTTGCACACGTACGCGATCAGCTGTTTGGCGCTGTTTTCGCTCGATCTCTCTCTCTCACACACGTCGCTCGTCGTCTCACTCGCACTCGACTTATTCTATTTTTGGCTTTAAATGCCCAGAGTTTCTTTTCACACTCTTCTCATGCATTCAGAGAGGGGAAATATGGATTATGGAACGATGGATGAGATCGGGGTCTGACCGCAATGAACAGCCGCTACTACTTAGGTACGAAGGTACAGATTTGGTTACTTTGGTACGGTAGGAAACCCCTTTGGAGATAGGTCCGGTCGCAATGTCCGGGTGTTACTCCCTCCAGGGTGGATTGTCCTTCTCGAGATAGGTCCGGTCGCAATGACCGGGTGTTACTTCCGAAGGAACGAAGGATAGACACTCGAGATAGGTCACAGCGCAATGCCGTGGTGTTACTTCCGTGTCTTTTAGGAAATTGGAAATTGGTGAAATAAGGATATGCTCTCTTTATCTTTCTCTCTCTCTCTCTCATTCGCTCACTCCTATTCTAATCGCAATATTCTCAATATTCATTTATTTAGTAGTCAATTAGTCGAAGGTTGTTCAAATTGAGGTTGAATGCTACGTATGTGTTCAGTTTGACTGAGGAACAATAAGTAAATCTAGGTTCGTTTTGCGCCGCCTTATATACACTTTGTTGTCGCACGCGCCGCCCAATCATAAGCCTATACTCTATGCGAGGCATCGAACTCTTTAGTTTTTTATATATTGTCTAATTCTGCCGACTCATCGGCGCTTTCCGTGGTTCGCATCTCCGGCAGTGGTAGTCAATTGGGGGCTACCGTCTCAACGCCCCCCCAGATCGGACAGTCCTCGGACGATGTCCATGGATGGCCGATCTTCATCCCCGTTGTCCCTCGGAACAGCTTTTTATTCTTTTATTCTACCTTATCTTATACAATGTATACCGAGAAATAATCATAGAGTATTCTTTTAACAACATTTATTGTTATCTTAATCTATGTTGGTGTATACTGACGTATATAAAAAAATATCGGTTTATAAACATTTTTATTTCTATCTTATCCTATGCGGTATATGTGTATTGACATAAAAAAAAATCGGCTTATACATAACATTTATATGAGACTTAAAAGATATAATATTGAATCGCTATAAAGATCGGCTTATACGTAATATTTATATGAAACTTAAAAGATGTAATATCTAATCAATATAAGGATCGGCTTATACGTAATATTTATATGAAACTTATAAGACTTAATATTTAATCGATATAGAGATCGGCTTATACGTAATATGTATATGAAACTTATAAGATATAATACTTAATCGATATAAAAAATAATTTTTTTTTTTTTTTTTTTTTATTAACTAAATTCTTATTTCTATACCTTATATGCCTAAGCTTCGCCACCATTCCGCGACGTCCAGAGGCGTGGGATCATTCCATTTCAGGTATAAGTCGCAAAGTTCGTGTCCTAAGTCATTGCGTCCTCTCCACTCGATAGTCCCTACTCGGTTCCTTATCGCGTGCCGGAAAGTAATGGCCGGGTTTCGAAGCCAGGACCTTCTTCTTGGTAATTCGTCGACCCTCCATAGGGCGCAGGGGATCGCCGCCGCAGGTGCAGCCTCGATCTGGCTGGGGAGGCTGTACATCTCCCCCATGTCGAATATGTCGGCGACTCCCGTGTCCATCCGCCTTACGCGCAGTTTTCCGTGAAGTATCTCCGTGATGTTGGCCCGTTCGTAGGTGATTCGCCACCCTTCCTTTCGGGGTACCGCCACAGCTGCTCCTTTTGTCATTTGGCTCGGCCGGAGCCATCGGAAATATTCCCCATCCCGTCGGATGAGGCAGGTTAATTCAATTTCGCGAATTAGGATTTCTTCCTCCATACCCTCGTATCGTACCCAAAAATTTTGGGGGTCTTCTACGGCAGTCACCACCACTGACCGGTTCGGCACATTTACGTCGCACATTATGGACTTTTCGTGTTTATAGGCTTCGAGATTAGACGATAATGATCTACGGGGGTTCCTCCGTTGCTTATATAAAATCCGCGACTTCTCGCTCCCCCTTCCAGGTTCCGCGAGCCAGATTCGGATCTGATTGGCCCGTTCCCGTAGGACTTCGTCCCGATCGCTAGTGCCCCCGTCCGTGTCTCCGGTATACTTCTTTAGATCGGTTGATCTTTTTAAATTTTTCGGACCACGTGGCGTTGATTTATATTCGCTATTTCTTCCCATTTTTCTGTAAACTCCCGTGCAATTATATAATTGCGGATCTCCCAGATGTGCGGTCGCCACTCGGCATCCTCGCGGAGTCGCTTCTGTCTTTTTACCGCTTCCTCGATCCTTTTTGTTGTCTCTCGATCCGGCGTCTCTATTTTCCGGATTCGGAGACCAGTCGGGAAAGTCTGTACTGCCTTTTCTCGTCTTCCAGGGATTTTGTAGCGCGTCTGAGTGCCGATTCCCTGGATGCTGGGTCCATCGGCCGATTTCCAAGGGCCTCTCCATCTCCGG
Organism: Mimumesa dahlbomi; assembly: GCA_917499265.3. Lineage (NCBI taxonomy): Eukaryota > Metazoa > Arthropoda > Insecta > Hymenoptera > Crabronidae > Mimumesa > Mimumesa dahlbomi. The sequence goes on along the minus strand of OU824114.1, from coordinate 19,454,306 downwards.
AGGTTTCCCTGGATTTTCTTCTCCTCCCAACTTCCTTGCTGACCCGTTTGCGTTCCTATTTCCCGAGAAAAATCCTCCCTTTTCACTTGTACTCCCACGTTTTTCGTAGTTATCTTTTCTTCCTTTCTTTCCATATCGTCTATGTACTGTGTATCTACCGTACTTTGTGTCCTCCGTTCGTTTCACCGTTTATGTATAGCACGCCAACCGTTGTGCCTTTGTCGTCCATGTGTTTTGTTTTTATGTCTTTCCAACCGCTTTCATCGGATGGATTTATATATCTTTTCAAGTTATTAGCGTGAAACATTCCTCTTTCCTTGGTTCCCTCTAAATTTTCCAGCATGTATGTTCCTTGGAAAATCTTTGGTTTTACCTTGTAGGGACCTTCATATACCGAGAAGAATTTTGCTAATTTGTTACTCGAAGCCTTTGAATAATTACACGCTTTTACCAGTACCAATTCTCCTTCGTCGAAGGTCGTCATTCGATGCTTATTATTGAATTTTTCGGCTCTACTTTTTCCTTTTCTCATGATTCTTTCTCTTGTCAATTTTATCTTTTGTTCTATCGCATCGTCTTTACTTTCCTCTTTTTCCATTTTCATCCAAGTTTTCCATATCCTCGACGGTTTCCTTCCGAATTGCAGTTCGACTGGGGTGAATTCGGTGGTTTCATGATGTACCTCGTTTATAATATCTTGTATTATATTCACCCACGTCATCCAATTGGTGTGTTTTTCTCCGACGAATGTTCGGAAAAATCGTCCCAATTCGCGGTTCACGCGTTCTACGATGTTTCCTTGTGGATGACGTATTGAAGAGAATACCGCCTGTATTCCTTCCTGTTTTAATTTGTCAATCCACTTATTTGATGTGAATTGCGAAATATAATCTTGTGATAGCTGTGTCTATTTAAACGAACCGCGCATCTGTGATACAGATTAGTGGGAGGGGGGGCGCCTAGCAGGACGAGTGGGGCCTCGTGGTCCCGCGAGAGGACGTACGATCTCTCTCTCACTCTCTCCTTGGTTAGACCGGTAAGCGTGCGCACGTGATATAGGTTAAGAATATAAAAGCGGTAGCAAATAGTTTATTTCGTTATGCGTCTAAACATATATATATTCCTTTTTATCATTCATACAAAATAAACATTTCTTATTTCATTTAATATAAAATATGTAAGAGTCAATCTTTCTTTATCCACTGCCAACAAACCTAATTCCAACAGGTTATGGGCCCAGTCAACGTGACTGCTAAAATAAAATAATACAATTGTAAAATTAGGAAACTGGAAAGTGTAGAGTTAAAGGAAAAGGTAGTTAAAAATTAAAATAATAATAATAACGAAAATGGCACAGCAAACAATACATTCAGATGAGTTAACGAATATTGAGAAATTGGTAGATGCTGAAAATTTTCAGATGTGGAAGTTTCAGGTAAAAATAATGCTTGAAGCAAGCGCCTTATATGAAATAGCCACACAGGCTAAGCTAGAGGCCGATAGAAATGCTGAGTGGAAGAGAAAGGATGCAAATGCACAAAAGATTATAGTCAACACGATTGCTAGAAAACCGCTCATGCACATAATGAACTGCAAAACCGCGAATGAGATGTGGGTAAAAATAGAGAATATTTATGAACGGGATAGTGAACAGCAAAGGTGTGCATTGCTTCAGGTATTTTACAGTAAAACATATGATAAAAAGGAAGATATAGCAACATACATAAGTAGTTTAACAAACCTAACCTTTAGATTAAAAACACTTAATACTAACATAGATGACGATATGTTAATGTCAAAAATACTGGTGACACTACCAGAAAGATATATGTATTTCATAAGCGCGTGGGAATCAACAGATAAAAACAATATGACACTGGAGAACTTAACTGCGAGACTTATTGAAGAAGAATCTAGAAACCAACAAAAAGAAGAGGAGAAACCAGTGGCCTTTAAAGCAGTGGACAGAGCTTGCTTTAAGTGTAACAAGTCTGGACATTTTGCAAGACAATGCCCACAAAACTCAAGAGAAAGCGAAAAGACATCAAGCCGATGCTTCAAGTGCAATAAGCTAGGACATATAGCAAAAGCGTGCAATGAAACACCAAAAATGTCCGAAACCAGGTGTTCAATATGCAAGAAGACAAACCATACAGAAAGAAACTGTTATTTTAGGGATAAGGTAAGAAAGACCAAAGACACAGATAAAGTCTCATTCTTGGCGTCAAAAGAATGTTCGACCAGCCATTGGATTGTGGATTCAGGAAGCAGTACGAATATGACTAATAAAAGTGATAAAATGACAGACATGGAAACAATCGAAGCTGCAATTGGTGTGGCAAAATCATCAGAAGTCATGATGGCAAAGGCCAAAGGAAGAATTGTTTTTGATCAGTGCACACTTAAGGAAGTGTTGTACGTGCCAGAACTGGCAACAAACCTGCTGTCAGTTCATTCCATCACAGAAAATGATGGAGAAGTGAGTTTTAGAAAAGAAGGAGTGACGATAAGTCACAATGACAAAGTTATACTTAGGGGAAGAAAATTAGAAAATGGCTTATTCCAAGTAAAGCTGAATCAAGAACAGAGCGAGAGGGCCTACCTGACTACAAACGATGTAGATATCTGGCATCGTAAATTGGGACATCTAAGCTATAGTAATATGAAAAGACTAACAAATATAACAAGAGGATTGAAATTAACACAAGAGGAAATAGAACAGAAGAAGTCAGTCTGTAAAATTTGCCAGGAGGCGAAACAGACAAGAATTAAATTTGGTGAAAACAGAAACAAGGCGAGAAGACCTCTCGAAATAATACACACAGACTTGTGTGGGCCAATAAGTCCTCAAACATGGGACAAAAACAGGTATTTCTTAACCTTTTTAGATGAGTTTACGCATTTCACAATGATCTTTCTACTGAAAAATAAAAGTGATGTTGCTGAGAAAATAAAAGAATATATTAGTAAAGTGGAAGTGAAATGGAACCTAAAAGTATCGAAACTCAGATCTGACAATGGAAAGGAATATATAAATCATAAAGTGTCTACATGGTGCAAGGAAAAGGGCATAGTTATTGATAATACGATACCTCACACACCGCAGCTGAATGGAAAAGCTGAACGACTGAACAGAACAATAATGGACAAAGCAAGGGCTTTGTTATTTGACTCGGGACTGGATAAAGAATTGTGGGGAGAAACTGTATATACTTCCACATACCTACTAAATCGGTCACCGACAGATCAGCTGGAAACTACTCCATATGAGATGTGGGAGAAACGGAAGCCTGACATAGGAAACATGCAGTTATTTGGATGCAACGCACATGCAAAGATTTTTGGTCCCTTAAAGAAGTTGGATGCAAGAAGCAGACATCTCACTTTTGTTGGTTATGCCCCCAATGGTTATAGATTGTGGGATGCTAAGAAGAGAAATATTACTATAGCGAGAGATGTAAAGTTTGAAACCACCATCTTTAAGGAGAAAAAGAAGGAGAAAGAAGAAAACCAAATTATGACAATAAGACTACTAACAGAAGAATCACGAGGAAGAGAAGAAGAAGCACAGGACATTGAAGCGGAAGAGGAGAGAAGAGGACATAACACAGAAGAGGAGGAAAGAATGTGCACGAGTGATGAACAAGAAGAAGACTTTGACGGTTTCAGCGATGCACTAGAAGAACATAGTACTGAAGAAAGAGAGAGAACTGAAAGACTCAGGAGAAGCACTCGAGTGACTGCTTTTCCAGATCGATATGGCTACCTTGCCCTGTTGACATATAAGGAAGCTGTCACATGTGGGGATAAAGACAAGTGGATAAAAGCAATAGATGATGAAAAAAATTCCCTAATAGAAAATAAGACATGGGTTGAGGTAAAGACTGAAGAATTAAAATCACAAAGACCTCTGCGAGGGAAGTGGATCTTTAAAATAAAACAGGATGGTACTTATAAAGCAAGGTTAGTAGTCAGAGGGTTCGAACAACAGTATGGCATAGACTATCACGAAACCTTCAGTCCCGTCATGTGCACAAGTGCCTTAAGGAGTGTACTTGCAGTAGCAGCTGTAAAGAATTACAAGATCATAACATTTGACATAAAGACGGCGTTTTTATACGGGGCATTGGAGGAGGAAATATTTATGTATCCCCCTGAAGGCTTTGAAACAAATGGGAAGATATTTAAACTAAAAAAGGCACTTTACGGACTTAAGCAGGCTCCATTAAGATGGAACATAACACTCACACAATTTCTTAAAAACAGAGGTCTTCAACAATCTCAGACTGATCAGTGTCTATTCTTAAAAGGCAACATGGAAGTTATATTGGGAATATACGTGGATGACGGGATCCTGATTGGAAGAGATTCTAAGGAGCTTGATAAAATAATAAAAGAATTAAACAAAGAATTTAAAATGACAGCTAGTCGGAAACCAAATAACTTCGTAGGATTTGAAATAGACACCAGTGAGAACCGAATAAGACTGAGTCAGAAACAATACATTAAGGAAACACTTGAAAAATATGGAATGAGTGATGCAAAGCCTACAAGTATACCAATGATACCCCACGATGGGAATAAAACAACGCCAAAGAACATAGACTATCCCTATAGAGAAGTGATAGGTAGTTTATTGTACGTCTCTACGAAAACTAGACCAGATATCACGTTCGGAGTAAATTATTGTAGCAGATATCTAGAAAAACATACTCAAGAAAACATAAATGATGCAAAACACATAATGAAGTTTCTAAACGGAACAAGGAATCATGGAATTGAATACAAAATTGGAGCAAAACTGGATCTACTAGAAGCGTATTGTGATTCAGACTATGCAGGAGATACAGAAACCAGACGGAGTACGTCAGGTTATGTAATACTTTATGGAGGAGGACCAATAAGTTGGTGCTCGAGAAGGCAACCAATAATTGCTCAATCCAGTACAGAGGCAGAATATATAGCTGCAGCTGAATGCTGCAAGGAACTTCTGTATTTAAAAACTCTACTTGATGAACTGGTAGGAAATAAAATTGTGATTGAATTGAACATTGATAATCAAAGTACAATAACACTAATAACCAAAGGGATATTTAATATGCGCTCAAAACACATTGATGTAAAGTTTAGATTTATTCACGATCTAGTAAAAAATAATAAGATTAAAATTAAATATTGTCCGACTAATAAGCAATTGGCAGATGTCCTGACCAAGCCCTTAAACAAACAAAAATTCGAAAACTGTAAAAACAACTTAATGTGTCAGCTCCCACAAGATTAAGGGAGAATGTTAAGAAATATAATCTTGTGATAGCTGTGTCTATTTAAACGAACCGCGCATCTGTGATACAGATTAGTGGGAGGGGGGGGGGGGGGGTGCCTAGCAGGACGAGTGGGGCCTCGTGGTCCCGCGAGAGGACGTACGATCTCTCTCTCACTCTCTCCTTGGTTAGACCGGTAAGCGTGCGCACGTGATATAGGTTAAGAATATAAAAGCGGTAGCAAATAGTTTATTTCGTTATGCGTCTAAACATATATATATTCCTTTTTATCATTCATACAAAATAAACATTTCTTATTTCATTTAATATAAAATATGTAAGAGTCAATCTTTCTTTATCCACTGCCAACAAACCTAATTCCAACAGTTTCGGTTTTCCTATTTGCGGAATATAGTGCGAGAAGATTTTACTTATGGTTACTGCTGTCGTAGCCTTTTTTAACGGATATAGAACCACATATTTTGAAAATGCATCAATGGTGACTAAAATATATTTGCATCCCCCTTTTGATGTTGGTAATGGTCCAAAATAATCTATGGACACAAAATCGCCTGGGCCTTCCGGAATTATTGTTTGTATTTCCGCATGACTCGTCTGATTGGCTATTTTATTACGTTGACATGAATCGCATGACGCCAGTATCTGCTTTGTTTTCTTTAAAAATTTCGGGTAGCAGAAATCTTCGTTCAACATACGAAAAATCTTTTTCGGTCCTATATGCCCATGCAACTCATGCATTTCGATAACCAACTCCTCGATTATGTTTATGGGTATGCAAATCTTCCAATTTCCCTTTTGGTCTTGTTTTCTTAAGATCGAGTCCGCTATCTTATATGTGCACATCGTTTTCTCCTTACCGTTTTCTGTTATGTTTTCTATTACATTCCGCAATTTCGGGTCGTCCTTTTGAATTTCATCCATTAGCCGCATCTTTTTCGCGAGTTCGCGATTTGGCTTGCGAGCTAACAGTGTGTACACATAGATGTCCTTGCTTGTACCATTTGTCACTTCGACATCTGAGGTCACACGGCTCAAAACGTCGGCTACGCTATTTCGGCTTCCCGGACAATGTTCAATCGTGAAATCATAGTCTTGGATTGCTAGCATCCATCTGATCAGGCGCGAGTTGTTAAACTGACATGTTTGGATGTATGTTAGGGCTTTGTGGTCCGTTATAATTCGGATCTTAGCTCCCAGGACATATGATCGAAACTTTTCTAGTGCCCATACGATAGCTAATAGCTCCTTTTCGGTAGTGAAGTAATTTACTTCCGCTCCGTGCAATTTTCGACTTGCAAAGATTATCGCATGTAACTCCCCTTTTTCGTCGTATTGCCCCAGTGTTGCCCCTAAAGCATAGTCGCTCGCGTCAGTATGCAAAATGTATTCTTTCGTATTATCTGGATGTCGCAGGACTATCGTCTCACAGAATAACGCCTTCACCCTTTCGAACGCCTTTTGTTTATCACCCTCGAAATTCCATTTCGTTTCCTTCTTTAATAGTTCTAGCAGTGGAATTGTTGCTTCTGCATGCAATCGTGAAAACTTCGTATAGAAATTCACCAGCCCCAAAAAGCCCCGTAGCTGTTTCTGGTTTCTTGGTGCTGGAAAATTTTTAATTTCGTCTACTCGTTCTGGCATGGGTTTTATACCTTCTACGCTCAGTATGTGCCCTAGGAATTTAACCTCTTTCCTAAAGAAATGCGATTTCTTAAAGTTTAGGATCATTCCGCTCTGTCTGAATCTTTCAAATATTTGTTGAAGATGCCGAATGTGTTCTTCCTCGTTTCGTGAAATGCATAAGAGATCGTCGACGAAATTGATAATATGTTCGCCCAAATCTCTTAATACAAAGTCTAGACCGCGTATAAGACTCGCACTGCTGGTTTTCAGTCCGAATGGTGTGACGGTAAATTCATAGCATTTTCCTTCATGAAGGAACGCGGTATACTTTCTAGATTCTGGCGTCAGTGGGACTTGCCAGAAACTACTCGTCATATCCAGACTGCTCATGATTTTTGCGTCTTTGCATCGTTGAAACAGCTCCTCAATATTCTGCGGTCGTTCGCGATCTTCCTCCAGAACTTTATTTAGTCCTCGTGCGTCCAAACAGAGTCTGAGGGATCCATCCTTCTTAACGACTGTGACCATTGGATTTATCCATGGGCTATCCGAACGTTGGATAACTCCATGTTGCATCATTTTATTTATTTCCGTTCGTACCGCGTCTCTCCTTGCCATCGGAATTGGGTATGATTTCGCATAGAAGGGTGTTTTCGTTGTCACCTTTAGCGCATGTTGGTATTCGGATATTCTCCCTGGTCGTTTCGCAAATATATCTCTATACCCTGTGATCATGCGCCGAAACTCCCTTTTCTTTTCGTCGCTGAGTTCGCTACTCTCCATCAGCTTTTCCTCTATTTCCTTCTCGTGCAATTCCTCCGACTGCAGCTCCTCGGATTCGATTTTGGACCTGTGCTCTCCTCTTCTTGCTTTTTCTGTACGCTCCTCGAACCTTGATCGTTTTCTCGCGTCAAACATCAAGCCTCGGACCTTTGCCCCTTCTTTACTCCTACCATTTTCCTCCTCATCTACTAATTTCTCCCCGGCCTGTCCTTCCGGCTTTTCTAACTCTACCCTTCCTCCTACTTTCGATTCAAGGTCCTTCCCGTGTACTTCCGACTCTACAGTATCACCTTGGTCCGTAATCTCTTCCTTTACATTCTCCTTTTCCTCCTTATCCTCTTCACGTTCCATCTCCTGTTCTTCTACTACGACGCCATACCTTCCGATGACTCTTATCCGTTGTTCTTTTATATCCCTTTTCTCCCATTCTATTATAGCTGTTTCTCCGTTCTCTTCTCCATTCCTGATTTCTAACCGCTCCCTTTCTACGTCAATTTTTGCATGTAATTCACTTAATGCGTCCATCCCAATTATGCATGTTTGCACCAATTTAGGTACCACCAGGATATTTTGTTGTATTTCTACCCCTCCCAATCTTAATTGTGCAAAGAATTGTACTTTTAATTTTCCTGACGCCTTGCCCGTTGCTCCGATTACTTTGAGGCCCACCATGGGAAGCGTAGGACATCTTTGGAAGAACCTTTTCTTCTCCTCGTAATACTCCTCGGAAATGCATGTAACTTCGCTTCCGGTATCTACGAGGGCTTCTATCGTTTGGTTCTCGATGTCCACTTTAACTATCGGGCAACCTTTTCGTTCTTTCGCCTTGGTAATCGGGCCCTCGTCTCTCAAGTATTCACGAGGTGGTTCAAACGTCAGATTATTCGCCGCCTTTTTCACTTTTAATTTCTCCTCCCTTTGGTTTCTCGTTGCGCCCGTCTCTGGTGCAGATCTCCGCGCACCAGCGCTTTTTGGCACAACGCTTATTCGTTTCCCGACGGTCTCTGGTTCACCGGTGACTGTCTCCTCGCCATCCGTGGACCATCCATTCGCTGTCTCTCGTCTCTCCTTGTCGTGCCTTGGGCCGAACCCTGCTGTTGTCGGATCATGTTCATGCGCGTCGATCTCGGCTCATATTCCCTATGTGAGGACTGCATCTGCTGCCCCCCCATATATCGTGGTCCACTAGCCCTTGTGTTCCGTCTAGCGCTTGCCGCTGACGCGCTACCATGTCGTTCCTGAATCAAGAGTAGGCCAGTGTAGGTCGTAACTTGTTGGAGGATGACCTCCTGTTCTACCCTTTCTCCAAAATGTTGGGATAAGTAATCGATGATGGAAGCGTCAGCCATTTTTGGAATTAATTCTCTAACGTTTCCCATCACTCTCGTAGCGCATTCTACTCGAGTCTCTTTGCTTCCCACCGTATAGTACCCCATGTCCAAGTTTTTTCTTATTTTGGCCTGGACCGTTGGGCTCCAAAATCGCTGTATGAAGCTTCCTTGGAATTCCTCAAAGGTTATATGTTCCTCGTCTCTCAGGAACCACCAGTCCTGAGCAGCTCCTCTGAGGCACTGGTCGAGAGTGAATCCAATATTACCCCCACGACCGTGCACCTCTTCGCAGTAAGCCCTCAACGCTCGGAGAAACGCCATGAGTCTGGTTCTCCCCGATCCATCGAACGAGAGTCTTTCTGGACACGGTGCTGTCGTCCTTCCTCCTGCATTGTTCGATGGCGGCATACCTCTTACCCAGACGTCCTCTAATTCTGTTATACGTTGGTCGTGTTCATTTATCCTTGACCTTGTGTTTCCTATCTCAGCATTTGCCACGCGGAAATTTGCAGCGACCGTTCGAATGTCATTTTCCTGAAGCTTCAGTTTATCTGCCACCACTCCTAGATCCTTCTCCAATTTTTGGCGCATTTCCCCCATCTCCCCTCTTAATTTGTGTTGGTCCGTCCTTCGAGTCCTTTCCCAGTTGCCGTTAATCTCTTCCCGCAGTAGGTTATTCATCTCACCTAACGTCGACAAGGTATGCTCCTGGGACGCTTTTATTCTTTGGTCAAGGCTCTTGTGTTCGGACTCACATTTTGTTCTGATATGGACGTTCTCCTTGGATAGACTCTTTCGTGTGTCGTCGAGACCTTTCTGTAATTCGTCCCGGACGTCTTACCGAAAGCCTTCCAATTTTTCGGTCATACTGTTTTGTAGAGCAGCTATTGCTGCCATTATTTCGGACATTTGTGCCTGATGCGCACCGCTTTCCCTACACGATTCTCCTTCCGCTGATGGCACTGTTTCTAATCTTCTGGCCCATCGTCGTGGTGTAGCGTCCGTGGTGATCAGACTTCTCGCCTCTATGTCGACTATTTCGTCTCTCAAGCTCCTATTATCGCTTGTACCTTCCTCTACTACCCGCGGTAAGGACCATCGGTCCGCGGCAGAAAGATCGTACGACTCCTCGCCTCCATCAATGCCGGAGTCTTTTACCCCTCCAATACGCGTTTTGTCCATTTTTACGCGTTTAATCCGTATCGCTTCACTTCTTTAAATAGTACCTGCCCCACGTTGGGCGCCAAATGTAACGGTACGTCCCTCTAGCGTTGACAACCAAAGGATCGCACCTTACTTTATGAATAGGTTCGGGGCAGGCCGATAAAGAAATGTGAAACCGTATAACATTAACTTCTTGATTTATTCAGTTTTCTTAATCTCTACTGTACAATTTCTTATTTTCCTACGCTATCACACATTCCTCATACACGCGTTTTCCTAATTCTATTCCTCTTAATGTAAATTCCCTATTCTAATGTTGGTATTTACAGAAGTCCCTGTGCTAATTCCTATATTATTGCCCGAACACACACTCTTGCACACGTACGCGATCAGCTGTTTGGCGCTGTTTTCGCTCGATCTCTCTCTCTCACACACGTCGCTCGTCGTCTCACTCGCACTCGACTTATTCTATTTTTGGCTTTAAATGCCCAGAGTTTCTTTTCACACTCTTCTCATGCATTCAGAGAGGGGAAATATGGATTATGGAACGATGGATGAGATCGGGGTCTGACCGCAATGAACAGCCGCTACTACTTAGGTACGAAGGTACAGATTTGGTTACTTTGGTACGGTAGGAAACCCCTTTGGAGATAGGTCGGGTCGCTATGTCCGGGTGTTACTCCCTCCAGGGTGGATTGTTCTTCTCGAGATAGGTCCGGTCGCAATGACCGGGTGTTACTTCCGAAGGAACGAAGGATAGACACTCGAGATAGGTCACAGCGCAATGCCGTGGTGTTACTTCCGTGTCTTTTAGGAAATTGGAAATTGGTGAAATAAGGATATGCTCTCTTTATCTTTCTCTCTCTCTCTCATTCGCTCACTCCTATTCTAATCGCAATATTCTCAATATTCATTTATTTAGTAGTCAATTAGTCGAAGGTTGTTCAAATTGAGGTTGAATGCTACGTATGTGTTCAGTTTGACTGAGGAACAATAAGTAAATCTAGGTTCGTTTTGCGCCGCCTTATATGCACTTTGTTGTCGCACGCGCCGCCCAATCATAAGCCTATATTCTATGCGAGGCATCGAACTCTTTAGTTTTTTATATATTGTCTAATTCTGCCGACTCATCGGCGCTGTCCGTGGTTCGCAGCTCCGGCAGTGGTAGTCAATTGGGGGCTACCGTCTCACCTGTATGGTTAAAATGTATTCATTGCCTTTCCGAGTCTTAGGCAATGGTCCCACAATGTCCATGGCAACTTTATCAAATGCCTTGCCCGGTGTATCAGTAATAACCATTGGTTATTTAGTTTAAACTCTGACTAATTTTTTTAATTGACATTGCAAACATCGCTGTATATATTGTTGTACATCAGTTTTTAGGTTTTCCCAATAATATTTTTGTTTAATTCTATTGTATGTTTTTGTCACTCCTCGATGCCCTCCAATGGGTGAGTTATGCATTTCACATAGTATTGATTCCCGCAGGTCTTTCGGTGGATATTTGATGAAACCGTTACAAATTATTATTTTTATAGGACAATTCAGAAAAATTAATCGTAATAACCCTAAGACATTTTCCCATGGCAGAATTTCTGTTGATGAACCTCGAGCTATACTAATGCTGTTTAACTGTTCTTTAATTACAAATTCCTTTAAGCTGATCAAAGCTGCCTTTACATTACCCAACAATACTGACGGACCTTCTTCCGGATTTTGGCTAATGGGTAGAACCAGATGGTGTCTGTTGTTTTTCTTTATTGCTTTTACCTGATTTAATTGTAAGTCTGATAATGTGGGTATTTCCTGGCGTTCAAACGACTTCTTAGCACCTGTGTCAACGGGTCTTCCTTCGGTGGTAACAAAGTATAATAAATTATCCTTCCGAGTGAAGAACAAATCCCGAGTTTCTAAAATATTGTTTTTAAAATTTTGTTCCTCAGTTATTACTGGTTTAATTTCCTTTGATTCCTCATCTTCTGAATCACTGTGTATAAAATTAGGATTCCGGTTGACTGATATTATTTCGTCTTCTGAATTTTCATCCTCTGCATGTACTATCGCTTCAGTGGTAATCTCTTTATGTACAAAATCTTCCGAGTCGTCTACAGATTCATGGTCTGATTCATCGGAGAAGTGTAAAGTGAAGGAATCCTCTTCGATTTCAGCTTCTTCCTCTGTATCAGAATCTGCTTCCAAATATTGCCGTATTTGTTCTTGGTGCTTTTCATTTGTTAAATCATAATTAGGGGTGACTACCAAACATTGTTTTTTTGTACGGGATTTCTCGATAAGGCATCCGCGTTAATATTAGTTTTTCCCGCTTTATAAACAATGTCATAATCATATTCTGCAAGTTTTAGCCGCCAACGCAAGATTCGCATATTTGCATCCTGAGCGGTTTTAAACTATGTCAAGGGTTTATGGTCGGTTACCAGGGTAAATTTTCGACCATAAAGGTACGGTCGAAAATGCTTTACACAATATATAATGGCGAGTGCTTCTTTTTCGTAAGTATCGTATTTTCTTTCACTATCCGTTAAGGTGCGTGATGCATAGGATATTGGTTTGTCTTTATTTATTACTCCCTGTGATAATATTCCTCCAACTGCATAACCGGATGCATCGGTTGTTAAGATAAATGGACGGTCAAAATCTGGATATTGCAGGACAGGTTCCTCACACAGCTTTTGTTTTAATAACTGAAAAGATTCTTCCTGCTGCTTCTCCCAAATAAAGGGTTGATCATCCTTTAACAGCAATGATAGACCTTTAGCTATTTTAGAGAACCCCAATATGAATCGTCGATAACATCCAGCCAAGCCTAGGAATTGTCTGATATTCTTTTGATTCTGTGGTCTCGGGAATTCATATACGGCTTCGAGTTTTGCCGGATCAGGTCTTATTCCATCTCTCCCAATTATATGACCCAAATATGATACCTGAGTCTGGAGAAATTTACATTTTTCTGGTTGCAGAACCAGATTCGCCTTCCGAAGTCGGTTCATCAAAGTTTCAAATTTTCGAGAATGTTCATCTAAAGTTCGGGCATAAATCACGATATCATCAAAATACACAAATAATTCATTGCCTTGCAGACCACTTAAAACAAGATCCATTAATCTTTGAAAAGTTGCTGGTGCATTTTTCAATCCGAAAGGCATCCGCTCGAATTCATAATGCCCGAATGCGGTTGCGAATGCAGTTTTATGTTTGTCCTGTTGACTCATCTTGATTTGATGGAATCCAGAAGCAAGGTCAAAAACGGAAAAATATTGTGCGCCTCCTAATTGATCGAAGATTTCATTTATGTTAGGTAAGGGATATGCATCACCAATGGTCTTTTCATTTAGGGCCCGGAAATCAAGGACCATTCTCCAACGTGTATTTCCCTCAGAATCGGCCTTCTTCGGGACTATCCATACCGGTGTATTGTACGGAGACGCTGAAGGCTTCACTATACCCTTGTCCAGGAGGTCACGTACCTGTTTATCTATTTCTTGTTCGTGGCATTGTGGAAATCTATATAATCTGGTGTTTATTGGCAATTCGTCTACTGTATTTATTTTATGTTCTAAAACAGTTGTTGCAGGTAATATTTCTTCTGGTAAATGATATCGGTCTTGATGTTCCAATATCAAGCGTTCCATCAAATGCCTTTCATCTACTTCCAAATTTTCAAGATTTAATAATGTTTTTATTTCTTGGAATCTCTCCTGTGAAGACTTTGGTTCTGGGGTTTCTGTTATTTTTTGGTTAATGAATCCTATTCGATCGAGCCCTCTTTCTTCATATCCTTCAAAAGCTGATTCCTCACTATTTTCTTTTATTAGGTTATTTTCCTGACACTTCATTTCTTTCAATTGGAAATTATTTTCTTCTAATTGTGACTTTAGGGTTTGTTTTTCCTCCACATTTTTCTTTAATTCATTTGGAGTTTTAATTTTTCTAGGAACTGAATTATTAATTTTGTTTTTAGTGAATGAATGACACTGGTTCTCCTTACTAAGATTTATTTGAATTTCTTTTGGATTTGAATTTGGTGAACTTCCTTTGTTTTGCTGTTCACACCAAGGTTTTTCTGCTTCAGCTTCCGTTTTCTTTTTATGAAGGTTTAAATGATTTTGGTTATCTGGAAAAGCCATCCCAATGTTTGAATCGTATTCCCTACAAGGATTCGTTTGGATTTCTTCAGGATTTGGATGTGGTTCAGGAATACTCTTCTTTACTCTTTGGTGGATGCTCTCCGGATGTCCCAACATCTTTCCTTCTATCGGAATACGTTGGCTTCTGTTTTCTTCCTTTTCGTCACCTTTCTTAATTATGGATTTCAGATTTTTCTTTACTAAAAAGTTCTTCTCGGATTTTTCGGATTCAACCCCTTCTAACCTCTCAGGCTTTTGATCTTTTTCCTTTAATATTTTTCCCGTGTGTTCTAATTTCACAGATTCCCCTTTTTGTGAATATTTTCCTTTGATTGTATGAATATTTGACATCTGAATATCTCGCTTGTTGTGGTTATAAAATGGAATAGACTCTCCATTAATTTCTAAGCACTTGGAATGATAGTCAATTTTTGCACCAGTTGGTTCTAGAAAATCACCTCCAATAATTCCATCTTGAGATATTGGAAATTCACTGGTGACTACCTGGAAAGGTACAGTGGTATTGAGGATACATAACACCACCTGTCCCCTAGTCCTTACGGTTCCTTCTGTTATTCCTGTTAAATCTATTAACTGTTCTTTATTTGGCTGCACTTCTGGACGTAGGGCATGCTCCTTAATTAGATTAGGCCCAGATCCTGTATCCACCATAAACTCAATATTTTCTCTTAATTGGGGCGTGGTGAGTTTTATGGTCGGTGTTTGTCCCTTGGTATTCAGGTTCAGGTGCACTGTCCGGATGGTTGAAGCGACAGGTCCTATTGTCGTACAGCGGGGCGTTGATTGCGATCGGTCCCTTGACTCACGCCTCCAGTCATAGGGCCTTGACCATTTCCCTGTTGCATTCTTTCTCTTCTTTCATTGTTGGTCCGTCGTAATTCACAATTTTCTATCACATGCCCATTTTCTTTACAGTAACGGCATTGTTCTGCGGTTTGTTGCATGTTAGACATTGATTTATTGATACCTGATTTAATTAGGTATCAATTTTCAGCTGTATGCCATGGTTTTTTGCATAACTGACACACAGTTGGTGGGGAGGGTGTATTCTTTTGCTGACTATTTAATGGATTTTGCCAGCATTTCTCGGCAGTGTGTCCGGTCTTCTGGCATAGCTGACAACGCACGGACTGGTTATTCCGCAATTGTATTTGTGGGCAGTTTGTGGCCGTATGTCCCGTCATTTGACACACTTGGCAACGCATGACCACATCTTGGACAATCCGTACTGCTCGTTCTTGAGGCTGCTCGCGAAATCTGCATCGTTTCGCCTCGTGTCCACGCTTCTTACAAATTTGGCGAATTAATATTTCTGGTTCTGGTGAAGTTATAGAATTATACCGATTGCGGCATGTTATTGCTTCATGCCCGGATTTCCCACAGATCTGACATATGTTGAGCGGAATTCTTTCTGACTGTCGAAATCTTCCATTTTCTGGGCATTCTCCCGTAGTGTGGAATGTGGTTCCGTACGTTGCTCTACGTGCTTCACCGAGCAATCGTGTTTTAATTAATTTGGTTAAATTTTCTTCCGCTTCGGAAGGAACCATATCCAAAGCTTCACGGCATCCGTCTATAAAACTGGACAACGAGGTATTTATCCCATCGAAATATGGAACGATGTCTGCTGCATCTTTTATTGAAATCGTGTGTTTATCATTCAAGGCCATTTTTACGGTTGAGGGTACTTCTGGTATTGCTAATAATTGAGTGGTTAATTTTTCGTCACTGGTTACGTCTAGCAGTGTTTGGTTTATAACTGTATTGTTGTAAATGTCTTGAGTTTCTTGAGTCCTATCCCCTTCTGCTTCGTAATAGGCTATGTTTTCTTCTATTTCAATTTCCTTTCTTTCGTCGTCACTGGTTCTTATTATGTGTTGTTTTCTTGTCTCACGAGGGATTTTTGGTTTGGAAGTAAAAGGATTAATAACTTCCTCGGTCAGATTTTGTCCTTTAGATCTGGTGTTCATTACCTGGCTTTAAATACGACTCTTTACGATCCCGGACGAGCCCCCAAAAATTTGTTACATCAGGACTAAGTGTCACGCCTCGAGCTTTTGGTTACGGTCCAGCTTCGAATTGTTTCACAAAGTCTGAAATTTGCCCCCTTTTGAGTCAATGGTAACACCAATTTACTCGGGACGGGGCTGAGTCGTATTATGATCGAAAGGTGATGATAATGAGATATAATTAGGTCTGATTTACTTCTGCAAATGTATATATATATTTAATTAAATAATTCTTCGATGGTTACACGACGCCGGAATTTTTCTTTAATTATTGCTGCTGGAACGGCCATAGGGGCTGGGGTTCCATCGGGAAAAATAATTTGTATGTATGATCCGGAACTAATTTTTTCCAATGTAGCACTTAGCTCAGATTCTTTTAAATGCAAAGAATCTAAATGGACTTCCACCAGTGCTCCCTCATCATCAGAGTCGATAATGTCGATGACATCTGGTGGAGGTGGTATATCTGGCAAGGTTACTTCTCCGGTAGGGAGTACTTCCTGAATTTTGTCAGGGGAATAATTATTTTTAAGGGATGCCGCTAATCTCTGAATGCGCTCCTTCTCTTTCCTAGCTTTCTTCTTATGGACCTTGGGTCCTTTTGGAAAGCTCGCTGTTTTTCTTTCTTATTTATGAGCAGCGACGGGTCCTGCTTCACCGCTTCTTCCCACTTGCGTTTCCAGGCCGAAGGTCGCCGTGTTCGCTTTGCCACTAGTATTGAAGGTGATTTTTAGTATGATACTCTGCACAATTACTACTTGAATTCATACAGGTTTCACCAACGCTTACCCGCGCGGTTACTCACATATGAAGACTTTCATTCTTGTCCAGGGATTTGGATGTAGAAAGGAGTCTCACGGATCTCAGCTTACTTTCCGGTACAACTGATTTTGTTTTACACGCTTACCCGCGTCCAAAACTACTCACTTGATCAGATTTGGCTTTGATCCAGCGAAAAGGGTATGGTGTACAAGATTTGATTTTAAAGGTTTGGTTGGTATAGCAAAGCTACTAATTTTGACCTTCTTTTGGATTTTAAATTTAAAGACTTCAATATGACTCACTTGTAGTGTTCCTGGTCGGTCAGCGGTTGATTCATGTTCTCGTGGTTGATATTCTGTTCAACGATGGTTTGAAACTTGCGTTTTCACTTCACTTATACTTCTTGCTCAGGATAACTTTAGAAAAACTCCGATGTCGCGCGTCAAGGTTACAGTTCAAGAATGGTGACATGTCGAAGGGCACCACGGTTATATACAAAATTCGTGGTCTCCCACTACTTCGGTTTCTAACGTTTTTCGGTTCAGACAATGCAGTCCTCTTCGTGCAACTCGACACCATCATCAAGGAAAAATGTTTGAAATCGCGTTAGACTCGCTTTAGGGCCTGCTGTTAATCATCCCTTCAAGTGTCCCCAAGCCAGCACATGGTCTGGTGCCGAATTTACATTTTCGCGGCACAAGGTCTGCATTGTCCATGAAGGAGTTTGTCATCTGGAAACTTTCTTTTCGAGAGACGTCGTGTTTATTGCGCTAGGATTTTGTTGTTTCATAGTATTTTGCTGATGCCATCTGCCAGTTTCGACCAAGGCAATCGAAATGTGTTTTCCTTAAAAGGCGATTTACGATTTTTAGAAGTGTATTTCCTTGGTCTCGAACTGACAAAAGACATCAGAACGTGGGGACGTAACAGTATAGATGAGGAGGAAACTGTTGAACATATGTTGTTTAAATGCCTGTTGTACGACAGTATCGGGTACGATAAATTGAAAAATGATGAAATGAGAGAAAGATGGGCAGACATAATTGCATGCAAAGAGGATTATGAAAAATTTATGGAATACTCCAAAGCACTATTTCAATCAAGAGATGAGCTACTAAAAACGATGACGCTTTAGGAGGCGATTTTTACAAATATACAAATTTACAATGTTTTACAATATAATATAATTTACACGATTTATTTATTCACACATTTATATACAATTTTAACTAGTGATCAACATGCATCAATGTGTCCTGCTTGAGTCTAAGCAATCAATTATTTCGTTCTAAATTGGAGATGTAAAATTAATTAAAAATAATGTATATGACTAACAAATAAAGAATATCTAAGGCACACAAATAAGTAACATATTGTCCACCTCCACGTGGTTAGGGACGGGCAGCGGCTGGAGAAATCCAGATGGCTAAGAGGCTATGATGTTAGAAGAAAACGATAAAAGTAAAAATACGAAAAATGCCATAAAAATAACGAATAAGTAGCGGAGATGAGCGAATATAGCTCGGGAGCCGCAATAGTAGAGATAATAAATGACTAAATGATTAAAATGTCCTTTCAGTTGGCTATTTTGTAGGAGGGCGTCGGAAATTGGGCGCTCAGAAGCGTAGACAATGCCGCAAACTTACGCATAGCTTATTTTTGAATTCCAAAGCATACTGACGCGATTCCTATTATTACATACGCCTGATATGATTAGAAAGGCAGGTATTTGTGTCTAATTGACGTTAAACATACAAATTTTATATATGATGCCAGTCTAGATAATCAATCCGTGCCTCAAACACGTGGTTCGTCGAATGGTTCGAGACTGTTTTGGGGCAGTACGTTTTGATCTTTTTTACTTGAGTAGACTTTCTTCGTTACGTCTGAGAGTGTTCTTTGCTCTCCTATCCTAATATATCCAGTTCATTCTCTCAATACAATTGGATACTCAGCCTAATCTTGATAAGAAATATCGAATTATCGAGTGACTCTCTGTTTAGAATTAGTGACATGTGTTCGGAGCTTCCTTGAACAGTTACTTTAATTTCAAAAAGTTTATGATGCGGTCGTGACCAACAGCTATTTTTGAGGATCACCGATATATTTTGTATAATTATAACATACGTAGTAAAGTAGTAATTTCATGGAGACATAAGAATTTGTAATTTTATTCATTTATGATTTCTACACAGTATTAGGACTTCTCCGTCATTACAAATTCTTTCTCTGCAACTTCAATTACAAATTGACGTATCATAAACTCCACCGTACGGAGGGCTAACGTGACTTTCGGAAAAACATTCGGATTAACCGTCCGTTAACCGCGGTCAACACGCCACCCTTCACCATACCTGTGATTTTGGGGCCTATGGGCCATAGCTCGGTACGTAGGTTACGCCCTTAATTTTAAGTGTTCTAATTGGCTGCATTTTTCAATCTTTTCCGGAAAGTAAGTCCTCTCACGGTAACGTTGGAGGGAATTGCAACGCCCCAACGTGGCCTTAGAGAGAAACCGAGGGTTTAAAAAGACACCACTTCACACAAAATAATCAGAGTACAATTCCGTTACCTACAACACCGTTCTTTTACTTAAAAAATTTTGTAAAGGCCAAGTCAAGTTTCGTTGAGTGAGCCAGTTTAGAGTTGAAATATATTGTGTTTCGAGGGCGACTTACGTGCTGATTTTATATTTCAATATAAAGCAATAGGAGTAAAATATCAAACAGAAAACCGCTGAATCGACACTCTTTGGAAAGAGACTCAGAATACGCAAGCACGTCCGTAAAGAAACTGAAATCGGCTGAATCTCAGTATGATCGGGGAGGGAATGAAAATTATGATTACCGACTCATTGAATTTATGTCTGTTTTTACGGCCCTTTCACAAATTGTTGTATGCAAGCAGTGTAACGGTAAGGTGCGATTTATCGAAGCAAGTAAACGAGGACTCGGTTTTAAAATTATCGTGACTTGTGCAAACTGTGGTGACTTTCCTATTAATAGTTGCCTATTAATAAATGACCATGCTTACGAATTAAATACGCGTATGACATTAGCTTTGCGTTATTTAGGAATTGGGCTGAATGGCGTGCGTAAACTTTGTGCCCTTCTAGAATTACCACGACCAGTGTTTCAAAGTACATACGATGCGATCATCAAAAATATAGCAACTGCCACTGAGTCTGCACAAAATCGTTCGATGAAAAGAGCAGCCGAAGAAGAAAAACGCCATTGTATTGAGAACGGTCAAAACGATGGACTTATTGTCTCTGGAGATGGTTCTTGGCACAAAAGAGTATTTTCGTCTCTCTTTGGCATAGTGTACCTCATCGGCTGGTATACAGGAAAAATTTTGGATGTTTCCGTAAAATCGAGGTACTGTAAGACATGTGAGTTTTGGATTCAAAAAGAGAGCACGGATGAGTAGGAGGAATGGGCCGAAGCCCATAAACCAGAGTGCAAAGTTAATCATGAAGGCTCATCAGGGAAAATGGAGGTAGATGGTGCGGTCGAAATGTTTCAGCGCTCCGAAACTCTTCATAGCAACAAATATAGTTGTTACATCGGCGATGGAGACAGCAAGACCTACAAAGGTATTATAGACGCCAAGCCATACGGTGAATTCACTATAGTAAAAAAAGAATGCATAGATCATGTGCAGAAGAGAATGGGAAGTCGTCTGAGAAATTTGAAAAAAAAACGAAAGGTCTCGGCGGCCGAGGAAAGTTAACTGGCAAATTGATCGATAGTCTTTCAATTTACTATGGTCTTGCTATTAGAAGGAATTTCGATTCAGTAGAAAAGATGCGAAATGACATCTGGGCTACGCTTTCGCATAAGTTGTCCACCGATGAAAAGCCGCAGCACGATCAATGTCCAGCTGGAACTGACTCGTGGTGTAGTTGGCAAAGAGCAAAGGCCTCCAACACTCTCTCCGTGTACAGTCACGAAGTTGCAATGCATATCGAGGTTTACAATGCAATTAAACCGATATACAAAGATCTCAGCACAGATGAATTACTCTCTCGTTGCCTTGGAGGATTCACACGGAATTCGAACGAATCATTTAATAAAGCTGTCTGGGCGATCGCACCAAAGTGCTTTCATAGTGACAAAACCATTGTTGAAATTGCGTTTATAACTTTCAACGATGGTCTATCAAGTATAATGCACGTGATGGATTGTCTTAGACTAGTTGTAGGTCGAAATTTTTACGATTTTGCCATGGAAGCCGATGCTATTCGTGCCATGTCTGCAGAGCGCTCAATGTCCGATGCCGCCAAATCCGCTCGTTCTAACTTAAAATCGTCAAGAAAATAAAAGGAAAACCATTATTTGAGTTTGGAAGGACCTGTATATGGTCCTGGTATCGCTGGGTAAACGTAAAAAAATCAGCAAGTTATTATTTTAGAAATTTCATGGTGATAAGTAGTTTTGAAACTTTAAACGCGATTATCTCGTACCATGTTTTCACAATCGGCTGACAGTAGAACTCAAACAATTTTCAACCGATTTACTTGAAATTTTAACTGTACCTTCTTAGATAAATTATCTAGTGAAGTACACAAGATTTTCCTGATTGACGAACAATTATGATTTTTATAAACAAATTAGTTTCGATTGTTTGGACAAAAACGAAACTTTTTCTTCAAAACAGTGTCAAATGGACAAAAATCAATATTTTTTAATAATCCTGTGTACTTCACTAGCAAAATTCATATAGATAATGAAAAAATTTTTTGTATTCCTCGAGGTCATGATGGACGGCACTTCTACTGCCAGCCGCAAAAGCAGATGACGAAGAGGACGTCTTGGATCGCAGCGCCCACAGCCGCCATTTTTTTTTAAATAGAAATAAAAAAATATTTGTGTACTTGAAAGTGTAATTAATGGATACCCAAAAGGATTTTTTGATTGCTTATTTAGTTTAGTCAAAAAAGAATCCCAAATATACACGTTTTTTGGAGGTTTCAAACAGTTATCCCTTAAGGGGTTAGGCCACTCTAGAGACCGAAAAAATAGCCATTTTTAGGATTTTTTTTTCAGAAGTACTACAAAATAAATCGGGATTTCAATAAAGAGTATTTATTATACATATCAGTGACTATATACAGTAATTTTTTTAAGGCGATTAATTTCAAAATGGCGGCTGTACCAGCAGTTTTGCAATGACGTCTCCGTTGTTTCAGGGTCCACGAACGGACAAATCAGCTCCTGTAACTTTTGAATTATAAAAAACCAATTTTGTTTTGTTATTCTATATAATAACTGCTATACAACTACGTAGGTTTTTTTCGATATATTAATTTTTGGCCAAATGGCGCACTTCTAGAGCGGAAAATGAATAATTGGCCTAAAAAATCATCACTTAATTGCTAATAACAAATGAGCTATGCAATGTATCAAAAAAATCCTACGTACTTGTGTGGACAATGTATTTTTCTAGATATGTTCAAAATTTCAAGTGAATCGGTTGAAAATTGTCTGAGTTATGTTGCCGTTAAACTTAAAAAATGTGGTTTTGAGATACACGCGTTTGAAGTTTTCAGTAATAGAAAATCATGAATAATTTTGCAATACCTTTAATCTGCGATGCCTGCACCATACAATTGGCTTTCCAGATTATCGTCCTGCTCTTGCTTTTCTTTTCTTCTCGATCTTGAAGCGATTCTTGCCTCTTTTACCCGTTCAGACAGCGATCTCTCCGCATGCTTTATGCGCTGTTTGTCAATTTCCAGGCACATTTCATAGCTGTTCGGACCGATTTCCAAGTCCATTGCCTGCATTATGTGCAGAATTGAAAAAACCCGTCATTGTATATACAAATTGCAATATTCGTAGCCACATCTAAAACTGTTTTACCACTCGAAGTGGATTTCGGAGCCAATGCCCACACAGTCGAGTTGAAGCTTTCGTTACTATTTTGTGTGTAACCGTCGATGCATCGAATTAGAAGATTTTCACTGGTCAGTTCTTCATAGACTGGTTTGTTAACTTCAGAGACTTCAATTGGAAGAGCTGGTTTATATTTATACTCAGTCATAGTATTTGTAGCTTTAGCTCGTTGCAAGGAGAACTATGAATCTTGTCCAATAGAACATTTGTCGTGCTGCGGTTTGTCATCAGTCGATAATTTATGATCCAGTGTAACCCATATACTGCTTTTCATGTTCTCAACTGAATCACTGGTTCTACGAATTGCTAATCCGCAATAAATACATAGCACTTGCAAATTAATTTGCCGCTATAATCGCTACGAGACAATCGCACGAAGATTGTGCATCGATAAAAATGAGTGTTTGCCGACTAACCTCCTTCTCGAATGCTTGGCTGAGCCTAAATGACTGAAAGAGACGTTCGACAAGTCTAAACTTGACTAGACTAGTCGAAACGACAAATGATTTCAATAACATGTACCTGGTCCGATACCCTAATGTACTTTACCTCGAGCGCTCACAAAAGGAGTCAAGGCGGCCTCGTACTTAAATTTGAAATTCAAGTATTTAGAAAATTTTCCCGACCATAACCTTTTGGGACATCATTTTTGAGGTCGTAAAGGACAATTTAAAAGTAAAAAAAAAATGATTTTTCGAAAATTCTAGAGTGGCCTAACCCCTTAAGTTAAAATTTGAAAAGTGTCTTTTGACACCTCTTGGTAGAAATAGTGTTAATCAATTCATGCGCGTCACTAATGAGATGACGAGGCATTTGGCTATCTTTTTTTGTGATAGAGGGGAAATGCGTTCCGCACGTCAATGCAGGTGTTATTGGATTGAGAGTGTGGGACTCTCACGGTAAGACCGTGCATAACCACTAAAACCCGCCTCCTTATTGTACCTGAGAATGCAAGCAGCACATAAGCAGTTTACCCCGCAGGCATTTCTGCGTCTCCTCTTGAGTTTGGGTGCCTCATCGCGGTTGATCGACTGAAGATGTTAATGATGTGGAGGTCTCCACGAAAACTCGAGTGGACACAATCGAAGCGTCTCGTCGCTTGACTTTCAAAGTCGTAGTGAGCGAAGGTGTTCGAGCAACTTCTTACTCCATACTCCTCGAGACGATATGGTAAGTGATGTAAATATAACCTCCCTAACGGAGTATTTCTTCTGAATCTCAGCTTCCAGGTCTTTGTACTTATCTATTTTGGATTGGTAAGCTTGATCCAGCTCAGCGCGTTCACCAGCCACCAATGTATCGATAACGATGACGGATTGATCATTCTTAATAAGTAGATCGGGTTTACGCAGATCTAGAGTTGTTCGGAATATTGGCTCCTTAATAATAATGTTATTATTGGTCGTATTTCGTCTAGCCAGGTATTCGACGCAGGCATTGTGACGCCGGATTCGAGCATCTTGCGTCCTGGGACATACTTGCAGGACGTGATGCAGGCTTTCTACATGGCTACATCCGGCTCTACAGTAGCGTTCACGAGGGCGGCCTCTTGCCATGCGTATTCTAAGTGCGATGGGATTAATGCGCAGTTTGTTCATACGAACAACATCGCGTCCCGATGTTAAGAGAGTGCCGCTAGTGAGCCACCTATGGTGTTCTATGACACTGCGTGAATTTTGGAGGGGCGGCCGTCGTTTGGCTGGTACAAGAGTTTCGCAAAGCGCTCTTTGTATTGCTTTGAAGTGCAGATGTTTTGCGTTTGATCTCTCAGGCGCTGCTTAACTTGATATAACTCACCTTCGATAAATAGTTTGATGGCTTCAACAACTTCACGGTCTTCTATGATTTGTAGCTTTTTAAGCCGATGTAGCCGTTGAAGAGCAACTATCCACCGAAGTGATGGTAGGGCGAGGCCGCCGTCCTTTACATCTGCATGGAAATAGGCGCTTGGTACGTCATGCGGAAGATCAAGCCATTAGCGCGAAAATGCACGTATGCTCGTATCGATTTTATTTAGTCAACTGATGTTAGTCTGACCCAAAATGAGATTATGATATAGACTCGGGAACACTACTATGCGCAATGAAACAACCTTTGCTGTGGTTTTAGAGCCGCTGACGTCAGAGCTTTTAGGAGACATTGTAGTGCGTCAAATGGTTTACCTGCGAGACGACCCTCCGGAGAGAAAGGGACTCCCAGGTATTTCCATTCGTCCGATCTTTTAAGGGGGGCGCCTTGTGTAACGGGTCAAAAAAATATATTTTTTTTTATTTATTGATTCTATAATACTATATTTAAAGAATATAATCCTAAAGTTTCGTAACGAAATTCGAAGTATTTATGGAATTACAGAGTATTTTGATTTGCGCGAACTAACGGTGCGCCGGGCTCTGTGGCGCGTTAAATTATATCGGTGGTGGAGACACAAAAACGTTCAAAGCTATCATTGATTTATATCCTTATGGTGATGATTTTAAAGTTGTCAAAAGTGAGTGCATAGGACATGTGAAGAAGAGAATGGGTAGTTGCCTAAGGAATGTAAAGAAGAACGAGAAACTTGGAGGGAATGGCAAATTGACAGATAGTCTTATAAAAAAATTAATAACATATTACGGCTTTGCTATTCGAAGGAATATCGATAGCGTGGATAACATGGTAAAATCTGTGATTGTTTAGTTGCACCGTTTGAACGAATTTTCAAAGGCCAACTTGTGTATCGCACAAAGATGACGTGCCTATCTAAAGTAATATTCGAAGGACCACCCTTTTTTAATGATCGTGAAAAGGGACACGAAATGTAGAAACTGGTTCAATAATCAACAAGAAGATGTATTTACAAGAAAACTTACAACTAAAACTTAACAAGTTGTACAAGATATACTAGGTGTTTTTATGTGTTCCACTACGGAATCTAATTGTATCTTGGGTTGTGCTCTCTTGGCTTACTAAAATGTGTCTTGTACTGATTCTAAAAAGTGTCTGAAGTTAATTTGTCCTGCCAAGTCCTCTGAAACTGAGGAGCTCCCCTCTCTTGGCGATTTTTCGGAAAATCCAGTTTTCTGTAGACAGGGTAGGAGACTTTGGAATATTCAACTATTGGTTAATGAAAATGTCTCCACCCCGCCTACAGACCAAGAGAGGGAGTGATCTTCTGTGACCTGGTGGTCGGCAGATGTATGTTGTCGCCGTTCGACAATTTTGCTAATTTTCGTTAGGGTCTCTGGCAGGCACGTTTTATGGCATAATCCCTTCGCGGGCATACGAAAACGCTGAATTTATGCCTGACCAGAGCCCTAACGGTAGATGGTACGATTTTTCTGAACATCTGCTTTCCACCAGGTATTTCGATTCTGTGTTCTAATTTATTGTCTTAACATGCCGCCCGCCTTGAACGATCCGCGTTCAATGAATCAGCGATGAAATGTAATAAGACTTTAAGCTAGGTGTTATTTGTAATGTAGGATTACGCTAGTGTACGAAATTATGATTATTCTAGGATCCTTAGCCATGAATCTAATCTAATGTAATTATTTATACAACTATTCTATATGCGTGATACAGTTGAAAAGAAAAACTTATTTCTATGTGATGGTGATGTCTGTGCTTGAGCGCACATCTTCCTGGTCCAAGGGTAGTGGGCAGATTTTTGAGATAAATTCTTGATGATCCCATCTGCCGTTCTAAACGAGATCACTCGTGTGATTCCATAAGTCCCAATGTGGAAGTCTGTGGTCCTTGTAACGCCATTGTAGGTGGTGCAAGATCGCTCTTCAACCAGTGCTGTCAGAATGCTGGAAAGGCTGTAGTACTAATTAAAGCTATTGATGTGATTTCCATTGATATCACGCAATCTTCTTGCGGCAATGTGACCATTGCATCGCCGATCAGGAAGTGTCTTGGTATGAGGGAATTAAGATTCTTAGGATCATTGGATAACGGACAATGGATAGGAGTTTAAACAATACTCTATCTGCGTTATGTGATTTATAGTGTACTTAGATTTCCTCGTGATTCAAGAATTTTAACACGATTTGTTTTAGTTTGCTATGGAGTAGTGGTACTAATGCGTTCAATTGATTTTTGGAATCAGATGCAGTCTGTACCATTATCCGAATGGCTAGAACGACATCTTCTCCTACAAGCTATGATTCTAAATAACGGTTGAGGAAAATATCGAAGATTTGATTAGTGGTCAGTTCACAATGAACAGCCTTTATAGGAAAACAAATGAATTTACAAATATTGATTCTAATGGTAGTCTGTTTTCGGCCTTTTTCCTTTACGAGTAAAGGACCGACGTGATCTACCCAGCAGGTATGAAAGGGTCGCGCTGACATTGCTTGTAAGGCAGGTAACGCGCCCATAACATACTAAAGTGCCTTGGTCTAATGAGTTTATCTAGGTGCGTATTGTTTTCTAATCGTACCTTTGCACGATAATGCCGCGATCGGATTGAAGCCATGGCGACTTGACAAACCGCGTGGACTAATTCTTTGTGGTGATATACCTTACTATCAGCTCAGTTACCCGGTGCTTCGCAGAAATTAAAACCGAGTGTTATGATTGTCAGAGATGGGAGCATTAGTGAGTTTTCCCCCCACCCTAATAAAATCCTTGTAATTAATAAGCGGTTTTAATCCTATGAGAGTGCTTGAATTATTGACTATACTAGATTGTGATATTACTCTCATGCAATTCGCAAAGCCTCGTTGAGCAGGTCTTTCTAATGTGTTATGTGTTTGAATTCTATCGTGTTAAGCCGCGACTCTATTTTTGACGGCGAACTAGACTGTTTTGTGGCGTGATTGTGTTTAGCCGCTGAAAGTGTTGTTTTATTGAAATTACTGTATTTCATCTTAAATCTGTGATCCCGTGGTAATGTCCGTTCGATCGAGAGAGAGCGTGTCTTAGTCTGCTCTCGCGAGTGGCCTAAAATATTTTTACTAGGTTTGATTGGGATTCTACCTACAGATCTCCCGTTTGTATTCCGTGATGTAGTTTCTAAAAGGTGAGTTTTCTTGCAGTTATCCGAACTGCCTAATTTTGATTTATTGACCTGTCTAGTGTTTGTAATTGTGTGGCAACTTGTATGGTGGCGTTTGTGTTTTTGCGGCCAGGTAAATGAACCGCCTAAGACCCAACCGAGTTGTGTTTTTTGCCACAGTAAATTGCCTAACCCTGTTTTATGTTGACCTATGCATAACAAGTCCCAGAATAAGCCGACACCGATAAGCATATCAATTTTTCCGGGTTTGTTAAACGAGGGGTCAGCAATTGTGATATGTGACGGAGTAGGAATCCCAATTCTGTCTAAGGAACAGTTTGGTACCTTGTCCGTAATGTGTTTGATCGCGAAGCAAGATATAGTGTTTTGATATGCGTTGCATCGCGAAGATATCTTAGCTTCAGATCTCTTTGCACTAGTGTTGTTATTGCCGCCTAAACCGTGGATCGCTGCAGATGTATTCTTGCATACGAGTCCTGCGCGTTTGCAAAATTGTTCTGTGACTAGGTTCACTTGCGAACCGGCATCTAATAACGCGCGACATTTGAAATTCTTCCCGTTTTTACCCTTGACCATAATTAGTGCAGTTGACAATACTGTGTGCTCAACTGCACTACTAGCGATATTTGAACTGAAGGTTCTTGTGTGTTTTATGGCCGGGCTCTCTACTACGTTTGGAGTGGGAGTGTGTTTTCGAGAACTCGCGTGAGTCTCGTCTCTATGAATTAATGTGTGGTGTTTTCTTCCGCATATTCTGCATGTGCCCCGAGTGCACTCTTTAACGCCGTGACCCTGTCTTAAACAATTTAGGCAACTACGGAGCTTCATTGCTGTAGTAAATCTTTCTTGAATTGACATGTTTTTGAATTGTTCGCAGTAAAACAATGCATGACCCTTTTTGCATAAGGGACATTGTGCCGATGCACTTACTACGTGAGAGGTAAATCGTTCCGGTTGACGCGATACTCTATGTGTGTTTTTAGGGTCAGGCTTACTCGCGGTCAGTTCTCTACCTGAAGACGACCGTTCGAGGTACTTCGATTGCGTTTCAAGAAAATCTGTTAGATTATCTAAGCTAGGCTTGCCCGTAATTAGAGCGACTCTCTTTTCCCATTCCTTTTTGGATGCGGTATCTAATTTTCTAGTTAAAATGGGAACTATCAATGTATCCCAATGTTTTATTGCTCCCAAAGCTAGCAAATGGTTTTTCGCGTCATCAAGAAATTCTCTGATCGCGATATGTGATTCTTTAACGATTGGGTTTAAGTCGAGTAACGCGTTTACATGGTGGTCAATTAAAATGCGCGGATCTTCAAATCTCTCCTTCAACATTCGCCATGCTATCTCGTAATTTGCGTCAGAGACTCCGAGAGAATGAATTGTTCGTGCCGCGCTGCCTGTCAACGCGGAGCTAAGGTAGTGAAATTTTCTGATATTTGTGAGACGGTCATTACCGTCCACAAGTGACTCGAATGTTTCGCGAAACTTAACCCAATCATTATAATTACCGTCGAAGACCGGTAACGTGATGCTTGGTAGCTGGTAATCCCTATGATCCGAAAAACTAGGTGATGTGTTTTGTGCCGTTGAAGATGGAATATTCGCGATCGGCCTTGTTTGCGAGCGTTCGATATATTCCTCAACTGCTGCTATTAAATCGTAGTATGTGGATTCAAAGGTATCGCGTGAATTTGCGTGTGTTTCAGCCTCTTCCGTATTTGCAACTATAATTTCTATTTTCGACTGTACTTTATCGAAACGTTTTATAAGCGTAATATTTTCATCGAGTCTTTTTTGCAGTGCCCGAGCACTGGTGGATTCTCCAAAGGATTCAAAAAAATGTTTAAAACGCGTCAAAGCTGCCTTGAGCTGACCGCGCTCCGCGACAAGAGATTTTAGTGATTCTTCCATATTTACTAAATGTGTTAACGCAGAAAGAGAATTGTCTAAAATGGACTCACGGGTAGGAGATCAACGATGCTGGCTGGATCCGCCGGCTGCAGCTTCGAAGTCCTTTCTGCGATGAGATCTGCGATGAAATCGTCCGTCGTGTTCTTCCGTAGTGGTCCGTGCGTTGGCAAGAGGTTTCGCTGGAGCTCGTCCTAGTGGGCCTCGATTCTCCCCGTCGGAGAAGTCTTGGTCCGGTGTGGTATTCCTGGTCCAGGCACGATGCTGATGATCCAGGGAACTCCTCGATTCCAATTGATCTCGATCACGGTTGAGGTTCTAGTGGTGTTTTATAACTCGTGGACAGAGACACGTGTCCACGGTTTGTTCCGTTGTAGTATTCTCGTAGTATTTTCGTTGTAGTCTTCTTCTTGTTTCACTTCGATGTGGTTGTAATTAGTCACTGATATATCCGGCTCGAAGGACCAATGTTTAGTTGCACCGTTTGAACGAATTTTCAAAGGCCAACTTGTGTATCGCACAAAGATGACGTGCCTATCTAAAGTAATATTCGAAGGACCACCCTTTTTTAATGATCGTGAAAAGGGACACGAAATGTAGAAACTGGTTCAATAATCAACAAGAAGATGTATTTACAAGAAAACTTACAACTAAAACTTAACAAGTTGTACAAGATATACTAGGTGTTTTTATGTGTTCCACTACGGATTCTAATTGTATCTTGGGTTGTGCTCTCTTGGCTTACTAAAATGTGTCTTGTACTGATTCTAAAAAGTGTCTGAAGTTAATTTGTCCTGCCAAGTCCTCTGAAACTGAGGAGCTCCCCTCTCTTGGCGATTTTTCGGAAAATCCAGTTTTCTGTAGACAGGGTAGGAGACTTTGGAATATTCAACTATTGGTTAATGAAAATGTCTCCACCCCGCCTACAGACCAAGAGAGGGAGTGATCTTCTGTGACCTGGTGGTCGGCAGATGTATGTTGTCGCCGTTCGACAATTTTGCTAATTTTCGTTAGGGTCTCTGGCAGGCACGTTTTATGGCATAATCCCTTCGCGGGCATACGAAAACGCTGAATTTATGCCTGACCAGAGCCCTAACGGTAGATGGTACGATTTTTCTGAACATCTGCTTTCCACCAGGTATTTCGATTCTGTGTTCTAATTTATTGTCTTAACAGTGATTGCAACCTATTACCATATATGCTCCACAATTGAGTAACCCAACCATGAAAATTGTCCAGCGGGAGCAGACAGCTGGTGCAAGTGGCGCATTGCTGAGGCTACTGGAAAATTAAGTGAATTTGACCATTGCAGCCTGACGTGCAAAAACATTTATTACCAATTTATATAGATTTATCCAAACGAGATTTGCTCGAAAGGTGTTTAGGAGGACACACACAAAATCAAAACGAAAGTTTTAACTGGACTGTCTGGCGTTTATCGCCAAAACACTTACACTCAGGCATCAAAATAATTAAAGTCGCTGCACATACAGCTGCAGGGATATTTAATGAAGGATATTCTGCAGTACTCAAGATAATGGACAAACTAGGAATCAGAATTGGTCAACAAAGCAAATTTTTCGCCGATGTGTGCGATAGAGAGCGACTGAGCAGGCAGGGGCGTCGAAGCTTGAGCAGTAGCAAAGAGGCTCGAACAGCTCGTAGGATGACGTTACTCGCAGAAAATGAATTCTTTGAACAATCGGAGGGTCAACTGTATTGGCCAGGAATAGATGATTAGCATCAAAGAGCGGTAAGCATCGAGAAACTTGTCTTTTTTTGTACCGAAAACTTTAAACGCGTTTTCCTCGAAACTACATTTTTCAATTTGGCGTGCAGCATAACTAAAAAAATATTTGTTCGATCATGTTTCCACTTTACGTATATGTAGATAACTGAATTCACCTCTAGTTATACCTACTCGTTTGATGATTCAGTTATTTAAATAATGGTTATTGCATACGAAAAGCTTAAAAGTTCCGTGAAATACGCAACTTATTCATTAGAACCGCATAAAACGATTAATTTTTGCACTTTTATTTATCGGTTTTAGGTATAACCATAGCGTAATTTTATTAAGAAAACAAATTTTCTTATTTTTTTGTTCCAGGATAAAAACCAGAGGGCCTACACTGCAGGCCGTTAACGCATGCCATCGCCGACGCTACCGGAGGACAATCGTCATTACATTTAAATTAACTTATAGTTCTAAATAAAAAATTATTTTTTTAGCTCTCGAAACATTGTACATAATATACAAAAAAAATTAGAAAGGTCTGTTCAGCCATTTCTTTAGAAAAAATTCCGGAAAATTGTCTTATTTTCAGAGGTTTACACAAGGCGACCCCCTTAAGGGCAGGTAGTTTATTGCCCAAGCATGTGAAGGTTTGAACTGCGTCAATCACAAATTTCTTCCCTCTCGGGACATTGCGTAGGGATACCGTAAAGCATTTGGCAGCATTGACGTTAAGGCCGCTGTCAAGTAAGTACTGGGCAGATGGGTCCAATAAGGTTTAGAGGCCTTGAGGTGTTTCGGCAAATAAAACAAGATCATCAGCGAATCCAATCGCGTTCACGTTTGTGTCGCCAATCCTGTGTTACGTATGAATCCCGTGATTCTTACGAAAATTCCCGTCGTGGAATTTTTCTTGGCGACACCCAGGCGCCTTAGCCCCCTTTTTGAACGAAAGCAGGATACATCAAGTGCTATATACATGTGACCCTTAGCCTCTGGTCTAAGACCCACGGGTCTCTACACTTCAGACCTCGCGCGATATGGAAAACTCGACCGCGAGGGTCTGCCTCCCCCGAAATTCCAGAGTTTTCCAACCGTCTTTTCGTGCAGTATCTCTACCCCCACCATAGGGTAGATTTCCTAAAATTCTCAATCCCCACTGCTTTTTCGACCTATGTAAGGGCAACGAAAATGCATCTCTACGGGTTATTCTCAGTACGACGCTTGAGCAATACACCAGAAGATTAGGCCTAGTTCCTATTCGAGATTTCTTTAACCTTCGGAACATCAGACTGTCCGTTGGCATTATTCTACTCTTGGTCGGAGTTCCCCCGTTGCAACTCATGATAGAGTCACTCACGAACTAGTTCGGAGTCATCTTAATTGTGGAGTCTCCTCTGTTACGAGCCGGGCGGGTTTCTAGAACGTGGCCGGCGAGCGTTATGGAATAAGCGTGACGAGTCGTTGCTTTCGTCACTTCCTTGACCTAACTGTAGCACGGGGTATCGTACGTCAGCAGTAGTGGGGGCTACAAATCCAAGTATGATCTAAGGAATGATATTTAATTCAAGTCAGATGAGCCTATGAACAGAGCCATAGGGTGCTGGTCTTCAGAGTGGTAAAATATATGTTAAGGTAAGGTGAAACCCCGAGGTAGGTGTACTTACAGGTGAACTGCAAGGTGCTACTTTCTGGTTAATAACGACGCACTTGCTAAGACGGCAAATGGTCGCACGGGTACGGAAAGTAAGCCGAAAGGCACACACAGTCCGATACCTGTTGTTCGTGGTTTTGACCTGCTACGGTAAGGTCGCAAAATAATAAACTCTCGTAACTTTTGTTTCACTCCGAGTGGTTAGAGTGAAATAATTTGTGGGTACGTTACTCGATTATATTTTAAATTCGTTTCGAGAGGAAAGGTATTAGTTTCTAGAAAGAATTCTTTACTCGAATTTTATGTTTCTAGTAAAATATACAAGTATATTCTTTCAATCGAATATATATGTAAAGGAGAAATCCTTTGCTATAACGGCTCACGGGCAAGGCCCCCCACTATCAGACCGACTGCGACACCGCGAGACTTGACGGAGCAGACGGACAACGGTTAGACAGATAGAGGACGGACAAGATAAACAGACAGAGCAAAACGTGGGAAAAAGGAACACCGCTTTCGATTCCTGTTTATAGGTTAGAAAACTATTATTAATCTTTAATCTGTTATGTTTGTTAAATTGTTTAAAATTTCTTGTTAAAATAAAATCCACACCTGTTTATAGGCATCAACGGCTCTTTCTTAGACCCAGACTCCAAATTAAAATAAAACACTTACAAATCGAAAGCTTAACCTCTACACGATGACTGCTCAATTTCGCTTCTACGCGATCGTGGAGGAAGCAGCAGATAAGAAAACGAGCGTGTGTAAGCTGAAATGGATCCAACCGGTTGGTAGCGAACTATATTATGAATTTCCAGCGGAACAACAAAATATTAGCAAACATCCGGAGATCTATGCAATAGCCAAGGTAAGAATGGTCTTAGCCGCTATGAAAACTAGAGGAGCTTACCGTACTTTTACACTTACACTACCACCAGAGACAGCGGCACTATATAGCGATGCCGAAGGAGATATTGCATACAAAGATATTTACTTACAAGCAACAAATACCCCTGAGTATAATATGAAAACTACGAAGAAAGAAAATGAAGAGAATATAGCTACCTTGCTACAACAAATAGCCCTTGCTGCAAAAAGAGAAGAAGTGCCAGAAGCAACGCCAAAAAAGAACTTAAGAAAAATACGTGAGGACTTTATACTGGATAGCTTCGATGGGAAAAATTTCCCAGTAAAACGTTGGCTCCAAACGTTCGAAAAAGAATGCGAACGGTGTAAGGTCATAACAGATGAGGATAAAATTTTGATATTACGCCTATTTCTAGATGGGACGGCCAAGGATTGGTTTTCATCAAAAGTAATTACAATCGGCCTAGATGTAGATTTCGATACATGGAAAAAAGCATTCCTGGATAGTTTTCGGGAAACAGGTTGGCACAAAGACAGAGAGGCATATTCTTTTCGTTACATTGGGGGCAGTCTGATAGACTACGCTTTACGGAAAGAAAACTTATTAGTAAACGTATGTTACGTATGAATCCCGCGTTTCTTACGAAAATTCCCGTCATGGAATTTTTCTTGGCGACACTCAGGCGCCTTAGTCCCCTGTTTTTCGAACGAAAACAGGATACATAAATCCTGATACACTTGTGACCCTTAGTCTCTGGTCCAGGACCCACGGGCGGCTACGCTCCGGTCCCCACGCGATAAGGAAAACTCGAACGCGAGAGCCTGCCTCCCCCGACACTCCAGAGTTTTCCAACCGTCTTTTTCAAACAGTATCTCTACTCCCACCCCAGGGTAAATTTCCTAGAATTTTCAGTTCCCCACCACATTTTCGTCCTATATAAGGGCTACGAAAATTCTCATCTTCGGGTTATTCTCAACACGACTCTCGAGTATTACAGAACGAGATCAGGCCCAGTTCCTTTTCGAGTTTTACTTAACCTTCGGAAGATTAGTCTTACCATTGGCAATTCAACTCTTGGTCGGAGTGCCCCCGTATAAACTCGCGTCAGAGTCACTCGCGAACTAGTTCGGAGTCATCTTATTGTGAAGTTTCGTCAACAGTCAATTCCCAAGGGTAAACATTTAGAGCTTCACAATATTTAAACTACTACTTAAATTCACACACAAAACACTAAACATACATGTATATAGATTCGATTGAAAGAATATACTTGTTATACTTTTTACTAGAAACATTGAATTCGAGTAGAGAATTATTTCTAGAAAATAAAACCTTTCCTCTCGAAGTAAATATAAAACAATAATCGAGTAACGTACCCACAAAATTATTCACTCTAACCGCTCGGAGTGAAACAAAAGTTACGAGAGTTATTACTTTACGACGTTACCGTAGCAGGTCAAAACCACAAACAGCAGGTATCGGACTGCGCGTGCCCTAGGGCTTGCTTCCGTACCTGTGCGACCATTTGTAGTCCTAACAAGTGCGTCGTTATTAACCAGAGAGTAGCACCTTGCAGTTAGTCTACAAGTACATCTACCTCGGGGAAACACCTTACCTTAAAATCTAATTAACCACTCTGGAGGCCAGCGCCCTACAGTTAAGCTGTAGGCTCATCTGGGTCCAGATTCCCTTCAATTCCGATTCAAGGCCAGCGCCCTACAGTTAAGCTATAGGCTCATCTGGGTTGAATCTGAAACGGTTCACCACCCAGATGACAACCACTGCTCCGCTATAGCGACACGAAGGGCGTGAGTCCGTCGGTGAGTGAATCGTGACAGTGTAAGTGACAAACAAACGCAACGGTCGCGTATAAAAACAATAGAGGCGTGATTCGCTAATTTTGAAATAGACAGAAAACGATTGGCGAAGGGCGTGAGCCCATGTAGTATAAAAGGCGCGACGAAAACCCGGATCAGACAATTATTCATTTTACCTCGTTGTTGCGTGAGGATACCGCGAGGAGAAGCCCCGTGAATTGTTACGCTTATGGTTTATGTACAAATAATCTAAGATAGAATAGGCGGAGTGGGTAAATGCGAGGTGATTTAGTGCAAGTGAGAGTAATTCCTTTTCCCAAAAACCTATACTTTCCATTTTCCCAGAGACACGGAAGTAACCCCACGGCATTGCGCCCGTGGACTATCTCGAGTGTCATCCTTCGCTCCTTGAGGAGTAACCCCCGGTCATTGCGCACCGGGACTATCTCTAAAAGGGCAGTCCTCCTCAACAGGAGTAACCCCACGGCATTGCGCCCGTGGACTATCTCCTTTGAGGCATCCTCCACCTTGCAAAAATACCTTAAATAACCTAGGCATATTTTCCAATTTTCCCAAAGACACGGAAGTAACCCCACGGCATTGCGCCCGTGGACTATCTCGAGTGTCATCCTTCGTTTCTTAAGGAGTAACCCCCGGTCATTGCGCACCGGGACTATCTCCGAGGGGACGTTCCTCTCCAACAGGAGTAACCCCACGGCATTGCGCCCGTGGACTATCTCCTTTGGGGCATCCCGTACCCGAAAGCACCCAAAACGCACCCATCCTAAAAAGAGTAGCGGCTAGCATTACGACTAGACCCCGATCTCTTCCTTGACTCCTCTATCCTACCAATACTCAAGAGTGCATGAGACGCGAAAACGAATATAGGATAATAGCGAGGCAATGAAAGCCGTAATAGGATTAAGACGAGTGTGAGAGAGAAACCGTGACGACGTGTGTGAGAAGGATAGCGAGAGTGAATGTAAACACCAGAACGATCAGCTGTGCGAGCAAATGTATGTGTGCGTGAGAGAGTCCGCGATTAGGTTTAAATAGATAGATTAGGATAATTTTTGTAAATACATTAGCATAGCGTAGGAAATTAGATTTAAGGCGATAGATTAGAATTATAACACTGCGGAATGTATGGATGGATGCGTGTTAGCTTAGGGAAAACGATTTATATGTATTTAGCCAGTAAGAGTAAGTGAATAAATTATAAGTTTAATCGAGAAAAGTTTCCAAATTCTTTATCGGCCTGCCCCGAACCCAGGAAAAAGTAAGGTTCGTCTCGAGGATAGGGATATCAAAGGGGACGTACCGTTACATTTGGCGCCCAACGTGGGGCAGGAACGATATAAAGAAGGAAACTAGAAAAATAAGTGAATTACTACAATGGATAAAACACGCAGTTATCAAGTGCGGGACTCCGGGGTAGACGGAGTGGAGGAATCATATGACTTCTCCGCCGTGGATAGATGGACATTGCCGCGGGTAGTAGAGGAAGATACCAGTGCGGAAAAAAGTATACGAGAGGAAATAGAAGAAGTCGAGGCCAGGAGCCAATCGGCAACGGCAGCAACTCCACGTCGTTGGGCCAAGAGGTTGGAAGCGGCTCCAGCGACAGAGGAAGATACATGCGGAGATGCCGCTACGCCTCAAGTGGCATTGCAGCCACCACCATCGCAAATGTCAGATATAATGGCTGCAATAGCGGCATTAGAAAGCAGCATGGTCAAGAAATTTGACGGACTGCGACAAGCCGTACGAGAGGAGCTTCAGCAGAGTCTCGAAGACACGAAAAAAAACGTGTCAAAGGAAACGGCCGAAGTTAGGAAGGAGTGTGAGGCAGAACATATATGTCTCAATCAAACCATACGAGACTCACAGGAGCAAACGTTGGCAATGGTGGGAGATATGAGTAATATACTACGGGAGGAAATTAACAACAATTGGGAAGAAACCCGCCGAACTGACCAACAAACAATACGGGGGGAGATGGGACAAATGCGCCAGAAGCTTGAGAAAGGCCTCGGGGTAGTAGCGGACAAAATAAAGCAACATGAAAAAGACATTCGCACAGTTGCTGCTAACTACCGCGTGGTGAATTCTGAGATTGGCGATACGAAACAAAAAATCAACGAATGTGAGCGGAGAGTCACCGAATTAGAGGACGTATGGGTAAAAGGTGTTCCATCATCAACCCACAGAGGGGGAAGAATATTAGCGCCGTGCCCGGAAAGGCCCTCGTTCGATGGGTCAGGACGATCGAGGCCAATGCGATTTCTCCGCGCGCTAAGAGCATATTGCGAGGAGATACATGGTCGAAGGGCCAACATAAGATTCACCCTGGACCAATGCTTAAAGGGGGCGGCCCAGGACTGGTGGTACTTAAACGAGGAGGAACATGTAACGTTCGAAGACTTCAGAGAAAGCTTCATCGAAAGATATTGGAATACCGACGTCCAGTCCAAAGTACGAAGGAACCTTACCATGGGATATTACACCATCGGTGGACAAGAGACGCGGGTAGAATACGCCTCTCGGGTACTGGGAAATGCAAGAGATCTGATTCCCAGACCAACCGATGAAAACATCATAGAATATTTAGCAAGGCACTTCGAAGACGAAGTAGTACGGGATGTTATAATACATAAGGTGACCACACCCGCCGAATTGCTAGCCGTGTTGGAGAGGTATGATAAAGCAGCGGCCACTAGCTCTCGGCGAAATTCAAGGATGATGGGTCCACGACATATGGGGGGGCACCAAGCGCCTCCGCCAAGAGGAAATTGGGGACCAAGACCATCGCAAATAAATACAATGCAACGGCAACATCTTCCATCCGAGAGACCACGGACAAGAGATTCGGGACCCCGAGTGGAAGAACCGTCACTAAATATCAAACATTCGCCTGGTATCCAAAGGAACTCGGGAAACGAGTAAAAGTTGTGCCGAGAAGCACAGATGCACGGAGAACTGCATCGGGCACGTGCACAACTAGGAGAAAAAGGGTGGCCAATATTACTTTCGAGGCACCACGAGATTACCTAAACGAGGAAAAGGAGGCGCTAGCGCCGAAAAAGAGTAAAGGGTGTCCGATAATTAAGATAGAAATCGAAGGCCAAAGGGTAGAAGCGCTGGTGGACACAGGAAGTGAGATAACGTGTGTCTCGGAAGAGTTTTACGAAGAGAATATACAGTTTTTTGAGAAATGCCCGACACTACCAATGGTCGGCGTGCGGGTGATAGGCGCAACAGGAAAAGCATCGGGAAAATTGAAAAGACAATTTTTCGCGACAATGAAAATTGGAAGGGTAGAAGTAGCCCATAACATAATCGTGGTACCGAAGTTGATACGAGCATGCATTATGGGAATGGATATATTGAGAGAAGTACACGCTAAGATAAACATGGAGGAGGAGCAACTAGAGGTGAAACATGGCGACAAAAACGGATCAATCGCCGTCATAAAATGGGAAGATAAAGACATGTCAGAACAACGCATACAGATAATTGAGGAGTATGATCTGTCGCGAGAAAAAGCGGAATCACTGCCTAGGCAAAAGAAACAAGAACTGGGAGGCGACGAGGTGAATACAAAGGTCCAATGCCAGAAAGTAGAGTCAAAAGTAGGAGGTAATCTTGATTCGATGGAGAAAAATAGAGTACAAGCCACCATTGCTAAGAGACAAGCCCGAGGAGATATGGAGGAGGAAAAGATGAAGGGTGAAATGACAAAGGGGGCGGATGTCCAATGCATGGAGGTGAAGAAGGAGGAACGAACAAGATTCGAAGGGAGTAAGGAGGACTCTAGGAGAGAGGAGACATGGACCGGAGTCGAAATCGAGGAGCTTCAGCCAGAAGAGATAGAAGAAAAGTTGAGAGAGAGCAGCGAGCTAAGGGAAGATAAAAAAGGAGAATTCCGGCACCTAATATCGGAATACAGAGAGGTATTTCGAAGGAGACCAGGACGGATTGTCGAATATCAACATGCGTTAAAAGTAAAAACGTCTAAGCCATTTTATGCGAAATCGTATCCGATTCCCATGGCACGAAGGGAAGCTGTACGGGAAGAAATTCGGAAAATGATGGAACATGGGGTAATTCAACGATCAGATAGTCCATGGATTAACCCCATGATAACTGTAGTAAAGAAGGACGGGTCCATCAGATTATGTCTAGATGCTCGAGGGTTAAATAAGGTTTTGGAGGAGGATCGCGAACGACCACAGAATCTGGAAGAATTATTCCAGAGGTGTAAGGATGCCAGAATAATGAGCAGTCTTGATATGACGAGCAGTTTCTGGCAGATTCCTCTCACACCGGAATCGAGGAAATATACAGCGTTTCTACACGAAGGGAAATGTTACGAGTTTACAGTCACGCCGTTTGGACTCAAAACGAGTAGTGCGAGTCTCATACGCGGACTAGACTTCGTACTACGTGATCTGGGAGATCATATTATCAACTTCGTGGATGATCTGCTGTGTATCTCCGGAAACGAAGAAGAACATATGATCCATCTGAAGCAAATCTTCGAGCGATTTAGACGAAGCGGAGTAACGCTAAACTTTAAAAAGTCGCATTTCTTTCGAAAGGAGGTTAAATTTCTGGGGCACATCCTGAGTGTCGAGGGGATAAAACCTCTTCCAGAACGAATAGAAGAAATCCAAAATTTCCAAGTACCAAGAAATCAAAAACAGCTTCGAGGCTTCTTGGGCTTGATAAATTTCTACACCAAATTCACGCGACTCCACGCAGCGGCAACGGTACCTTTATTAGAACTACTAAGAAAGGAAAACAAGTGGAAATGGGATGATGAGAAGCAAAGAGCATTTGAAAGGGTAAAGGGGCTATTTTGCGAGACCGTAGTCCTCAAACATCCAGATGTCGAAAAAGGATATGTCCTCCACACGGATGCGAGCGACTATGCATTAGGAGCAACGTTAGGGCAATACGACGAGAAGGGAGAACTAGGTGCAATATCGTTCGCCAGCCGAAAATTACATGGGTCTGAAATTAATTATTTTACAACCGAAAAAGAATTATTGGCCATCGTATGGGCGCTCGACAAGTTTAGATCCTACGTATTAGGAGCAAAGATTAAAATAATAACGGATCACA
Organism: Mimumesa dahlbomi; assembly: GCA_917499265.3. Taxonomy (NCBI): domain Eukaryota; kingdom Metazoa; phylum Arthropoda; class Insecta; order Hymenoptera; family Crabronidae; genus Mimumesa; species Mimumesa dahlbomi. Next base: position 19,413,175 of record OU824114.1, on the reverse strand, counting down.
AGGCGCTCACATACATCCAGACTTGTCAATTTAGCAGTGCAAGATTGACCAGATGGATGTTGGCGATACAAGATTACGATATAGAAATTGAACATTGCCCGGGAAGCAAGAACAGCGTCGCAGACGTACTAAGCCGTAGGACATCAGAAGAAGAATCGGGTAATTTTAATACCAGCAATGACATCTGTGTATACACACTGCTAGCTAGAAGACCGAGCAGCGAAATAGCAAACAAGATACGGCGGTTGGGAGATTTTCAAATGGACGATCCCAAACTAAAGGAAATAATCGCAAAACTAATGACCAAAGACAATGAATCGACAAAGGATACATACCGGAAAATGAATGGAATTATAGAGAAAAGGGATAGAGGGGGCAGATGGAAAATCTGTATACCGGAAAGTATAATTCGGGAATTAATAATTGAAATTCACGAATTATACGGACACATCGGTCCGAAAAAAGTTTTTCTGATGATGAACGAAGACTTTTGCAGTCCTAAATTTCTGAAAAAGACGAAACAGATACTAGCAACGTGCGATTCATGCCAAAGAAACAAAGTCGCGAATCAGACATCATACGCGGCGATGCAAACGATAATTCCAGAAAGACCAGGCGATCTGGTCTCAATTGATTATTTTGGACCGTTACCTACATCAAAGGGAGGATGCAAACACATCCTCGTCACAATCGACGCATTTTCCAAATATGTAGTGCTTTATCCGTTAAAGAAAGCCACAACAACGGCAACAATAAACAAAATATTTTCGCACTACATAACGCACATAGGAAAGCCGAAACGCCTACAATTCGATCACGGAACTCAGTTCACTGCGAAAAAATGGTTAGACAAGTTAAAGGAGGAAGGAATCGAAGCAATTTTCTCGTCAGTAAGACATCCGCAAGGAAATATCGTAGAACGAGTAAATCGCGAATTAGGAAGATTCTTTCGAACATTCGTGGGAGAAAAGCATACAAATTGGATGACGTGGGTTAGAATAATACAAAATATAATAAATGAGGTTCATCATGAGACCACGGAATTTACTCCCGTCGAATTACAATTTGGAGAAAAACCCACACGGATATGGAAGAAATGGATAAAATCGAAAGAGAATATTCGAGAAGACGGAACGTTAGAGGAGAAGATTGTATTAGCGAGAGAGAGAATACGCAAGAAAGGGAGACGGCGCGCTTTGAATTTCGACGACAAACATCGGATGACAACATTCAAGGAGGGGGACATGGTGCTCGTTAAAGCCTGTAATATTTCAAATGCGATGGACAATAAAATCGCTAAATTCTTCGCAAAATATGAAGGTCCATATAAAATTAAAAAGAAGATTGCACCGGCCACGTATCTCCTAGAAGACATAGACAAATGCACCGAAAGGGGTATGTTTCACGCCAATAATTTAAAGATATACCGAGCATCGGTTAATCCGGATTATCACGAAGGCACACACGACAACAAAGGCACGCGCAACGGTAATCCGATTAACGGCGAGGATATATAAACACCTGCGGAACCGTCGTCAGTCTTAATTAAAATCCAGGAGAAACGAGTGCGAAATGAATAGTGCAAAGGAAAGGAAGGAGATAGCCACCCAAGTGGATCGCGGCGATTTCACCCGCGACATGGGGACCCAAACCGGACAATCGGGTAGGTGGGCGCAAAAGAAGATTCAAGGGCGCGTATGTATCAAGCGTGGAGTGTGGAGGGAAGGACAGGGGCGTGCAGTACCCGGAATGGCCACCCAGACCGGGACCAGAAAACCGGGAAAAAGAGAGAAAGGCACCCAAACATCTCCAAGACACATAAGAATCGTGAGGGTTGTGAAACCAACGGTAAAAACCCAGGAATGGGCAATACAGGTGCAAGGTGAGGTGCAAAGACGCCAGAAAGAAGATGCGGAGTGGCGCCCACACATTTGGCCGATTCGAAATTTACAAAACGCCAACGAATTTGCTGCAGAATGGGCAGAAATTCAGGAAATGGCCAGGATAGAAATCAATAGAAAAAACTAAATCCTGATGAACACCAATCGGCGCAAGGGGATCGTTCAAGGATCGAGAGAAAGGGAGGGGGAAGCTCATCAGCTAATATAAGGAGATGAGGAACAGAACCGGGCCATTTATCATACAGAAGTCAAAGCAATCAGGAATACAGCAAAGTAAGAGCCATGGGAGATAACTATCAGCGAAGCCGAATTATGGTGACAGCGGCCACTGATCCACAGAATTTTTGGGTGAGATACCCGCACACCAAGGCGGAAACCATGGATGAGGTAATCCAATTGACGCGAGTCATCGAGAGAGAAGGGAAGTGTCTCCTGTGGTTGAGACCTCAGGACATGAAAATCGGGACGAAAGTGGCTACTCCCCTCATCATCGAGGGAAAAACACTATTCGAGAGAGGGAGAATTGAAGAGATCCAGCACGGGAAACTAAAAATCCTAAAATTAGATACCGGCGCCAGCCAGGTTCATATGATGAACGAGGTATACTTACTCCCGCAACAATTTAAAGATCGGTTCCCCGCGGCTATACCATGCTCGTTGGAAGGTGTAGAGCCTGGCTTACGACAACGTCGATGGCCAGCAAGGAAAAGGAGATTGTTCGAACGGGCGACGTTGGCAAGGATGGGCTATGTCGAGTGGAAGGGCCGAAAGGAAGGACGAGAACTCGTCACGTTACACCTGGAGTGGAATCACCCTACACCATTAGACGTGGCAAAATGGTGGAAACAAAATGTTGAAGTTTAAAAAAAAAAAAAAAAAAAAAAAAAAAAAAAAAGGAAGAGGAGCATAGAAGAGGAGCATAGAAGATCAGAAGAGCGAAGAAGAGGAGGTCCCGCGACATGCTACGGGGACGAAAGCGGACGAAGAGGACGGCGCGGAGGAGGTTCAGATCGACCATCCAGGGGCTGACCGATCTGAAGGGGGCACTGAAACGGTTCACCACCCAGATGACAACCACTGCTCCGCTATAGCGACACGAAGGGCGTGAGTCCGAATCGTGACAGTGTAAGTGACAAACAAACGCAACGGTCGCGTATAAAAACAATAGAGGCGTGATTCGCTAATTTTGAAATAGACAGAAAACGATTGGCGAAGGGCGTGAGCCCATGTAGTATAAAAGGCGCGACGAAAACCCGGATCAGACAATTATTCATTTTACCTCGTTGTTGCGTGAGGATACCGCGAGGAGAAGCCCCGTGAATTGTTACGCTTATGGTTTATGTACAAATAATCTAAGATAGAATAGGCGGAGTGGGTAAATGCGAGGTGATTTAGTGCAAGTGAGAGTAATTCCTTTTCCCAAAAACCTATACTTTCCATTTTCCCAGAGACACGGAAGTAACCCCACGGCATTGCGCCCGTGGACTATCTCGAGTGTCATCCTTCGCTCCTTGAGGAGTAACCCCCGGTCATTGCGCACCGGGACTATCTCTAAAAGGGCAGTCCTCCTCAACAGGAGTAACCCCACGGCATTGCGCCCGTGGACTATCTCCTTTGAGGCATCCTCCACCTTGCAAAAATACCTTAAATAACCTAGGCATATTTTCCAATTTTCCCAAAGACACGGAAGTAACCCCACGGCATTGCGCCCGTGGACTATCTCGAGTGTCATCCTTCGTTTCTTAAGGAGTAACCCCCGGTCATTGCGCACCGGGACTATCTCCGAGGGGACGTTCCTCTCCAACAGGAGTAACCCCACGGCATTGCGCCCGTGGACTATCTCCTTTGGGGCATCCCGTACCCGAAAGCACCCAAAACGCACCCATCCTAAAAAGAGTAGCGGCTAGCATTACGACTAGACCCCGATCTCTTCCTTGACTCCTCTATCCTACCAATACTCAAGAGTGCATGAGACGCGAAAACGAATATAGGATAATAGCGAGGCAATGAAAGCCGTAATAGGATTAAGACGAGTGTGAGAGAGAAACCGTGACGACGTGTGTGAGAAGGATAGCGAGAGTGAATGTAAACACCAGAACGATCAGCTGTGCGAGCAAATGTATGTGTGCGTGAGAGAGTCCGCGATTAGGTTTAAATAGATAGATTAGGATAATTTTTGTAAATACATTAGCATAGCGTAGGAAATTAGATTTAAGGCGATAGATTAGAATTATAACACTGCGGAATGTATGGATGGATGCGTGTTAGCTTAGGGAAAACGATTTATATGTATTTAGCCAGTAAGAGTAAGTGAATAAATTATAAGTTTAATCGAGAAAAGTTTCCAAATTCTTTATCGGCCTGCCCCGAACCCAGGAAAAAGTAAGGTTCGTCTCGAGGATAGGGATATCAAAGGGGACGTACCGTTACAAATCACTCCTAAGATCCTTGCACACCTGAGTGAATGCCAGCGCCCTACAATTAAGCTGTAGGCTCATCTGGATTCATTCTTCCTCGATCTTAACCACTCTGGAGGCCAGCGCCCTACAGTTAAGCTGTAGGCTCATCTGGGTCCGGATTCCACTCTTTCCGATACAAGGCCAGCGCCCTACAGTTAAGCTGTAGGCTCATCTGGGTTGTATCTCTCCTTACCTTAATTCAAGACCAGCGCCCTACGGTTTATGCCGCAGGCTCATCTGGGTTGAATTAAACATCATTTCCTAGATCATACGTTGATTTGTAGCGCCCACTACTGTTGACGTACGATACCCCCTGCTACAGTAAAGTTGAATAAGAGACGAATTCGCGTCTCATTACAATCGGTACTAACATACCGATAACGCTCGCCGGCCACGTTCAAGAAACCAGCCCGGCTCGTAACAAACTGGTGACAGCGGTGGGATACTCACCATTGTTTTTCATTTATTTTTTCGAGTCAGAAAGGTTAATTAAAGGCTGAAAAATGGCCACAGCAAATAGTACCAGTATTATGAGTAATGCCGATTCTTCTAATTGGATTGCTCTCCAAAATTGTGTACAACATGCGACACAAGGAATTTCTTCATTTGACGGAGAAAACCCCTCTTTGTCCACATTCGCGCAAGAAGTATCAAACGGATTAGCTTTGATTCCACCAAACACTGAATCCCAATATCTCGCGATTGTACTGACAAAACTTAAAGGTTCCGCGAGAATCTGTGCTCAGGCCGCGAAGTTTACAAACGTAGAGGGATTACTAAAAACTTTAAAGAAACGGTTCGCACCAGGCAGAAGTTTTTCTTCATTTCAATCGGAAATCGACAGATTAAAGATTCGAGAAGGCGAAAGCTTACGAAAATATATTGACCGAACGGCAAAACTATTGTACTACGCACAAGCAGCGGCCAGAGATCGCTACAGTAACCATTTACAAGAAGTTCTTGAAGAACTAGAACAAGATACAATAGAGAATTTCATTGACGGACTTCCAGAGAGAATTGGATGGAGGTTAAGCATGAGTAATGCGAAATTAACGACATTGGAGGACACCTTCGATGCAGTAATGAAGATTGAAAGACGTCTACGAAATAGAAGAAATCTGACCGTGGAAGAATCTCCAGAGAGAACACCGAGATCGGATTATAGGCGCGAAAATCATTCTCCCCGACGTTATGAACGTCGGTACGTATCTTATCCTCAGTCTCCAAGTCCAGTCGATAGATATCGACACAGAGGAAGAAGTCATTCCGGATCTGATCAAGAAATTGAAGAACGAAGATTCAGGACTTCTGCATTCCCGGTTCGACGGAGGTCAACACCACGAACCCCGTCGCCCCACTCAGATGTATCCGAACATGGAGAACACAGCGGGGAACGTAATACCAGATTCCGAAATCCTGCCAGACTCTTCTGCTATAGATGTGGAGTCAAAGGGCACGATGGAAAATACTGTAGGGAGAGATCAAAATCACCCCATTTCGAGTTATCTCATTCAATGAAAGCTTTAACTTGTGATGAAGGGACTTCAAAACCAACAAAGGCTATAGCTTACCATAATGATACAGTACAATCAAGGAAAGATTTAAACTTCCACGACGCTCATCGTACCGACGAGGCGGTGAGCAAGCAAAACGCAACTCGTCCAAAAACAGTAACGTTCGCGAGGAACGAGCAGAGAGGCAGCTCGTCAAGGAAGTATCCAGCCCGCGAATACGAATCAAGGTCCCGGAACTGGAAACGGGAACGGGAGAGTTTATAATTGACGGAGGAGCCTCAGTCAATTTGATCATCTTAAAAACCTTGGGAGAAAGATCAGAAGTGATCTCACGTGATGAAATCGAGATCACTGGACTTTCTTCTACACCAATTCGAACCCTTGGTACAACGATCCTACAGCTCGACGGGACGCCAGCACTGTTTTATGTCGTAAAACACTTACCGATACCCGTCGACGGTCTCATCGGCAGCTCATTCCTGTTACAAGAGGAGGCTGAAATATCGTATTTCCACCGTACCGTTGTACTTCGGGACAAACCTACCCGACCATTGAAATTTACGAATTTCAATGAATATGACCAAATCCAGAAATCTACATCAAAAACGAAACATTGTATTCCAGGGAGAACCATGCAACAAATCTCTGTCCGAGTTGCAAATACCAACATTAAGGAAGGTTTCTTACCAAGAATTAAAACTCCGAAGAAATTGTACATTGGCAATGCAGCTGTAACGAATAGACAAGGCGAATGTCAAGTCCTCGCTTATAACACCGATACAGAGGACATAGAATTCGACCTGGAACCACAACATCTTATACCTTACGAATTAAACAGCTCATCGGATGAAGAATATTACTTACGAAACGATCCACCGGCAGTCAAGAAACAAGATAGAATTAATCAAATTCAGAAAATTTTACGCATGGACCATTTAAACTCCGAAGAAGTAAATCACGTTTTAGACTTAATTAAAGATTTTCCTGACAGTTTCTTTCTACCTGGAGATAAACTAGGGAAGGTCTCTGATTTTGAACATTCGATTCACACCACAGATAATATTCCAATCAATACCAAGCAATACCGTTATCCGACCATACATCAGGAAGAAATTAAGAAACAAGTCGGTGCTATGCTTTCAGAGGGTATTTTAACACCTTCGAAGTCACCGTACAATTCACCTCTATGGATTGTACCGAAGAAACCAGACGCGGACGGTAACAAACGTTGGCGCATGGTAATCGACTTCAGAGCTCTCAACGATAAAACAGTAGGAGACCGGTATCCTCTTCCACAAATCACAGAAATTTTGGACCGTTTAGGCGGAGCAAAAAATTTCTCAGTTTTTGATCTGGCAAATGGTTTTCATCAAATTCCAATGAATCCAAAAGATCGAGAAAAGACAGCCTTTACCACACCATTCGGACATTATGAATTTTCAAGAATGCCGTTTGGATTAAAAAACGCACCACCTACATTTCAACGCCTCATGGATCAAGTTTTAACTGGACTACAAGGCACTGAACTATTTGTTTACCTGGATGACATTGTGGTTTATTCATCATCACTTCAAGAACATGCAATAAAAGTTAGAAAGTTATTAAACCGACTGAAAGAACATGGTTTAACACTACAAACAAACAAATGTGAATTCCTACGCAAAGAAGTAGGATATCTTCGACATATAATTTCCTCGGAAGGAGTAAAACCCGATCCGAAGAAATTACACGCAGTAAAAAACTTTCCAGTACCAAAATCGCAAAGAAACATCCAACAATTTTTGGGACTTGCCGGATACTATCGCCGCTTTATCCAAGATTTTTCAAGGAAAGCAAAACCACTAGCAAATCTTTTGGGTAAAGGAATCCGCTTTAACTGGACAAAAGATCAACAACAAAGCTTTGAACAACTACGAGACGAACTATGCCAACAACCGATTTTACAATTTCCGGATTTCAATAAACAATTCATAGTAACAACCGATGCTTCAGAATTTGCAATCGGTGCAGTATTGAGTCAAGGAGAGATCGGAAAAGATCTTCCAGTGGCATATGCATCGAGGGTATTAAACCCTGCAGAAAGAAATTACTCTGCTACGGAAAAAGAGTGCCTTGCCATGGTGTATGCCGTAAATTACTTTAGACCGTATATTTATGGCAGGAAATTCACTCTTGTCACTGACCATCGACCCTTGGTATGGCTCCATTCAGTAAAAGATCCGACCTCCCGCCTAGTGAAATGGAAACTCAGGCTCTTGGAATACGAATATCAGTTGGTCCATAAATCCGGTAAGACAAATACGAATGCAGATGCATTATCAAGAAATCCACCAACTGTTTGTCTACCGTTAATACCACGTTATGAAGATGACCCGACTTACAAACGATATTCAATCAAGCCATCCGATCAAACAAGTACAATAGCAAAACGAGTCACTGAAAGCAGAAGAAGAACCAAATATCAACCATACTACAATGAAGATACCTCAACCTCAGAAGAAGAAACTCCTGCTGCTAATAAATCAGATGCAATATTTAAACCCAGGTCTGTCTTGCGAAGATCACTTCCAAGTTTGGAAATTGAAAAAACCCTTGGAGATGAACATGCTGCAAGCCTTAACCCCATACCTATTGCACATTCAACTCAGCTGGAAACATCCGCTGTAAAAGGAGTAACTCCAGCAAATACACCCAATAACACAGTAACTGACCATCAGGATCTAATAAATTTTAACGACACTTCAGAAGACACTGTCCTTGAAAATACAGTTAGGGCAAGGGATACTCCTGCAATTGTCGAATTGCCACCCTTGCCTGCAGAAAGTTCATCCGACGAAGAATTACTTCAAGATGTTCCGAGTCCAACACCATTTGCAGACAGTATTTTATCTCAACCATTGCCGTCTATACCGACACCATGCCTTAACCCTATGTCACCGAAGGAAGTCATAAAAAACCCTTCGACAGGACCACTTAAGCTCCGTGAGGAAAACAGAGTCAGGCTCACTAACCTAGCATTCGAATCACCAGATGACGATTCCGAACTTGAAATTTACGATACCCCCTGCAGAAGGGACGAAGAAGTTGAAATAATGCAGCCTGTAACTGGAGACATCATTGTCTCACCGAACACTGTCATATCCGAAAAGGGACACATTGCACATTTTATACCTGCGGATTGTACCATGCACAGCCCGGTTACAAAATTACTATGCGACACTGGTTTACTTTCAAAACGAAATCTATCCACTGGAAAACCAAAGAAAGGAAAAATAATTATTTCATCAAGAGGACAATTCAAGATCTTCAGTATTTTTTCAACAGAATTCAACCATGAACAAATGACTATTCAAGATTTAGCCCAGGGAATAACCGATTTAAAAACAGCACTTTTGAAAACTAAAGTCAAAACCATCAGAATATCAGCAGCAAATGATCACCATGATCATATTCCTTTCAAAACTTTCCGAAACCTCTTAGAGTCTATTTTTCAAAATTCTAACATTCGCATAATTTTATGCGAGGGAGCTACAAAAGAACCGTCGAAACAGGAAAGACAAGAATTAATCCAAGAAGCTCACAGCAGTCTTGTAGGAGGACATAAAGGTATCACAAAAACATTCAACCGTTTACGTGCTCGATTTAACTGGTCTGGAATGCGTAATGAAATCCAAGAATTTATTAAAACTTGCACAAGTTGTCAAGAACAGAAATTAGTCCGCGCAAAAACCAGACAACCTATGATTATCACTGATACACCCACTGAACCCTTCGACAAAATCTCATTGGACACCGTAGGACCACTACCAGAAACTCCAAATGGAAATCGTTACATATTGACCATGCAAGATAATTTAACCAAATATTGCCTTGCAGTTGCTATTCCGAATATTAGAGCCACAACCATCGCCGACGCTTTTGCAAGACACTTCATTGCAATTTTTGGAACACCGAAAGCAATTCTTACCGACAAGGGAACAAGTTTCATTGGAAAATTGTTGACACAATTAGCAGAAATATTCAAGATTCGACAAGTCACCACTTCCGGCTACAGACCACAAACCAATGGATCGCTAGAAAGAAGTCATATCGTACTTACTGAATTTTTAAAACATTATATGAATACATACGAAGACTGGGATCTCTTAATACCATTTGCCATGTTCTCTTATAATACCAGCGTACATGAATCTACAAATTTCATACCACACGAACTAATATTTGGAAAACCTGCTCGATTACCAAGTGCATTCCCAGAAGGAGAACAGTTAAAGACATATGGATCATACCTGGTTGATTTAATAACAAGAATGACCGAAATTCAAAATCTCGCTTCCGATAATTTAAAATCCGCAAAATTCAGATCAAAACAATACTACGATAGGCACGCACGATCAAAAGAATTTAAAATTGGCGATCGCGTATACGTGCAATTAGAACCAAGAACAAGTAAATTCAGTCCACATTACATAGGCCCTTACACTATAATAGATATTACAGACCTACACAATGTAGTTTTACAAACACCTGAAAATAAAATCATTACCAAACATCAAGACAAAATAAAACACGCATACTCATCAAGGAAAACTATTGGAATTACAGACCAGCAAGATGACCAACCAACAGCAGACAAGTTTGATAGTGATTCTACTGATTCTGATTCTGAATAATTCTGGAACCGCAATTGACTCTACCAACACTGGCCTCACTATAATACCATTGGAACATAACCCTGGACTATATTTCGATAAGATGGATACCATCAGCTTATTCAGAACGCAATGGAAATTAGTCACCGCGATTGACCTAAGGGAATTTCTCTTACGAAAACCATCCGTTTCAAACCACCTAAAAATTGCAGAAGAAATTTGCGAAAATCACACCATTGTGCCTTGCGTTGCCACGGATATGGGAAATCAATACAAAAAAGAACTTAAGGATGCAGTACGCTACGAAACACTAATTTTTTCCACCATCGGAGAAAAGGTTAAAAGACCTAGGAAACCCCGTTCAGCACCTTTCGCATTTATCGGTACTGTAAGTCGTACCCTGTTCGGTACTTTATCAGAGGAGGATATGACTTATTACAGCCAGGAAATAGACAAATTATACGCAGACAACAGCAAAATGGCGGAATTAATGGCAAATCAAACACATATTATCCGAGCTCAATTTGAGAACTTACAACAACAGGCCGAAAACTTATCCGAAAGTGTAACCCGAATGTCGACACAAGTAGGAGTTCTAGCAAATAACTTGGAACAACTCTATTCACAGGTTAATAAAATGAAACTAGAGAATTCAATGCGAGACTGGATGCTACAATTAGGGAGAGAAGTTGATAATTATCGCTCTAATCTCATAATTTTACTGGACGCCATACTGCTTGTTAAACAAGGAATACTTCACCCGGCAATATTATCTCCACAGCAATTATATAGTGCAGCCCAAAAAATAAGAACTTCCACGAAATTCGAATTTCCGGTTACGCCTCAAGAACTACTATCTGAACAACTCGAAGGGATAACAAAAATGAAGACCGCCTTTAAAAATGGAAGAATTATTTTAGAAATCACCGTTCCACTCCTCGATAACAGTAAATTCAATTTATATAGAATCTATCCTTGTCCGTCTACCCAAGTTTACGGGTCACGTAACCTCACTGGATTTATTAAACCGGCTACCCCTTACTTGGCTATATCATTTGATGAACAGTCATACTTTTTACCAACTGAAGCATACATGCAAACCACTCTTCAACACCGCGAAAGATATCTTGCACCTATGACACTACCTCTGTACAGTGTGGACAGAAGACCTACATGCGAAGTCACTCTTCTTTTAAGTCCATCAATTGTCGACTGGAATCATTGCAATATTCAATTAATCAATACTGCAGACATTCTCCTTCAACAACTAGAATCAAAGAAAACATGGTTATATTACACCCATAATAGCAAAAGGGTTCAAGTTACTTGCCGAGGCCATTCAACGGGATATGAATTTATCCAAGGGACTGGCTTATTACATATCCAACCGGGATATATTGCAACCGCGGATTCAACACAGTTAACTTCATTAGACGTTCTGGAAGATACACAGGAATATGTTTACAAACCTACCGTTTCCTTGAATATCTCAGCAAGCATTGATGTCAAAGAAGTCCACGCCAGAGAGGAAATTACACGGAACATTAATACCACGCATGTTCACAACAACAACTGGCAAGACTCGTTAGCTTCCAAGTCTTTATCAGATTTGGAAAAAGAAACCAGAATACTAGCAGGCCACCACAGAACAACGTCAACTATTCATAATGTTCTCTACTCCGGAAGTAGTACGATCATCCTCATTATAATTCTGGTTATACTCATATACTACCGTCGATTCATATTTAACTGCCTGGGAATTTGTTTCAAACCAACGCAACGACAAAGAGGGGTTACAGAAGTCATTAGTACAGTTCAATACAAACAACCCACCACTTCAAAACTTCCCATTTCAACAAAATCTGCCGAAATTGTGGAGATGATATAATCTCACAAAATAACCACATCTTTATTAAATACAATTTTAGATACAGAATGTGTGCCGGACATCCATTAAAGAAGAACAAACAACATCAAAAAATAGCCAGAATTAGGACCGCATTATTGAGAACATCCTGTTCAACCGGATACGTTTTCGAAAATCAAGAAGAAGACCTCTATTGTCTCACTTGCTGTGATACAATGGGGTTGAAACAAGGTTTTACGCCCAGATATGTACATATAGTACATCACGGAGAAGAAATCTGTACGCTCTGTGTATTTTGCAAGCAGACCATATGGTTGGAGACAAAACAAGCAAAAGACTGTGATGAGTGTTCTGCTGAGGTGCTAGAGTTGTTCAACTTATGCGAATCTGAGGGACGCCTCTATGAGGAATCCCGTTATACAATTTTACATGAAGACTCCGACGAAGAGTATTCCGACGAAGAGGATGAAGAAAGGGAAGGATAGAAAACACACAAAAAGAGAGGGAAGGAACGAATATCTATATAAGGGTTGCAGACCTTTTTTTTCGCCATTCATGAAAAATGCCAAGAAGTGCTAGCACGCAGACGGACAGTTGCGAAGGTCACCGCACAGTAGCGGTGCAGACGGGCGAACCAGCCCTATGGATGGAGGAAAAACGACAGGGACGGCTCCTGTCACCAGGGGGTGCATTCGTGCAGGCGAACGGCCCAGCCTCCAAGCCGAAGCGAGGGAGGGACTCGCAAACCTACAAGGTCTGGACGAGGACTGTGGGCGTGCAGGCGAACGGCCCCGAAAACAAGAAGCGACGGAGGGAGGACCTTTACGGACTCGTCAACCTGGACGATGAGTCCGTAAAGAGATGGTGCCCAGGCGGGATGTAGACCAACCAGGACGCAGACCAACCAGGACACAAATCAACCACGCGAACCGACCAGCATGACGACCAGCCACTGGACACCAGGATCCACCAAAGATGACCATCCATCCCCAGCACAACGCATTAAATAGACTGATAAGTACACGCACGACACTACACAACATACACCGCGATCATTTCTTATTTTATTTTTGTAGTTCTCCGTTTTCTTTATTCCCGAAATATTGTAAATTCCGACCAAAATTCGAACCACTTTCTAATCGAACGCTTTGAGTGCCGCCAAATCTCGAAAGCATCATATCAATATGATGTTTCATTTTAAGGGGGGAGATGTTACGTATGAATCCCGCGTTTCTTACGAAAATTCCCGTCATGGAATTTTTCTTGGCGACACTCAGGCGCCTTAGTCCCCTGTTTTTCGAACGAAAACAGGATACATAAATCCTGATACACTTGTGACCCTTAGTCTCTGGTCCAGGACCCACGGGCGGCTACGCTCCGGTCCCCACGCGATAAGGAAAACTCGAACGCGAGAGCCTGCCTCCCCCGACACTCCAGAGTTTTCCAACCGTCTTTTGCAAACAGTATCTCTACTCCCACCCCAGGGTAAATTTCCTAGAATTTTCAGTTCCCCACCACATTTTCGTCCTATATAAGGGCTACGAAAATTCTCATCTTCGGGTTATTCTCAACACGACTCTCGAGTATTACAGAACGAGATCAGGCCCAGTTCCTTTTCGAGTTTTACTTAACCTTCGGAAGATTAGTCTTACCATTGGCAATTCAACTCTTGGTCGGAGTGCCCCCGTATAAACTCGCGTCAGAGTCACTCGCGAACTAGTTCGGAGTCATCTTATTGTGAAGTTTCGTCAACAGTCAATTCCCAAGGGTAAACATTTAGAGCTTCACAATATTTAAACTACTACTTAAATTCACACACAAAACACTAAACATACATGTATATAGATTCGATTGAAAGAATATACTTGTTATACTTTTTACTAGAAACATTGAATTCGAGTAGAGAATTATTTCTAGAAAATAAAACCTTTCCTCTCGAAGTAAATATAAAACAATAATCGAGTAACGTACCCACAAAATTATTCACTCTAACCGCTCGGAGTGAAACAAAAGTTACGAGAGTTATTACTTTACGACGTTACCGTAGCAGGTCAAAACCACAAACAGCAGGTATCGGACTGCGCGTGCCCTAGGGCTTGCTTCCGTACCTGTGCGACCATTTGTAGTCCTAACAAGTGCGTCGTTATTAACCAGAGAGTAGCACCTTGCAGTTAGTCTACAAGTACATCTACCTCGGGGAAACACCTTACCTTAAAATCTAATTAACCACTCTGGAGGCCAGCGCCCTACAGTTAAGCTGTAGGCTCATCTGGGTCCAGATTCCCTTCAATTCCGATTCAAGGCCAGCGCCCTACAGTTAAGCTATAGGCTCATCTGGGTTGAATCACTCCTAAGATCCTTGCACACCTGAGTGAATGCCAGCGCCCTACAGTTAAGCTGTAGGCTCATCTGGATTCATTCTTCCTCGATCTTAACCACTCTGGAGGCCAGCGCCCTACAGTTAAGCAGTAGGCTCATCTGGGTCCGGATTCCACTCTTTCCGATACAAGGCCAGCGCCCTACAGTTAAGCTGTAGGCTCATCTGGGTTGTATCTCTCCTTACCTTAATTCAAGACCAGCGCCCTACGGTTTATGCCGCAGGCTCATCTGGGTTGAATTAAACATCATTTCCTAGATCATACGTTGATTTGTAGCGCCCACTACTGTTGACGTACGATACCCCCTGCTACAGTAAAGTTGAATAAGAGACGAATTCGCGTCTCATTACAATCGGTACTAACATACCGATAACGCTCGCCGGCCACGTTCAAGAAACCAGCCCGGCTCGTAACACGTACGAGAAAACTTCCCAACAGACATTTTAATTAGCTTGATTGTGACCGACTTACCAATAACAATACAGGATAAGATCGAAAAAACAAAAATTACATCAATGGAGGATTTGTTAACAGAATTGCGTAAATTGGAGAGCACAATACAGAAAAGGAAAACAATTGCAAGAACAAATCCAGGAACCTCAAACCTTAGTCAGAAGAACCATACACAGTCCTTTAATTCGGAAAGGAAACCGTGCTCCTTTTGCGACGAAAAAGGTTTTCCGGGAAGATTACACCCAGAAGCATTATGTAGACTAAAACACAAGGAACAAAGCGAACAACCGAAGAATATCAGGACAATAAATAATATAACGGCCCAGGACACACTGAACGAAACTATAACTGATAAAAAAAACTAGTTTTGCCGCCACTGATAACGTTAGAGGTATTTCTGAATAACCATAAGATACAAGGCATTTACGATCCAGGTGCGAATGTAACTCTTCTGAATTCGAAGATTACAAAAAGAATGGGTCTGAGCACACAAGAAGACAGAATTACCTTCAGAACCGTCGGTGGCAAGAAAAACTTCACAGGGAGATTATCGACCAAAATGAAAATTCACAAAATTGAAAAAACAGTAGAAATCTTTGTTGCTGATGATGAGAACTTCGAGTATGATATTCTACTGGGTCTCGACACAATAAAGAACTTCTGTCTCAAACAGGACTACGATTTAAAAATTTACCAGAGAATAAATTCGGAAAATAAAGAAGATGAAATAAAATATTCCAATACAAATACAGAAACTCAAGAATATTTAATCAATTTTAATGAAGGCATTCCTATCGGACTAATCAAAGCAAAACTAGATCATCTACCTAAAGAAAAAAAAGAGAGGATTCGAAATCTGATAGACAAACACGAAACGACCTTTGCAAGAAATAAATTTGACGTAGGTAAAGTTAAAGATCACGAAGCACATATACATGTAAAACTTATGGAACATAAATTTATAGCAAAAAAGCCATACCGATGTCCCATAGTGGATGAAAAAGAGATAGAATCCAAAATAAAAGAACTATTAAAAACAGGACTGATCGAAGAATCATGTTCTACTTTTGCAGCTCCAGTTACTCTAGCGTACAAACGAGAAGAAGGGATCAAAACAAGATTGTGTATCGATTTTCGAGATCTGAACAAATTACTTATCTCAGAACCTCAACTATTACTTATCTCCCTTAATAGAGGAGATTATAGGTAAAACACGGGATGCAGAATGGTTCACTACACTGGACATAAATTCCGCCTTTTGGGCAATTTCTCTGAGAGCTAAAGACAAATACAAGACTGCATTCGTGACGCAGGAAGGCCATTGGCAGTGGAAAAGTTTACCATTCGGCCTAAAAACATCTCCCGCAATATTCCAACGAATTCTAAGCAATATAATTCGAAGAAATGATTTAAACTCGTTTTGTATTAACTACATTGACGACATTCTTGTTTTCTCTAGATCTTTTGAAGAGCATATAGAACATCTGGAGAGGCTATTAGAGGCCATCCGTAAAGAAGGATTTCGCTTAAAATTTGTCAAATGCAATTTTGTGAAAAATGAAGTAAAGTATCTCGGGCATGTAATATCGAAGAACACAGTACGCCCATTAAGAGACAACCTAAGGCCAATTCAAGAATTCCCAAGACCAGACACTCGAAAGAAGATTCGCCAATTTCTTGGGAAAATAAACTTTTACCACAAATATATTGAGGACTCCGCACGACTTTTGGAACCACTACATAACCTACTTAGGAAGGATACCCCCTTTTTATGGACACAAGAGTGCGAGAGAGCATTTACGAAAGCAAAGGATCTATTGGGCTCCCAACCAATATTAGCAATCTATGATATGAACGCGCCAACAATTAGCTATACGGACGCTAGCATAGACGGTATCGGAGCAGTACTAAAACAAAAACAACCAGATGGTGAACTAAAACCGGTAGCTTTCTTTTCAAAAAAGTTAAACAAATACCAAAAGAAGAAAAAAAGCTATATTTTTGGAATGTCTAGCCATACAGGAAGCAATCAAATATTGGCAGTACTGGCTTATTGGAAGAAAATTTGTGGTTATAACCGACCATAAACCACTGGAAGGCCAGAATATTCGATCAAGAACGGATGAAGAATTGGGGGATATGATGCATTTTCTATCCCAATTCGACTTTCAGATTAAATACGAACCTGGAAAGGGAAATGTAGAAGCGGACGGTCTTTCACGTAATCCAGTTCTCCCAAACTTAGATAATGTAGAAGAATGTATAAAAACAGTAAACTTCATTACGGTTGAAAATATAACACAGGACCAAAGTACAAACAAAGATTTACAAGAAAATTCAAAGAAGACATTCCTCGAAAACGGAATATTTTACAAATTAAAAGGAACAAAAAAACGAATAATAATTTCAGAAGAATTCTGAAAACAACTAATATCGAATATCCACAAAGATTATGGGCACATTTGTAAAAGCAAAATTATAGACAAGCTAAGACACTCGTATTATTTACCGAATATAGAAGAGATAACAAAACAAATTTACGAACGCTGTGAAATTTGCGACAAAAACAAAACCCGAAGTAAACATTACGGCTTACTATCCAAACTTCGCCCACCAAAGCAACTATTTGAAATCGTTTCTCTGGATACGATTGGGGGATTCGCGGGAAACAGATCGTCAAAAAGATACTTGCACCTTCTGATAGACCATTTCACCAGATACGCGTTTATATTGACATCGAAAAATCAAACATCTGAAGATTTCATAAAACTACTAAAGAAAATTCAAGACAAACATCAAATAAGAACATTGCTCACTGATCAATACAGTGGGATTAATTCGAACTCATTTAAAAACTATTTAAAAAACCAAAACATAAACTTAATCTTTACAGCAGTGAATTGTCCATTTTCCAACGGGCTTAATGAACGACTTAATCAGACACTTGTAAACCGAATTCGATGTAAAATAAATGAAACAAAGTCCCGAGCATGGTCAAAGATAGCAGAGGAATGTACAGACCAATATAACCGGACAGAACACTCAGGAACGGGATTCAGTCCGGAATATCTACTATTCGGAAAAGCGGACCCAATAGTACCAGAAAAACTATCAAACAAAAAAAATCTGATTAACGATAAAGAACTAGCATATAAAAACTCCCTAAGGAACCACGAATACAATAAGTCAAGATATGATAAAAACAGAAAAGACCTTAATCTTAACGCTAACGATTTGGTTTATGTAGAAAATGGAGCAAGATTAAATAGAAAAAAACTAGACGAGATCAGACTGGGCCCCTTTCCGATAATTTGAAAGATCTCAAACACTATTTATGAAGTAGACGCCGGACATAAAAAACGAGAATCAAACTACTACCACATCTCTAAACTCCTTCCATACAACGGACCCAATGAGATATAATAATTCGGCAGGCACCGCCTGCCTTTTAATCACCCCTGCCGGGAGGGGGGGGGGGAGATGTAAAGGAGAAATCCTTTGCTATAACGGCTCACGGGCAAGGCCCCCCACTATCAGACCGACTGCGACACCGCGAGACTTGACGGAGCAGACGGACAACGGTTAGACAGATAGAGGACGGACAAGATAAACAGACAGAGCAAAACGTGGGAAAAAGGAACACCGCTTTCGATTCCTGTTTATAGGTTAGAAAACTATTATTAATCTTTAATCTGTTATGTTTGTTAAATTGTTTAAAATTTCTTGTTAAAATAAAATCCACACCTGTTTATAGGCATCAACGGCTCTTTCTTAGACCCAGACTCCAAATTAAAATAAAACACTTACATATATACATGTACATTAAGTGTATTGTGTATGAATTTAAGAAAGTTGTAGAATTATTGAAAAGCTCTAAGTGTTTACCCTTGGGCAGTGACGGTTGACGATACTTCACAATAAGATGACTCCGAACTAGTTCGCGAGTGACTCTAACGTGAGTTGAACGGGGGAACTCCGACCAAGAGTTGAGTTGCCAATGAACAGACTAATCTTCCGAAGGTTAAAGAAAACTCGAAAAGGAACTGGGCCTAATCTCGTTGTGTAATGCTCAAGCGTCGTACTGAGAATAACCCGAAGATATGCATTTTCATAGCCCTTATATAGGTCGAAAAAGTAGTGGGGGATTGATAATTCTAGAAAATCTATCCTATGGTGGGAGTAAAAATGCTGTATGAAAAGACAGTTGGAAACGGCTGGAATTACGTGGCAGGCAAGACCCTTGCTTTCGAGTTTTCCTTATTACATGGGGTCGAGGGTGCAGCTACCCGCGGGTCCTAGAGCAGAGGCCAAGGGCTGTATGTATATCGTATCCTGTTTACATTTGAAGAAGGGGACTAGGCGCCTGGGTGTCGCCAAGAGAAAATTCCAGAATGAGAATTTTCGTAGGAATCATACGATTCATGCGTAACACGTCAACCGTCACTGCCTAAGGGTAAACATTTAGAGATTTTCAATTACATTACTTACTTTCATTAAATTCTTACACAACACACTAAACATACTTGCATATATATTCGGTTGAAAGAATATACTTGTACGGTATTCGTACAGGCACAACACGTGTGCCGTTGCCGGTGGTGAGCTCTGAGCTCCGTTTTACGACTCGCGGAAACCTCGTGTTCGAAATGCACACTGCGTGTATTAATGTTAAATAAAATCCATATAAAACACAAAATTGTCTGTTTATTTTATAAAGGACCGACAACCGGTTTAAATAGTTTCGGTGAATAGCAGGTATTCCCTTTTTACTTCAGAATTACAGAAATTCGACGCACGTGCGCGGGCTCACAACGAGCGTTACGTAATTAATCGATTCGTAGAAGATAACAAGACCGTTACGTTATACGGTAGAAACGAGAGTGTCGAGGTGCCGACCGGTGATTCGGCTCGCGCGCAGGTGCGTTCCGAGACCCATTATTATCGATCTAGTATCGATTTGGATCTAGGGCGCGCTGAGATCGCCAAACGCGCTCCTAGACAAATGGGTTTCGGAACGACCATTACTACGCAACACTTTGAGAAAAGCGGATCGTGAACAATACTTGTTATACTTTTACTAGAAACATAAAATTCGAATAAAGAATTATTTCTCGAAATTAAAACCTTTCCTCTCGAAGTAAATCTAAAACATAATCGAGTAACGTACCCGCAAATTATTCACTCTAACCGCTCGGAGCGAAACAAAAAGTTACGAGAGTTATTACTTTACGACCTTACCGTAGCAGATCAAAACCACAAACAGCGGGTGTCGGACTGCGCGTGCCTTTCGGCTTGCTTTCCGTACCTGTGCGACCATTTGTAGTCCTAACAAGTGCGGCGTTATTAACCAGAGAGTAGCACCTTGCAGTTCGTCTGCAAGTACATCTACCTCAGGGTCACACCTTACCTAACATATACAACCACTCTGGGCACCAGCACCCTATAGTATCTACTATAGGCTCACCTGGTTCCAGATTCCTTTGATTCCGATACGACCACCAGCACCCTACGCTTTGTGCCGTAGGTTCATCTGGTTCGCATCACTCCTGAGTTCTTCTCGCACCTGAATCAATACCAGCACCCTACAGTTTATGCTGTAGGCTCATCTGGATTCATTCATCCACTACACTAACCGTTCTAGCGGTCAGCACCCTATAGCATTTACTATAGCCTCATCTGGCTCTAGATTTCCATTAATTCCGATTCAACGCCAGCACCCTATAGCATCTACTATAGGCTCATCTGGCTCTAGATTTCCATTAATTCCGATTCAATGCCAGCACCCTATAGCATCTACTATAGGCACATCTGGATTGAATTAACGTCATTTCCTAAATCATACGTTGATTCGTAGTTCCCACGTAGTAAGTACTACGTACGATACCCCCTGCTATAGTAAACTTGAATAAGAGACGAAATCACGTCTCATTACATTCATTACAATTATTCCATAACGCTCGCCGGCCACGTTCTGGAAACCCACCCGGCTCGTAACACCTGAATCCTATATCAGGCGAAAGTTTTGCTAATAGGCGATCTATGATTAGGTTGAATATCATAGGCGAGAATGGATCGCCTTGTTTGACGCCACAAGACGGCTGAATCTTATGTGACGTCCAGGTTTCGCAATGGAGACGCATGGTGGATCTTTTATAGGTGTCCGTAATATATTTGACCATTATGGAGGGGACCCCGAATGACTGAAGTGTATCAAGAATTGAGGTGTGTACCTCAGAATCGAAGGCTTTCGCAACATCCAAGGAAGCAACGAACAGAGGCTTGAAGTTTTGCCTTCAGAATCGATGGACGAAGTCCATAAGGAAGACATTCTCAGAGCAACCATCTAAAGGTCTAAAGGCTTTCTGTCGGGAGTCAAGGTGTATTAAGCGACTCATCCTATTGGCAAGCACCTTATGGAAGGTCTTCGTAAGAATTGATGAGACCGTTATTGGTCGGAAGTCTTCAGGTGACGACGCTCCGTCCTTTTTCGGAATTAAAGAGTTCTTGCTTCCAGAAGATGCTCCGGAAGCCTGGTACAGATCATGAAAATGTTAAGTATTCGTGTCAGGATACCTAAGGGGATTTTCCTTAGTTCTTGGGCTGAAAAACCGTCCGGGCCAGGGGAACTGCCTAGCGACGAAAAGGATTTCCGGACTTCATCAGGAAGTATCGGAATCCACAAATCAACTAATATTTCGACGTTCGGTTCTAAGCCTGCCGAAGACGTTTTGTGTGGAAACCTGGAGCGAATGATGAGAATATGCGATGGAGAATTTAAAGGAAGGGAATGGATGGATGTAGGTTTGAGCGGAGTCAGAAAAAAACGAAAGGAAAGCGATGGAAACGGTTGGAGGGTTAGAATTGAATTTTGTAACTGGATAAAGATGTGATTTAGCCGGGATTTATATAAAGCTGTATATTGCAAGCTAATAAAATGTAACAATAAAACAAATAGTGATCAAATATCGCAAGAGAAAGTATACGTCATGAAAATCAGCTGATTGCTTATACGTGTAAATTCTGATAGACAGAGGGAGAGAGGGAAGCGCGCTCCCTCTCTTTTATTGGCTCGATCCTTCTGGAAAGTTCGACAACATTCGCTGGAAATTCGCGATTATTCCAGAAGGATCGAGAGATGGGACCGACCAATTACGAGGAAACCGACCACCCGCGTCATTTCCGGACTTTGCTGAGTGATTGGTGTCTCGACGAGATAGCGCTGCCGTTTGGCGCGAATGCCCGTGATTGGCGCGAGCGCATCGGTGTCGCTACCGGCGTGGAATGCCTGCACGCGCCAATCTCAAACATTTTGGTTGCTGTCATAATTTGCTTCCAGAAGGGGACTATGTCCTCCTCGGACGGTGCAGCGGTGGCTTTCCTGCGTGAGAGCGTCACATTCGGAGCCCTGGGAGACCGAGATCGCGGTTTTCGGGCTGATCTAATTGGGAAGGTGTCTCGAAGATATAGAGAAATCTCCTCAAAGTTCCATGCGGTCACAGTTCCATTACTTTACGTGTTTGCAGATGAAATTAAGGCGCATGTTATTGTATTCTGCTGTATCGCAAGGCGGCAACTGCTCTATCAAGTCAACGACCATAAGTTAACCTCGAAGTCTGAGAGATCACAATCGACAGACTGTGATGGTGTGTCGGATAAGTTGTTGGGTGGAACTGAGCTCTTTAGTTCCTCAGGACTCTTCTGTTCACCTTGCATAGCAGCAACTAGTTGTAGAACAACTGACTTATGCTGGGCTTTGCGCCGCTGTCCCTTAATAGATTCGAGCATTCTATCCGGGAAGGTTTGTAGAAGTTCCTGGTTGATGAATTTGGTACCGCAAAGAACAAGACGCGCTTCGTGACGAGCGAGGATTGCTGACTCCTCTGTAGTCCAGCTGGCTTTAAGGTGGTCAGTATTTTATTTCGCGTCGTACCAGTCTTTATGTTGTCTTTGCTGGTGAACTCCACATCGGATTTTGGAGAAAAAGATCTTGTTACATCCGGGATATTCGCACGCGAATGCCGGCTGAACCTGAGAATCAACAGAAGATGCCGAAGGAGCTAGAACTGGTACGGTGTCGCCAAAGCACGCACCGCTTTGATAACCGCTCTAACTTAGCGTGTCATCCATCCGAGGCTTTTTTATTGTATTTTTGGGCCAGCTAGGTACGACTATAGAGGGAGGCAACCCCTACAGAAGTGTGTTGCGTAGAGGCAGTGCTTAGTTTCCCTAGGCCCTATGGCTTCGGTACTTATGGCGGGACCCATGGAGAAGGGACTGCTTGCTAAACTAAGACCCCCCGTTAAGAGAGTCATAGAAACTCCCGCAATTTTCTGTAGATAGGGACAACTGTTGTAGCGTGTGATGAATCGCAGGAGCGATGCGCCGTACTTTCGGGTTTCCCTTATACCGGCTTACGCGAGCAAGATGAAATTGGCAATATTTAGTACGTTCTAGTAATCAGTACCGAGGGAGACGTCTAGCGTGGCTGATATGCTAGATGACTTGGAAAAACCCTGCCCTCATCCTTGCGAAGACGTCGGACAAGTTGTACCTACCCGTGAGGGGAAGCGCCTCGTGTAGTCACGCAGCAGCAAGTCACGCGAGGCAACGCGAAGCGTTGCACAGCGGGGACCACGAGGAGGTAGAGCCGCCGGCCTGATCCCATTTGCCAGAGAGAGAGAGAGAGAGATAGATAGATAGATATTTAATATATTTGTGTCCTAGGGTTGGACCCTTTAAGGACAACAATAAAACAGAAAATAATACAAGTACATTAAGACTACAAATAAACTAAAAACTAAAATTAAATTAAAATTAAAATTAAAATTAAAATATAGGTAATATACAAAGCAACAATTAAGATAAGACAGAAACTAAAGCCTAGAGAACAGGAAAGATGAAGATAAAGCGTAAAGAAGAAAATGCGCAGATGACAGTGAAAGAGAGTAGACAGAGTGACAAGATAGCATATGAGAAAGAAAGCAGTAAGCACAGAACTAAACTAAACTAACGCAAGTATAAAGTGCGGCTAGGAATCAAAAAGTAGAGGCTAACGAGAAAACAGGAACGCAGAACAAAACATAAGCAACAAATAAATAAATGAATGAATGAATGGACGCCCACAAAAGGACGCACGAGCTGCCAGTACCGGGTAAGCTAGGGCGCCATAGAAATGAGGTGGTCGTACAATGACTTTTTGAAAGCACCCATTGAGGAGCAGGAACGTACTGAGGTCGGGAGGTTATTCCAAAATCGAGCGCCAGCGACAGTAATGGAATTGCACATAGTAGTCGTACGATGCCTCCGGATGACCAGCGGGCGCGAGGAGGACCGCGAGGAGAAGCGAGCGCCTAACTCCTCAGCTGATAAGAACATACCAGCGAAGGGATCCGAGGCTCCCTGACCATTGAAGTGTAGGCGGTCGAAAACAAATAGCCCGAGAAAATACTCACGACGATCTGGTGGCCGTATCCATCGTAGTCGAGCATACAGTGGGGAGACATGATCATCCAAGGAGGCGCCAAAGACAAATCTAAGGCCGGAGTTTAGAGCGCGCGTGAGACGGATATCCTCCACCACACCGAGATCACGATAAGCAAGAGCGCAATAGTCGATGTGGGGGAGGACAAGAGATCGGATAAGGTCAGCCTTAGTCCGGACAGGAAGGGCAAACCTGTTCCGCCAAAGCTGGAAAATTGTTCTCCGAACCTTATTACAGATCGAGACTACCTGCTCCCGCCAATCCAACGTCGAACTGAGGACAACACCCAGAGATTTTATAGAATTGGAGTAGGGGATCGGGACTCGGCCCACAATAACAGGAGGAGGAGGGAATGCATAAATGGAGTTTACTTAACGAGAGGAACCAAAGATTATAGCTTGGGATTTGGTAGGATTAAGGGAGAGATACATCTGGATATCATCCGCATATTTAACAATACTAACATTGGAGAGGACAACATTGACATCAGACAAGTAGATGGAGAATAGGAGGGGGCCAAGAACGGAGCCCTGCGGGACACCGGAGGAGACGGGTGCCCAAGGAGAGAGCGAGCCATCGGTGAGTACCGCTTGCCTACGACCAGTGAGGTAAGAGCGAAACCATTCCAGAACCGAACTGGAAAGTCCAAGACCCGCAAGCTTGGCAAGGAGGATCGCATGATCGACGGTATCAAAGGCCTTAGAAAAATCAAGGCTGACCAGAACCGTGACCATGCGACCGTCCACAGCCTCGCGAACATCCTCCAGAATACGTAGGAGAGCGCACTGGGTGGAGCGACCAGCTGCAAAGCCAAATTGCGTTGGATCGAGAAGGCCCCGGGAGGTGAGGAACAAAAGTAACTGGCGACGGACGACACGTTCGAGGATTTTAGAGAATTCGGGAAGAATGGATATAGGGCGGAAGTCAGAAGGAGATGAAGGACAAGGGACCTTGGGAATAGGGAGGATATAGGCAGATTTCCACTGCAGAGGAAAAGTTGAAGAAGAGAGGGAGAGATTAAAGATGCCAAGGAGGAAAGGAAAAAGGTACGGAGCGCAGAAAGAGAGGAAACGGGGAGGGAGCTGGTCCGGAGCAGAGGTGGATGAGGAGGAGAAAAAGTAGCAAGGCAGAAGGGAGTCAGGTGTGATATGCGAAAAGAAGAAACGAGAGTCAGAGAATTGGATAATATCAGGGTAAAGCGAAGAAAGAGAGATGGAAGATGGGGAAGAAGATGACGGAACAAAGACAGAGGTAAAGAAATCATTAAGCTGGGCAGGAGTGATGGAGGGAGGAAGGACAATAGAGGGGGATGAACGGACCACCCCGAGAGCCCTCAGTCTCCTTCACGCATCGGCAGCCGAAGAAGCCCCACCCAGAGATTCACAAATAAACGCACCGCGGCTTGCCCTCACCAAAGAGCAGACCCGATTTCTCAACGACTTGTAACGCACCTGCCACTCAGGGTCACCCGATCGAATATAGATCCTCCTGCAGAAGTCCCGCTCCTTAATCAAGGAGCGAATCTCCTGTGTAAGCCAGGGAGCGGCAGGCCTCCTCACACGGACCGAGCGAACCGGGCAAAGTCGGTCAAGAGCACCTACCAGGGAGGTGCTAAGAGACTCAAGTCGTTGATCCACCGAGTCTCCCACAGGAGCAGGAAAGACAGAGACGGGTGGTAATGGACCAAGATCACAAGACAAGAAAGAGAGAGAGTCAGAATTCAAATTAGAATAGGATCGACGGGACACAGTCTTAGGGGGTAAACGACGGGTAGGCAGGTCGAAGGAGATATGAATTAGGTCATGAGTAGATAGGAAAGGCACCGGGAACTGACCGGAGGCTAAGACGAGGTTGAGGGAAGATACGGCACATACATCAAGCCAGGTGTGAGAATGAGAGGTGTGGTGAGTTGGATAGAAAGAAACAAGGGATAGACCGAACGAGGAGACAGAACGACGCAAGAAGGAAGAATCATGCAGCCCCGAAAGGAGATCAGCATTGGCGTCCCCAAAGACAACCACATCCCCCGACCGAGAGGTAGCTCTGGCAAGGACAGCATCCAGGTCCGAAAAAGCGATGTGCGGCGGGCGATAAAACACGCATAGCGAGAGTGACGAAGAGGAGGACGGGTCTGTAAGGACACCCGTCAAGTAATCAATCTCGCCAGCAGGAAGAACAACAGAAGACTCCATAGCAGTGAAGGTGAGTGTGGATCTGATATAAACGCAAACACCGCCCCCGACTCTAGATAGACGATCAGACCTAAAAAGATTAAAGCCATCAACAGCAAAAACATCGGATCCCATGTGAGGCTTAAGCCACGATTCCGATACGGCAATCACATCGTATTTGTGGGAAAGAATGAAAAGCCGGAGCTCGTCAAAATGCGCCGGAACAGATTGCGCGTTGACATGGCATAGCTGAAGAGATCGAAAAGATGGAGGGACCCGACCAGCACGAGATAGGCACGGGGTCGAAGAAGAGCGGAGTCAAGGGAGAAGAGCATCAACATCCGCGTCAAGGCTCACCCTGATTGGATCAGATGTTGCCTCCCTCCTAACCATGACAGCATCCGAGCGTGCCCATACTCGCGCATAGCCACGACGACGGGCCACGGCTCGAACGCGATTTAATAGATTAGCCAAGGGGGCAGGGAGGAGCCGGTTTATAAAGACCCGAGATCCGCTGAAATCGGAGTTCACTGAGGAGGCAGTAAAAGATTTCACTGCCCGTCTTGCCGTGACAAGCCGCTCGCAGTGTTCAGGAGAAGTCAAAAGGAGATGAATAGAAAGAGGACGAGTTGTATTCCTCGTGCTTCTGACCCTATTGGCCCGGACAATGTCTGAAATAGAGACGCTCGCTCCGAGCGCGGAAAAAAGTTGGCCAAGGAGTCCGTTTAGAGATTCACCAGGTTTCTCATCAAGTCCTGAGACGACAACCCAGGACTCACAGGCAGCTGCCTCCAGTCGGCATAGTCTACTGGAAATGGCGCTAGAAATGCTGGCCGGCGGACAATGCTCTGAAGACGAGGAACCAGAGTGAGGAGCAGTAGAAGACGAGGATGAAGATGTCGCCACCTGCTCCTGAAGGGAGATGATGTCCGATCGGATGGCAGCAGTGAGAGAGAGAGAGAGAGAGAGAGAGAGAGAGATACTTAGATACTTAGTTTTATTTCGTCCTAGGGGTAAACCCCTCTAAGGACAGGAACTTAGAGATATAAACATGATAAGATACAAAATAAAAAAATAAATAATAATAATGTTACATTAGGATATAGCTATACTATGACTAAAACTAAATTATAACTACATGAAGATGAAATGTGATGATGAGATGAGGTGCAATAGTGAATAAAAGAACAAAATAAAATGCAGATAAAAGTATGTAGATAAAATTAAGAAGTAATGAAGTGAGAATCGATGAGGTGAAGAGATGCATAATAAAGTGAAAAATAAAATGAAAGTGAGAGGCTATGAGGAGGAGAATGAACGACGTCATCGATGAAATAGAGAGAGATGGAATGAAGACGAAAAACAAAGAGCGGGCCCCTAGGCGGCTAGAGATAAGAGGTACCGGAAGAGAGATCTCCTAAACTCGGACCGGGAGGGGGACGAACGGATGGAGGAGGGAAGGCCGTTCCAGAGCCGAACCGCAGCAACGGCAAGAGAATACGGTGCCTGGGCAGCACAAGGTGAAGAGCCGAGGTGCGGACGGAGGACCTCACCCCGCTATCACTGGATGTGATATAGAGGTCACAGAAAGGGTCCAAGCTCTCAGGAGATGTAGGGTGCAGTCGGTCGTACATAAACGTCCCAAGGAAGTAATCGCGGCGCGCGGAGGGCCGAAGCCACCCTAGGCGGGCGTAGAGGGGGGAGACGTGTGCGTCCAGGGGGGCACGGAATATAAAGCGGATGGCAGAGTTAAATGCCCGAGTGAGTCGTATGTCCTCCACCACCCCAAGATCACGGTACACCAGCGCACAGTAATCGAGGTGGGGAAGGACAAGGGACCGAACAAGTTCCACCTTAGCCCGAATCGGCAGAGCGAAACCGTTTCTTCGCAGGAGGTACAGAGTACGACGAGTCTTACCGCAGACGGCCACGGCATGCCCACGCCAGTCCAGCGTCGAGCTGAGGACCACTCCCAGGGATGTAAAAGATGTGGAGAAAGGGATAGGCACAAGGTTGACAACTGTGGGGGGAGGAGGATCGGAGTAAACAAAATTGACATAGCGGGACGAACCAAGGATAATGGATTGAGTTTTGGAAGGGTTGAGGGCAATGGAATTGCGGGAACACCAACCTAACAGTCTCTCAATATTGAGGTTAAGTAGCGAGATGGTAGGTGCCAGGGCAGTAGGCAGACAGTGTGCATAAAGTTGCACATCATCTGCGTATTTAACTATCTTAACCCCAGAGAGGACCGTGTTGATGTCCGCAAGGCAAATAGAAAAGAGAAGCGGACCCAAGACAGAGCCTTGAGGAACGCCTGAGGTAACGGAGGACCAAGAGGAAGAAGAACCGCCAGTGGAAACAGCTTGCCTGCGGCCAGAAAGATAAGAGGAGAACCACGCTGGAACTGAGGTTGAGAGCCCGAGGGAAGCAAGCTTGGCCATGAGGATCGCATGGTCAACGGTGTCAAAGGCCGTAGAGAAGTCCAAGGAGACTAAGACCGTGACCATGCGAGCGTCAATAGCCCCGCGAACATCCTCGACTACCCGAAGTATCGCACTCTGGGTATAGCGCCCGGCGACAAAGCCATGCTGCGTGGAGTCAAGGAGACCGTGAGGGGAGAGGAAAGGATGGAGCTGCCTGAGAACGATCCGTTCCAGGATCTTGGAGAACTCAGGCAGGATGGAGATAGGTCGGAAATCGGCCGGCGAGACAGGAGAGGAGGTTTTAGTTATTGGGAAAATGTGGGCCGACTTCCAAATGGAGGGAAAGGTAGAGGCTGAAAGTGAAAGGTTAAAGATATCAAGGATGTACAGAAAAAGGTGAGGAGAGCACAGTCCGAGGAAGCGAGAGGGAAGCGAGTCTGAAGGAGATGTGATGGAGGAAGAGAAGAAGTAAAGGGAAGTAAGGGCTTCAGGAGTGATAAAGGAGAAATAGAAGCGGGAGTCAGAGAAAGAAGAGGAGGTAGGGGAGAGGGCGAGAGACAGTGAGGAGAGAGCAGCAGAAGAGGGGCGAAAAGAAGAGGAAATGTAAGAGTTAAGTTGGGAGAGCGTGACAGAAGGAGGAAGTTGAAGACGAGGGGAGGAATGAACGACCCGGAGAGCCCTGAGTCTCCTCCAGGCATCAGCCGTCGAGGAAGCACCACCCAGAGATGCACAGATAAAATCCCCCCTACCAGACCGAACAAGGGCACATACCCTGCTCCTCAGAAACTTGTAGCGGGCCTGCACTAGCGGGTCACCCGAGCGGGTGAAGGTCCGTCTACAGGAGTCACGCTCTCTAATCAGAGAGCGGATCTTCAACGTTAACCAAGGAGCATGCGGCCTCCTGGTTGGTGCAACACGGACCGGGCAGAACCGATCCAGGGCACCCACGAGAATAGTATTAAGGGCCGCAAGCCGCTGATCAACAGACGAGAAGGATGAAAGGAAAGTAAAAGAGAGGGGAGAGGTAAGGAAGAGAGAAGAGAGAGATTCACAGAGAGAATGAGGATAAAGCCGTAGAGAAATGTGAAAGGGGGGCGTACGCCGGAGAGGAAAGAAGTAGTCGAGATGAATAAGATCATGGGACGAGAGGAAAGGCACTGGGTACTGCCCCAGGTTGGAGACACGAGAGGGGAAGGAGACAGAACAAACGTCAATCAAGGAGTGAGAGTGTGAGGTATGATGGGAGAGGGAGAGGGAGAGGGAGAGGGAGAGGGAGAGGGAGAGGGAGAGGGAGAGGGAGAGGGAGAGGGAGAGGGAGAGGGAGAGGGAGAGGGAGAGGGAGAGGGTGAGGGAGAGAGAGAGAGAGTAGGACACGGCATGGCGCCGTGACCTGTCTACAGTGTCCATCCACCGCCTCCCTCCCTAGAAGGAGTAACAGCTCGACATTGCGACCCGATCCGTCTCAAAAAGTGCGTCCTACCATGCCAAATCAACCAATAAAGTAGTACCGGCTGTCCAGTGCGGTCAGAAGCCCATCTCATCCAACGTTCTACTATCCTTGTCCTACTCTTCGAGTGTACGAAACGTGCGAGAAAAGAAACTCTTTTAACATTTAACCTTTTAGGTACGGCAGAACTTTACGCGTGGCTATTTCCCTGGACGGCAGAGTCTGACGTGAACAGTGTAAAAACGTTACAGCACTGCAAAGTGTAATGAGCAATGCCATTTTGTGCAAGAATATATTCAAATGAAGTATTTGATGATAAAATAATAATTTAAAAAAAATATATAGGCAATACGTATTCCATATTGCCACGTCAAGTACATGGATAAAATTTTTTGTACCATTTCAAAGTTGACAAAGTGTTCAAATATGACATTTGCGAAAGCCACTATAGTGGCTCCTCGTCCAGAGAGGTGACATACACGAAAGCCACTATAGTGGTGCGTCGTCCTGAAAGATGGTATCCGCGAAAGCCACTATAGTGGCGTTTAGTATCTAAAAGGTTAAACCCAATAATACACTAAGTCGAGTGCGAGTGAGACGACGAACGACGCGTGCGAGAGAGAACAAGCGGAAACAGCGTCGCTCAACTGCTGATTTAGTGGGCCGGTAATAGTATAAGAAATAGCGTAGGGACTTCTGTATATTACATCATTACAACAGGGAATTTGATTTAAGAATTAATAGAATACGAACGTATGAGGATATAAGTGATAGCGTTGGAAAGTTAGGAATTGTATAGTACATTTTAAGCGGTTATATACAGTTAAGAGGCACAAAAAAAGCGATTTTTCAAGAATTTTTCCTGAAAAGACAGTTAAATTGATTAATGTAAAAATTTGTACACATTTTGACATAACTTTTAACTGTATTTTAACATTTTTTATTTATAAACACAATATTTTTGAGAGCTATTACAGCTAATCTCCAGGAGCTCCTCTAAAGAAAAGCGCTTTGCGGTGACCACGATATCTCGGGACTGAATCTTTTAAAATGAAAAAACCGAACGGATTTCGTTAAAGTAACGTATAATCTAGTAATTAATCGAAGGAATAAACAAAATAAAAGTTTTTGACAAAATGGCAGCTTCTAAAAGAAAAAAATCGATTTTTCACAAAAATTTTTGCCTTAAATTGTTCATAAAACAAAAAATATTAATCGGTGAAAAGAAACCTTTGATTAATTACTCAAAAATATAGTCAACAAGCTTGTGTTAAAATTTGAGACTGATCGGTCCAGCCATTTTCGAGAAATCGTGGTCACCGCCTTTGAAAACACAGTTTGGAGAAAAACGCATTCAAAGTTTGAGAAGCCGGTAATAGAAACTGTAGTAAAGGCAACTTCAAATTATTTCGTAACAACAACCAATGTCGCAAAAATTAAATTTGAATGTAATTGAGCCAACACCAATTTCAGTTATCCAAATATCAACAAGTGTATCTAGTTGCCGGAACTAATTAAGGGGAACTAATAATTTTTTCGGTGTAGACCAACTACTTTCAAACGCTCTGACACGTCTTTACAAATATGCGTGTAACTTGGATAATAATCGCCGAATTCACTTGGAATTTTCTGTGTGTGTACTTAAATGTATGTACATACATTACGAAAATGAAATAAAAAATAAATCGATTTTTTGAAAATTATAACTGTATATAACCCCTTAGGTAATTTTGAATAAATCGATATTAATGATAATAGTTTCCTATTTCTTTATCGGCCTGCCCCGAACTTACTCATATAAAAGTAAGGTCCGATCTCGTGGTCAGTGAGCACTACAGAAACGTACCGTTACAGACTAATCTTCCGAAGGTTAAAGAAAACTCGAAAAGGAACTGGGCCTAATCTCGTAGTGTAATGCTCAAGCGTCGTTCTGAGACTATTTAGGAACTGGTAGATTCAGGCACCGGTTCTGGTGGAGTCGTGGAAAGTTGGTTAGGTTAAAAGGTGGACACGGTGTGAATGTGTTAGGTTAGGTTACAAATTATTCTCCCGATTGCACAATCAACTGAGTGGTAAGAGTGGTGAGTACTCACGGATGATTCCTGCCGCAGGGTGGAATTATATTAATACCCCTGCTGTCTTGAGAGTGGTCCTGTGCCAGTGTGCCGTTGCTACGTGGTCGGCACGCACGTGGAGATTACTTATTGAAGAGTCGCACCAACTATGCAGATCGGTGCCCCTGCGCACCGATCGCTAACGAGTGTTCCTCTTGAGTGAACCTGTTGAGCTGCTTATACTTTACACCTCACTTAATCACTTTAAAACTGTAATTACGCACGAGAACTTTCTTCACGTAAAGATACAACAAGAATGGCCGTTTCCGGCCGACCGTTAGAACCGCCTCAGATATTCATTGTAGATCGATAACTCGATCGTGCGCCGAAATCATGCATGCCGTAAGGTGCTGCCCCGTAGCGGCCTTTCATGGGACTAACCCCATGTAACCTTAAGGCTAATTCTCAAACAGAGATTAACCCGAAGATATGCATTTTCGTGGCCCTGATATAGGTCGAAAAAGCAGTGGGGGATTGAAAATTCTAAGAAATCTATCCTATGGTGGGAGTAAAGATGCTGCATGAAAAGACAGATGAAAACAGCTGAAATTACGGGGGAGGCAAGACCCTCTTGTTCGAGTTTTCCTGATCACATGGGGTTGAGAGTGTAGCTATCCGCGGGTCCTAGACCAAAGGCTAAGGGTCACGTGTGTATCGCACGTAATGCATCCTGTTTTCGTTCAGGAAAAGGGGACTAGGCGCCTGGGTGTCGCCAAGAAAAATTCCACGATGACAATTTTCGGAGGAATATTATGATTCATACGTAACACTGATAAATAATAAACTTGAAGGCGAACTATCCGCGACCCGCTCTGAAATCTCTGTCCGGCAAAGGGAATTCCAGAGCACAGAGATCAGTAACATTCGTGAAACCGTGCCGACCAAACCACAGACGTACATACGCAGAAAGGGTCGGTGTTAAGGCCTCCGCCACAACCACGAGCACTCTCACAAGTAGCCCGCCCAACGTTGTCGTGATTCGACCAACTGACTCGGTAAGTTCGACACGAGCAAAAAAACCAAGCAGGCTGTTTTCAAAATTGTTTCTCCGATCGCACAAAAGTTGCACGTTAAAGCCGTGCGGAAAATCCAGGGTGGTGGTATTCTCGTTGCGACAGAGAAGCAAATCGACGCGAATTCTCTCTTGTCTAACGAGAAATTGAAGGCAGCTGGATTCGAAGTCGGCGCACCCGCAAAACGAAGTCCGCGAATCATTATTTACGATGTTCCGCATCTGGATAGCGGCGAAGCCGTTCTCGAATCTATACTCGAGCAGAATTTCGAGGGCCAAAACGCGAATAAGTTCAGGCGCCAAATGAAACTCGTCTTCAAAACAGGCGATAAAACAAAAGATCCGTCAAACTGGGTTTTTGAGGTTTCCACGGAAATTAGGACTCTGTTACTAAAGAAAGAACGACTGTACAGGGTGCGCCATAATTTCCGTCGGTATTTAAACATTTCATAACTTTGACATCTATGAACCAATTCTCATGAATAGACATGTTTTTGAAACATCAATTCAGCACACCGAAAGAACGCGCTGAAACAGTCGCATTGTACATTGAAAATAGTCGTGTTAATTCCGCGTGCGTATTGTCGGAAATATCGTGGCCAACAAGCACCGTTGAACAACGCTATTCGTCGTTTGGTGTCAAATTTTGTTGAGCATGGGACACTGGGAGATCGTCCACATGCCGTTCATCAACACTCAAGACGTTTAAATAAACTGGTTGAAGCGGTAAGAGAGAGTGTTACCGAGAATCCACATGTGTCTTGTCGTCACCGCGCTCAGCACGTTGTGTGATTATCTCTGCCCACAAATGCGTGCAAATGGTCTGTACAGTTACTGGTTTTAACAAGACGGTACGCCATGCCACACTGCAATTCAAACAATGCAGATTCTGCAACGAAAATTACCTGGACGTGTGATATTAGAAAATAGCGGCATTGACTGGCCACCTCGCTCTTCAGATTTGATCCCTCCTGACTTCTTTTTGTGGGGTTATTTAAAAAGCAAACTGTACGCCAGCAAGTCTCAGACCATTTACGAGCTCAAGGCAAACATTTGTACCGAAATCGTCACTATATCGCCCGAGATGCTCGAAAAACGATAGAAAATGCAGCAAAATGGGCATATTTTGCTTTGGTCAATAAAGGCGGCCACTTGATTGATGCTGCATTCAAAAACGAGTCCCAATAAATTGTAAAGAACCGAATTAAATAAAAATACCTCATATATGGAAATTAGCTGTTTTTTTAAAAAAGTTATTCAATATTCACATACCGACGGAAATTTTGGCGCACCCTGTACATCGGATGGTGCTGTAGTAAAGTACAAGATTACATTGCGGCCACACGCTGATATAAATGCCAAGGTTTCGGGTACACAGCGAAGTTTTGTAAAAGCTAAGTTGAGATCTGTGGCCACAGTGGTACAAACGGGCATAGTTTCAAGGCTTGCCCAAACAAGACTAAAGACCCTGTATGTCAAACTGCAAGAAATCGGGTAA
The DNA here is from genome assembly GCA_917499265.3 of Mimumesa dahlbomi. NCBI lineage: Eukaryota > Metazoa > Arthropoda > Insecta > Hymenoptera > Crabronidae > Mimumesa > Mimumesa dahlbomi. Next base: position 19,377,802 of record OU824114.1, on the reverse strand, counting down.
AACTCATAAACATGCAACCAATAACAAAGAGTGCCCATCCTATAAGCTTGCCGTAGCTCAGGTATTCGCCAGAAATAACTATGCCGAATAAAAATTCCCGCACTTTAGGTGACTTAAAAATAGTTCAGCTCAACATGCGCCGTTCCAAAAACGCATGGCTCAAAGCATCCGAAATGATGTCTACCCGTGAAATAGACATTCTTTTGATGCAGGAACCCTACAACTACGAAGGGAATATCACAGGTTTCGGCATTGGCACCACCATTATTACCAGCGGAAGGGACAACGCGAACATACAAGCCGCAATCGCTGTGCCTAATCGCAATCTGACTGTGCTGAAAATTGTTCATCTCTCCAACGAACATTGTGTTTGTGTACAAACTAACGGTCCGCTCGACAGCATTTTTCTAGCCTCGCTTTAATTTCAACACGGGCACGAAATTGAGCCATACCTCTAACAAGTACGCAGGATCACGCAGGAGTTACGGAATGAGCGTCTGATCATTGCGGCAGATGCGAACGCGAAGTCTCCGCCCTGGCACAGCCGTGAATTTAATGAGAGAGGAGAAAAACTTGAGCTCCTCATCGCTGAAGTTAATCTCCTCGTAGCTAATGAAGCCAACAGTCCACCAACATTCAGCTCGCCTTTTGGTATCTCCAACATAGATGTGATACTCGCCTCCCCGAACACTTTCACACTTCTTCGCGAATGGCAGGTCACTGAAGGCTACACCACGAGCGATCACAACGCGATATTTTTCCGCCTCTCCGTAACGAAAGATCCCGCGTTTCGACCGCCGGACACTAGACTTCGCGTACAAAAAGCTAATTGGCCTAATTTCCAAAAAACTCTACTTGCGGAAACCTGCAGAAGAAACTTATCATCCTTGAGCATAGACAGTAAGGAATCTACCAAATCCTTCCCTATGCAAGTCCAATCCTGCATTCTTGCCGGGTGTAACTCCGTCCTCAAGAGGAAGAAGATATTCCAGTCTTCCTGCCCCTGGTGGACCAGCGAACTCAACCGCCTCAAGAGAATAGCTTACAAAGCCAGAAAAGTTTTCCAGGAGGAAAAAGATCCTGTTTTAAGACTACGGAAGAAAAGCTTATATAACGCGAGCAGAAGGTTTTACTCGCTGGAGGCGCGACGCGCCAAAAACGCTAGTTGGAAAACTTTCGTCGAGATACAGGGCAACGCCGATCCGTAGGGGATTGTTTACAAATTCTCCACCAAAAGCATCTCCGCGGAAAAGGCCCTTGCAACACCGCTGATGAACCACTCTCCTCCCACAACGTGGCAGGAAACGGCGATAAACCTTTTAGACTCGCTTGTCCCCGACGATAGTCCTGACATTACCGAGAACCAGCGTGCCAAACGACATCTTTCGAGATCCGCCCCAGTCTCCGAATATTGTCAATCCTTCACAGGAGCAGAGATTTCCCGGTCCATCACACGTCTCCGCAAGCGAAAGGCCCCTGGCCCGGACCTTATTGAAGCGAAAATCCCGAAGGTCTCGTATGGTGTCTTGAACGGTGAGTTAACCAAACTGTTCAACAGCTGTCTCGAATACAGTGTATTTCCGCGCGTCGGAAAAACTGGATCTATCCGCACGCTCCTTAAGAGTCCTGACAAAAACGATTCGCTCTCCTCTTCTTACCGTCCAATATGCCTTCTTCCGGTAATTGGCAAAGCGCTCGAGAAACTCATTCTTACACGCCTCGGACATACTCTCGCCCGCGAACCTTTCACATCCAACTGCCAGTACGGATTTAGAGCAGGAAAATCCACAGTAGACGCAATCCTGAAACTGCGTCAAATTGTCAGTGAAAGCACACAAAAATATGTACTCGCTATGCTTTTTGATATCAAAGACGCTTTTTATAATGTCTGGTGGCCGAATATATATTCCACCTTAGAGAAATACAGTGTCCCAGGAATCTTTTCCAACTAATCTGCAGCTACCTTGAAGAACGCTCCGTAAAGATAATGGCGAGACACACGGAAGTCAGTAAAATCGTCTCAAAGGGCTGCCCGCAAGGTTCAATCCTCGGACTGAGCCTCTGGAATCTGGTGTACAACGACCTACTCCTGTCTCTGCGAAATGAAGGGTTTGAAGCAATACCTTACGCCGGCGATCTGGTAATCCTCATATCCGGGGAGAGCCAAAAAAGTTTCGAGAAGCGCGGCCAGGGCGCAGCTAAACTAGTCGCGAATTGGTGCACCAAGGGTAAACTCGAACTCTCTGCGAGTAAATCCGAAATGATATTGCTTAAAAGCCACCTTCACAAACACCGCCCGCCAACTATGAAACTCCATGGCCATCAAATTAAAATGAAACACTCCAACAAATACCTCGGAGTTATTATCAACAAGGGCCTTAGCTTTTGGTCACACGTCAAGGAACTCAGATCGAAATCCGTTACTAAATTTCACACCTTTGCGAGATTAACCCGTACTGACTGGGCACTAAGACACAGATGCTTGCATATCTTGTATACTTGAGTATTCGTACTGACGGTCACATACGCAGTTGCGGCCTAGAGCGACCGCCTCTATCCATCGTTGGTAGATATCCAATTCCGCGTCCAGAGACAGGCTCTTCGTCTATCGACTTAAAAATTAAGGAATCTACAATAAAATATCAACTTCGAAAACGACTAATACAGGACATTCCCGGATTACCGCCCCAACTCTAAGAGAAAACACGTCTATCCTCCGTGTGCTCCGCGACTCGCTCATTTCTGAATGGCAGGAGAGATGGGATATCTCGGTTGGAAGAGTCACATTCCGTTATTTTCCAAATATTGCGAAGCGTCTTGAGACGAAGTGGCTCTCCCTGGAACACCATGTAGTACAATTTTTAACGGGACATGGCGACTTTGCCGCCAAACTGTATTCATTTAAGATAGTGAGCAGCAACCTCTGCACTTGCGGAGAAGTCGAAACGTCGCTGCACGTTCTCAAACAAACAAGATCACGTCTCTTCTAAACGAGGTGTTCTTGATCAACTGGCAGCTACAGGGACAACTCACGTAGTATAAGTCTCTCTCTAGCGTCCAAGAGAAAAGTTTGTCCGCCCTTCGTGAGCTGTCGACCTCTAACCCTCCGACAAAGCCACAAACGTACGCGGAAAGATTCGGCGTCAAGGCAAAAGTGGTTAAATGTACCGTGATTAACCTTTTAGATACTAAGCGCCACTATAGTGGCTTTCGCGGATACCATCTTTCAGGACGACGCACCACTATAGTGGCTTTCGTGTATGTCACCTCTCTGGACGAAGAGCCACTATAGTGGCTTTCGCGGATGTCATATTTGAACACTTTGTCAACTTTGAAATGGTACAAGAAATTTTATCCATCTACTTGACGTGGCAATATGGAATACGTATTGCCTATATATTTTTTTAAAATTATTATTTTATCATCAAATACTTCATTTGAATATATTCTTGCACAAAATGGTATTGCTCATTACACTTTGCAGTGCTGTAACGTTTTTACACTGTTCACGTCAGACTCTGCCGTCCAGGGAAATAGCCACGCGTAAAGTTCTGCCGTACCTAAAAGGTTAAAGGAGATCCGTCTCATATCGTAGCAATTTACCCAAAGGATGGAAAAGAGGACAGCGAGGTGACAACGAAAACGGTCATCGGTCTCGTTTCGCCCACAGACGATAATCTGCAAGTGAAACGTGTTAGAAACATCAGAGGAGCGGGAATATCAGTGGAAACTGGTAAGAAAAGCGACGTCGCGGCCTTAATCGGGAATGATAAATTAAAAGCCGCCGGTTTGGAAGTTGGCGCGCCGCCCAAATGGAACCCGCGCCTAATCATGTACGACGTCCCGCGTTCGCAAAATGACGAAACTACGCTCGCTGAAATCGTGGAGCAGAACATAGACACATGCGACAGAGATAAGCTCAAGCACCAAATCAAACTGGACTTCAAAAGCGGGGATAAATCACGTGAACGCTGCAATTGCATACTCGAGGTATCCAAGGACGCTAGGACTGTACTCATCGGCAAAGGACGCCTTTACATAGGGTGGAACAGCTGTCGCATTAGAGGATTATACAGCGGCAACTCGTTGTTATAAATGCCAAGCATACGGATACGCGGCGATGTTCTGTGAAAGCGTAACGGAAAACTGTAGACACTGCAGCGCCCCTGGACACTTTTAAGGATTTTCCGTACAAGAAAAACGACCCAATTTGTACAAACTGTAAAAAATCAGGACTTCAATACACGCATAGCGTCAAGTATAACGACTGCCCGGCGTACAAAGCAGTTCTCTCCCAGGCCTTTGAACGAACTAACTATGGATTCTAGCCGATCAACCGCTACCGAAGACCTCCAGATCGGGCAGTTAAATATGCGACGCTCAAAACTAGTCTCCTGCGAAACCAGGTATGTCATGGACCGTGAAAACCTAGATACACTGCTGCTACAAGAGCCATATAATCCATTCGGTCAAATCATAGAATTTGACTCGCACACGACGATCACCGCCGAAGCAATAATCGCAACTAATAACAAACGCCTAACTCCATTGAAAATCGACTCGCTCTGCAATGAACAATTTCATTTCTTAATTCTCTGAGTCTATTTCCGTAAGTGAGTACGTCTTCTCCTTCCTTCTGATAGATACTTCCCAATTCACCTTGCAATTGGTATATGGTTTTTTGTGGTAGGAAAATTGTCTTTAAGAATTGGATTAATTGTTCCAAATTTTGAAACGTGGATCCGTAAGTTGCTTTTCGGGCTTCACCGAGGAATCTTGTTTTTATTAATTTAATTAAATTTTCTTCAGCTTCGGGGGGTACCATGTCTACAGCTTCCCAGCATCCGTCAACAAAATTGCCCATTAGGATATTTTTTCCGTCGAAATATGGAACTAATTCTGCTGCTTCTTGCAAGGAGATCATGTGTCTATGATTGAGTGCCATTTTGTAAGAGTGTGGTGCCGTATTGTAATAAAAATTTTCTAATATTTTTGTCTTCTGGTCGTTTGTCTCGAAGTACTCTTTTTCGATTTCTCCTTGTTCCTCTTGAGTCTCGCTGTCACTGGTTTCAACTCTTGGTCGTTTCACAGCATTTTTTGGAACTTTTGGTTTCGAAGAAAATGGATTTAGAACTTCTCCTTCTGCATCTTGACCCTTAGATCTCGTATTCATCACCATTTTTTTCGAAATACAACTCATGATCCCGGACGAGCCCCCAAAAATATGTTACGTCAGTACTAAGTGTCACGCCTCGAGCTTACGGAAACGGTGCGGCTTCGAATTGTTTCACAAAGTCTGAGTTATGCCCTCTTGTGAGTCAATGGTCAGACCAATTTACTCGAGATGGGGCTGAGTCGTACTACGATCGAGAGGTGATGATGAAAAGATGACGAAGGTTGCGGTTGTGATGAGGTCTGGCTAATTAATAGTTGACATTAATTAGAATCTTCTTCAATTTTGTATTTAGGTTCACTGACACTGACATGTTGCACAATTTTGTTACACTGTATCTCGGGCTTTGGAAGTTATACTTAGAACACATTTAACATTTTAACTGGAAGGCCTGTGAGTTCTTTTAATCACTGGAGTTAAGGAAAATATGATAAATTTCACCGCATCTTCCCTACTTGAGTCCGTACAAGATTCATCAAGCGCTATCTCGCCCTTTGATTACTCTCTATATGGACTTTTTCGTTCAGATCCGGATTAGAACTTGAAGGGATTCCCGCGAATCTTGGTTACTCTCCGATGCAATTGTTCTTGTTCAACGTCACCCGCGTTCGAACTACTCACTCGATCAGATTTTACTTCGACTCAACGTAAGGTTCAGGGTGTAGGTTATTTGGAATTTTTCTGGATTAGGATTTTGGAATAAAGACTTTGAACTAACTAACATCGGCTCTTCACTGACCGACTACAAGACTTGCTCTCCTAACTGCACTTTTCTAACTGACTCACTTAACTGGATTTCTAAAAACTCTTAACTGAACTTCGTGGCGGAGAGCACCAGTATATATACAGGATGTTGGGCCCTCCCACTACGTCGGTTTGTAACGGTTTTCTGAAAAACAATGAAGACCTGATCCAGCATCCAAACACACTTATCGAGAATGCACTCGAAAAAGGATCTGTCTATGTTTCCCTTTCAAGTTTCTCCCGAACAAGACGGGGTCTGGTGCCAGATGTACATTTTCTTGCGGACAAAGTCTCTATTGTATCTGATGCAATCTGATATTTAGAACTGTCTAATCTTAGATGTTTTTGAGTTTACATTCACCTGGCTCGACTAGATTTATGTGTTTATTTCTATACTGTTTATCAGTCTCGACCAAGACGATCACAGTGTTCTTTCTTAGAGGAATTTTTTAATTTCTCAAGTGCGTCGTCCTGGCGTCGAACTGAGAAAAGGCGTTTAGGCGCGGGGACGTAACACGTAGATAGTAATATTTTTGTTCGTAAACTTTAGTCTCTTCCGGTTATATTGCAATCAAAATCGGCCCTCTACGACTTGCCATTTCGGAGATATGATTTTTCTAAATTTTATACAAAATGGGTTGTATCTCGATAGGGGGTGGGTTGCGCCCACATCTTATAAGACTTTTTTTTTCTTATTTTTATGCGTTCTATCCATAAACCTAAAGTGTCCCGGAATTTTTGTTACACCCTGTATAATGACAATGCAGGATAATCTAACTAAATATTGTCTTGCAGTTGCTATTCCGAACATTCGAACTACAACCATCGCCGACGCTTTTGCAAGACACTTCATTGCAATCTTTGGAACACCGAAAGCCATTCTTACTGACAACGGAACCAGTTTCATCGGAAAATTATTAACACAGTTAAAAGGAATTTTCAAAATTCGATAAATCACCACCTAAGGGTATAGACCTCAAACCAATGGATGCATAGAAAGAAGTCATATTGTACTTACTGAATTCGTAAAACATTACATGGATACATACGAAGACTGGGTTCTCTTAATACCATTTGCTATGTTCTCTTACAAAACCAGCGTACATGAATCCACCAATTTCACACCACACGAATTAATATTTGGAAAACTTGCCCGATTACCAAGTGCATTCCCGGAAGGCGAACAATTAAAGGCATACGGATCATACCTGGTTGATTTAATAACAAGAATGATCGAAATTCAAAATATCGCTTCTGACAATTTAAAATCCGTTAAATTCAGATCAAAACAATATTACGATAGACATGTACGACCGAAGAAATTTTAAATTGGTGATCACGTATACGTACAATTAGAGCCGAGGACGAATAAATTCAGTCCACATTATGTAGGTCCATACACAATAATAGACGTTACAGATTTACACAATGTAGTTTTGCAGACTCCAGACAACAGAATCATAATTAAACATCAAGATAAGTTAAAGCACGCAAATTTACCAACTCAAGATGTTGGAATTCCGGACGACAAAGATGACCAACCATTGGACAACAGGACCCACCAAAGATGACCATCCAATCTCAGCACGACATATCAAATAGACTTGATAAGTACACCTCATAACACTTCACAAACACACACTGCGATCATTTGTTTTTTTTTCATTCTTTTATTCCATTTGAAACATAGTTTCCGTTTATCTTTAATTTCTATGAATACAGACCTTAACTGGCTATATAACGTTATATAGCCAGTTAAGGTCTGTATTCATAGTATTATATTTACGATCGGTAAAATTATTGTCATAATTATCTTTAATTTCCCCGAATATTGTAAACTCTGACCAAAAGACTTGAATCAATTTTTAATCAAAACGGTTTGGGTACCGCCAATTTTGAAAGCATCATAGCGATATGATGTTTCATTTTAAGGGCGGAGATGTTACGTATGAATCCCATGATTCTTACGAAAATTCCCATCGTGGAATTTTTCTTGGCGGCACCCAGACGCCTTAGCCCTTTTTTGGAACGGAAGCAGGATACATTAACTGCGATACATACGTGACCCTAAGCCTCTGGTCTAGGACGCCGGGTCCCTACAGTTCAGACCCCACGCGATAAGGAAAACCCAACCGCGAGCGTCTGCCTCCCCCGAAATTCCAGAGATTACCAACCGTCTTTTCGTGTAGAATGTCAACCCCCAGCATTGGGTAAATTTGCTAAAATTTTAAGTCCCCACTGCTTCTTCGACCTATGTAAGGGCCACGAAAATGCATATCTTCGGGTTATTCTCAGTACAACGCTTGTAACGGTCGGCCCCCCTGTCGGACCACTTGTCGACGAGAGCGGACCTTTATTATACTAGATGGGGGGCTGGCTAATGAAGAAATGGGAAACGTTTAAAGTTAAACGTTAAGTTTCCTGAACACTGTCTCCGTACAAGTTCAAATTGTACGTAATGTATCATTCATTCGTGCAATCGTGTGTCATGCGTACCCTTCGCATTAAAGGTATGCTATCGCCATTAATTCTACATTGCTATTCCCAGGTGAAAATCGAGATGTAAGACTCGAAGTGAATGAGGTGAATGTACTCGCGGGCAGGAATGCTCACTCACGTTGTGTCGGCAGCCGATCGGCGTCAATGTCTGTCTTTCGTCTCGGCTGCCTTCGGGCGTAATTTTATTTCAGATATTACCGGTTCTGGCTGCTTTTACTTCGCCAGTATTCTCGCTTTGTCTTTTTCCTGCATACTACTATTTTCTACATCTTCATCTTCGTCGGGTGCTCCTAACCTCACTTCTGCTGGTCTCTTGGCGGGATTTTTGGCCTATCATCGCTGTTGGTTTCCTCTGAAATCTGCGCCACCTGTGGAGGTCCATCGCCATCACCGTCTCCCAGTTTGGACTCTGCCATCTCACGGATAGTCGTGGTCACCTGCATTACAGCGCCATATTGTCGCACCTGTCGTTGCTGACTTCATACCTACCTCCACCATGGTGAAGTGTTGTGGTTGCAAAAAGGAAGTCAAAGATCCAGTCTCCTGCGATGCCTGCAGCAGTGGTTTCCATCCGTCATGCGCGAAATTTACTAAAATACTCTCTGGTTCTTCTGATATGAATGTGTGTAAAGTGTGTGCGGTGGAACTCTGTCCCGATCCCTCCACCTCCTCTTCCAGTGCCGGGGCCGGAGCTATGCGTCTAGCTGATCAGAGGTCGATCTCAACTCTGACCTCTCCTTCGCTGGTCTCTCGTACTTTTTGCGCTCAATCGAAGGCGATGAATTCGAAGGCGGGGTGCCCTGAACTTGGCGTCTGTGATGGTCCGAGGGATGTCCTCTCAGAACTTGCTTCCATCACATCCATCCTGGCGGACCTCAGTCGGCAGATGGAAACGAACACACATACGCTTGAGGCCCTTGTTACCCTTCCTACTGTGGTGTCCTCCATAGTTGCGAAGGTTGATGAATGTGTGGCGAAGGTGGTGACCTGCTCCCAACAGGTCACCACCTTAGCGGCTGCACAGGCATCGCTTCTCTCACGAGTCGACCGTGTCGCAGCCTCCCAAGCGGATTTTGACTCCAGGCTGGATAGTCTAAATTCCAGATTGGCGGATGTGACTGCTGGTCAGCGTGGGTCGGAGTCTGTGATGACTGCGTTGTCCGATCGCTTGGATGCGTCTGAAGCTGCCAACGCTGCTATACGGTCCGACGTGGCCTCTCTCCAGGAGCAGTTCGCTGGTATTGCAACGGCTGCTCAAACGCATTCGTCTCAGGCTTCGTCATCGTCTGCACTCCTTGGTCCCCTATCCAGCCGTCTCTGTCGGCTGGAGGCTGCGGCATGTGACTCCTGGGTCGTAGTCTCTGGTCTTGATGAGCGTCCGGGGGAGTCACTGAGGGCCGTTCTCCCTAAACTTTTCGCCTCCCTAGGTAGTGGTCTTACAGAGTCAGACATCATCCGGGCAAACAGGGTCAAGAGCACCAAGGCTACTGATCGCCCGCGTTCTATCCACCTCCACCTCCGTTCTCCGGACCTCTGTGAAAAGTTAATTGCAGCTAGGCGCTCGAGGAGGGCATTTACTGCCTCCAGTGTTGAACCGGATTTTAAGAACTCGCCCCTATTTATCAGTAGACTCCTCCCGGCCCCCTTGGCTGAACTTTTAAGCCGCGTTCGAGTTGTGGCCCGTAGCCGAGGCTATGCGCGCGTATGGGCCCGCTCGGATGCGGTTATGGTAAGAAAGGAAGCATCATCTGACCCCATCAGGGTGGGCCTAGGGGATGATCTTGATTTGCTCCTCTCCTGACTCCACTTTTCTTAACTCTCTGGCTGGTTTCTCCTACTAGCTTTCTCTAGCTCACTTTCTCCCTAATTCCGCCCTGGCACTGACTGTCTGTCTGTTTCGCTTCTCTTTCCTTCACACTATTTGCATTGATCATATATGCACTTTTCTTTTCATCCTCATAACCTTTCCATCCACTCTTTTCGTTCATTATTTTAATCGTTTTCTTCTCATTTCTCTTGCTTTGTTGTATATTCTCTCTCTTGTTCTCTTTTCTTGCGTTAGTGGATTATGTTGCGTTAGCTGTAAGTTGCGCGCTCTTTGTCACCTTACTGTCCGTCATCTTCTTTCTTATCATTGTCTCTTCTCATTTTCACCGTTATCTGCTCACCCCTCTTTATTCTCTTTTCATACTTCTGTTTCTCTCCTTAACCTTTTGTCTTCGTTTACTTTTAAATTTAATTTTATTTTAATTGTATTTTATTTTTGTATTATTTTTCTTGTACGTTGTCCTTAAAGGGTCCATCCCTAGGACGCAAATAAATGTAACTATCTATCTATCTATCTATCCCTCTGTCTCCCTCTCTCTCTGTCTCCCTCTCTCTCTCTCACCCTCTCTCTCCCACTCTCTCTCCCACTCTCTCTCTCTCCCTCTCTCTCCCCCTCTCTCTCTCCCCCTCTCTCTCCCCCTCTCTCTCTCCCCCTCTCTCTCTCCCCCTCTCTCTCTCCCCCTCTCTCTCCCCCTCTCCTCCTCTCCCCCTCTCCTCCTCTCCCCCTCTCCCCCTCTCCCCCTCTCCCTCACACCCTCTCTCTCTCTCTCTCTCTCTCTCTCTCTCTTGCTCTACCCAGAGTGCGTTACTTCGGGTGGTCGAGGATGTTCGCGGGGCTATTGACGCTCGCATGGTCACGGTCTTAGTCTCCTTGGACTTCTCTAAGGCCTTTGACACCGTTGACCATGCGATCCTCATGGCCAAGCTTGCTTCCCTCGGGCTCTCAACCTCAGGTGTAGCGTGGTTCTCCTCTTACCTTTCTGGCCGTAGGCAAGCTGTTTCCACTGGCGGTTCTTCTTCCTCTTGGTCCTCCGTTACCTCAGGCGTTCCTCAAGGCTCTGTCTTGGGTCCGCTTCTCTTTTCTATTTGCCTTGCGGACATCAACACGGTCCTCTCTGGGGTTAAGATAGTTAAATACGCAGATGATGTGCAACTTTATGCACACTGTCTGCCTACTGCCCTGGCACCTACCATCTCGCTACTTAACCTCAATATTGAGAGACTGTTAGGTTGGTGTTCCCGCAATTCCATTGCCCTCAACCCTTCCAAAACTCAATCCATTATCCTTGGTTCGTCCCGCTATGTCAATTTTGTTTACTCCGATCCTCCTCCCCCCATAGTAGTCAACCTTGTGCCTATCCCTTTCTCCACATCTTTTACATCCCTGGGAGTGGTCCTCAGCTCGACGCTGGACTGGCGTGGGCATGCCGTGGCCGTCTGCGGTAAGACTCGTCGTACTCTGTACCTCCTGCGAAGAAACGGTTTCGCTCTGCCGATTCGGGCTAAGGTGGAACTTGTTCGGTCCCTTGTCCTTTCCCACCTCGATTACTGTGCGCTGGTGTACCGTGATCTTGGGGTGGTGGAGGACATACGACTCACTCGGGCATTTAACTCTGCCATCCGCTTTATATTCCGTGCCCCCCTGGACGCACACGTCTCCCCCCTCTACGCCCGCCTGGGGTGGCTTCGGCCCTCCGCGCGCCGCGATTACTTCCTTGGGACGTTTATGTACGACCGACTGCACCCTACATCTCCTGAGAGCTTGGACCCTTTCTGTGACCTCTATATCACATCCAGTGATAGCGGGGTGAGGTCCTCCGTCCGCACCTCGGCTCTTCACCTTGTGCTGCCCAGGCACCGTATTCTCTTGCCGTTGCTGCGGTTCGGCTCTGGAACGGCCTTCCCTCCTCCATCCGTTCGTCCCCCTCCCGGTCCGAGTTTAGGAGATCTCTCTTCCGGTACCTCTTATCTCTAGCCGCCTAGGGGCCCGCTCTTTGTTTTTCGTCTTCATTCCATCTCTCTCTATTTCATCGATGACGTCGTTCATTCTCCTCCTCATAGCCTCTCACTTTCATTTTATTTTTCACTTTATTATGCATCTCTTCACCTCATCGATTCTCACTTCATTACTTCTTAATTTTATCTACATACTTTTATCTGCATTTTATTTTGTTCTTTTATTCACTATTGCACCTCATCTCACCATCACATTTCATCTTCATGTAGTTATAATTTAGTTTTAGTCATAGTATAGCTATATCCTAATGTAACATTATTATTATTTATTTTTTTATTTTGTATCTTATCATGTTTATATCTCTAAGTTCCTGTCCTTAGAGGGGTTTACCCCTAGGACGAAATAAAACTAAGTATCTAAGTATCTCTCTCTCTCTCTCTCTCTCTCTCTCTCTCACTGCTGCCATCCGATCGGACATCATCTCCCTTCAGGAGCAGGTGGCGACATCTTCATCCTCGTCTTCTACTGCTCCTCACTCTGGTTCCTCGTCTTCAGAGCATTGTCCGCCGGCCAGCATTTCTAGCGCCATTTCCAGTAGACTATGCCGACTGGAGGCAGCTGCCTGTGAGTCCTGGGTTGTCGTCTCAGGACTTGATGAGAAACCTGGTGAATCTCTAAACGGACTCCTTGGCCAACTTTTTTCCGCGCTCGGAGCGAGCGTCTCTATTTCAGACATTGTCCGGGCCAATAGGGTCAGAAGCACGAGGAATACAACTCGTCCTCTTTCTATTCATCTCCTTTTGACTTCTCCTGAACACTGCGAGCGGCTTGTCACGGCAAGACGGGCAGTGAAATCTTTTACTGCCTCCTCAGTGAACTCCGATTTCAGCGGATCTCGGGTCTTTATAAACCGGCTCCTCCCTGCCCCCTTGGCTAATCTATTAAATCGCGTTCGAGCCGTGGCCCGTCGTCGTGGCTATGCGCGAGTATGGGCACGCTCGGATGCTGTCATGGTTAGGAGGGAGGCAACATCTGATCCAATCAGGGTGAGCCTTGACGCGGATGTTGATGCTCTTCTCCCTTGACTCCGCTCTTCTTCGACCCCGTGCCTATCTCGTGCTGGTCGGGTCCCTCCATCTTTTCGATCTCTTCAGCTATGCCATGTCAACGCGCAATCTGTTCCGGCGCATTTTGACGAGCTCCGGCTTTTCATTCTTTCCCACAAATACGATGTGATTGCCGTATCGGAATCGTGGCTTAAGCCTCACATGGGATCCGATGTTTTTGCTGTTGATGGCTTTAATCTTTTTAGGTCTGATCGTCTATCTAGAGTCGGGGGCGGTGTTTGCGTTTATATCAGATCCACACTCACCTTCACTGCTATGGAGTCTTCTGTTGTTCTTCCTGCTGGCGAGATTGATTACTTGACGGGTGTCCTTACAGACCCGTCCTCCTCTTCGTCACTCTCGCTATGCGTGTTTTATCGCCCGCCGCACATCGCTTTTTCGGACCTGGATGCTGTCCTTGCCAGAGCTACCTCTCGGTCGGGGGATGTGGTTGTCTTTGGGGACGCCAATGCTGATCTCCTTTCGGGGCTGCATGATTCTTCCTTCTTGCGTCGTTCTGTCTCCTCGTTCGGTCTATCCCTTGTTTCTTTCTATCCAACTCACCACACCTCTCATTCTCACACCTGGCTTGATGTATGTGCCGTATCTTCCCTCAACCTCGTCTTAGCCTCCGGTCAGTTCCCGGTGCCTTTCCTATCTACTCATGACCTAATTCATATCTCCTTCGACCTGCCTACCCGTCGTTTACCCCCTAAGACTGTGTCCAGTCGATCCTATTCTAATTTGAATTCTGACTCTCTCTCTTTCTTGTCTTGTGATCTTGGTCCATTACCACCCGTCTCTGTCTTTCCTGCTCCTGTGGGAGACTCGGTGGATCAACGACTTGAGTCTCTTAGCACCTCCCTGGTAGGTGCTCTTGACCGACTTTGCCCGGTTCGCTCGGTCCGTGTGAGGAGGCCTGCCGCTCCCTGGCTTACACAGGAGATTCGCTCCTTGATTAACACATTGTTGACCGGCAATTTTACTGAAAATTTACCTCATGTCACCGGCGACTATTTCGTCATGAAATGTGAAGTTAAACAATAAAAACAATGTTTAAACAATTTTTAAACAATTTTTTTTTTAAACTTTTAATATTTATTTTTTGTGTGATAAACAATATAACAATTACCTACATGTAATGGCACACAACATTTTTGACACATATACCTAGTTTCACTTCGTTTTCCCATTGAAGAGCATACTCTACATGTTCTGGTGGGATTTACTTTTCTCGCAGTTACTATTTTTACTAAGAGGTGGTCTCTTATTTGTCCGGAAAGCCGGAAGGGTGTGTCTTTATAAGGAGCTCTATTCGAAATTCGAGAAGTGTCAGGTGCAATGCCAGATTCTTTGGAATCCACACTTATCCACTCTCTAGCTAGTTCTAATAGAAATTTTTTATACCTAGTTTTATTCTCTAGCAGATATGTACAGTAGAGTTTATAAGCATTGAACAACATGCAGTTTATCAGAAAAAATGCTAATTTCTTGTACCACTTTACAGTTTTTCGTAAAATACTGCTGTTCGCCAAGTACTGGTCTGCACGATCTACCCCTTTCATATATTTATTGTACTGCAATATGCACGTAGGTTTGATCGTATTTTTTCGATTTCCACTTGATTTCATGGAAGCATCATGAATGGTTGATATCATCCGTACTATTCTTTTATCCTTCCAAGCAATAAGGATAACAGGTCCCTTCCGTAAAAAAGTCATTTCTCCTCTGTGTAGACTTTTGGATTTTTCTATCAGGATCTTTGGTAAACCACGGTTTTCCCGTATGGTACCACACACTAGTGTTTCTTTTTTGAGTAATAGCTCGGCTGTAGATACGCTGTTATAATAATTGTCTTGGTATATATTATGCCACTGACCAAGATACGGCTCCAACACAGACAATATGGTTTCTTGCAGCTTTTTGCCTTGCCCCGAATAGATCTCGAAGTTGCATATATACCCACTCTCACTTTCACAAAGCATTCTGATCAAAATTCCATATTTCGTTATCTTCGCTGGGTTGTACGTCCTAAAGCTAATGCGTCCTCTGTAGGGTACCATTGCTTCGTCTAGAGCTAACTCCTGTTTGGGTGTATATAGGGACTGAAATTTTGGAATAATATAATTCAAAAGCGGTCTAATTTTGCATAGTCTGTCTTTAGGTAATGTATATTGTGTATTATCATTTAGATGAAAAAATGTAAGAATTTGTTCGAATCGCATTCTGCACATAGTTGCTCGAAATATTGGTGCCTCAACTAAAGGATCCGTTGACCAATAATCTCTCCAATGAGATTTTCTGGTTTGGCCCATCAATATTAGTAATCCAAGAAACTTTTTTATTTCATTAGTCGTAACTTCCGTCCATGATACCGTTTTTGCAGAGATTTTATGTAACTCTTTCATTTGAGAATGGTACAAATTGGTCTGCGTAACGACTAAATCAAAAAAACCACTACCAAAAAATAAAGCCGTTACGTCACTGATAGTCGGCGCGTCACCAAGTTCAATAGTTGGACCAGGAATTTTTAAATAATTCTGTAAGTTTGGTGTAATATCATGTTCGTTCCATTCTTCTTCCAATTCGTCGTCACTATCTGATTCTATTATATTTCTTTTTTGATGTTTTGGTGGTCTAATATCACAGTCGCTATCTTCTGATATAGTATCATTTTGAAGGTCACCACAATTTGATTCAAAATCACTCGGACAATCAGATAAAGCATCCGCGTATAATTCATTAAAAGATTCTTCATTACGTTCGGTCATTATTTAAAAAAATTTTTTTAATTATTATATTTTTTTACAACACAAGATTTGACGGGTCTTACAAGCGAGAGAAACAGCTTGTGTTATACTGACCAACAATTTCGCTGTATGGTCGCCAACAGAGAAAACAAGAGCGATGCGAAAAAAACGCATCACGAGTTTACTCGTGGCCGGTCAGCAACGTTCGGCCACGGAAACACGAGTTAACTCGTGACCGGTCAACAATGTGTTAAGGAGCGGGACTTCTGCAGGAGGATCTATATTCGATCGGGTGACCCTGAGTGGCAGGTGCGTTACAAGTCGTTGAGAAATCGGGTCTGCTCTTTGGTGAGGGCGAGCCGCGGTGCGTTTATTTGTGAATCTCTGGGTGGGGCTTCTTCGGCTGCCGATGCGTGAAGGAGACTGAGGGCTCTCGGGGTGGTCCGTTCATCCCCCTCTATTGTCCTTCCTCCCTCCATCACTCCTGCCCAGCTTAATGATTTCTTTACCTCTGTCTTTGTTCCGTCATCTTCTTCCCCATCTTCCATCTCTCTTTCTTCGCTTTACCCTGATATTATCCAATTCTCTGACTCTCGTTTCTTCTTTTCGCATATCACACCTGACTCCCTTCTGCCTTGCTACTTTTTCTCTTCCTCATCCACCTCTGCTCCGGACCAGCTCCCTCCCCGTTTCCTCTCTTTCTGCGCTCCGTACCTTTTTCCTTTCCTCCTTGGCATCTTTAATCTCTCCCTCTCTTCTTCAACTTTTCCTCTGCAGTGGAAATCTGCCTATATCCTCCCTATTCCCAAGGTCCCTTGTCCTTCATCTCCTTCTGACTTTCGCCCTATATCCATTCTTCCCGAATTCTCTAAAATCCTCGAACGTGTCGTCCGTCGCCAGTTACTTTTGTTCCTCACCTCCCGGGGCCTTCTCGATCCAACGCAATTTGGCTTTGCAGCTGGTCGCTCCACCCAGTGCGCTCTCCTACGTATTCTGGAGGATGTTCGCGAGGCCGTGGACGGTCGCATGGTCACGGTTCTGGTCAGCCTTGATTTTTCTAAGGCCTTTGACACCGTTGATCATGTGACCCTCCTTGCCAAGCTTGCGGGCCTTGGGCTCTCCATTTCGGTTCTGGAGTGGTTCCGATCATATCTTACTGGTCGTAGACAAGCGGTGTTCACCGATGGCTCGCTCTCTCCTTGGTCACCTGTTTCTTCCGGTGTCCCGCAGGGCTCTGTTCTTGGTCCCCTCCTTTTCTCCATCTATTTGTCTGATATTAATGCTGTCCTCTCCAATGTTAGTGTTGTTAAATATGCGGATGATATCCAGATGTACGTTCACTGCTTGCCTGCCGGTCTCCCTGATGCCATTCAGTTGCTAAATGATAACATTGCTCGTCTGGGGGACTGGTGTGCACGCAACTCTCTCTCCCTTAATCCTACCAAATCCCAAGTTATAATCTTTGGTTCCTCGCGTTATATTAACTCCATTCATGCATTCCCTCCTCCTCCTGTTATTGTCGGTCGAGTTCCCATCCCTTACTCTAATTCTATTAAATCTGTAGGTGTCGTCCCCAGTTCGACGTTGTAATGGCGGGATCAGGTAGTCTCGATTTGCAATAGGGTTCGGAGTACTATTTTCCAGCTTCGGCGGAACGGGTTCGCCCTTCCTGTCCGGACTAAGACTGAGCTTGTCCGATCTCTTGTCCTCCCCCACATTGACTATTGCGCTCTTGTTTATCGCTATCTCGGTGTGGTGGAGGATATCCGTCTCACGCGGGCTCTTAACTCCGGCCTTAGATTTGTCTTTGGCGCCTCCTTGGATGATCATGTCTCCCCACTTTATGCCCGTTTAGGATGGTTACGTCCATCAGCTCGTCGGGACTATTTCCTCGGGCTATTTGTGTTTGACCGTTTACACCGCAATGGTCCGGGAGGCTCCGACCCGTTCTCTGATATGTTTGTGTCAGCTGAGGACTTAGGCGCTCGCTTCTCCTCGCGGTCCTCCTCGCGCCCGCTAGTTATCCGGAAGCATCGCACGGCTACCATGAGCAACTCCATCTCTGTCGCTGGGGCACGGTTTTGGAATAACCTCCCATCCTCCGTGCGCTCATGTTCTTCAAGAGCTGCTTTTAAAAAGCTTCTATATGAACATCTGTTTGCTATGGCACCTTGATTTCCCGGCACTGGCTGCTCGTGCGTCCTCTTACTCTGCGTCTAAATGTTTGTCGCTTGTGTTTTATGTTCGCTTCTGCTTTCTTTCATTCATCTTCCTTCTCACTATTCTGCCTAGCTCTTTCAATTGTCACCTGCGCATCCTCTTCGTCATGCTTTATCTTTATCTTTATCTTTCTTTTCTTTTTCTCTGAGGCTTTAATGTTTGCTTCATTTAAAAATTTTTGTTTTTATTTAAACTGTAATTTTAATTTTAAGTTAATTTTAAGTTAATTTCTAGTCGTAAGATTTTTGTATTACTTTTTGTTCTGTCGTTGTCCTTAAAGGGTCTATCCCTAGGACGCAAATATATTAAATATCTATCTATATCTATCTCTCTCTCTCTCTCTCTCTCTCTCTCTCTCTCTCTCTCTCTCTCTCTCTCTCTCTCTCTCTCCGTCTCTCTTGCCTCATCTCTACATTGTGAGCTCACCCAGAGTAAGAAGTACCAAGGCTTCCACGCGTCCTCGCTCCATACACGCTCTGCTACGCTCGCCTGAGCTCTCCGCGCGCCTTCTCGCCGCTCGTCGAGCAGCTCGGTCCTTTCTTGGATCCTCTGTCAACCCTACTTTCGGTCGTACACATGTGTACGTCAATAGGTTCCTGCCCGCGCCCCTGGCAGCTCTACTCTCTCGGGTTCGCGGTGTTGCTCGTAGTCGAGGCTACGCCCGGGTGTAGGCCCGATCTGACACGGTCATGGTAAGGAAGGACTCGTCCTCTCCCCCCATTGAGATCGGGTTGGATGACAACGTCGAAGCCCTCCTACCCTGACTTCTTTCGGATTCCTCATCCCCCTCCTCCTCCTCTGACCCCTTTTCCCATCCGCCTTCTGCCTCTGGTTTTTGCCGGTCTTCCGACTCCTGTCTGCGTATCTGCCACGTTAATGCTCAGTCTGTTCCAGCACACTTTGACGAACTTCGTGATTTTATTATTTCCCGCGACTTTGATGTATTCGCTATTTCGGAGTCGTGGCTCAAGCCGCATATGGACGGCTGTGCATTTGCGGTGGAGGGTTACAGACTTGTGAGATCGGATCGGGTCTCCAGGGGTGGGGGTGGTGTCTGCATTTACACTTCAGACTCCTTATCCTTTTCCTTAAAAGAATCCTCCATCTCTCTTCCTGCTGGGGACGTTGCCTACCGTGCTCCTCATCTTGCCCTCTCGCCTCTTGACCTTATCCTCTCTTCGGCGTCGTCTCACGTGGGTGACATGATCGTCCTTGGAGACCTCAACGCGGACCTTCTCTCGGGCTCTCACGACGCGGATTTTCTGGCTCGTACTTTGGCCACTTTCGGACTCTCCCTCCTTCCTCTCTCACCCACCCATCATACTTCCCACTCTCATTGATTACTTGACATCTGCTCTGTCTCTTTCCCTTCTCATGTCTCCAATTTGGGGCAGTTCCCTGTCCCTTTCCTCTCCTCCCATGACCTTATCCACTTAGATTATACCTCCCCTGTCCGTCGTACTCTCCCCTCCCCGGCCTCTCGCCGGCACTACCCTAGCACACTACCGAAGTCCCTGTCATCTTTTTTCCTCACCCCTTCTTCGTCTTCATCTTCCACTTCTGTTATACCTACACTTACTTGTCTGTCTTCCATTCCATCCCTCTCTCATGGGTCTGTTGACCAGCGGCTTGCGGCATTGAACTACGTCCTGGTGGGGGCCTTGAATCGGCTCTGCCCGATTCGAACGTTCCTGCTCGGTCGTCCCTCTGCTCCGTGGCTCACACCGGAGATCCGCTCTCTTATGAGTGAGCGGGATACCTGCAGGCACGCCTTCATCCGCTCGGGGGATCCTCTGCTGCAGGCCCGTTACAAATTCCTCAGGGGCAGGGTATGCGCGATGGTTCGGTCTGCTAGGGGGGATTACATTTGTGCAACTCTGGGTGGTGCTACCTCGGTGTCCGATGCCTGGCGGAGGCTTAGAGTCCTCCGTGTGGTCCGTTCCTCTCCTCCTTTACTTCTTCCCCCGTCCATCTCCCTCTCTCATCTCAGTTCCTACTTCTCCTCTTCTCTCCGACCCTCGTCCTCTTCTTTCTCTTCATCTCATCAGTCTCTCTCCTCTGATCTTTCTACCTTCTCCGACTCACGATTCTATATTTCCCACATCACGCCTGATGACCTACTACCCCTTTATTCCTTCTCCTCCTCCACTACTGCTCCGTCTGACTCTCTCCCGCCGCGGTTCCTAAGGTTCTGTTCTCCCTACCTCTTCTCCTATCTACTGGATCTTTTTAACCTATCTCTCTCATCCTCCACCTTTCCTTCTGTATGGAAATCAGCCCATATTCTGCCTGTCCCCAAAATCCTCTCTCCTGTCACAGCGGCTGATTTCCGTCCTATACCCATTCTGCCTGAGTTGTCCAAAATCCTTGAACGGATTGTCCTCAGGCAGCTCCTTCGTTTCCTCTCACTTCATCATCTCCTTGATCCTACTCAACATGCCTACGTCGCGGGTAGTTCTACCCAGAGTGCGCTTCTCCGGGTGGTTGAGGATGTCCGCGGCGCCATTGATGCTCGCATGGTCACAGTTCTGGTTTGCCTGGACTTTTCCAAGGCTTTTGATACTGTTGACCATGCGATCCTCATGGCCAGGCTGGCATCCCTCGGCCTTTCATCTTCGGCACTTGCGTGGTTCTCCTCCTATCTTACTGGCCGTAGGCAAGCTGTGTTCTCGGGCTGTTCCCATTCCTCTTGGTCCTCTGTTACTTCCGGTGTTCCTCAAGGCTCTGTCTTGGGTCCAGTTCTTTTTTCTATCTACCTGGCGGACGCTAACTCCGTCCTCTCTGGGGTTAAAATTGTTAAATACGCAGATGATGTGCAAATATATGCACATTGTCTGCCTACTGCTCTGGAGCCCACTATCTCGCTCCTAAACCGCAATATGAGAGGCTGGTAAGTTGGTGCACCCGCAATTCCCTCTCCCTTAACCCTTCCAAAACCCAGTCTATCATCCTTGGTTCATCACGTTACATTAACTCTATTTACTCTGATCCCCCTCCCCCCATTGTTGTCAACCATGATCCCATCCCTCTCTCTGTGTCTGTCTCATCCCTGGGAGTAGTCCTCAGTTCGACGTTGGACTGGCGAGGGCATGCTGTGACTGTCAGTGGTAAGGTACGCCGTACGCTTTACCTACTTCGCAGAAATGGTTTCGCTCTGCCGGTTCGTGCCAAGGTCGAACTCGTTCGGTCTCTCATCCTCCCCCACCTCGATTATTGCTCGTTGGTCTACCGCGATCTTGGGGTGGTGGAGGACATCAGGCTTACCCGTGCTTTCAACTCGGCTATTCGTTTCATTCTCCGGGCCCCCTTGGACGCTCATGTCTCCCCTCTCTATGCCCGCCTGGGGTGGCTTCGGCCGTCTGCACGCCGAGATTATTTCCTGGGTGTCTTTGTGTACGACCGGCTTCACTCTGCATCGACTGGGAACTTGGATCCTTTTTCTGAGCTCTTCACGTCATCGTCTGGTGCTGGGGCTAGGACCTCCGTCCGAACCTCAGCACATCAACTCCTCCTACCCAGACACCGCACTGAGACCATGGGGCGCTCTCTAGCCGTTGCTGGAGGTCGCCTCTGGAACGGCCTTCCCCCTTCTATTCGGTCGTCCCCCTCTCGGACTGAGTTCAAGAGATGTCTCTACCGAAACCTCTTATCCTTCGCCGTCTAGGGCCTGTTATTTTTGTGTTTCGTTTCTCGTCCTTCTCGCCCTGTCGCCCTTTTGTCTTTCCGTCTTTTCTTCTGTCTTTCTGTCTCTTACCTTTTTCTCTTTCACTTTCGGCCGTGTCCTCATCTCATATCGTGTCACGTCACTTCTTCATCTCATTCATTTTCATTATTTTCATTATTTTCACTCATTTGTATTTCATCATTCATTCATTCATTCATGCATTCTGCTTTATTTCCTGTTACAACTTGCTTGTATTATAGTTATAGTTATAGTTATAGTTATAGATATTATGTTCATTTTGTGTTTGTATTTTATTTTTTATTTTTTACATATTTTGTATATTTTTTATATTTTATTGTTATATTTGTTATCTTGTTGTATTCTATTTTCCTGTCCTTAGAGGGGCCCACCCCTAGGACGAAACAATAAATCAATCAATCAATGAATCAATCAAGAGAGTGAAACTACCAAGAAATTGGTACAAGAAAAGATAGATATAAAAAACTTAGCAGTAGGGATATCCAAACTCAAAAAAGGGCAGAACGGAACAGTAATTCTTGGATGTGAGAGTGAGCGAGAGATGGAAAAGCTGAAGAACACAGTCCGTGAGAAGCTGGGTATGGACTTCAGGATCGCAGAACCAAAAAAGATAAAACCGAAGATTAAAATTATAAATGTTGATGAAGAGGAAATGAAACTAGAAGATGAAATTTTAATAGATACGATCAAAAAGCAGAACAAATTAGATGGGACCGAAGAAGGAGTTAATATAAGAATAGTGAAAAAGATTACTAAAGAGATAAGAGAAAATAATGCGCGTATCAAAGAAGGAAGAAATGAAGGATCCATAATACTTGAGGTAGATTAAAGGACACATGAGACAATGCTAAGAAGAGATAAAATAAATATTGGATGGAGAAAGTGTAAAGTGCTGAATCATTATAATGTTAGAAGATGCTTCAAGTGCTGGGGTTATTACCATATAGCCAAAAATTGTACACGGCAAGAAACATGCCATAAATGTGCAGGAAATTATAAAATAAATGAGTGCACTGCAACAACGAAGAGATGTGTAAACTGCATGTACAAAATTAAAACATACAACTTAAAGATAAAAGATGATCACGATGCACAGTGTAGAGTGTCCGACCTTCATTAGGGCATTGGAAGATGAGAAGAAAAGAATTGGATGGGATTCCAGCAAATAGCAACGACAGAAAGAGTCAATTATATACGTAAATGCACAAAGTATAATGAAGCACAAGGAGGAGATTCAACATCAGGTTATGAAGAAGATGTACCCTGCGCTCTTGGCATTGTCGGAGACCAGATTGATTCAAGAGATTGAAGATCGTGAAGTAAATGTGCCGGGATATAGTGTAATTAGATGTGACGCGGAAAGCAGAAATACGGGAGGAGTAATGATACATTTTAGAAACGATGTCAAACATAAAGTAATACTAAAAGAAAAAATAATAACTAATTGTTGGTGTGTTGCGATAGAAATTAAGGATAGGGAGTACAAAGGAAGGGTCATGGTTGTGTACCATTCACCAGGTGCTTCAGATGGCGACTTTATAAGATTCATGGAAGACAAAGTAGAACTAATAAATACGAAAGGACAATGCATAATCATAGGAGACTTTAATATAGATTTAATGACAGATTCGTATTATGCGAGAAAATTATCAATGGAAATGGCCAATTTAGGTATGAAGCAATATGTTAATAGACCAACGAGAGTCACGAAAGATAGCCGAACAAAGATTGATTTAGTATTTGCTAATCAAAAGATAAAATGTAAAGTATATGATACACCTAAAATAACTGATCATTCGTGGCTAAACGTTGAACTTAATATAAATAGTGTTAAGGATAATATAGAGAATTTATCAGTAGAGACTACAGTAAATTTGATGTAAGCGAATTTCTAGAAATAATAAGAGAAAGAATAGAACTAAGGCAGGAATTAGATGTTAATGAAAGAGCAGAGAAATTTGTTCAAAATATAGTTAGTGCACTAGATACTGTGGCACCAAGGAAAAAGTTTATAATTCCAAAGATATGGGAAGGGAAAAAGTGGTTCTCAAACAATATAAGAATAGCGTCAAGTTTAAGAGATAAAACATATGTGAAGGCGATGTATACTGGAGATGAACAAGATTGGCAACAATTTAAGATTGAAAGAAATGCGGTGGTTAAATTGATAAGGAAAAGTAAGAAGGAATATTTTGATAATATGGTGGATAACAATAAGCATGATCCTGCATCAATGTGGAAAACCTTAAAAGGATAAATAAAAGGAGAGACCATAGGTACAACAGTAGTAAATAAAGTAGATTTTGAAATATTAGAGAATATAAAAAAGTGCAATTTAGCAGATACGTTTAACTTATTTTATATACAGAGTATTAATGATATAGTTGCATCTATTGAAGTCATTGATAATAGAAATCAGAAAACCATTTATGTCATAGAAAGCAAAGGAAATATAGAAAACTTCGAAGTAATACGTATGCAGAAATTAGAAAGATTTGTTATGGACTTGCCAAATAAAAAAGGAACAGAAGAAGGTATCACTAATGACATATTAAAAATAAGTTTTCACGTGACTAAGGAGGAATTGTTAACAATAGTAAATGAATCGTTAAGTAGTGGGATATGTCCGGAGGGATGGAAAACATCCACAATAATACCAATTCCAAAAGTGCAAAAACCAAAGAAAGCAAGTGAATACAGACCAATAAATATATTGCCAATGTATGAGAAGGTATTAGAGTTAATAGTTAAAGAACAATTAGAAAGATATTTAGAAAGTAACAATATCATAACAGAACACCAATCGGGATTTCGAAAACAACACTCGTGCGAAACAGCTATTCAAACTGTCATAGATGACTGGAAATTGATAATTAGCAAAGGAGAAGCTGTAGGTGTGATATTCTTGGACTTGAAACGTGCATTCGAAACAGTAGATAGGACACGATTACTGGAAAAATTATACCAATACGAAATAAGAGGAATAGTACTTAAATGGTTACAATCTTATTTAAATAATAGAACGCAACAAGTCAGATTTAATAACGAATGGTCAAAACGTCTCCAAACAAAATACGGAGTTCCACAGGGATCTGTATTAGGACCGTTATTATTTAATATACAGGGTGTCCCAGTTCCCAGGACGTTCATTACACCTTTGGATAGCTCAGGTAATTCTAAGATACGGATCATTAGTTTCAGCGTCCCATCACAATCCGTGGCCGAGTTATTAACGAAAAACGACAGACAATCAGAGGGCTCCGTTGGGCGCGGCAGCGCGACAGTTCCTACTGGTACAAGTTAATGTCTTGTAGTAGCGGGAGTGTTTATGCGGCCGCGTCAACGGAGCCCTTGAAAGGGATACAGACCGAGCACTAACACACTTCCACGAAAAATGTATCGATGAGTCTGTCACTGGGTCACCGAAAAAAGGTCTAATTTATGACATTACCTCTTGCGCGTACCCTATGGAATTGCACCGCTGGCACACCATCGGTTTACGCCGCAAACTTTACAGAACACCGCACAATAAATTCACATTAAAAAAAAAGACCGTTGCCTGATAATTTTCACCTTAGATTTGATTAGATTATTATAAAGAATGTATGCACTCGTACACTTGTTCCATTTGTTCAGCGAAAGGAATAAATTCTTCATCACCGAGAAAGTTTGATTATTAATCGATTACCAATACATCCGAAATTACGCGAACTTCACTCCGGGGTGACTTTTTCGTCTTTGCACTTCCAACGTTTTTGATTTTCTACACAAATACGTTTCCTTCGTAATGATAGATTTCTTCTTAGTGACTCGTAGAACTGTTCAGTTCGGCAGAAAAAATGATTCTGTATTTCTCGGGGTCGTCTTCGTGTATCGGAACGTTCCGTTCCCCTCTTTGCTTTCATTTCGCCCTTTGGCGTACTAAGGATAGTGGGAGGTACGGACGGAATGGATGTTTCAAAAATTTCCACAATCGCTACATTTGGCGTCCAGGTTTTCCATGTCGAATCGCTGCATGTGTTGTCGAGAAGACCAGAGCTCGTCACTTGAATTCTTAACAGCGCTTTCATTGTTACGTTTCGGGTTTCAGCAGCCTCTTACAGGAATGTGTTGGAGCGATACCAGACCGTTTCCTCGACATTTTTATAACAGGAAACGTACGGTCGCGGCAGCAATACATTTTCTACGGGATATTATTAACTATCGATATTATTAACTTACCGAATACGCTTTTTTTAGATCCACGCGTACATTCAACGTGGGGACATCAAACAGATCGATTAAATTATCGGCTCCTTTCATGACTACTCATACTTTCAACGTAGATTGACATTGTGGTCTTTTTCTGTGGACATCTGTTTACTGTTACTATTCTTTCGGTAACAGACGTCTCTCCTTCGCTTCATCTATTCTTCGGAAAACGTATTTGTGTGGAAAATGGAAAAGGTTGGAAGTGCAAAGACGAAAAAGTCAACACGAAATGGAGTCCGCGTAATTTCGGATGTATTGTTAATCGATTAATAATCAAACTTTCTCGTGGGTGAAGAATCTATCTCTTTCGCTGGACAAATGGAACAAGTGTGCGAAAGCATACATTCTTTATAATAATTTAATCAAATCTAAGGTGAAAATTATCAGGCAACGGTCATTCTTTTCAATGTGAATTTATTGTGCAGTGTTCTGTAAAGTTTGCAGGGTAAACCGGTGGAGTGCGAGCGATGCTAGTCCGTAGTATGTGCGCAAGAGGTAAAGTCATAAATTAGACCTTTTTTCGGTGACGCCGGCAAGTAAAGTGACCCAGTGACATAGACTCATCGATACATTTTTCGTGCTAGTGTGTTAGTGCTCGGTCTGTATCCCTTTCAAGAGGCCCGTTGACGCGGCGGCATAAACACTCCCGCAACTACAAGGCATTAACTTGTAACAGTAGGAACTGTCGCGCTGCCGCGCCCAACGGAGCCCTCTGGTTGGCTGTCGTTTTTCGTTAATAACTCGGCCACGGATTGTGATGGGACGTTGAAACTAATGATCCGTATCTTAGAATTACCTGAGCTATCCAAAGGTGTAATGAACGTCCTGGGAACTGGGACACCCTGTATATATAAATGACATAGTTAATATCTGTTTAGAAGAGTGTAATATAAAAATATTTGCAGACGACACATTAATATATACAAAGGGAGAAAGTAGCGAAGAATTAGAAAGGAAAGTTAACAAGATATTACCCTTAGTTGAGAAATGGATGAACACAAATAAATTAAAAATGAATGCGTCTAAAACTAAATATATGCTAATTAAAAGCGTAAGGAAAGAACTGAAGGGAAATACCATACTAAAATGTTTTGATGGTACTGTAATTGAACGAGTGGAGAATATTAAATATCTTGGTGTGATTATTGATAGCAAGCTCCGATTTGAAGATCATTGTAATTACATGTCGGATTCCGAGCAGGAAGACCGTTTACTTCTTCGGTTTGTCTAGCAAGGGTTTTCTTACAGGCTGCTGCTCTTCTTGTATTTGGTTGGCTCATGATTGCTTATTACAATATAACAACGCCGTGACTAGAGAAGAGGCGGATCAGTTTCGTGGTTAACAGTTAATATTTTCTACGTCTTGTCTCAATGACTTCGTTTTGTATTCTGTTCTCTTTTCTAATTGATTTTTCAAAAGCCAGTCGAATGTCAATTGACGATCATATCCGGCCAACTTAATCCGCTGTATCAAACATGTTTATTAACACGATAATATCATGATCTACTTTATCGAGCTTTTGAAAAACAATTACTAAACTAACCACGACTCTGATAAGGCATAAGACAGAACCTTGCCCAATCTTAGTCACGATTTAATTAATAATACGCGCCGACACGGCCGTCCTGACTATCACACGTCCCCGTGTGTATTCAACTGAAAAATCATAACGCGGTGCCCGCTCGACCATACTGACTCCAACGGAGTCTCAAGTAAATTGATATTAAACTGCCATGTTCCCAATACATTTATTTAATCTTGCTCTCAACACAAAATCACAATTTACAATATCGAACAAATTTTCGTAACATATTCAAACGCAATACAATTCAATTCCGCCCAAGCGGTCTCAGATTGACCCAATGGTCTAATTCAAAACGTTGCTCAACACACAACCCCTGATCGACCATGCGATCCATTTTTAAATGTTGCTGTCCATGCAGCCAGATCGTCCATACGATCTACTCAAAACTGCCGCAGACCATGCAGCCATCGATCGACCATGCGATTTTCTCAAAAGTATTGCTGACCATGCAGCCACCGATCGACCATGCGATCAACCACCTATCACTTGCCGTTACATCGCACCGTCTCCGCCCATATTAATGGGGTTGGATTTTTTTGACTTACGACTATTAAGCAGAGTGAATAGGTTCAAGAATTCATGCCATCAAACAGTCTTACACCAGCATCTCGCGCCGACACGGCTCATTCTGTCGCTGGTACCGTTCTCTGTTCTTCTACACATGGATTAAGCTCACTGGGAACATCGCAATCGGGTACAAGTCGTAAACGGTCACGTGCGTATTTATAAGTTCTATTATTGTTCAAAGCTTTTATGAGATATCTATCTCCAGGCAAGAGTTCAACAATTTTAAACGGACCTTTAAATTTTTGATCTAATTTAGTCTGATTCCGCTCATGATTTTCTACTAAAACAAAATTCCCAACTAAAAACTTTGAGACTTTTGCTTTAGTGCTATCAAATCTTTCTTTGTCTTTACGAGCGTTACTTTCGATGGACTTTGCTGCTTGCTCTCTAATTTGAGAAATATCTAGTTGTTCAGTATCATCACACAAAGCCATTAACTCCAGTGGTCTAGCAACCTTTCCTATCATTAATTCTAAGGGACTCGCTTTAGTAACGCGACTGATAGTACAATTAATTGCCAATTGAACGTCTAGTAACGCATCCTGCCAAGACCTACTTTGTCTCGACTCCACAGAAGTAAGCATATTTTTCAATGTACTCATAATACGTTCAACCTGACCATTAGCGCGACAACTACCGATCGCTATTAAGTGAAGATTTACATTATGAGAGCTACAAAAATCTTTGAATTCCTTATTGGCAAAACATCTCCCTTGATCAGCAATGACGCGAGTAGGAGCTCCGAACAATGTCACTGCGGATTTGAGAGCCTTAATAGCGCTAGCCGCGTCAATATGTAATGTATGGTGAAGGAGAACGAATTTTGTAAATGCATCAATAACAACAAAAACGTATTCCTTGACATCACTTTTCCCACTTAATTTTCCAGTTGCATCTATATGAATAGTATGCCAAGGAATAGTTACTTTAGGTATTGAATGAAGTTCAATTGGTATTTTCCCAGAATTTGATTTTGAGACCTTGCAAGTAATACAACTGTCAACAAATTTTCGTACATATTTGTTCATGTTTGGGAACCAGCAATATTGATAAGCCTTGTCTAGCGTTTTCTCCCAACCCAAATGCATAACAGACTCGTCAATATGGTTTATAACCGACCATTGAAATGCCTTAGGAACAATTGGCAAAAATCTACTGCGGCCGTTACGTTCTATTTTGCGATAAAGTACGCCTGATCTGAGTTCATAAGTTTTTGCAATATCCAATTGTAATTCTTCATTCTTTAACTTAGAAACAAGCTCAATAATACTATCATCCCGTTGTTGTTCCGCCAAAAGCCAATTCGAGGAAATTTCCATGAAATTAATTTGTTTTTGTGGGACTTTATGTAGTTGATTATTTTGTACAGGTAACAAATTTCGTGAGAAAAAATCTACATGACCCATACGTTTACCTTCACGATAAACTACATCAAAATCAAATGACTGGAGAAATGCCCACCATCTATGAACACGGGGCATCAGGTCTCTCTTGGTTAGTGAGGCTTTAAGCGAATTACAATCAGTGACGACGACAAATTTTCTTCCCTGTAAAAAATATCGAAAATGTTTTATGGCGTTCACCAAAGCAAGAGTTTCAAGCTCATACGAGTGGTAACGCGATTCCGCGCTTGTAGTTCATTTACTATAATACGCAACAACACGTGGTTTCTTATCAACTTTTTGAATTAAAATTGCGCCATAACCATTTGAACTCGCATCCGTATGTAATTCTATAGGAAAATTTGGATCAAATATCATCAAAATAGGCGCTTTTGTTAAATGCGAAATTATGGTTTGTCTAATTTGTTCGTGATGCGGTTTCCATTCTATGGAACCCTTACCGGACGTCAGTCGGTACAACGGACTAACAATTTGTGAAAACTGACGTATAAATTGCCGAAAATAATTTGCAAGACCAAGAAATTGTTGTAATTGGGTGACTGTTTCGGGTGGGGGTAACTGCGTTAGTGCCGCAACTTTTCCGGGATTAGGTTTCAATTCTCCCGAAGTTACCAAGTAACCCAGATACTCTACCGATGTCTTCAAACATTTACATTTCTTTAAGTTGAGAGAAAACCCGGCTTTAGTGAGTGCGTTTAAGACGACGCGTAGTCGTGATATTCCTTCAGGAACGACACGCGCTGGGACAATAATGTCATCCAAATAACAAGTCGCGAAAGTATTAACAAAATCTCCAAGAGCTCGATTAATAGCACGCTGAAAAACTGATGGGGCATTTCTCAAACCAAATGGCATACAAAGATATTCATATTGTCCGTCCGGGGTGACAAAGGCCGTCCGTTCAACAGAGTCAGGGTGAACAGGAATTTGGTGAAAACCAGAGGCCATATCCAAGGTTGTAAAATAATTCGCGCCATTTAATCTCTGAATTTGGTCTGCTATGAGTGGTGTAGTATATGTATAAAGAGAAGCGATCGTCAATTGTCGATGCTCGCGGACGGCGAGCGACAGGCGACGCGAGAGGCAGTCTTCTGTTAGCCTCGAGCGGGACGTGAAATAAAGGTTGTGTTACACCAGGCGATATTCGGGAGTTTTATTGAAGTACCTGTAACCCGGGGGGCGGACACTACATTTGGCGACGAGGATAAATTGGAAATAGAAAATAAGTGGTGGAAATATGGCACGTCTGGAAAATGTATTACCGGTGTTCAATCCGAACGAAGACGAGGGAAACACGCATGTAAGATGGCAGCGGTGGCTCAGGGCTTTCGAGCTGTTCACGGTAGCCAGCAATGTCACGGATGTCGCGAGGAAAAAGGCGATGCTGCTACATTACGCGGGTTTGGAAGTACAGGACATATTTTATACGATACTGGGCGCAGATACCGTGGCGGCAGGAGAAGACGTGTATAAGAAAGCATCGGAGACTCTTACGGCGTATTTCCAGCCAAAACGAAACGCGGCATACGAGAGACACGTGTTTCGGCAAATAAAGCAAGGGGAAGGTGAAACGATGGCCCAGTATGTAACGAGATTGAGACAGCAGGCGAAAAATTGTGAATTTCGTGCGGAAGAGGAAGAAATTTACGGACAAATCGTGGAAAAATGTGCTTCCAACGAATTGCGACGGCGGTTGCTAGAGAGGGGAGAAACAAAATTGAGCGATGCCATGGAATTAGCTCGAACGTTCGAGGCGATTGAGATCCATACGAGGGAGATGCAGGGACAAACGGTCGCAGCAGCGCGCAGCGTGAACAAAAGAAGGAATCAGGAGAAGGGGGCCGGGCGAGGAATATCGAGGAACGATGCGCAGTGTTACCGATGTGGGTACACAGGGCATACGTACAAAGACGAAAGATGTCCGGCCAGGCAGAGGATGTGCAACGCGTGTGGAAGGAGAGGCCATTTTGCGACGCTGTGTAAATCGCGGGTCGCGAGTAACAACGGAGACACGAGAAAGGAACGACAACAAGGAAAAGTAAGGGTCAGAGAATTGGATGAGGAGCTGGAGAAACCGGAGGAAGAGGAGGAGGCAAGATATACATTTGGATTGCGGACAAAATGTAGCGTTAACGCGGTGAGCGAGGGTACCTGTATGGAGGTAAAAATTGGGGGAATTAAGTTAAATATGTTAATAGACTCAGGCGCTCAGTGTAATATTATCGATGAGGACACGTGGAAGTGGTGCAAGGAAAGGAGAATCAGCTGCGAATCGCAGAAGCGGGTCGATAAGGACATATATCCGTATGGACATGATAAAGCACTAACACTGTTGGGGCAATTTAGGTGCACCGCAGAGGTGGGGAATAGACAGGTACGAGCGAAATTTGTAGTGTTAAAGGGTAAAGGAAGGCCGATCTTGGGCTACGAGACAGCGACGGCTTTGGGGATTTCGAGGATAGGAGTGGGAGTAAACGAGGTAAAGTTTGAGAAAAAGAATAGCGGTTCTTCAGGTATAGGAAAGTTGAAAAATTTTAAGTTGTTGTTACCTATCGATAGATCGCATCCACCAGTGGCGCAACCGGTACGCAGATTACCGTTTAAGCTGCGGGATCAGATTAACCAGCAGATACAGGATTTACTGAGGCAGGACATTATAGAAACCGTTGAAGGCCCGACGGCATGGGTGTCTCCTGTCGTCCCGGTGAGGAAAAAGAACGGTGAGGTTAGGTTATGCGTTGACATGCGAAGGGCGAATGAGGCGATTGCGCGAGAAAGGTATCCGTTACCAGTAATAGAGGAAATATTAGACACTGTTGGGGGATGCGAATGGTTTAGCACGCTCGATATAAAATCCGCGTATCATCAAATTGAGTTGGACGAGGAATGTAGAGATATTACAACTTTTGTAACGGAAGCGGGGTTATTTAGGTATAAGCGACTGATGTTTGGAATAAATTGGGCACCGGAAATATTTCAAAGAATAATGCGGTCGACGTTAGCGGGGTGCGAAGGGGTAACAAATTTTATAGACGATATTATAGTATGCGGAAGGACAAAGCAAGAGCACGACGAGAGATTGGAGAAAGTACGCGGGATTCTAAGGGAGAAAGGATTAACCTTAAATGAGGAGAAATGCGTGTTTGGAAAGAAAGAAATTGTATTTTTTGGGTTCCGGATATCAGGGAAAGGATATCAACCGTTAGAGTCGAAGGTAGAAGCAGTCAGGAAATTCCGCACGCCAAAAACTGCTGAGGAAGTACGCAGTTTCTTGGGACTGGTAAATTTTTGCGGAGCATTCATATTAAATCTAGCAACGATAAGTGAACCATTGCGGCAATTGACGAGGAAAAGTGTTAGTTTCACGTGGGGTGCGGAACAGGAGAGGGCTTTTAAACTTCTCAAAGAAAGGTTAGCTAATGCAGAGACATTGGGTATATTTAATGTCCACGCGAGGACAAGAGTGATAGCCGACGCGAGCCCCGTAGGTTTAGGGTGTGTGTTAACGCAAATGGACAAGCAACAGCGGTGGCGAGTAATAAGTTACGCGAGTAGGAGTTTGACCGACTGTGAGAGACGGTATTCACAAACGGAGAAGGAAGCGTTAGCATTAGTATTTGCGTGCGAGCGATTTTACAGTTGTAACAGACCATAAAGCGTTAGAATATATATTTACGCCAAAGTCAAAACCGAATGCGAGAATCGAAAGGTGGGTTTTGCGTCTGCAGTCGTTTAAGTATAAGGTTATCTACGAGAAAGGAAGTTTGAATATTGCGGATGTTTTATCGCGTTTGAGCATTAGAAGCGTGGAAGGACCGGGAGACAAAAGGGGGAGGGAGTATATTGCTTGGGTAGTGGAACAGGCAAGGCCATGCGCGTTAACAACTAAAGAAATAAATGTAGAATCGGGGAAAGACAAGATGTTAAGCGAGGTAAGGAAAGCTTTGGAGACGGGGAATTGGACTTCTTTGGGGAAATCACGGCTTGCATTAATAAAAGACGAGTTATGTCATGAAGACAATATTGTTCTAAGGGGTTTACGGATAGTTATCCCGGAAACATTAAAGAAGAGGACGTTAGAGTTAGCACATGAGGGGCACCCTGGTATTGTAGCGATGAAACACCGTTTGAGGAGTAAGGTTTGGTGGGAAGGAATCGACAAGGATGCAGAAAGAACGGTAAAAGCATGCAGGGGCTGCTAATTGGTACAGAGGACGGCAGAGCCGGAGCCGTTAAAACCGAATCCGTTACCGCAAGAACCATGGGAGGTAATCGCGATGGACTTGATGGGACCCCTTCCCACGGGAGAAAGTATACTGGTGGTAGTGGATTACTATAGTAGATTTTTTGAAACGGTGATTTTAACAAATACGAGCGCACAGGTTATTAAGGGACATTTAAAGGAAATGTTTGCAAGATTTGGGATGCCGAAACTCGTTTTATGTGATAATGGACGTCAGTTCACGGAAGAGAAACTGAAATTATGGCTGAAAGAAAATGACGTGAAGATAGCTCACACCGCTCCATATTGGCCACAGGCAAATGGGGAGGTTGAAAGACAGAACAGAAGCATTCTAAAAAGGTTACGAATAGCGCATGCAGAAGGGAAAAACTGGCGGGAAGAATTGTTAGATTTCCTACTAATGTATCGGTCAACACCACACACGGTAACAGGTGTTTCACCAGCGGAATTGCTGTTTAGGCGGAAGATAAGGATGAAGTTACCGGAGTTAGGCGGCAGTAAGTTTGTGGAAGAGGAAGTAAGAGAAGAAGATGCGTGGAAGAAAAATAAAGGGAAAGAATACTATGATAAGAGGAACCATACCAAGGATAGCGATATTAAGCAGGGTGATAGGGTGCTAGTTAGAGAGCCAAAGAAGAACAAATTGAGCACGAATTATGGTACGGGGGAGTTTACGGTGGCGGAGCGGAAAAGGAACACGGTAACGGTAGAATCAAAAGAGGGAAAGAGATATAAAAGGAACCTGACGGAAGTAAGGAAAATCATAGATTTTAACGAAGAGGGGGGTGGGGTAGAAGTGCCGGAGTCAGAAGGGGTTGGAGAGTCCGGAGAGGGGGATCAGGCGGAATTGGAAAGGGCAATAGAATTAGGGAGACCGACGCGGATTAGGAAGGTTCCGGAACGGTATGGTGATTACAGGGTTCATAGGTTAAGTTAAGTCTCGCGAGTGAAAGAGAGGCGATTGTTAGATGTAAGGAAGTATAGGTATAGAGTAGATATAAGTGTAAGATAGGCATAAGGAAAAATATGAGGAAGGGAGGAGATGTAGTATATGTATAAAGAGAAGCGATCGTCAATTGTCGATGCTCGCGGACGGCGAGCGACAGGCGACGCGAGAGGCAGTCTTCTGTTAGCCTCGAGCGGGACGTGAAATAAAGGTTGTGTTACACCAGGCGATATTCGGGAGTTTTATTGAAGTACCTGTAACCCGGGGGGCGGACACTACAAGTGGTAACGGATATCGATCAAGCACAGTATTATTATTTAATTCGCGATAATCAACACACAATCGATCCGAACCGTTTTTTTTTAACTAAAAGTATTGGGCTAGCAAAAGGCGAACAACTAGGTTGAATAACACCAGCAGTTAATAATTCACCAATTTTATCTCGCACAATTTGTCGTTCATCCGGACTCAATCGATATGGTCGCCTTTGTACCACGCGATTCGGATCTAACAATCTTATTTCTAACGCGCCTGTAGTTACTCTACCCGTCGGTGTGCCTTCAATAAGTGACTCTGAAAATTCCTTCACAAGTCCAAGTAATTCCGCCTTGTCGTTTGCTGCTAAATCAGTGTCAACAGATTCTAAATTTAAAATATTCACGATTTTTTCACAACAAGCAATTTGTTCAATTTGTTTCCGTTTTAGAGCAAAACTGTCACTGGAAATTTCAACGGCAAAACCAAGAGCTAGTATATCTCGACCAAGTAAAATATCACTGTCCAAATAAAAATCGGGCACTACATGAAAATTTAATTCAAGCGTGTGACTGTTAATAGTCACTTCAGATGAAATTTGAACGGAACTATGCACGTTTGTCTTTCCGATGCCGGTTAGTGTAACTAAGGTCTGTATTCTTTTACCGGAAAACCTGTTGGCTACCGTTTCTTTAATCAGAGAGCATTCAGCACCCGAATCGAAAGAAAATTGAAATTTCTCACCGGCATGTGTCAGCTGAGCAGAGACCGGCTTAATATTGCACACATTAACGCGACGTTCCACCCTGGAAAAACCAGCACTCGTACTCGGTCCGTTATTCTTCGTACAGTGCGGAGAAATATGCCCGACATCACCACACTTGTAACACGTAACAATCTTTGTCTTCTTTTGTGACACCTGCTGCCCCTTCGAGACACTTTCGGACTGTAACCCTTTCGGATGTTGCGCCGCGTATGTCCGACCGCGACACTCTGCAGCCTTGTGTCCGATCTTCCCGCAAGCGTAGCAGGTAACAGCAACACTGCTTTTCAGCCGTTTAGCAGAGGAAACATCTTGAGATTTATTTTCAAAAGCACTTCTCTTCCGATACGCGAATGCCATGAGTTCCTGCTGCATCTGGTGTCGAGTCGTGAACTCTTTGGTAAACACCAACCGTTGAAGACTGGGCTCTATTTTGGCACAATGGGTCAAGACAGTTGATACGACAATTTGCTCCACAGGAATTGATTGCCAACGGGACATCAAGGTAGTCATAAGGCTGCCGGCATAAGCAGCCAAGCACTCGCCTTGTTTCGGTCTACTATCGTTGATGCGGACGAGCGTTGCCGCTGATGTCTCCACTATATCATAGCGCGCAAGAAAAACTTCTTTTAAATGAGCCCAAGTCATACCTGCATAAGCGTTTTGTGAAAACCAGGAAGCAGCAGGTCCTTTCAACGCTTGACTCATGGCAATCACGAGCGCGCTTCCTTGAAGGGGCTGTTCTTGCATACACAAATCTACGGTGTCGCACCAAGCTCGAGCATCCGCTCCCTCTATGTCCGGGTTGTATTCGGGTAAAATCATTTTAGGCAACGGTGACGAGTTGTTTCCTAACGTCTTTATCAACTCTAGCATATTGCGATTTTGCACTTCAAACAGCATTTTCCACGGTTGCTCCCGCTGTTCTCCCGAAATATCATTCGCAATGTATTCAGCAGGAGATGCCCGTAAGACCGTTTACTTCTTCGGTTTGTCTAGCAAGGGTTTTCTTACAGGCTGCTGCTCTTCTTGTATTTGGTTGGCTCATGATTGCTTATTACAATATAACAACGCCGTGACTAGAGAAGAGGCGGATCAGTTTCGTGGTTAACAGTTAATATTTTCTACGTCTTGTCTCAATGACTTCGTTTTGTATTTTGTTCTCTTTTCTAATTGATTTTTCAAAAGCCAGTCGAATGTCAATTGACGATCATATCCGGCCAACTTAATCCGCTGTATCAAACATGTTTATTAACACGATAATATCATGATCTACTTTATCGAGCTTTTGAAAAACAATTACAAAACTAACCACGACTCTGATAAGGCATAAGACAGAACCTTGCCCAATCTTAGTCACGATTTAATAAATAATACGCGCCGACATACATAATGAAGAAAATAGGGAAAAAACAAGTTTCTTAAATAGAATAGGTAACGATATTTCTGGTAATACCAGGTGCATTGTTTACAAAACAATTATAGCGCCGCACTTTGAGTATTGTGCGACAGTATTAGTGAATATGAGCGAAACACAGTTGACAAAACTGCAAATAGCACAAAACCGAGCCATGCGAGTAATACTACAATGTGACAGGCATACCAATGTAGATAGAATGTTGCAAGCACTGCAGTTTATGTCTATCAGGCAGAGACTGCGTTACAATGTTTGTCTTTTTATTTTTAAAATGATTAAAAGTATGTTACCGGAAGGACTGAGAAATAGAGTGGTGCTAATAGGAGATCTGAATAATAGAGAAACTAGACAAAGTGGGAATATCGCGATTCAGTATCGAAGTACGAAAACTGCACAAAAGAGCTTATTTTATGAAGGAGTAAATGTGTATAATGATTTACCGAACGAGATTAAGCAATGTAATAGACTTGCAACATTTAAGCGCATGTTAAAATCTTATGTTATGTCTTCTGTGACTAGGTAGTAAGAAACATAGTGTATAAAAATAGCAGTGAAAGCTAAATAAAGATCATTCATTCATTCATTCATTCATTTCTGGACGTAAGTACTGCTTGACGCGTCTCACTTTACTCGTAACACTTTTCTGCCGCAACCTGCCTTGGGGCTCTATTTCTCTTTCAGAGTCGCTTGGTTCTGGTCGTTTTAATATTGCCAGTTCGGCCTGTGGCCTTTCGCTGCATTCTAACCTTCCTCTGCTGACCTCACTTACGGATCTTTTGGCGGTTACCTGTTCACGCAGGAGCTACTTACCTGTTACCCTACAGGGAGCCACAGTCGGGATGCCTAAGTGTTGCGGCTGCCGCAGGGAGGTGAAGGATCCCGTCTCATGCGATGCCTGCAGTGGTGCGTTTCATCCCTCGTGTGCGAAGTTCACCCTTCTGCAAGGCTCTTTGGGGAGTGATACCAGGCTCTGCAAAACCTGTGTGTCGGACCTTGATTACAACCGTGGGGCCTTTCCGACCATCAAAGCTCGTTCTTTACATTCCCCGAGTTATCGGGTTGTTTCACCTCCTTCCTCTTCGATTCCGACTGCCTCGGTGTTTCATGCATCGACGAGTGTTGCCGCTGGGGCTGGATCTCAGGATGGAGCTCCTCGAGATGTTTTGCTTGAGCTCTCGGCTATATCTACGATTCTCTCTGGCCTCAGTCGGCAAATGGAGGCCCTCTCCCCCTTACCGTCGGCTGTGTCAGCCGTAGTGACTAAGGTGGATGATTGCACGGCTAAAGTCAACGTCTACAATTCAAAACTTGAGGCTTGCTCCCGCAACATCCCGGATTTGACCGCCTCTCAAGCCAATATCCTCACCAGGGTCGATAGCCTCTCATATACACATTCTGCTTTGAACTCTCGTTGCGAGTGTCTGCGATCTGATCTTGTTAACCCCTTCAGACCCGATTTTTTTTTCGTTTAACAAAAAATGATTTTATAGTAAAATTAATTTAATTCATGTAAATGAAAGCAGCAATATACTTTTTACAAAAATATTTATTTCAGAGGTTATTTTTTTATATTAGATTCACTGGTAGGTACATTAAGTGTTGGTAGCAGTACTTACATCGGCTGCTATAGTCCTGGCCCACAGGGTCAGGAGTACCAGGACGACGAATCGGCCTAGGTCAATACACCTCCTTCTTCGCTCCTCAGCTCTTAGTGAGCGACTTGTTGCAGCTCGGCGTTCGACGAGGAGCTTCACTGCGTCTGGAGTCGATCCCGAGTTTGGGGGCACTCACGTATTTGTTAGTCGATCTCTTCCGTCGTCTTTGTCTGCCTTGCTCAGTCGTGTCAGGGTCGTGGCTCGGCAGCGACGCTATTCCCGCGTCGGTGCTGGATCTGATGTGGTCATGGTCCGTAAGGATGCTTCCTCCACCATTATCAGGATTGGACTTGATGATGACATCAATGTCCTACTACCCTGACTGCCTCGTCTTCTTCTGCTTCCTCGACCATTTCCTCGGCATCTCCGGTTTCTCGCCGTGCCTTGACTTCTGAATGCTCAATCTGTCCCTCCTCACTTCGATGAGTTTCGTTCATTTCTGGTCAACTGCGACTTCGATATTGTGACTGTGTCGGAATCGTGGCTTAAACCTTGGATGAGGAATTGTATATTTGCGGTCGAGAGCTTCAGTCTGATCAGGTCGGATCGTCTCTCCAGGGGCGGAGGTGGAGTTTGCTTGTATGCCAGGGACTTCCTCTCGTTAAAAGCTGTCACCTCGTCGGGGACTTCACCAACCGGTGATATCGATTACGCTATTATGAAGATTTCTGGCGTCTCGGCTGGCTCGGCCACTGCTGCTATTATTGTCCATTCTCTGCAGAGCCTTCTCCATGTCTGGCGATGTGGTAGTCCTAGGGGACTTTAATGCTGATCGGATGTCGTTGTCTCATGAGTCCGCCTTTTTGCGTCGGTCTTTGTCTATCTTTGGTCTTTCCCTTGTTCCCTTCTCCTCGACTCTTCACACTTCTCACTCCCATACATGGCTCAACATCTGTGCAGTCTCTGATTCTGCTCTTGTTTCAAGTTCTGACCAATTGCCTGTCCCGTTTCTCTCTCACCACGATCTTATCCACCTAAAATACTCCCTTCCTATTCGGTGTCCTCGGCCTTGCATCTCCCCTTCCCGTGTATTTTCTTCTGTCGATCCTTCTGTTCTCTCTGCCCAGTTTGATGGCCTGCCGTTTGGTCGTCTGGGTCTGTTCTCTGGGGTCGATGCACGGCTTGAGGTCTTCAACAGTTTCCTTGTGGGCGTCCTGAATAGGTTATTTCCTGTCAGGCCTTGCTCACCTAGGAGGCCCTCTACACCATGGCTATCTGGTGAGATTCGTTCCCTTATTAAAGAACGGAACTCTCTCAGGCGAGCCTATATACATACGAAAGGGAGATCCCGGATCTTTCTCCCGCTATATGGAGCTCCGTAATCGCGTTTCTGCCCTAATATGCTCTAGTAGGGGTTCGTACATCCGGGCATGTTTGGAGAGGGGGCGTCCTCGACCACGGATGCTTCGAGATGTCTCAGGGCTTTGCGTGTCATCCCCTCTTCCTCTTCGTCCACCAGCGTCCCTTCTATCTTTTCTCCCTCTGATTTAAATCTATTTTTCTCTTCTGTTTTCATCGCTCCGTCCCCTCCCCCTAGTATCTCCCCTGTCTCTCCTATCTGTCCTTCCTCTGCTTCTTCCGCCCTTCTTCCGCTTCTCGTCCTCCACCTCTTACTCTTCTGATCTTCTTCTTCCTCGTTTTCTATCTATCTTCTCCCCCTTCATCTTTCCACATCTTCTTGAAATTATTAATCTCTCCCTCACTTCCTCCATTTTTCCCACTGCTTGGAAAGATGCCTTCATTATCCCTATTCCGAAGTCTCCTTCTCCTTCTTCTCCATCTGATTTTCGGCCCATCTACCTCCTCCCTGAGCTCTCTACGGTGCTGGAGCGGGTTATGCATAGGAAGGTCATATCCTTCTTATCTCGGCATGACCTGCTCGACCCGTTCCAGTATGGCTTTGTTCGGGGTCGTTCCACTCAGGCGGCTCTTCTCCGTCTCTTCGAGGATGTGCGTGTGGCGGCTGATGGGCGTATGGTCACGGTGTTGATCTGCTTTGACCTATCTAAGGCATTCAACACTGTTGACCATGTTGCTCTCATAGCCAGGCTCGCATCCTTGGGCTTTTTTGCCTCAGTACTCGCGTGGTTCGGCTCTTACCTATCCGGGAGGAGGCAGGCGGTTAGTCTGAGGGGTGGGGTCTCATCTTGGGCCCCCGTCACCTCCGGTGTTCCCCAAGGGTCTGTCCTTGGGCCGCTTCTCTTCTCCATTTATTTATCTGACCTCAATGCTGTGCTATCGGGTATCAAGGTTATTAAATTTGCAGTGTTACGAGCCGGGCGGGTTTCTGGAACGTGGCCGGCGAGCGTTATGGAATAGACGCGACGAGACGTTGGTTTCGTCACTTCCTTGACCTAACTGTAGCAGGGGCTATCGTACGTCAACAGTAGTGGGAGCTACAAATCGACGTATGATCTTGGAAATGATATTTAATTAAACCCAGATGAGCCTACGGCATAAACAGTAGGGCGCTGGCCTTGAATTGAGGTAGGGAGAGATACAACCCAGATGAGCCTACGGCATAAACCGTAGGGCGCTGGCCTTGTATTGGAATGAGTGAAATCCAGACCCAGATGAACCTGCGGCATAAACCGTAGGGCGCTGGCCTCCAGAGTGGTTAGATTTGAGGATGAATGAATCCAGATGAGCCTACAGCATGAACTGTAGGGCGCTGGCATTCACTCAGGTGCGAAAGGATTTCAGGAGTGACACGAGCCAGATGAGCCTACGGCATAAACCGTAGGGCGTTGGTCTTGTATCGGTTAAAAGGAATCTGGACCGAGATGAGCCTACGGCATAAACCGTAGGGCGCTGGCCTCCAGAGTGGTTAAGATCGAGGAAGAATAAATCCAGATGAGCCTACAGCATGAACTGTAGGGCGCTGGCATTCACTCAGGTGTGCAAGGATCTTAGGAGTGATACAAGCCAGATGAACCTACAGCATAAACTGTAGGGCGCTGGACGAGAATCGGTGTTGAAAGGAATCTAGACCCAGATGAGCCTACGGCATAAACCGTAGGGCGCTGTCCTCTAGAGTGGTTAATTAGATTTTAAGGTAAGGTGATACCCCGAGATAGATGTACTTACAGGTGAACTGCAAGGTGCTACTCTCTGGTTAATAACGACGCACTTGTTAGGACTACAAATGGTCCCATGGGTACGGAAAGTAAGCCGGTGGGCACACACAGTCCGACACCCGTTGTTCGTGGTTTTGACCTGCTACGGTAAGGTCGTAAAATAATAAACTCTCGTAACTTTTGTTTCACTCTGAGCGGTTAGAGTGAAATAATTTGTGGGTACGTTACTCGATTATGTTTTAAATTCGTTTCGAGAGGAAAGGTTTTAATTTCTAGAAATAATTCGTTACTCGAATTTTATGTTTCTAGTAAAATGTTACAAGTATATTCTTTCAATCGAATATATATACATGTATGTTAAGTGTTTGGTGTATGAATTTAAGAAAGTAGAATAATTATTGAAAAGCTCTAAGTGTTTACCCTATGGCAGTGACGGTTGACGAGACTTCACAATAAGATGACTCCGAACTAGTTTGCGAGTGACTCAAACGTGAGTTGAACGGGGGAACTCCAACCATGAGTTGAATTGCCAATGGACAGACTAATCTTCCGAAGGTTAAAGAGAACTCGAAAAGGAACTGGGCCTAATCTCGTAGTGTAATGCTCAATCGTCGTACTGTGAGTAACCCGAAGATACGCATTTTCGTGGCCCTTATATAGGTCGAAAAAGTAGTGAGGAATTGAAAATTCTAGAAAATCTATCCTATAGTGGGAGTAAAAATGCTGTATGAAAAGACAGTTGGAAACGGCTGGAATTACGTGGCAAGCAAAACCCTCGCTTTCGAGTTTTCCTTATTACATGGGGTCGAAAGTGTAGCTATCCGCGGGTCCTAGACCAGAGGCCAAGGTCTGTATGTATATCGTATCCTGTTTACCTTTGAAAAAGGGGACTAGGCGTCTGGGTGTCGCCAAGAGAAAATTCCACGATGAGAGATTTTCATGAGAATCATACGATTCATACGTAACAGCAGATGACATTCAATTCTATGCCCATTGTACACCTTCTGACCTCCCTTCCACCATTTCGTTGCTCAATAGAAATATTGAACGCCTGGTGGATTGGTGTGGTCAGAATTCTCTTAGACTCAATCCGGGCAAGACTCATGCCATCATCCTGGGTTCCTCTCGGCATGTGAATCTCCTGTATTCCTCCTTTCCTCTTGTACCAATCTATGTTGATAATGTCTCCGTCCTCTTTGCTCGTTCAGTCAAATCCCTCGGTGCAACCCTCCGTTCGGCGCTGGACTGGCGTGCTCATATTGTGGAGGTTTGCGGCAAGATCATATGTACGCTCTTTCAACTTCGCCGTAATGGCCATTCTCTAGCTATTGGCACCAGGATCGTGCTAGTCCGGTCGCTGGTTTTTCCGCTCCTCGATTATTGCTGCCTGATCTTTCGAGACTTGAACGTGGTTGACGACATTATGGTCACCCGGGCGTTTAATTCCTGCCTCCGTTATATCTTTGATGTCCCCTGGGATGCTCCAATATCGCCATATTATGCGCGTTTGGGGTGGCTGCGTCCGTCGTTGCGTCGGGAATATTTCCTTGGCTGCTTTGTCCACTCTGTAATATATGGGACCTCCCGAGCGGGTGCTGCACCCAATCCATTCCAAGATTTATTTATTCCTTCGGTATCGGGTAGAGCCACAGTCTTGGCCAGGTCTGGAGTTCGTCCGCTCTGCATCCCTCGGCATCGGACCGCCATTATGGCTGGTTCGGTGGCTGTGGCCGGTGCGAGATTTTGGTATGGTTTGCCAGCGTCCGTCCGGGATTGCATCTCCCTCCCTTCCTTCAAGAGGTTGCTCTTCAGGCACCTCTTGTCCCGAGCCATATAGGCTAGGTTAGGCTGTAAGTCTAGGTTGTTCACCTTATTTGTATTTGTATTTAGGTTAGATAGTTTTTAAGTTAGATATATTTCTGTTAGATTGAAGTACTTTTCTTATGTACATAGTTTTTCTTCTATGTGTTCTTACAGGGGGCAGCCCCTAGAACCAAATATATTATTATTCATTCATTCATTCTCATTCGAGCACTCCTCCTATTCTATCTTATTTTATAATCATATAAATCATTCAATATAATATTCCCTAAATTGAATCAAAGGTTGTGTTCTAATCAGCGGTCTTCGCAGCAATAGGTGCTGGTCATAAGCAATTAATCTCAGATAATAATATTCCGTTCGAGTAGACGACAATAAGTGACTTTCGGCTTTTTCCGCGCCGCCTTATATACTGTTTATCGTCGCTCGCGGGGGCCAATCGTCGGCCGCGGTTTTGCACAGAGGCAATTAACTCTCCGCGGGTTTTTTGATGTTGTCTAATATTCTTGGTTAGGTAACTCACCGGCCTGTTTAGCGGTGCGCAACTCGTACAGTGGGACTCAGTTGGGGGCTACCGCTACAACGCCCCCCCCCAGATCGGACAGTCTCTCGACGTTTTACTGGGCTGTACGATCTCCTTCCTCGTTGGCCATCTTTATTGCTACTTCCGCCCCCTTCTTCTTCACTTCTTCGATGCTATTCAATTCTATTTTATACTACGCTATTCTATCCGATTCTATTTTTTTTTATATATATTATATTATATTTAATTATTATATATTCTATCCTATGCTATACTGTTCCATACCATTCTATTTTATCTCTCTTAAGCTTATGCTAATCTATTCTATTTTATTACCTATAATATGCTTAATCGATACCTTATATGCTATATTCCTAAGCTCCTCCATCATTCCGCGACGTCCAGTGGCGTGGGATGGTTCTGG
Organism: Mimumesa dahlbomi; assembly: GCA_917499265.3. Lineage (NCBI taxonomy): Eukaryota > Metazoa > Arthropoda > Insecta > Hymenoptera > Crabronidae > Mimumesa > Mimumesa dahlbomi. The sequence continues at coordinate 19,332,892 of OU824114.1, read as the reverse complement.
AGGTATAAATCCACTAGTTCACGTTCTGCGTCATCCTGTTAATCGCGTGTCGGAAGGTGTTCGCAGGGTTCCTTAGCCAAGACCTTCGTGCCGGAATCTCTTCCACCCCCCGTAACGCATATGGGGTAGCTGCCACCGGCGTGGATCCGATGTGGCTCGGGAGGCTATACAGCTCCCCTTTGTCGAAGATTTCGGCCACTCCAGTGTCCATTCATCGGACCTTTAGCCTTCCGTGCATTATTTCCCCGATTTTTGCACGGTCGTACGTGGTCCTCCATCCTTCCGTTCGGGGAACCGCGAGTCCCGCTCCCTCCACCATTTGGAATGGGCGCAATTACCTGAAGATTGCACCATCTCGCCTGATGAGGCGGATTAGCTCTATATCCTGTATTAATACTTCTTCCTCTAACAAGAGGAGTCTCAGACTGGGTCCTCGGCTTTCGAAGTCCAGCAAAAAACCAGTCGTAGAGGAGCCCAAATGTAGTCGATCGTGAAAGTTATAGGCGTTTCTCGCCAGCCGTTTGTTTATAAAAAATGTTGAAATTTCGAAGTCGTCGTGGAATGTATCTAATGCGATAACACTATTTCAAGCAGGCCGGTGGCCCACGTAACTAGTGAACGGACTCGTAAGCGGAAGCGCTCGGAATACTAGGGTTCGAATCCTTTTGGTTACTATTTTTTTAAAAATTATTATAGTATTTTTATTTTACGCGTGTATTTATTATGTGTAGTTTTTACTAATTTTTACAAATTTAATTATTTAAATTAGTAGTTGTAATATTTTACTCGAAACATAAAATTCGAGTAAACAATTATTTCTAGAAACTAATACCTTTCCTCTCGAAACGAATTTGAAAACATATTCGAGTAACGTACCCACAAATTATTTCACTCTAACCGCTCAGAGTGAAACAAATAGTTACGAGAGTTTATTATTTTACGACTTTACCGTAGCAGGTCAAAACCACGAACAACGGCTATCGGGCTGTATGTGCCTTTCGGCTTACTATCCGTACCCGTGCAACCATTTAAAGTTGTAGCAAGTGCGTCGTTATTAACCAGAGAGTAGTACCTTGCAGTTCACCTGTAAGTACATATACCTCGAGGTAACACATTACTTAAAATCTAATTAACCACTTTGGACGCCAGCGCCCTACGGTTTATGCCGTATGCTCATCTGATTTCAGATTCCTTCAACGCCGATACACGACCAGCGCCCTATGGTTTATGCCGTAGGCTCATCTGGCTCGTGTCACTCCTGAAATCCTTTCGCACCTGAGTGAATCCAGCGCCCTACAGTTCATGCTGTAGGCTCATCTGGATTCATTCATTCACTACTTTAACCGCTCTAGTGGCCAGTGCCTTACGGTTTATGCCGTAGGCTCATCTTGGTTGTATCTCTCCTCGCCTCAATTCAAGGCCAGCGCCCTACAGTTTATGCTGTAGGCTCATCTGGGTTGAATTAAAGTAGATAGGGTAGGCGGGTTCTGTATCAGTGGTGAGGGGGGTGCGGGCTAAAAATCTGAGGGGGGGTACATCGTACTCTTGGACGAGCGTTTTTCAGAGGGAGGGGGGGTGTAGGTGTCGTACTGTTGGACGAGCGTTCTTTTAGACAGGGGGGGGGGGGTGTAGGTGTCAGGTTATAGCACTAGCATGATGTCATACTATAGCACAAGCATTTTTTTTAAAGGGGGGGGGGGGTATCACACGTTTATAATTCGGTGACCTTGTTGATGCATATAGTACATATTTCAATTAATAGGAAAAAGGTTAGTTGACTCATCTACAGGTGTAATTTTGCTGACACAGTAGGACATAGGATACACCGGTCAGAGTTGATTTCAATTACACATTTTAAATACGTATTAAATTACTCAAAGTATTTAAATATTCATTCAAAGTAAAATTGCTTCAATGTTGTCAGCGAGACATTGGATATATTTGTCTGTGTTTGAGAATAGATGGAGGAGTGCTGGTCAGCTGGGAGCAGCTTAAGTGAGGAGAGAGGGTGTATGGGTCAACGCCCCACAATAAATGTCGATTTAACTAATAATCCTTAGATTAATTAACGCGCGGGTAGAAGGCAGGAAGGATGGGCCAGCACAGCGCTTGCCCGGAACACGGGAAACCAGACTCCAAGAGTCAGGATCGGTAGAGGAGCTGAGGAACTACTCTTGGCGCGCGATGGGATTCGCCGCGGTAGTTCGGGAAGGAAGGAACGTGGAAGATTTCAAATAAATCAAACAATATAAACCACGAACGTATCTGCCTCGGATGTCACTCAATCTATATATGGATCTCGCACAACAGAAGAAGTTCACTGCACTCTAAGCCGCGACAAGAATATTCGCACTCTCGATAGAAGCTAGACGAGGACTGTACTTGACCCACTTACATGGCCTTGGTCTATTCACATAGATTTGTGACACTGATTGGTATTGGCACCAATCAGTGTCGCGGATCCCGAAAATGACAATATAAGGGCATCACGCGATTTTACACATACAAACAAAAACAAATCGAGGCGCGAAGACACGATGAGCAGAGGTGGCGAGGTGCGGAGGGGTGTGCTCTAGGCAGAGGCGACCGCGGTGGGCGAAATCATAATTAAGCCTAACGGGCTAATTTACCGACGGTCGCCCCTTCCCCAACAGTCTGATTTATCTGCCAATTATTGGAACGTATGGGCTCTCGAGTGGTGGGGGGGGGGGGGGGAAGTGTCGCGAGTGGTGTGTGTTTGTGTGTGCAGCATCAGCAGACGTGATGATGATGATGATTTTCTACGACCAAGGTAAGTAGAAGCTTCCGATACATATGACAAATTAATTTTTTAATTGTTAGAAAAAATGGTAGCTGACTTATCTGCACGTGTCTAAATTTTTACACAAAATTTTGCTGACGCGGCAGAACATAGGATACATTGGTCAGTTTTACATCTTAACACGATGATCTTGTTGACACAGGTAGTATTTCAATTAATAGGAAAGATATTAGTTGGCTCATCCGCAGGTGACCAAGTTAAAAATCAAAAAGATTTTGCTGATGCAGCAGGACATAGGATACACTGGTCAGAGTTGATTTCAAGAATTACACAATTTAAATACGTATAAAATTATTCAAAGTACTGAATATTTATTCAAAGTAAAATTGTTTGAAGTATAACAATCATTATTTGCTTAGATCTTTACAATTTATTCAAAAGTATTAAATATATATAATATTCAAAGTAATACAAATTATTTGTTCGGAGTATGTAACGCGCAATAAGAAATAGTATTTAAACATAAACTCAGGAGTTCACAATGGATTAAAGATTTTTTATCAAAATGATGACATGTAGCAATAGCACGCTCATAATCTGCAGTATCACATTCTCTTACAACTTTAACAAAAACATAAAATGTATTTTTCACGGTGTTTACATTGTCTAATAACCATAAATGTAGATTATGTATGCATAATTCAAAATCAATTAATCTGTCAAAAGTATTTTCCTTCAGGAAAATATTAGTTTGTTTATCGCTAATCTTCAAAACTTTGACATTGTTGGGGAAGGGGCGACCGTCGGTAAATTGCCCGTTAGGCGTAATTATGATTTTGCCCATCGCGGTCGTCTCTGCCTAGAACACACCCCACCGCACCTCGCCACCTCTGCTCGCCGTGTCTTCGCGCCTCCATTTCTTTTTGTTGTATGTGTGAAATCGCGTGATGCCCTTATATGGTCATTTTCGGGATCCGTGACACTGATTGCTGCCAATACCAAACAGTGTCACAAATCTATGTGAATAGACCAAGGCCATGTAAGTGGGTCAAGTTCAGTCCTCGTCTAGCTTCTGTCGAGAGTGCGGTGTAGATTACAGTTCTTTTGTTGCGCGAGACCCATTTTGTTCAAGTGAGCTTCGTCGTAAAGAGACAGGTACGTTCCTGGTGACCAATTGTTTGATTTATTTGAAATCTTCCACGTTCCGTCCTTCCAGAACTACGGCGGCGAATCCTATCGCGCGGCAAGTGTAGTTCCTCCGCTCCTCTACCGTTCCCGACTCTTGGAGTCTGGTTTCCCGTGTTCCGGGCAAATGTTGTGCTGGCCCATCCTTCCTGCCTTCTACCCGCGCGTTAATTAAACTAAGCATTATTAGTTAAATCAACATTTATTGTGGGGCGTTGAACCCATACTCCCTCTCTCCTCACTTAAGGCACCAGACCACGGTGCGCGCGCGGTAAAAGGGTGTATTTTTCATAATTTTTTTTGGGCAAACGATGAATGATTTTCTTTTTATTCATTCGAATATTCAATATATACATATAGAAGACACTATACAATTTTTTTTATTGGAATCTTAAAAATAGTTTGCGGTGTACGCCGCTTCCAAAAGGACTCTCCGACGAAGTTGCTGCTTGACGGTTGACAGCAATTAGGTCATACGGTTCATCGGAAAAATACAAAAAAAATATATTATAGCCCTACGTAGGGGAATTTCGATATCTAAAAAAAGAAAAAAATGGCGGACCAGCGAATTTTATTTTCCGTTTTCACAGAGAATTTTCATCGTTTATGGAATAAAAAAAATAGAAGGAGGCCTTTTATAAAAAAACCCCTACGTGGTGCCATAGAGACTGGAATTTCGAACATTTTAAGACTTAGTAAATGCAAATCGGATGAATAGTTTTTTCAATTTGCTGTCAACCGTGTTGAAAAACGTAGTATCGAGAAAAACGCGTTTAAAGTTTTGCTGAAGGATAATTCGACATACAAACTAAATTTTATATATGTATTTTTTGTTTTGTTTCTCACCATTAATCAGCTATTCCTGGACCATAGAACAGCTCTTCAGCATCCAGAGACGGATCATTTTTTCCGTGTTTTGCACGCAGATGACACTCATGCGTGTCGTGTTCAGCTTCGTGCTCGGCGTCGCATATCCGTTTTTCATCAATATTTAGACAATATTGGTAGAGTGCTTCACCAAGTTTTATTTCCAATATCTCCAATACATTCATGAGACCAATATGGCCATTGTTGAAAAGCATTAAAGCAATATTAGCGGCAGTTTTAACTGTGGGTCTGCCGCTCGGCGATGTCTTTGGCGCAATTTTCCATATAACAGAGTTCAAACACTCGTTATTCTGGTGAAACGCGCCTAGACATTGTTCAAGAAGCTCCACATACTTCTTAAGATCACTAATTGTAACGTTCATGCATTCCAGGTCGATCTTTATATCGCATATTCGCTGACTCTACGAAATGAATTCAAGGGGCGTTTGAATAAATTTTTACAATTTCTAATTTAAAAAATGATACTGTTGCTCCAGTGCAATGTTCCCACAGACGTACACGCTGGTCAGTTTTATCTGCAGGTGGGACACGTGCGATTAGAACAGTCTGTCTGCCCGCGCTGAAGAATTTTGTTGACACGACAGGAGAATGGATGCAAAACTGTCATAGTGTACAATTCTTCTCGTTATAAAAGATGAACCCACGTGGAGCAGTTTCAGTCAAGATGCCAGTGTCACATAGTACCAATATTATTCCTAAACCCGTCGCACCGCAGTTCGACGGAGTGCGACCGGACGATTACCCGGAAACCTATCGGGTAATCAGACAATTGACGTGCACGAAATCAATTGGGCTAGTCTATAAAGCCTCGGATTACAAATGGATATGTGGCATGTGTCGCGAATGGAACTATTCGGAGGTGCAACATGTCTGGCGTCCATTATTGCGGCACACTATATTCAAGGGGGCAGTGCCAGAAGATGAAACAATGTGCAATGAATGTGGCAGGACCATTTACATCGTTCGGCGTGCCGCCCGTGGCCTTGTATGTATTGAAAGCCATTTTGATGTGGATGCGCAACGGTTGTTGTCCGGTGCCCCTATTGAATTGCAATACTGAACAAGGTTAGTATTTTTTTATTACATTTGGAGTGAAATTCCACACAGTGTTTAGATTTACTGATTAATTTCAATTTTTCTATTGATTTAACGATCAATTTTTCAATGTAATTTAAATTTAATGCATTCCATTTTATATATTTTACCGGAGGCGGTGGTAGTAGCATTTCACGTTAGAAAGTAGGATAAGTAGTTGTAAGTTTTTAACAATAAGCTTATATTTAATATTACATATAATTTAAGTTATAAGTTTTTAACAATAAGAAATATTATGAAATGTTTTAGAGATAATAGTTATTTAGTAGGATGAATAAAAAAAATATTTGTAATTTAAATGTGTAAAATTTATTTCAAGTACCTTTACAAATTTTTATTTTTTTTTACTTAAAATATTTATTAAAAAATTAATATTTTATAAAATGAATATGGGTCATTCCATGTGAAATCAACACACTTTATTGAAAAATTTGACATGACCATCTCAGAATTGGATGAAATTTGGTACGAAGATTGTCCTTATAGAGATTAAGAAAAATGCCAATTTTTTCAAATATTTCAAACGGTTTCAAAATTACGGCTATGGAAAGTTTGGTAAAATCCGCCAAAAAAGCGTAACCGACATGTGTTCAAATCACCATATCTTTTCTCCTAATTGAGCTAGAGAGTTGGGACTGCTGTCATTTTACTCGGTTTTAAATGCCCCATTTTTTGATGTACAATACAACATACTTTGTTATAAAAAGTTTGTTTTTGACATCAAATTCAATATTTTGATTTTGATTTTCTCAAATAGTGCCACTCTCAAAATTTTTTAAAAATTCCTATAAATAGTTTATACTTTTGGTAAGTGATTCTCAAAGTTTTAAAGTGAGACGATAATGGGTTCATAGTTAAATAATAATTTGAAAAAAGGGTGTTTTACGAAACCGTTAGTCACCCTACGTACTACAGGTTTCTTTACTATATTACATTAAGGGGTTAGGCCACTCTAGAATTTTTGAAAAAACATTTTTTTTTTTTAATTTTAAATTGTCCTTTGCGACCTCAAAAATGATGTCCTAAAAGGTTATGGTCGGGAAAATTTTCTAAATACTTGGTTTTCAAATTTTAGTACGAGGCCGCCTGGACTCCTTTTGTGAGCGCTCGAGGTAAAGTACATTAGGGTATCGGACCAGGTACATGTTATTGAAATCATTTGTCGTTTCGACTAGTTTAGTCAAGTTTAGACTTGCCGAACGTCTCTTTCAGTCATTTAGGCTCAGCCAAGCATTCGAGAAAGAGGTTAGTCGACAAACGCTCATTTTTATCGATGCACAATCTTCGTGCGATTGTCTCGTAGCGATTATAGGGGCAAATTAATTTGCAAGTGCTATGTATTTATTACGGATTAGCAATTCGTAGAAACAGTGATTCAGTTGAGAACATGAAAAGCAGTATATGGGCTACACTGGATCATAAATTATCGACTGATGACAAACCGCAGCACGACAAATGTCCTATTGGACAGGATTCATAGTGCTCCTTGCAACGAGCTAAAGCTACAAATACTTTGACTGAGTATAAATATAAGCCAGCTCTTCCAATTGAAGTCTCTGAAGTTAACAAACCAGTCTATGAAGAACTGACCAGTGAAAATCTTCTAACTCGTTGCATCGGCGGTTACACGCAAAATAGGAACGAAAGCTTCAATTCGACTGTGTGGGCATTGGCTCCGAAATCCACTTCGAGTGGAAAAGCAGTTTTAGATGTGGCGACGGAAATTGCAATTTGTATATACAATGACGGGTTCTCTTCAATTCTGCACATAATGCAGGCAATGGACTTGGAAATCGACCCGAACAGCTATGAAATGTGCCTGGAAATTGACAGACAGCGCATAAAGCATGCGGAGAGATCGCTGTCTGAACGGGTAAAAGAGGCAAGAATCGCTTCAAGATCGAGAAGAAAAGAAAAGCAAGAGCAGGACGATAATCTGGAAGGCCAATTGTATGGTGCAGGCATCGCAGATTAAAGGTATTGCAAAATTATTGATGATTTTCTACTACTGAAAACTTCAAACGCATATATCTCAAAACCACGTTTTTTAAGTTTAACAGCAACATAACTCAGACAATTTTCATCCGATACACTTGAAATTTTGAACATATCTCGAAAAATACATTGTCTACATCAGTACGTAGGATTTTTTTTATACATTGCATAGTTCATTAGTTATTAGCAATTAAGTGATGATTTTTTAGGCCAATTATTCATTTTCCTCTTTAGAAGTGCGTCATTTGGCCAAAAATTAATATATCGAAAAAAACCTACGTACTGATAAAGCAGGTATTATATAGAATAACAAAACAAAATTGGTTTTTTATAATTAAAAAATTACAGGAGCTGATTTGTCCGTTCGTGGACCCTGAAACAACGGAGACGTCATTACAAAACTACTGGTACAGCCGCCATTTTGAAATTAATCGCCTTAAAAAAATTACTGTATATAGTCATTGATATGTATAATAAATACTCTTTATTGGAATCCCGATTTATTTTGTAGTACTTCTGAAAAAAAAATCCTAAAAATGGCTATTTTTTCGGTCTCTAGAGTGGCCTAACCCCTTAATCAAGAACATAAAATAAAATTTTTAACACTTACATCTTAGGCAAAAGTTATTCAGAACTTGATGATGGGTGAAGTTTTCATGGCTTCTTAAAAGTGTTAATTTTGTAACACAACCAAAAGATTCATTGTAGGATCATTGCAATATATAAAATTCTGATAAATTAGTAATACTCACTTATTATGGATGGTTTAATTAATATTCCCAATAGAGGGAAACTCAAAATCTTTATCACATGTTTTCTCTATGTGAGACTGTCACGCACTGTGAAGAACGTTACGACGTATGTAGAAACGCAACGAGACAACAATGTCGGATCCAGATCGATATGGAGGGAATACATGAAGCGGTAATGGCGCGAAGATTCGAATTCCGAGCAAGTACAGAGTCAAACTAAAAACGACCGTGTCACAAAGGTCCCGACATACAGCGCATCGAGACCACTGTGACAGGGTGTCTATAATGATGTTAATTCGTTAATTCACTAAGGATGGTTAACAAAAAATATATATGAGCCCACTGCAACAACAAGGTACCTTGATAATAACAAAAGTTATTAGACATTCTTATTAGATAGCAAAAAACCAAAACTACTAAAAAGATGGTAGACCTGGTATGTTGAAACCAGAAAAATATACCAATGTAATACAACGACTATGTTTTATACAATTGTCAAAAAGATGTTATGTAACTATCTAATATTGTAAGTTGTTCTTTACAATGTTTAACAAAGAACGAAAGAGGTGTCATACGTGGAGTTGTTATGTCGTATTTAGTTATGTAACTAATAATTCAATGATATTGGTTGCGCCTGCTGCCAGCTGATTGGGCCGCGGCTTGGTGATGCGACTGACGCGGGGAGAGGTCGGGCGACCCACTGGAATAAGAAGACAAGTGCCGTCTACGAGCGGTGGGAGTGGGTCGCTCTCCTCCCCTAATATTCATACCTCGAACCGTCTATTCACGAGCGTTAACGAGGCACCTGTTCGGTTTCATCCTTTCGATACACCGGTCGAGTTGGATTGGGTTTTTACGTCTGCAAGACCTCAGCTGCGCTCCTGTACGGACGGTTGGAGGGACCTTGGCAATTGTAATTTTACTCCAAAATTGGAAACCACCGTGGGCGACCTGCGCTCGTTGAGCTAGTTTAAGTTGAGTAATATTATTTCCATATTCTTTAGTTTTCACTCTTCTTTGTCTTCCCATTGGGGAAACAGAGTGTACTCTGTACTGCATTCGATGTAACTCGATGTTTTACGTCGGAATAGTATGCCTTTGGTCGGTTTTCTAACAGTTTGTGCGCAGAAACTCTCCAAAATAACGTAGTAATGTTGTCCTTTTACAAGGATTTCCATATTTAAATCCGCTCCTCTTGCTCTAAACTGTTTGGGACCGTCACAATTAGTAGCTATAATAGACGGGTTCTGTAACAGTGGCGAGGGGGGGGGGGTGAGGGGTGAAAATCTGAGGGGGGGACATTGTACTCTTGGACGAGCGTTTTTTCCGGGGGGGGGGGGGAGATGTCATACAATAGCATGCGCAAGGGGGGGATATAGACATCATGTTATAGCACAAGCATTTTTTAAGGGTGGGGGGGGGGGTAGATGTAATCATACTATTTGATGAGCATGCGGAAAAAGGGGGGGGGCAGTAGAAAAACATTATTTGACTTATCGGCAAATATGAAGATTTTTAAAAAACCCAAAATTTTGCTGATGCAGCAGGACATATGATACATTGGTCAGTTTTGCATTTTAACACGGTGACCTTGTTGATGCATATAATATTTCAATTAATAGGACAAATGTTAGTTGACTCATCCACACGTGTCAAACTTTAAAAAACAAAATTTTGCTGACACAACAGGACATATGATACACTGGTCAGTGTTGATTTCAAGAATTACACAATTTAAATGCGTATAAAATTGGTCAAAGTATTTAAATATTCAAAGTAAAATTGTTTCAACTTTGTCTGCAAGACATTGAACATATTTGCCGGATTTATCTGCAAATTATTGGAACATATGGACTCTCTAGTCGTGGGGGTGGAAAGTGCCACGAGTGATGTGTGTGTGTGTGTGTGTGTGTGCAGCATCAGCAGGCATGATGATGATGATTATCTACAACCTCCGATACTTATGGCCAATTACGTTTTTAATTGGTCGAAAAAAAAATGGTAGCTGACTTATCTGCACGTGCCGAAATTTTAAAAAAATATAATTTTGCTGACGCGGCAGGACATAGGATACAGCGACCAGTTTTACATCTTAACACGGTGACCTTGTCGACACAGATAGTATTGCAATTAATAGGATAAATATTAGTTGGCTCATCCGCACGTGACAAAGTTAAAAAACAACAATTTTGCTGATGCAACAGGACATAGGATACACTGGTCAGAGTTGATTTAAAAAATTATACAATTTAAATACATATAAAATTATTCAAAGTACTAAATATTTATTCAAAGTAAAATTATTTCAAGTATTACAATCGTTATTTGCTTAAATCTATTCAATTTATTCAGAAGTATTAAGTATATAATATTCAAAGTAATACAAATTATTCGTTTGGAGTATGTAACGCGCGATAAGAAATAGCATTTAAACATAAACTCAAGAGTTCACAATGGATTAATGAATTTTCATCGAAATAATGACATGCAGCAATGGCACGCTCATAATCTGCAGTATCACATTCCCTTACGACTTGTACAAAAACATAAAATGTATCTTTCACAGTGTCTACGTTGTCTAATAACCATAAATATAGATTATTTATGCATAATTCAAAATCAAATAATCTGTCAAAAGTATTTTCCTTCAGGAAAATATTACATTGTGCATCGCTAATTTTCAAAACTTTGACATCGTTAAAATACACAACTTCCAGTGTGAGAACATTTAGAATATTTAATGATTTTTTAACAGACGACGATGATGACGAAAACATCAATTTATTGATATCGGTTTTAAGTTGCAAAAGTTCCATCCATATCGGTATTGCGAATGCGATCTCGTTTCCACGATTATCTCCGATCGCCAGCTCTACGAAGCACTTCTCATCCACGCTTATCCCAATCTCGAGGTATTTAAAGTAATTTGCCGTCAATGAATATCTCCGTCCCAGAATACGTGACGATTTCAATTGTTTAGGCTGCGTAGTAGACAGATCGATTGGATTTTGCTGTCTAAAACCAATATGATTATAAATGGATATGATTAAAGAATTAAAATTAAAATTCAGTCATGAAAATATGTACTTACGGTTTCATTTTCTTAATCAACCGTTCGTTAGCATTCGATTTCCTTTTATATTCCATCGTAAACTCTTTCAGCAGTACACGTAGCGTGGATAAAAAACGACTAATGTCACGCTTTGTTGAACGATCAACTTTTATACTAGTTCGTATATATGTGTGTTGTGTGTGGTACAGTTCATCAGCTATGTGAAAATAATAATACTTTATACATGGGTGTCGGGAATCTTGCCGACGTTGCATCTTCTTATACGTGTCGAGATTGCTCGAATCCACATACTTATTAAGATCACTAATTGTAACGTTCATGCATTGACTCTACGAAATGAATTCAAGGGATGTTTGAATAAATTTTTACAATTTCTAATTTAAAAAATGGCACTGCTGTTTCAGTGTAATGTCCCCCTCCCAATATACGCGCTAGTCAGTTTTATCTGCCGGTGGGACAGGTGCGATTAGAACAGTTTATCTGCCTGCGTTGAAGAATTAGTTGACATGACAGGACCATGGATGCAAAACTGCCATAGTGTACAATTCCTCTCGTTATAAAAGATGAACCCCCATGGAGCAGTTTCAGTCAAGATGCCAGTGCCACACAATCTATTCTCCGCATGTGACCCCATCGACGTTGCGCAATTCGCGCAATTTGATGGTGTTTTGCCGGATGATCATCCAAATACCTACAGAGTAATTCGTGCGCTTACGTGCATACGCTCTACGACCTATATGTTTAAATCGCCAAACCTGCAATGGATATGCGTAGAGTGCATGAGGCACAACTACTTGGGCATTTTTAGGGTTTTTGAACCCACACTTCATCATGTAATAATTAAAGGAGCTGTGGACGAAAATTATTCATTTTGCAATGAATGCGACACCGAGATTTTCCGAATAAAGCGTGCTGCCCGCTGCCCAGGGTGCATCGAGCAACATTTCATTATTGATGCAGAGCGGCTATTGTCTGGCGCTCCTATTGAGTTGCCATACTAATGAGGTTAGTATTTTTCATTACATATGGAGTGAAATTCTATACAGTGTTTTAGATTTAATGATTAATTTCAATTTTGTCTACGTATTTTTACAGGAGATGCATCGAGCGTAGCGGGGCAGAACGTGCTAAAGTAGTTATAAGTTTTACAATATAAGGTTGTTAGTTTTAATATTCAGTAAAAAAAAAATGATTCAATAAAAAATCTTTGTTTTTTAAATGTGAAAAATTTATTTCATGTACCCTTTACATATTTTTTATTTTTTACTTAAAATATTTATAAAATTAATTTTTTTTTCAACTTTTTTTTATTTAAAATTTTTTTATTGTTCTCTGGTTAACCCAATTATGAATTTTATAAACATTTTCGAGCGCGCAAACACCCATATGAAATATACATTTAAATGTTCCATCGGTCGGCATTTGGCTCAAGGGAAGTATACTCTCGTCGTCGTCGTCCTCGTCGTCGTTATCGTTGGTGAATCCGTCTTCGATGTTCGATGCCTCGATGCCGGTCAGGTTGTACAGCCACGTCTTCTTCTCACTACCTTTGACGAGAATGTCGTCGACATCGTTCAATGCCGACCGTATCACCATCGCAGCTAAGTGGTACGGTGTGTATCCAGAGTTCCAGGAAATATGATGATGATTGAGCGTTAACCAGTCGCATTGACGTTTCTCCGCGTCGGTGAGTTTCTTCCAGGGATACGGAGGTTGGAAGATCCAATGTGCGATTCTCGCATCATCGATTAGGATAGCTGCTTCTTTAACGATGAATTTTTTGGTTTCAGTCTTGAAACCTTGCAAATCGACCATGGCCACGGACGTCATATCGGATAAATCACGTAATCTTGCGAACAATGTTCGTCAACGTATTGTACTCGACTATACGATCGTGCAGCATCAAGCAGTATGCGCTCGTTCCGATTGGCACATTCTCTTTACATTCGAAATCTATTCGTACGTCGACGGTGGCGCTCTTCAGCGATTCATTTTGTCGGGAACAATCGATTACGACGAATGGTCCGTGCAGCAAGAAGCCTGCAACATCGAGCAACGCTTCCCCATATCCATAATACGATTCTCTAAATTTCGCATACATCTCGTACAGCAATGCATATTTACTCTTATCGAAATCGATGTTCAAGTCATCGTAGGGATATGTTTCCGAATTTAGGTAGAGTCGAACGTTCGATAGTTTACAATTATCGAATTGCGTAGCTCTCTTAGTCAAATTATTCTTTCGCCCCGTTTGGAGAGCAAATATCACGTATCGTGGTTTTTCCAATTGCGCCGCAGCTTTTACGGCCCATGTATGCTTCGTAGTCGTTTGCAGCATGGGGTACTCATACAAGTCTCAGGAACGATAGCTCATACCAATCGATCTTCCACTCTCGAGAATACGCAACATAGATAACTTGTGCATTTCGTCGAGTGTGACGTGTGGCATACGCCATTGAATCTTGTGCAGCTCTAAACTAAGCTTCGAGCTATCGGTCGTGAAACTGCTGCTGTACAATGCGTTAGCATCTATGCGAGCACGAATTAAAATCAACTCGTGACGAGCATTAACCACGACGCGTTAGTAGTCTTCGCAAAATCCCAACAACATGCTTAACGGTATGCAAAAGTTGAAATCATTCGTTGGACGTTTTTTCATGTTTGCAGCATCAGTCATCATTGTTACTGCATATCCAGTCGGCATTAGTCATCATCCGGTTTTTGTCCTCGGATAAGCTCACATAGTTTTTCAGCGTAGAAGTTATGCCAGGATTTCGAGATCGATCGATGTCAATACCATCGAGTTCGTAACGTATCTCATCGAACATAAATGCCACGCAATTGTTATCGAGAATTACTTCACCCGTCGCGGCATCAGGTAGCCCCTTCTCTTGCGTTGTATGCAGTCTTCTCTCCACGTACAGCAAACTTTGCCACAGCAAGCTGTATATGTCATGCTGCTGTATAGGTATTCTTATCTCATCACTGTTCCCGAACGTAGTATTAGCGTATGGGTTGTATGTTTGCAGCTCGATCTTCGTAATGCGGTTATCAAAGGCCGGAGCACTCGATACATTCAAGACGTCGCTGAGCATTGTTTCACGGATAACGAACGATAAAGCCTAAAGATATGACAAATTGCGCGTTTTCCTGGTTCAATGTATACCGTTTCTGATTCGCGGGTTTTCGGTTTGCACTTGTTCTTTCGGCTGACACGACAATGGGCGATTCTTTTGTAGCGTTGAAAATTAGCGTAATATTAGCGATAAGACGTACCACGTCGGCGTACGTGCAGACGTATCGTTATTTCTTCACCACGAAAGTCTATCAGTTGTCCGGACTGATCAACGATTTCGACAGTTAAATCGTCTATTGCTCGCGTGACGATCGGCAGATAAATGATGCGCGGCAGCGTTTCCGATATCTTATATCCGGGAGGTACGCGAGGCGAGAATTCGTGAATGGTGTGAACGAGTTTACTGTTACTATATGATCCAGTGGTCACGTTGCATTCTATTCGAATCATGTTTACGTTTATAATGTTTACCGGCATGTCCGACTCGTACCATTTTCCTGGTGATAAAACGCGGTTGTTGGAGAATCCTAGCAGCGAACCCACGTTGTTCGGTTTCGTGAAATTAACTCGGTACGCCCTGAAAATTTCACTTTTCATGGTATTGATGTTCGCCCGTAGAACGATCGGATATTCGTCGTCGCTGTTATCCTTCGGACGTGGGTAACGGGTGGATATCTCGCGTCTGAGATACTTCTCGACAGCTTTCAACTCATAAGCACCGTCAGGAATGACGATAATTTCATTGTGATGGTATAATGGTAGGTGGTCCGACGGAATAAAGAGTTCGATTAAGAAAGTAAGAGACTATATTTTGAGCGAGACTGATTAAGAGGAGGGCGACTTTCCTAGACCGTAGTTGATTGAGAAGTGAAGTGTGAAGCTGCCCCGCGAAGGCGGTTCGGGACTACCTCGCTCGGTCCCACGGTGGCACCGCGGTGTCTAGGCTCTGACGCTGGGCATTCCGCGATAAGGGTAGCGTGAGAACGTCATCACAGCACTCTTAATGATAAGGGTGGCGAGAAGTCGTCACATCATCGTAATCACCGAAATAAAATGTATTGTTATTGCAGGTAGAGCTAATGTTTGCAACCGTGTAATATGCTTCGAAATCCACCAAACCGGGTTCATACTCATCATCGGTCAGATTTATAGGCGGAAAGTACTTTGCCGATAATACGCTGCTTCTACCTGATAATGTGAACGTGAACGACATTCTATTGTCCCTTCCCGCGATTTCCGTTTCAGGTTAACGATGAAACGAAACTGAGTTCGATGTGGTACAAGGTATCGATTTTATAATACCGTTTCATGTTGGAATTTCACGCACAATTGTCCGTACATACTTTCGTCAAAATTTTGGAATTGTTCATAATTGTACATGATTTTTACATCTCTGCCGAAATATTGGATTAGTTCGGTCGGAGGTCGAAGATTTCCGAAGCTATCGAAGTACCTAACGTTTGATCTGCATTTCACGTACGCGACCCAATGCGTTCCGGATCCAACGCTGGCATCTAAATTTACTATAGCACATTCGTTCAACCAGGGTGGTTCCGGTAGATCGTTACGCATAAACACGCCTCGAAAGTGCGGTAATCGTTTGCATAGACTTTCCAATTGAATGTTAGTAGTTGCACCGAGACTGTTTAGGATTTTGTTGTTTAACGTTTTTTTTCGTTCGACAACTTTTCCCGATCTTACCGCCTCGTTTATACGGTGCTAAATACAGTCAGTGACCATCCATCGCACGATTGTGTCGCCGTGCCTCTTCCAGCTGTTTTTTTGCGGCTTTCGCATCGTTCACCGCTTTCACTACGCCCGCGATCCCACCAGTCAACACTCCTATGGCGGATAACGCTGGCAATAGGAACGGTAGAAAACCACCGCGTTTGGCGGTGGCAAGTATACGCTGCTTGCGAACCGATCGCATCTTCTTCTTCTTGGTATTTGTACCCATACGTTTCTTTAATCCCATTTCAAGCTTGGTTTTAACTTTCATCGTGGTCCAAATGGCCGTAGCGGATGCCCGTTCGCCAAACGTTGCGTCCTTGGCAGTTTTGCGCTGTCAGGCTGTGTCCAACGGATTTATCTCTTTGTCTCTTCGAGCCAATCGTTTCTTCAATCGTGTGCCAGGCCCGCAAAACTGATATCCGGGTATGTGTAGTTCAAACGGCAGAGCGTCGATCGCGCTGTTTACAAGTCCAGATCCTGTCCATGCATGCATATGTGTCAGTTCCTCCAGCCAAGTTATTAAAGAAAAACCACAACCAATAAGAAGGCTTCGTTAGGCCCGGCGGCGCGACAGTTTCTACTGGTACGGTACCCTACTGGTGCAGAACTTCTACTGTCGCGCGGCTGGGCCTAAAAGAGCCCTCTGAGTGGCTATCGTTTTTCTTTAATAACTCGGCCACGGATTGAGATAGGACGTTGAGAATGTTACATCCTTATATTAGAATTACCTCAGCTATCACCTGGTTCCGGGTGCGTCAAATTACTGGGACACCCTGTATATGCATTCTCGAACGCGGTGTATCGATCAATCGTCGGACATGGCACGATGGATTCGGAAGTAGAAATTGCTAGTACAGAAGTCGAAGAGGAAGAAGTCGAGGAAACGAACAATAGATGTTTGAGATGATTAAACTGTTTTATGGACATGTTATCTGCACATTTACAATTTTTACGAGATGAGCAAGGAAAAATTAAAATTAGTGGATTAATTGCATGCTCCGGCGAGACGTAACTTTCCACGCAGACGTGTAATCGTGCGTGGATTCGATGATTTGTGGCACGCCGACATCGTTGATGTTCGTCCATATGCAAAACTGTATAAAGGTCATCCGTATATTCTCACAGTTATCGATATGTGCAGCAAATATGCGTGGGCAGTCCCTATAAAAAGCAAAAACGTGACCGAATTAACCAAAGCGTTTCTCGCGATACTGCGAAAGGATGGAAGAACGCCCAGAAATTTGCAAACTGACATGGGAAAGGAATTTTACAACAAACACTTCCGAACCTGTATGATGAAACATAACGTGTATCATTTCTCGACGTACACCATCATGAGAGCATCGGTGGTAGAACGGTTCAATCGCACCGTGAAGAAGGCAATATGGAAATCGTTCTCTTTGAATGGAACGTAATGCTGGATCGATATTCTACCCACGTTGGTGACGAATTACAACAGACGAAAACATTGAACCATTCGCAAGCGTCCTATCGACGTTACGGCTGCTAATGCGAACAAACTTTTGGCCACGGTGTACAGCAACACGAAGATCGCTGGGCCTGCAAAGTTTAATATTGGCGATAAAGTACACGTGAGCAAGTTCAAAACCGTTTTCGACAAAGGATATTCCCCAAACTGGTCGACCGAGGTGTTTGAAATCATAAATGTGCAGCGAACGAACCCTGTCACGTATCTGCTGAAGGACTCGCGAGACGCACCCATTGCCGGAGGATTCTACGAACATGAGCTACATCCGGATGTTCATCTAGTGGAGAAAGTGTTACGCAAAAAAGGAAATAAAATATATGTAAAGTGGTTAGGATTCGATAATTCACACAACTCATGGATCGATAAAAGTGATGTAATTTGAGAATTTTTTTATTGAAATAAACATTGTTTTCTTTCATACAATTTTTTCTCATCCTTATTTACACTCATACCATTCACTCCTTTACATTCGATTATAACGACATCATCTGCGTTGTGATCGTTGTAATCATCATCGTCATTGTCGTTGTAGTTGTCGTCGTCGTCGTCGTCGTTGTCGTTGTTGTCATTGTCGTCGTCGTTGTTGTCATTGTCGTCGTCGTCGTTGTTGTCGTCGTCATTGTAGTCGTCGTCGCCGTTGTTGTTGTCGTTTCTTTGAAGCTCATTAATGCTATAATGTCCCCAAGCTAGCGTGCTCGTCGATTTCGGTAATAGATGCCTTTTCGTATTGTACGGACTAAGAGCTAGTTTATTTTCACTCATGGTATACACAGTATGTTACATTGATTTTATCCGTCCCTGGCAAACAACTTTTTCTACATAATTATTGAGACATTGATGTAATCATCGAATTCGATACTTTTTAGAGTAGAGTAACATTTCTTTTTACACATTTTGCTTTGCGCGTGCATCCCTCTGTACCATGTACACGTGCAGCATAAACTTTCGCTCTCAAACCTACGAATTCCGTCATTATGGCACCATTATTCTCATCCTTCATCAGTCTCGGTACCTTTTCATTCATTCGCGGAAAACCGTGCGGGTTATCAATCGCGTAATTACTCAGTCGTCGAATCGGGCGATGTCCCGTTTCATTATGTCATACACATCCTCGCACGCAATCTCGTAGATTAAACTATCAGTGTCGATATATAACATTTTACACCGATTACTAAATTCAGGTAACATATAATCATAATGCAAACTATACAGGCATACTTTAGATATATATAGAATACATGCACCTGCGTATATAGGTTTCGTAAATTTTATTTGTAATTTTCATAATTCTATAGCCACAAGATTTGCCGTAAAAATGCTACGGCTATGAAAATTTGGTTTTGATATGTACGCTTCCGCACCGCACCGTCCGTCCCACTTTGTAATCAACTTTACATCTACGTGATTTCTGACATTTTCCATAGTCTTTCCGAAAACTGCATTATTCATGAGTTTAATCAAAATTTTCGAAAATTCATTGGTAGCGCGCATACGTAATCGAGTATTCAGATCGATATATCCACCTAGCTATTTACACTGTTGAAACTGTAAAACACGATGGATCTTGGTTAACTTTAAACCATGTTTTAGACATTGTTGGAAATACATGTAATGTATGATGTATCGCTCTTTATCATGAACCGTTGTCAATAACTTTCTGTCAGGTTTCGCGGAATGAGTCGGGCAAAACGGCAGGTCCGCGTGCATATCGTGCAGAGTGCCATCATATTCTGAATCTACTTCTAGCATATATCTGGTGGGTGCATCGCTGGTAACGGAATTTACGTCGAACTCGACGATCTCTTGTGCATCTAACCAACGAAATCCTCCGCATGGCAAAGGCTGGGACATTGCCCAACTATACAAATTATTTACATCGAAATACATTAAATATGTGGAGGCTTTGGATGGATCGTACGATGTTAGATACTTGTTGTTCGCGGTAGACGTGACGTCACTCCGTCCTCCGTTTCACGTAAACATCTCGTTGTTACGTCACGGCCCTCGCCAACACGTGTTTTTCTTTCGCGCCTTCGCGACCTACCGTACGCTATTCCTCGTTTCGGCCCTCGCCAACGAGTAGATTTTCTTAAGTAACCGGACTGGGCTTATCCCTTTTTAGTGTTAAGTTTTAGTGTTTATTTTGTACATAAGTTCTTGTGTAGTGGCAAATACATTGTTTGTGCGGCACCCGGTTTCATTACTGCACCCCGACGAGTTCAATCCGAACCCTTCCCTCTTAATCGGAACACCTTAGTTCGCGATTAAACACTCGGTGACCAAAAACGGAACGCATGCATTGTTGTCCCATGTGTAGACATTTATCGAAATATCATTATTTTTTTCAAATTTCGGAATATCCTTCAGTGTCATTGGAAGTTGCAATCCCTCGGTCCGAAGCAGATTAGAATAATGAGGATACAAGGACATTCGGTTCGGATTATTCGATGGTGTGCAAAGACCGGCGACAAACGACCAGAAGAAACATGCATTATCGTTGCATCCGATAGCAATAGTTGCGTTTTTTGCACGTATTGCCATAGGTACCTGGGCAGCGTTACATCCGGCGTTCAGAGGTTGAAATTTATTACAATTCACCACGAGATGTAATATTCGGCTCAATGCCCACCCGCTGTCACGCTCTTGAAACTCCTCCATCGACGAAAGAATCGGTTGCACAACGTTTTCATTATACCATCTACGTAGATTGGATGCAGCGAATAGTTCACAGTTGCGAGTGTTGAATGCTTTCACTTCCGTTTTGTTCTTGCAATACAAATTCCGCTTCCAGAACTACGTTGACTTTCAAACATGAATTCAAAGTGCCCATGACACTTGTCACACGATTGATCACCATACGTCGTGCGTCTTTAAGAAATGTTCAGGGTCTATGTGTTACACATTGATCACTGCACCGGTCATAACACGAGCTTGAAACGCCGACTCTATATTCTGCCATACAAGTGATGATGATGATGCCCTCGACCCGGTATCACCACCGCCAATACGTACAAATTATTACACTCCGCTCTCATGTAGTCTGCGATAATCGCTAAGCTGTCATCGAGCTGTTGCTTCCACACTCGATAATCGAGGAGTGTAACGACGTGCACGGATTGTGCTTTCAAATTTTTTGCCATACTACATGCAATATCATGATCAATCTTTTTAAGCACGGATTTTAACAACCGTTAACATTTTTATTCTACTAATTGAAATCCTATCTGTGTCAACTAGGTTGCCGTGTTAAGACTTACAGATGCAGATGTATCCTATATCCTGTCGAATCGTGTATCCTGCGTGCTGTTGAACAATGTGCATGCATGTCCAATCTTTTTTAGCATAGTTTTAAAATCCATTGTTAGATTGCCAGTTTTTTAAAAATATCTCAAAATATCGCGCATGCTTCAAAACTTTTTCATAATGTCGTGGTTTCACCGCGTACACGACGCTACGTTCGCGTGCGATGATAAAGTTCAATATTCCATTGGGTCATACAGTTTTTGGCCACTTGTCCACAAATTGACCATCTTTCGTTTTCGTACAATACACTGACACGCTACTTTTTTTTTCTTTCGCTGGAAGAGAAAAAATGCATTTACGCACACCCGTTGCCCGTACAACGGGTTCTGTAGGAATCATGGGTCCGAGAGGTCTTCGCGCCTTACGGTACTCACCCCCTCAGGGAGGCTTCGATTCTACCTCCTTTATACCCCATACTACCCACTAAAACAACTCTCCCAATCTTCTTCCCTCTATGATAGCGCGGAACCGTTTTCACACTACATCGCGCTGCCGAGGTTGTAGTTATTCAAAACCTTTCATCCGTCCAGAGGGATAATTTCCTCTGGAGCATTCCGGGTACTACGTCTTCGTCTGTCGTCTTTTTCCCTGAGTATACTCGTGACAAATCCATTGATTTCTCTCCAGTTATTTTCGTTTTTGAGCATGATGCTCACTAGGTTTTCGGGCGTTATTGTAATACCCGTTTTCGTTCTTAGCACATCATGTAGCTCCCTCCACTGATGACTATGAAAGAGTGTGTGCTCTACGTCATCGTGGTAATTATGACAAAAGTCACATGTACCATCGTCAATTATTTTAAAACGTTTGAGGTAAGCATTGAAGCCCCCGTGTCCCGTCAGCGCTTGTATAAGGAAATAATTTACTTCGCCATGCGATCTATTCATCCACATGTTCAAATCAGGTATGAGCCTATGTGTCCACCACCCAGATGTCTCGGAGTTCCATCGGTCCTGCCATACATCTACTAACCTTTTCCTCGCGTTTAATTGTACTAAGGATTTAGCTTTCGATATCTGTTGATCGTTCAGCGCTCCAGCGGCTTTCATGGCTTCGTAAATCTCTTTTCTTTCCAGCGCCAGTAAATCTATCGGCGGCGTGTTGGATAAAACCAGCACAGCACTCTCCGATACTGTCCGATACGCCGATGTAATTCTTAGCGCCGTCGTCCTTTGTATAGAACCTAGGATACGTCGTAAGTCCCTATTTCCTTAGCTCTCTGCCCATACCGGGGCAGCATATAGAATTTTTGAATGAACCACGGTCGAGATGAGTTTCCTCTTACTCGCCCTGGGCCCACCAATGTTGGGCATAAGTCTCGAGAGACTTGCCGCACATTCGGCTGCCTTTTCCGCTCTCTTTTTGATATGGAGTCCGAAGCTGAGCTTTTGGTCCAGATCCACTCCTAGATAATTCAACGATGGTTTCCATTTGATTACAGAATCCCCTATCTTTATGACGGGTTCATCGAAGACTCGGCGATCAGTAACTATCACCGCTTCTGTCTTATCCACCGCCATTTCTAGGCCTCTGCTTTCAATCCATCGTTTCGTCCTCTCGAGGCTATCGTTCCCTACGACCTCGAGTATCTGCGTTGTATGTGCCGACGATACTATGATAGCGTCGTCGGCGTAGCCTATTATTTTCGTTTCCTCCGGAAGTCCGATCTCCAAGAGGCCGTCGTACATTATATTCCATAAGAGTGGTCCTAACTTTGATCCTTGTGGTGCTCCACACGTCATTATCACTTCCACTCTTACATCATCTTCTTCATAGCGTACCATCCTGTTGCTCAGGTAGTCGCTTATCATGCGCGTTAGGTGCTCTGGCACCTTCTTCTTCTTCATTGATTCTAGGATATCTCTCCATCTTGCTGAATTGAAATCGTTCCTAATATCGATTGCAATCAGGGTACAGAATCCGTTCCTGCCACCAACTTTACTTCTCGCGTTTCTTGCCGTTTCAACCACCTCCTTGATGGCATCAACCGTTGACAGACCTTTTCGAAATCCATACTGTCTGGCTGACAGCTGGTTTACGCCTTTCAAGTGCTTATTTATCTTCTGTACCAGCAGCCCCTCAAGGACCTTACCCATTGTGTCGAGCAAACACAACGGTCGAAAGGACGAAGGTCTATCGAGAGGCTTTCCTGCTTTGTGAATCAGTATGAGCTGTTGATTCTTCCATTCGTCGAAGAATTTTCCTTTTCGAAGACTGTTACGAGCCGGGCGGGTTTCTGGAACGTGGCCGGCGAGCGTTATGGAACAAACGTGACGAGACGTTAGTTTCGTCACTTCCTTGACCTAACTGTAGCAGGGGGTATAGTACGTCAACAGTAGTGGGAGCTACAAATCGACGTAGGATCTAGGAAATTATATTTAATTCAACCCAGATGAGCCTACGGCATAAACCGTAGGGCGCTGGCCTTGTATTGGAATGAGTGAAATTCAGACCCAGATGAACCTACGGCATAAACCGTAGGGCGCTGGCCTCCAGAGTGGTTAAGATCGAGGAAGAATGACTCCAGATGAGCCTACAGCATGAACTGTAGGGCGCTGGCATTCACTCAGGTATGCAAGGATCTTAGGAGTGATACAAGCCAGATGAACCTACAGCATAAACTGTAGGGCGCTGGACGAGAATCGGTGTTGAAAGGAATCTAGACCCAGATGAGCCTACGGCATAAACCGTAGGGCGCTGTCCTCTAGAGTGGTTAATTAGATTTTAAGGTAAGGTGATACCCCGAGATAGATGTACTTACAGGTGAACTGCAAGGTGCTACTCTCTGATTAATAACGACGCACTTGTTAGGACTACAAATGGTCGCATGGGTACGGAAAGTAAGCCGGTGGGCACACACAGTCCGACACCCGTTGTTCGTGGTTTTGACCTGCTACGGTAAGGTCGTAAAATAATAAACTCTCGTAACTTTTGTTTCACTCTGAGCGGTTAGAGTGAAATAATTTGTGGGTACGTTACTCGATTATGTTTTAAATTCGTTTCGAGAGGAAAGGTTTTAATTTCTAGAAATAATTCTTTACTCGAATTTTATGTTTCTAGTAAAATGTTACAAGTATATTCTTTCAATCGAATATATATACATGTATGTTAAGTGTTTTGTGTATGAATTTAAGAAAGTAGTATAATTATTGAAAAGCTCTAAGTGTTTACCCTTGGGCAGTGACGGTTGACGAGACTTCACAATAAGATGAATCCGAACTAGTTCGCGAGTGACTCTAACGTGAGTTAAACGGGGGAACTCCGACCAAGAGTTGAATTGCCAATGGATAGACTAATCTTCCGAAGGTTAAAAGAAAACTCGAAAAGGAACTGGGCCTAATCTCGTAGTGTGATGCTCAAGCGTTGTACTGTGAGTAACCCGAAGATATGCATTTTCGTGGCCCTTATATAGTTCGAAAAAGTAGTGGGGAATTGAAAATTCTAGAAAATCTATCCTATGGTGGGAGTAAAAATGCTGTATGAAAGACAGTTGGAAAGGAGTTGGAATCACGTGGCAAGCAAGACCCTCGCTTTCGAGTTTTCCTTATTACATGGGGTCGACAGTGTAGCTATCCGCGGGTCCTAGACCAGAGGCCAAGGGCTGTATGTATATCGTATCCTGTTTACGTTTGAAAAAGGGGACTAGGCGTCTGGGTGTCGCCAAGAGAAAATTCCACGATGAGAAATTTTCATGAGAATCATACGATTCATACGTAACAAGACAATCATTAAAAACATCCAAAAGTATCTTATGATACCACGTAATGACCGTCTTAAGCACTTCGTTCGGAATCCGATCTGGACCCGGGACTTTCTCATTTTTGAGTGATGAACCTACTTCTACTCAATTCTTCGAGAGTGTACAGGTCTTCTTCTCCGATGTTTATTTCTCTTGGGCTTCCCCTATCCCAATCCCCCTATCCCAATCTGGACAGGTTGGAAATGTAGCAGCGGATTATACTGGCTTCAATTGCAGCCTTCAACTTCTTCCGCATCTGGGTGAGTTTCTCCTTTTTCTGGGTATTCCCTTTTGATCTTGTATAACTTCG
Organism: Mimumesa dahlbomi; assembly: GCA_917499265.3. Taxonomy (NCBI): domain Eukaryota; kingdom Metazoa; phylum Arthropoda; class Insecta; order Hymenoptera; family Crabronidae; genus Mimumesa; species Mimumesa dahlbomi. The sequence continues at coordinate 19,307,495 of OU824114.1, read as the reverse complement.
CCTTGCCACTAGGCACTGCTTTCGTAGGGAGTTGATTTCCCCGGTCCACCAGTATTTTGGCTTCCTCTGGTTTCTCAACCTCTTCATCCTTGGCATGGCTGCATCACAAGCTGCGGTCAATTTCCTCCTTACGGCTTTAACACTCCTAATGGGAGTATATGGTGTTCTCGTCCAATTGAATTCTTCAATTGCTTCTAGTTCATCCAGGAACTCTACTAGCTTCTCTTCGCTAAGCTTTTTCCGGTTCCATTTTTTCATCCGTCTCTCTAAAACTTCGTCTTTTCTCCTTTCACCTGGAGCTTCTCCTAGTACTGTCTTGATATAATGATGATCGCTAAGTGTGTAATCATCGAGTACTTTCCATTCCTTTATCTTAATTGCTACATTTTCTGTGGCTAAGGTGAGGTCAATTATTGATGTCGACTCACCCCTCCGAAATGTCGGTTGCTTTCCTTCGTTGATTATAGTCAGATCGTTTCGGGCAATCATTTCAACGATTACCCTCCCTCTTTTATCTGATCTATGCTCCCCCCATTCGGGAGCCTTTCCATTGAAGTCCCCTGTGATCAGGACTTCTTGTGCCTCTGTGATGCTGTCTTCAAGTTCCTCGATTGATTTCGTGAACTCCTCGATCGTAGCGCACGGAGTAAAGTAGCAGCTATATATTCTAATACCCGCTACTTCTATCCACACGAAACCTTTTTGGTTTTTATTCGATTTTTGCAACCTTAGGTCAGAGTTGCAGATTGCGATAGCTGCTTTCCCAAGGATATCTGCAAACCACCGGGCATTCTCAGGTTTCCTATACTGCTCCGATATGAGCAATATGTCAGCTGCTTTTTCTGCAGCCGCCTGGAGTAGTAGTGCCTGGGCTTGTTTACTCTTTCCAAAGTTTGTCTGCATGAGTAACAGTTTTACTTCGTCCTGTCCTTCTTAACCTGTTCCTTGAGACAGTGGCATCTTGCTGTTCCCAGGATGTCATCACTCGGTTTTCCGCTTGCTTCGCATATTATGCAAGAAGCTTCGTTATTGCATTCTTTAACTTTGTGGCCCTTTCTTCCACATTTGAGACAAAAGTTTCGTCTATCGGGCCCTTTACATTTTCCCTCGTAGTGTCCATAGCAAAGGCATCTACGACATCTCAGAGTTGTTTCTGCTTCCCGAATTCTGCAATTCACGAAGCCAACTCTTATTTTACCCATTTTGAGTAGCGTCTCTGCATCTGTTTCATCCATTTTGAGCGAAGCCACTTGAGTACCTCCGTACCCTTTGTACAAGTGGCATTCGGTTTCCGAAGAAACGGAGTTTCTAGGTCCCAGGGCGACCTTAACTTCCGCCAAGACGTCCTGTATCTCAACCGTTTCGTCAAGATCACTAATAATTATCTTTTTTGTTCGTTTCAGTGTGTTCACCGAAGCTTTACCCGCTACCGACTTTGTAACGGCCTCAGCTAGTGCACTCACTTTATCGTCTTTTCTAACCACTATGATCAGTTCTCCTTTTTTTGTCTTTCTGACCGAAGTAACTTCGTTTCCGATGCTCCTCGGGTCCACGTCCGTCTTTACTTTTTTGAGTAAGTCTGCATAGCTTACTCCTTCTTTCGCTGTTATTTTAATCACTTCCGTTTTCTGGAAGCGTTTGTCCGTTGCTTTCTTCTTTGGAACTAATGTTCCCGCGTTACGTTCCCCTTGTAGAAACTTCTTTTTTCTTCTTTTAGCCTTGCGATGGACTGTCTTGAATCCATCTTGTCCATCCTCGTTTTGATTCTCTGTTTCCATTGCAGAATCTTTTGCTTTCTTGGGTACGGTTGTCGAGCCCGATTTCGCAGCATTTCTCTTTGCGGGAGTAAGCTGTGGTGGACTTGATGCAACCCTTTTGTTCGTATTTTTTTGCTGCTCAGCTACTCCGTTTCCTTTCTCTATTGGTGTCAACAGTACTTCAGGACTCCCTACATTTTCACTGATTAGGGGTTTAAGTGTTCTCGTAATGATCTTCATTTCCTCTTCTATCTCAGTATGCTTTCTGTTGAGTCTAGTCAGCCTCTTAACAACGAGCTCCACGTCGCTGCGGATACTCTTGTGTATGTTTCTGGCGACCTTTGTAATTGCATATGCGGAATCCATATGCTCTCTTATTTCCGCTAATAGCACAGTCTCTTCTCTTTCCTTTTCTGAGAGAGACTGTAGTCTCCGCAGAAGATCCGTTCTTGAGGCATCGCTCTCTATTCTCTCGTCCGATACCTCATTACGTGGTACACCACTAGTAGCATTCGCTACCTCTCCGGCCAAGTGGCCAACTGGAGTCGTGAGAATTTGGAAATTTTGGTCGCCCCCAGAATCCATGCGACCAGCGACGGCTACCGGGCCTCTAATATCCCGATCAGAAACGTCGGCGGGATTCCCGGCATTACCGGTACCCGCCTGGGGTAGTGTGTTTTGTGTCGGGGTTCCTTCCCCTAGCTGGTTTTGGTCCACCCCGAGTATTTTATTTCCTCGGAACCACCCTTAATCGGAAGGCTCTCCCCTATCCGCCACCTGGGGAGGTGCTCGGTAGGGGTCCAGCAACCCCACGAGACTGACACGCTACTAGCCGAATCTATGCTCATCAAACGTTCAATCGCATTTTTACGTTCAACGCATAACGTTCCACTTAAGTATTGGTTCATAACTAATGGCCAAACTAAATTTTGAAGCGATGGTAAATACATTTTTTTTGTTTATCCGCGAATATATGAATGTCTTTGTATAAAATTAAATAATACTTTATTTAATTAATATACATATACAATGCGTCGCACTTGTCAAGATGGTACGCCTGTGCATGGGATAGTAGGTGGCGACGAGAATGTGTAAAATGTGTATAAAATTTGGTACGGGCCGTTGTGAAGTTGGAAAGAGAATTTTTCTTGAAGTTGGAAGATGTAGGAACAGAAGGAATGGTACCTGTAGGTGCCTAGCACGTGTGGCTACGACGACACGTGGCCGTAGGTCGTCTAACGGCGATTCTGTTGTCCTACGTTGATGTTCCGCAGATTATATTAATCGAACGGTGATGTGGACTATGACCTGATTCTTACAGGCGAAGTGTTCTTGAAGTTTCACTAATTACGATTCTATTAATCTGTGAAGTTCGCGCAGTGTGACACACCTCGTGTGTCGTTGACGGTGGACGAAATGAGACTGAAGCGACTTCCGGACGACGCGCATGGAGCGCGTGAGATGGAACGTTCTAGAACATTCTCGAACCTTCTAGAAGGATCGAGATCGATATTCACCGGAAGTTGCGTAGGCTACGTCGCCACGTGGCGACCGCGTGGCGTGCGTAGTGCGCTTGTGGCGCGCTTGTGGCGTGAAGTGTAGCGCGAGTGTGGCGCGCGTAGCGCGGGAGCTCTCACGGCTATTTGAAATCCTTAAGAGTCTTCTAATTCTGAAAAAGCCTGTACTCGATAGGCATGAGAATCCGGTGAAATATCGTTGATAATCTTCAACGGTTGGCGGTGCGCTCGAATATAGTATTCTTATAAGATTATTTTTTAACGGTACGTTTGAACCAGTCATTGCAGACGCGGGATTATGTTGCCTCGCGGTGCTGCATCAGTAAAATTTTGATTTTTAACTTGGTCACCTGCTTGGCTTGTCCTATAGTATGACATCATGCTCATTCTATAACATGACACCTACACCCCCCCCCCCCCCCGAAAAAAACTCGTCCAAGAGTACGATGGATCCCCACCTCAGATTTTTACCCCGCACCCCCCTTCACCACTGTTACAGAACCCGCCTGCCCTATCTACTGCGGCCAGTTGTATGCGTTCAACGCGCACAACGGCTAGCTTGGATGGCGGCGCAGCGCCGCCAGCACACAGGCCAGATGGCCCGGGGACAGCGTCCGTCGCAGCCAACATCTCCACACTGTTGTGTGTGTGGACAAGTGGAGATGCCTCCACCTGTTCGGCGCATGGGGAGCTCCCCTTGTCGCCCTACTCCTCGGACACGATCCTCCGTGTTGTGTTTGTATTTAATGCCATGATATGTAGATGATATTCCTTGTCTTCGCCCATCATGGGACCCCCACCGCGGTGGGTGTACTTCCAGCAGTAATATAGTCCCTAGTTAAGTGGACCGAAGGCCGAGAAGCGGCTTTGTCGGGCGGTCACACCCTATCGATCCCTAATGACTCTACCTAAAAATATTACGGGATAGTCCCGCGCCATAGTTGATGCAAAAGGTTTAACGTCACCCCTATCGTGTGTGCGATGCCGGATACGAACCGACGCCTAACACACATCTCAGGCTAGACGGTGTGATGGTTTACCTCCCACCACAGAGGGTATGCAGGGAGACTGACCAGGTCGCCCCGCCATACCTGCGCTCAGAACCAAGACTTCAACCCTGTCCTAGGCTCCAGTCAGCAATGCATCGAGCAGTCCTTCCCACGTTGAACATGTGGTTTCACGGAACCTTTGCCGACAAGCGGACTTACAATCTCCCTTATTACTCAGACAGAGGTGAGGCACTTGACATCGATGCACGCTCCGGTTCGGGGGCAACTACGCCCCCCGTGGTTAGTCTGACAGGAATATCGATGCACTGGCCGCAGCTGACACACACACATTTATCCCGGGTCCACTCTTAGTACGGCCCTCACTCTTCTGCCTTCCCGGCATGCTAGTAGCTGCCAGGTTCAAAGAACCCGCCGGTAGAGCCAGAAAAGATCATCAGAACCAAGCCCTCTCACCACGACAAGGTGATGGAACATCGGGGGGGGGGGGCTGAGCCCAACCTAACCCTTTTTTTTCTTTTTTTAAACGGGGAGAAAATGCATTACGCACACCCGGCGGCGGTAGGGAAACCGCCGGGTAGTGTGGGACTCCCCGTGGGTGAACAACCACTCGAGTGATTCGGCAGCTGCGGGAACGCTGTAGCACACCACCGCGACCGCCGCACCCAGTGCCCTCCACAACAGGGGGGGCACCTCGCGGAGGGGGCATACACTGTTGCCCCGTACCACCAGCATATCAGCGCTAGAGGGCCACGCCCCGACGCTGTCCTCCTCTGGAACCGATCACAGAGACGGCGGCGCACCTACCGCCGGCCGTCTTTGTACCCTGGCCCTGTGCGAAAAACGTAGCGGGTCACTGCGACACTGACAACGCTCAGGGCCGGCTGCCTCCTCTTTGCCGCCGTAATTACGGCGGCTAGCGGGCTTGGCGAAAGGCTATGGGGGCCAGCGGCCCCGCTGCACCGACCCCTCCGGGGTGGGGGGCGCAGCCGACGGCCACTGGCCGCCGCCTCCTATTTAGCCTCGCCCGTCGACGTTCTTGACGAGCGGGATCGGTACGCTCCCGCTCCCGCTCATCTGCCTCCTTCTGCGAGATGACCTCCTCGCAGAAGGAGGCCACCGCATTCCACGACCTCTCGCTGCCAATCAATGACGCAACAACGGCCGGCAGCGAGAGGTCCCACCCTATCTCCATTCGGAGTGCCCGCTTTTGTCGAGCAAAGGCCGGGCACTCCTCCAACGTGTGCGGCGCCGAATCAAACTCGGCGCCGCACTGATGGCACTCAGCCGTCACCTCCGCCCCCACTTTACGCAGGTACTCACCGAAGCACCCGTGCCCGGTGAGCACCTGCGTGAGGCGGTAGGAGAGCCTGCCATGCCCGCGGTCCAGCCAACCATCAAAGTTGGCCAGGACCAGCGCCACCTCCGTGGATACGGTGCGATAGCCTCTTATCACCCTTATGGCTGCCCGCCGCTGTATGCGGCTGAGCATTAGCCGGCTATGCCGGCATGCCATCAGGGTGTCGGCCCATACGGCAGAGCCGTACAGGGCCATGGCCCGCACCACTCCCACGTAGAGGCGGCGCACCCTCTCTTCCGGTCCCCCGAGGTTGGGCATAAGGCGACCAAGCATGGTCGCCACACCCTCCGGTCGGGGGGCAAGCGGTCGAAGTGGCCTTCGAAGCGCCAGCGGCCGTCGATGTTCAGCCCGAGATACTTGAACCGGCTCTGGACATCGACCCAGGCTCCTCCTATTCGGATCCGTGTTGAGGGAGGCTTCTGCGACAGAGGCAGTCCGTGGAACCTGACCGCCTCCGTCTTCTGCGGCGACACCTGCAACCCCAACTCCCGGATCCCCATTTCTCCCAAACGGCTCGTCCTCGTCCACTCCCTGCCGCCAGCGATCACCAAAGTGTCGTCTGCGTAGCAGACGACGGCGACGCCATGCGGCAGGGCCCGCGAAGCACTGTGTCGTACCCCAAGTTCCAGAGGGATGGCCCCGACGGGGATCCCTGGGGAACATCACAGTATACCTCCCTCCGAAGCACACCGTACCGCCCGGATACGTGATGCACCTGTCCTGCAGATAGTCTGCGAACACGGCCCGAAGGCGGGGGGGCACTCCGTGCTTATGGAGCGACTCCCTCACCTTCCCCCAGGGCAGGGTGTTGAACGCATTGGCGATATCTATGGATATCGCCAACTCCACCCCGCCCCGGTCCACCACAGAGTCCGCGAGGGCCCTCACGTGCTCGATCGCGTCTAGCGTAGAGCGACCATCGCGGAAGCCGAACTGCGGGTCGGCCAGGCCGTGTTCGCTACCGCCGGACAGGTGCCTGGAGAGGCGGGAAACGAGCACGCGCTCGAATAGTTTCCCCGCCTCATCCAGCAGACACATGGGCCGGTACGCGGAGGGCGACTCCGCGGGCTTACCCTTCTTCGGGACAAGGACGAACCTCGCCTCCTTCCATGCTCGCGGCACTCGACCCCACATCAGGCAGCCGTCTAGCAGACGCCTAAAGCGGGGCCCGAGGACGCTCAGAGCCAAGACCCAGGCACGCCCGGGTATGCCGTCCGGGCCGGGGGCCGTATTACGGGCACCCAGTCGTCGGACGGCAGCGGCGAGCTCCTCCTCCGTGACCCTGACATCGGCGGACCACAATAACGGGTCCGCCAGCTCGGCGGGTCGCCGCTCTTCCCGAACCACGGGAAATAGCGTATCTAAGACCCGCTGTAGCACATCGGGGTCTAGACTCTCCGAGACCGGGGGCGCCGGTGGCCGCAGGCGCCCCATCGCGATCCGATAGGGACGCCCCCACGGATCGCGGTTCAGATAGTCCAGGAGCTCATCCCAGGCTCTGGCCTTGGCCATTTTGATGGCCGCTTGGAGGTCAACCGTAGCCTGGCGATGGGCCAAGTACAGCTCCTCCTCTTTCGCCGGGTCGCGACGTCGTCTCCTGCGTTGCTTCGTGTACCGGCGTCGGGCCGCCACGCTGATTGCACGCAGCGCGGCGATCTCGTCCGACCACCAGTGCACGGGCCGTCGCGGAGGCCTACGGACTCGGGGCATAGCCGCGTCACAAACCGTCCTCATCGTGCCCCGGAACCACTCGGCCTCCGCATCGACGTCGTCAACCGGCCCGGGCGGAGTTTCCGCCCAGGACATGGCGAGAGCTGCGGCCATCAACGCATCCTCGTCGAGGAGGCTAAGCGCCCATCGGCGTGGTCGTTCACGCCCCGTCTGGCGGCGAGCGCGGTGGCCCTGTATCCGGGTGGCGGATACATCCATAAGGATGTAGAGGTGGTCGCTCAGCGTCTCCACCTCCTCCGCCACCCTCCACCCCGTCACGTATCTCGCGGTGGCGGGCAATGCCCAAGAGAGATCGATGATCGATTCTCCCTGACGCCGCGAGAACGTGGGGACAGATCCCCGATTTAGCAATCGTAGGTCTAGTCCCGCCGCCCACTCCAGCACAGTGTCGCCCCTCGCGTCGGTCCTGGGGCACCCCCAAGCCGTAGACTTGGAGTTGAAGTCCCCCAGGACCAAAGATGGCCGGGTCCGACAGTGGAGCTGAACGCAGTTCCGGACCTGGTCCAACAACTCCTCGAAAGACGCGAGGGGTAGGCTGGGCGGGGCGTAAACGCCGACCACAGGCCGCCGCGGAGTGCCGCGACATATCCGCTCCACCTAGCTAACATACTAAATGGAGCGGCCCCACGGTTCATTATGGCCACGGAGCCCAGCACGTCCCCCGCCCAGTCCGGGCGATCGGCGACGCGGTAGGGCTCCGCGACAACGGCCAACCCCACCCGCAGCTCAGCCACTGTATGGACGAGCAGGTCCTGGGCACGAGATGCGTGGTTGAGCTTGCCCTGGAGGACCCGCACGGCAAGGGGGCACGGAGTAGCCATTTAGGCTGTTTCCATGGCCTCCCCGCCCGCAGGCCCATTCTCAGACGCCCCAGCTGAGGGAGGCACACGCAGCTGCTCCTGCGCCTCCTGCCTCAAACCTTCGGCATCCGTGGACGGTCCCTGGGTCACGGGAACGTCCCGAGAAGCCACCTGAGCAGCAAGAGGCGGCAGATCCTTAGCTGCACTGGCAGCCTTCGCTGTCCGCTGCGCCCTCTTGCGCCTGGATGGCGGAGAAGCACAGCCCTTCGCCCCCAAGCGATGACCGGAGGGCCGCCCAAGGTCGGTGCAGACCGGGCACTTCGGGGGTGCCGTACACTCCCGTGCCTTGTGGTCTCCACCGCCGCAAGCGTAGCAGCGGCCCCCACGGTCACTCTCGCAAGTGCATCGCTGCCGGACGTGACCCGTCCCAAGGCAGCGGTAGCACCTGAGGGGGCGGGCCGCCAGGGATTCCACCCTGGCGGACACCCAGCCCACCTTTACCCTCCCGGCTGCGGCCAACTTGGCCGCAGCGGAGGCCAGCAGGCGGACCCAGGCGCTACCGACACCAGAGGCGTTCCGCTTAACTTCGCCGGCCTTAACCTCCGCAGCCGTACATCCCCCGGCAGTAGCTGCTGCCTCCGACACGGCCTCAGGGCTCGCCGCGTCGTCGAGGCCGATTATGCGGATTTCCGCACACTTGGTCGGCCTGGCGACGCCGATGTCCGAGCCCCGGAACGCCTCTTCGAGGAGTGCCGCCAGCTTGTCCGCTTTGGCGGCACTTTCCGGGCCAGGGACCTCGATTATCGAGGCGCCCGTTTGTCCCCTTCAGTAGAGGATGTCGGTTATTCCGGTATCCTCTAGCCGTACAGCGGAGGTGGCCCGCCTCCACACGTCCACATAGGACATGGAGTTCCCATCAGCCACGGTCAATGTGACAGCGGCACGCTTGGGAGCGCGAGGCGGGCGCGGCTTCGCCGCAGGTGCAACCCTCTGAGCGCCGCCCTTTGGGGTCTGCGCCTGAACCTTAACAGGCGCCACCTTCTTCTGCCTGCTGCCAGCAGCAGCAGGCGTGTTGCACACAGGGGCGGCCGCGGTGGAGGAGGAGGCGGTTTTTACCGCCGCCCGCCGCTCCTTACGACCCACCACAGTGGCCCACGTCTCCGACGGGGCCGGAGCCGCTTTCGGCGCAGGCGGCGCTTGATGGGCTAGGGTGGTAGCCGTTACCGTCGTTTGCCCCTGGTTCGTTGCAGGTGGAGGTGGCGCCTGCCCCTGACGAAGCTGTCGCTGTGTCTGGGGGCAGATCTGCTGCCCAGCTGCCACATCAGGCAACACCGTCGTCTTGCGGCGGTGTTTGCGCCCAGCCCTGTGGCGCTTCTTCATTTTTCCCTCAGCCCTACCCGCAGCAGCGGGTGGCTGGGGAACGCGCTCAGTGCTCACTGCCGCAGCAGTGTGACCATCCTGGACGACGCTGCTGTAGCTTGGCCGGGCCCCCTCCACGGGGCCGCTCAAGCTGAGCCTTAAGCGCGCTTCAATCTCGCCGCACACCCGACGAACGAGGCCTTCGACATCGTCGAGCGTGAGACCCCGCGCCGGGGTCGACGACGGTGGGGGCTGCAACGGCAGGCAATCCCTCGCACCTGCAATATCTGCAGGCCGCGGCGATGGGCGTCGCCGCTATACCGGCGGCGATCTCGGCGCCAGCAATCGCGTCGCCGAGGGCGGCTCTACGACCAGCTCCTCCTCCATACGTTGAGTCGTGGGAGATGGGGGAAGCGGCACGGCGGATGGCAGTGACATTTCATTTATTTCTATTTCTTTGTAGCTTACGAGCGTCAACTCATTGCTACCTTGTACTTATTACTGTAAAAAATTATGTTTACTATTTATTGTTTTAGCTGGGTTTTTACTAACACTTTATATATTTTTCTTTTCTTTCAGGTATATACCAGGTTTGTGTTTGATGTGAGCAGTGACGTTAAAATTTGCACCTTAATTATGTCAATAATTTTGTTTTGTTATTGTTCCAGATCTCTTAACCGCCGCGGGCCATTCGATAGTACAGCCAGAGTCGTTGCCCGTCCCTAACCACGTGGAGGTGGATCTATGAAACATTTAATACCAAAGACGTTAAGAATTCTTTTCTTTTATCATATATTTTATGTACAGTACTTACAAAAATCAAATATTTTTCTTTTGTTTCAATTATTTTTGACATGTTATTTTTATTTGCAGGTATCATTGGATGTCGCTCTTCCTCATACAGCGGACAATCCAATAGAATGTGGGCAAGTGTTTCTTCAACTTTCACACATCGTGGACATTCAGAGGTGAGTATAGAACCACGCTTAAATAATGTGCGATTTATGGGGCCATATCCAGTTAGGTAGTACACCGAGATTCTATCCGGTTTAAACCATTCGTTTATTTTTCGCGAAATCTGCATTCTTAATAAACTGATAGTTTTGTCGACCATGTTCATCATTTACCCATTTTGTTTTCCAATTGCACATGATATGTTCTTTCAATCTAGTTATTTCTTCCCCGTACTTCACAATCCGGATGTCTTCTATCTCTCTGTAATAATATGTACACCATTCTGTTGTAATATTTCGCCTTACTCTACTTCGAATACCTGCAAGCACAACCTCGAGATCCATGGGCATTAGTCCGCTAAGAACTTGCATTGTAGACGTTGCAGTTGTTCGGCATGCCTTCGTGATTTGTAATAAGAGGTTTCTTTGTAATGCAGATAGTTGTTTACAAATTGTTGTGTTCCTTGTCTTATGAAACCATATTGCCGAGCAATATGTTATTATAGGGATAGCTACTGCGTTATATAGTGTTCTACGCGTATTGAAATTTATACCCCATTCTTGTTTAGCTAACCTGTTTATTTGCATTACATAATTGATTATTTTTTGTCTCAGATATTTTACGTGAGGTATAAAAGTCATTCTGTAATCTAACACAATTCCTAAATATTTTATTTCTTTATAAAATTTAACGGTCTTGTTGTTAATCTTAATTGTAGGATATCTGGCGCCACTTTGTCCTCCTTTAAGCGACATAGCCATTGTTTTGGTCGGGGATATCGCTAATTTATGTTTTATGCACCATTCATCTAATATTCTAATAGCGCGGACCGAGATGGTTTCAATTGTTCTTCGTGCATTTGCTTTAATTATGAGGACCAGATCGTCTGCGTACGCGATCGCCTCTAGTTCGTCATCCATAAATTCACTCTCGAGCCGTTTGAGTAATCGGTCCATGCACCAAACCCATGCTGCTGGGCCGATTATCGAGCCCTGCGGGCAGCCTCTTTCAACTTTCCTACATAATTTGCCGTATTTAGAGGTCACTATGGCCATTCTTGCCGAAAAATAGCTCTTTATAAGTCCTAACATGTGGGTACTGCAGTTTGTTTCTATGCATCTACTAATTATGGTATTCCATCCTAGGTTGTCGAACGCACCTTCTATGTCAATAAAAATTGCAGTGATCAAGAGTTAAGGTCTTGACTCGGGCCAAGTACAAGAGTTCCCGACTGGTAGACCTGAACTACTCTTTTCCGGAAGAATTAGATCGAGGTTTTCGGGGTATTCAAACGGCATTAAATCCGCATATTTCCCCCAAACTATGGTGATATTCTTGTAGGGGGCGTCCACCCGGTTAATTTAAGCCTAACTACGAGAAGATCCATCAAGCCAATTGCGAGATATTTTGATCTAAAAAGTCGACGTTTTTGTAAGAAACGTCGTCTTCTTCCTCTCCTCCTTCTCCATCTCCATCGTCATTTTCATCTCCAGCCTGTCACGCAGCCCGGTGTCAAACCCTAACATATGTTTCATACCATGCGAGATAATTTTTCTGCCGATAACGTAGATTTTTCTATGTAATCTAAGATATTATGCCGGAAAAAATCAAGAGACAAGGTTTTGTCTCGGACCAAATACAAGAGTCGCTTATTGGTATTCAGAAAATCTTCAAGGGTTATCAATAATTTATAAATTTAACATAATGGTTTCTTAAATTGTAGAAGAAATGTATTTGATTTTTGAAACTTAGGCTTAACAATATATCGCAACAATACGCTTAAAACAGATTAAACGCCGACTTTTTTTCAAATGAATAAAAAATAAATTTAAAAATATTGAAAACAAATTTTACTTAAATGCCCGATAAAATAATTAGAAATGTTTAGAAGAAAATTAATGAGTGACCACGATTGGCGAAGACGCACCGAAATATTGCTCTCGGCTGTCGCTACGGCTGCGCTCGGAGTGCGAGCGTGACAGACAGAAGTAAAGACAGAGAGGCCCTTATGCTAGAAAAATTCGAATCATGTTAAATTCCGCATTGCTTTCTCGTCAAATGCGCTCTCACACATGCTTGCGTGGTCACGTCGCGTCGCTTGTTTGGCTAGTGCAAGCGCGACGAAGCGACTGAAAGATAGAGACAAAGCGAAGTCTTTGTCAGTTGTTTATATCCGGAGAAATAGTACGCCACAGAAAGATGGAACTATGTATACGAAAAAGAGGGAAAGGTAGACACCTTCGTGATGCACGCATTAGTACGTCATTCGGAAATTTTCAAAGTGTTATCAATAATTAATGTGTTTCACTTTTAGAACTCCGATACATGTCAAAGCGTATCTTAAAATTTCTACAAGCTCGTCTTTAGTACATAATCAAATTGTTCTATAAACAGGTCTTCCAAGAAAAAGTAGGCAAATTATTTTTATCGGGTTATCCAGCACTGTTAAATAATCTTTCTTACATGCTTCGTATTGACACTTTACCATCTCGGCTATTGAATCTCCGAATTGTTTTTTATCTATTTGTAACAGTGTTATGATATTACTTAAAAACTATTTTTTGTTCAAACCCGTCGTTGAAATATACGTAAGATTAACGGACATGATGACGTTGTTATACGTAAATCGAAAAATGTTTATAAGGATATACATTTGACCAATAAAGTTCTAAAGTTAAAAACATTTTTCAGCAATTCACACTAACCATTATTTTAAATTTACCCCGTTTTCATAAAACCATTTTGGCCACTTCTATGTTTATTATAATTTTCGAATTATGAATTTAAAAACCAAAGCTACAAAATCGTCACTGTCTTGCAATAAGTAAATGTTTATTATTTTGTTAATTCCATAAAATGTGTTTTCTTTTTCAATATTACTGACAATATATGCAAGTCCTAGTAGGCTAAATGTTTACTGTCTCCGGAAAAGTCTCTGATTTTTTTATTCACGTCTTCAAAGAATTTTTAAAAATTTTAAAATAGATAATTCTGGTTACTATATTTTTTAAACATAAATAACATTTAAAGGATAATTTTTTACATTTTGCCACATCATGATTGCAAAATTATTATAATAATGAGATCTGTATATCCTTTATTTTCCTGCATTCCCTGATTTCTTGATTTCCTTATTTCTTTAATAACAAGTATTTCAATAAAAAATATACTGTACTTTACATAATTCTACGAATGGAGTGAAATCCACAAAAAGCATTGAAAATGCAAAGCTATGGGCCAAGTACAAGAGAATGTTACATTGGAATAGGTTGCTCATTAACATAAACTGCATTTTACACAGGATTTGAAATCAATCAAACGTGAGCAAGTACAAATTATTGTAGAGCAACGACGCAATACTATCGCTAAGTAAATATATTCAATTAACTAAATTTCCCAAAATATGGTGTCTTCTCATTTAATGAGTAAATCTGTTTACTGCTCTATTAAATGTACTTGGTGGCCCGCTTTTTACGAAGGTTCGATGGTAAAAAATACCTGTAGTATCAACTCCCCTAAGCTTAAATAGTTGGGAATGTGCGACATTAAAAGGGAATTGCTAAAACACAGTATAAAGTGGGCTTCTTACTGTTTAGAATGAAAGTCCTTTAAATATCTCCCGTCGTTCCTTTTTAATTTATTTTAACATCAATTGTTGAAATACACTACAATATGTATATGTAATTTCCTCTCACACACATCCAGATTGTTAACGTATTAAATTAGAAATGTTTGTTACGTTACGTTTTTACCATCGAACCTTCGTAAAAAGCGGGCCACCAAGTACATTTAATAGAGCAGTAAACAGATTTACTCATTAAATGAGAAGACACCATATTTTGGGAAATTTAGTTAATTGAATATATTTACTTAGCGATAGTATTGCGTCGTTGCTCTACAATAATTTGTACTTGCTCACGTTTGATTGATTTCAAATCCTGTGTAAAATGCAGTTTATGTTAATGAGCAACCTATTCCAATGTAACATTCTCTTGTACTTGGCCCATAGCTTTGCATTTTCAATGCTTTTTGTGGATATATTTACGTTCTGCTTCGTTTGACGCCTTCAATAGATGTAGTAATGCATCTTCTGTGCACTTACCCTTCCTAAACCCATATTGATTTTCGGATTCCAGACCCTGCTCTTTATAGATTATTTCTATTCTATGTACTATAACCCTTTCTAAGATTTTGGCCATCACCGGTAATAATGAAATTGGCCGATAAGAATTTAATTTCGTTCTATCTCGACTTTTGTCTTTTAATATAATTTTTAGGTGCGCTGTCTTCCAGGTTGTAGGAAATTCTTTATTTCGCCAGCAGTTTCTAAGCATCGACATTATAACCTTAGGTTTAACCTTCCAAAGATACTTTATAATTTCGGATTTAAATCCGTCTAACCCAGGAGCTCTATTATTCTTTAGCTTTCGAATCGCTTTATGGACTTCTTCCTCTTGAATATCATTTTCCATATTGGAATTACTATATTGGCTTACGGTACATCCTTCAGCAGCTTGGAATTCAGAATTTTCGTCATTTTCGTCGTGCGGTACACACTTTTTCAACAATTCCTGGGCAGTTTCCTCCCATGACTTAGTTTTTTGTCCATCTGGCAGAGTTATTGAGCATAGGTGGGGAGAGTCAGAAATCTTATCTCGTGCGATTTTGTAGGGCAAACTCCACGGATCTTTGTTGGCTTCTGTTCTTACAAAATTATGCCAAGTTTCTGCTTTATTCTTTTTTATAGCTTGTGTGTAAATATTTCTGGCTGTAACGTACCTCCGCTTCAAATTTTCTATATCCCCAATTTGCAGTCGCTTTGCTCTGCGAAGTTAATTCATACAGCTTTTCATAAGTTTCCCTTTTTCTCTCAGATTATCGTTCCACCAAGGAACAGCTCGCGAGCAAGATCGTTTCTCAGGTATTGCTGTTTTACAAATATTCTCTAAAATTTTATTGAAGGTATTAACGGCCTCATTTGTTTCTATGTTTAGTATTTCTTCACACACTTGATCCGTATATTCCTTATTTACATTTATTTCGAATAAATCCCAGTTAGCTTTTTTAATATTATATCCTCTGGATTTTAAGGCACATCTGACTGCATGTTGATTACTATCTACACTAAACGTTATTAGGTTGTGGTCACTTGATAAACCAGAATGGACAGACCAGTTGAATATGTTAGGCATTATGTTACCACAACTTATAGTAATGTCGATATTTGTAGACGCATTACTTGTTTCAAATGTAAATGTATCAGAACTTTCATTTAGCACATAGAGTGAATTTGCCGCTATAAAATTCTCAAGAATTTCACCACGTTCATCTGTATAACCTGAAAACCATAGATCCGACTTGGCATTAGAGTCCATGAGTATAATTACATTATGGTTTGCTAATTTATCTATTAGGCTTTCCAAGTCGTTCAGGATTGGTTCAATTTCAAGAGAGAATTGGCAATACATATTGATTATATATAGTTCTTCAGTTTCTGACTTTACTTGGACACATATTATGTGTTCACTTTCTACCGCACTGTACTGAAAGACATCTATTTTAACTTTATTCATGATTGTTGCGACCCAGGGAGTCGGATTTAGTGGTTGTATGATTTTTAAGTTAGGGGATGTATACCCCCTAACTATGCCTTTATAGAAATAGGGCTCTTGTATACATAAGACTTGTAGATCTTTTTCCTTCATTATAATCTCCAATTCTGCTGCAACAGATTTAGATCTTTGTGCATTAATTTGTGCGATATTTATCCCCAGTCTAGTTTGGTAGTGTATTGGTCTAAATGCTTTAGATATTCTGGACACTTTTTATTGCGGGTGCTATATCCCACGTCTTTCTTTTTGAGTCTGTTACAGTTCACACATATAGGAGTGTCTTTTTTTGGGCAGTCAGTTCGATTATGATCTTTACAACCACTGGTTTCGCACAACTGGTCCGGAGCATTGTAAAACTTTGCAATATGGCCATAAGCGTGGCACTTAAAACAACGTACGATATTTACAAATTCCCGGATTCTATAAGTCCTCCAATTCATAAATATTCTACCTTGATTCAGGATAGCTCTCATATGTCTACCTGGCATTTGTACGATCCAATTTAACTTATGATCCTTAGATTTAAAACTTGTGCGGAAAACCACCTGCTCTTTCAGAGCCACACGTTCAACCTCACTTACACCGTCGAAGTTTTTGGAAATAAGATCGGCTTTAATATCCTCAACTTTGTAGTCGTTCTCAACATCATAAATGATCATCGTCGGCTCTAATTTTTTCGGCATCTCTATCTTAAGACCTATTTTATTTAACCCTGCCTCTCGTATAACTTTCACATCATTATCGCCTTGCAGCTCAATGACCACACCCTTATTACGCATTTGGCGCATACTAACGACCTTCAGTTTATTCTTAACAGAAGTATGGTGGGTTGTGATTGCTACCTTGATCTCTTCATTATTTCTTTTTTCTTCAACATTTTCAGGATTGATCAAGACAACTGGGTTTACCTTTTTTAATTTTCTTTTTTCAGGGATGATCTTCGAAGCTGATGGAATCGAGGGCCCGCTGCTAGCCTGCGCGTAAGTCGGTCTTGTAAATAATAGAGTTTCTCTTTCATGGCAAACTGCTTTCAATTTGTCATGTGCCAAAATTTCGTCTTGCAGGCAATTTTCTAATTTGGACCATTTTTGCAAAATATATTTTATTACTGGTCTGGTCACTTTATTAGACTCATTGAATAAGAATTGTTCAAGACTAGCTCTTTCCTCACGAAGTTTTGACAATGGACTTTCTTTTGTCATTACAATTTCTTTTTCAGGGGACTTTTCAGGCGTGTTAGATTTCTTTCGCCTCTTAAACGCTTTTTTGCCAAGCGAGGGTATACCAATTTCAGATACTGATGATACCGATTGTGGGATACGGGTGTTCGTTAGAAAAGATAAGTAAGCTACGTAGCCGGTAAAAAAATACTTTTCTTTATTCGATGCTGCTGTGATCGCGTCAGGGATGAGACTGACGGTTCGAAGATGCTTTCTTGCCCGCGTCGCTCGCTCGAGCTCGTTGTTCTCGAAGCTAGGCACTTGAGACTAAGGATTCGGCGTTAGTCTAAACAACGCCTAGCTCGGCGACACGAGGGCTGCATTCCAACGGACTTTGTATACTGTCAATATCCGTTGGTTTCCTTTATCTCGTAACGGATATTTCGTCGTGCTACGATGAGACAAAGAATGCTCTATGGTATGATGCGCACGGCACGTACAATAAACGTGTGCCGCCACATCACCCCCCTGGCAGTACATAACCTATCGTTATTACAAAAAAAAACTCTAAAACTATGTAGGTGGCGCAAAAAAAAACTTATATCTATTACTTATAGTCTCTACGCTTAAAATTACGATAGTTCAGCTTACACGCTAAGAGTTCCTAAGACTACGCTTAAAATTACGATAGGCGTCCGTTGCGCGACACTGCACCACTCACTGTACAATTACACCACACTCGTGTATCGTTCGGGGAAACGTACGCGTCTCCCTGACCTTGTGGTACGAATGTTTTTGGTCAAAGGGAGAGTCTCCGGCTGGTCATCCTCCTTGTCGTCGTCCGGTATTGACACCGTTCCTTGACGAGCGTCGTCCGCCAGGAGATACGCCGGCTTTAAACGGTCGAGGCTTACGGGCACTGTCTTTTCGCCGATCTGTACGGTAAAATGACGCGGGTGCCTTCGGATCACCTCGTACGGTCCCTCGTAGGTGTATGCCAACGCTGTTTTCGCTGCGCCGTGCTTAACGAAAACGTGCGAAGTCGTCGCGAGATCTTTGAAAACGAAAATTTTCTTTTCGCCGTGGCGCGTTACGGGAGCCGGTCGCAGCTGCTGGAAACGTTTCCGTAACTGAGCGACGAAATACTCAGGCTCGGTTCTGTCTGGTTGTCGTGTCGCGAGAAATTCGCCAGGTAAACGTAATGTTTCGCCGTACACCAGTTCGGCGGGAGTCGCCTTGAGGTCCTCTTTCCATGCCGCTCTTACACCGAGCAGAACGGCAGGCAAAGATTCCGCCCACCCCTGGCCGTTATGGCAAACGATCGCGGCTTTCAGCTGCCGGTGAAATCGCTCCACCATTCCGTTGGCTGCAGGATGGTAAGCGGTCGTCCTCAAGTGGTCGGAACCGATCAAGGAGGACAATTGCTTAAAAAGTCCCGATTCAAATTGGCGTCCTTGATCGGTGGTAATGCGACGTGGTGTACCGAATCGCGCAATCCACCCATTGAAAAGAGTGTCGGCGATCGTTTCGGCGGTAATGTCATTAATCGGGTATGCTTCCGGCCATCGCGTAAAACGGTCGACGCACGTTAAACAATAACGATACCCCTTCGAAATCGGTAACGGCCCGACAATGTCCACGTGGACGTGTTCGAAACGAGCCGACGGGGTCGCGAATTGTTCGACGGGAGCGGACACGTGTCTGCTCACTTTCGTGCGCTGGCAATCGATGCAGGTTCGTGCCCAGGTAGTGCAATCCTTTCGGATACCTGGCCACACGAACCTTTCCGCGACCATCTTTGCGGAAGTTTTAATGCCCGGATGCGCGAGACAATGGACTGCCAGAAATGCTTGCCGACGGAACGCAGGAGTCAAATACGGTCGAACCGCGTCGGTTGAAACGTCGCAATATAATTCCGCGTCCGTACCCGGCAATTGCATTTTTTTTAGTTGAAGCGCGGTGTCGGATTGTAACAAAGAGCGCAGTTCAATGTCTTCTAACTGACTTTTCGCGAGTTCCCGAAAGTCGATTGCCTGCGAAATTGCAGACACTCGCGACAGTGCGTCCGCTACTACGTTATCTTTACCGGGCACGTAACAAATGTCTGTGGTAAATTGTCCGATAAAATCTAGGTAGCGAAACTGTCGCGCCGTATGTTTTTCGGGCTTTTGCGCGAAAGCAAAAGTCAACGGTTTGTGGTCTGTATAAATCACGAATTGACGTCCCTCGACCATGTGTCGGAAATGTTCTACCGCTTTGTACATGGCGTACAGTTCCCGGTCATACGCGCTGTATTTACATTTGGCGTTACCCAATTTCTTCGTGAAGAAAGCCAGCGGTTGCCATCCTTCCTTCGTCTGCTGTTGTAACGCCGCGCCGATGGTGAGATCCGATGCGTCCGAGAAAATCGCCAGCGGTGCGGTCATATCCGGGTGTGCTAGGGAGGCGGCACGTGCGACGCTCTCCTTACACCGTTCAAAGGCCCGTTGTCTTTCGTCGGTCCACTCGACAGGGGAGTTCTTCTTCACCTTGCCCTGGAGTGCAGAATGCAGCGGTGCCTGAATCTCAGCAGCGGCGGAGATGAAACGTCGGTAGAAATTTACCATCCCGAGGAAACGTCGCAGCTGTGTCACTGTCTCTGGCCTGGGAAAATTGTCTATCGCTTGCACCTTACCGGGAGGCGGCCGAGTACCTGTCGCGGATACCGAGTATCCGAGGTACTGCACCTCCGACCTACCGAACACGCACTTGGAAGAGTTCACTAACACACCATAGTCATTTAGTCGGTGGAATAGTTCGCGCAAGTGTTTTTCGTGTTCCTCTACCGAACTTGACGCTACGAGAATGTCGTCTAAATACACGTAGCACCATTCGAACCCGCGAAGCACCTCGTCGATGAACCTTTGGAACGTTTGCGCGGCGTTCCGCAAACCGAAAGGCATGTACGGAAATTCAAATAGTCCGAAAGGTGTGGTGATCGCGGTTTTCGGCACGTCTTCGGCACTGACCGGTATTTGATGGTACGCGCGCACTAAGTCAACCGTGGAGAAAATTGACTTCCCGGCTAGTGTCTGCGCGAAATCTTCGATGTGCGGCACGGGATACCTGTCAGGAATCGTCCTTGCGTTTAAAACGCGGTAATCACCGCATGGTCGCCATTCGCCTCCTTTCTTCGGAACCATGTGCAAGGCGGATGACCAACAGCTGTCCGATCGTCGCGCTGTTCCGTCCTTCACCATGGCCTCGAATTCATCCTTGGCGATCTTGAGTTTGTCCGGTGCTAGGCGTCGCGGCTTCGTGAACGTGGGGGGTCCTGCCGTCGTCCGAATGTGGTGGCGAGTCGAATGCTTGGGCACTCGAAAAACCCCAGATGGTCTCGTGATGTCTGGAAATTCAGCGAGGATCGCGTGGTACCTGCTGTCCCCAGTTATGGCCTTGACACACTCTGGTTGCCCTCTTACCACTTGTCCTGCGGTGGCAAGGGTGGTTATGCCGTCGACAAGCGCCTTACGACGCAGGTCCACCAATAAACCGAAATGGCTTAAGAAATCGGCACCAATGATAGGAGTGGTCACGTCCGCGATCACAAAACGCCACGTAAAGTCTCGTCGCAACTTTAAATCTAGCCTTAACGTAATGTGTCCATATGTGGAAATAACTGACCCGTTCGCCGCGAAAAGTTCGTAGGTCGTTTTCACTCGCTTTCCACATACTCGCACGCGCGGAAAAACGCACAGATCAGATCCTGTGTCGACCATAAATCTGGTCTTCGTCGATCTGTCCGTGACGAATAAGCGGCTCGTCGAGGGCGAAGAATCGTCTGTCGCCAGCAGCGATCGCCCTACGCGTTTCCCGACGGGTAGGTACATGGTTCGCGGCACTTTGTCGCGGAGGTACCGAAACGACGGTGGTACCAGCACCACGTACTGTTCACGGCATTGTCCGTTGCCGTTCCGTGCGCGGAAAGGTTTCGCGATCGCGAACTGTGTCGCGAATTGTTGCGCGATGACGATCTGTTTCGCCTACCTGTACGGCCCTGTCGATGGTTACGCCCGTGATAAATGCGGAGAGCGGCGATTTCGCGGCGAAGTTCCTCGTTCTCCGCCCGAAGGCTGTCGTCCCGTGCGGCTGAGGCGGTAGCTACCTGGACCCGCGGCGAAACTTCGATCACCGCGTCGGCGAGGGTGGCGAGCTCGGAGAGGTTGTCCTTCTGTCTCGTCATAAGGATGGCCTGAATGCTGCTTGGGAGACGTCCCAACCACAGCGTCTTCAAAAAACTCTCTGAAACCGTGTCCCCTGCGAGGTTTTGCAGGTGCCGCAAGAAAACTGTCGGCTTCCGGTCGCCTAATTCCTCGTGCTCCAGTAGTCGTCGGATGTTGTGTTCCTTAGAATCCGAGAGACGCTGTATGAGCTCACTCTTAATCGTCTCATACATATTTGTGGCAGGCGGGTTGTTGATTATGTCGATCACTACGTCAGCGTACTTATTTTCCAAGTTCGCACTGACGTAGTGGTACTTGGTCGAATCCATTGTGATTCCGGACAAAACGAACTGCGATTCCAACTGTCGGAACCACGTCGTTGGATTTTTCTCCCAAAACGGTGGGACTCGGATTGCCACGCGCGCGACTTCTGGCAACGGAACACTGTCCCCCGCACTCGGTACAGCTCGAGACGTACGCGGTACATCGACTGCACCTTGTTGGTCGGTCATCTTGACGCGAGATATTCACTCGAACACACACGTTAACGTTAACGAATCCACAAAAACTTGCGCGTTGCTGATCCGCGGAAAAGAAAGAGGCGTTCTCTTAAAACAAAATTTTTCGCTGCGATGCGAAAATGAACCACGGTATCACGTCGGGGTCACCAATGTGGGATACGGGTGTTCGTTAGAAAAGATAAGTAAGCTACGTAGCCGGTAAAAAAATACTTTTCTTTATTCGATGCTGCTGTGATCGCGTCAGGGATGAGACTGACGGTTCGAAGATGCTTTCTTGCCCGCGTCGCTCGCTCGAGCTCGTTGTTCTCGAAGCTAGGCACTTGAGACTAAGGATTCGGCGTTAGTCTAAACAACGCCTAGCTCGGCGACACGAGGGCTGCATTCCAACGGACTTTGTATACTGTCAATATCCGTTGGTTTCCTTTATCTCGTAACGGATATTTCGTCGTGCTACGATGAGACAAAGAATGCTCTATGGTATGATGCGCACGGCACGTACAATAAACGTGTGCCGCCACACCGATGAAGTACGGCTACGTCGGCCTAAGGAGGCCACTTCCATATCACCAGAAGTCTCACCAGCGGAGCTCCTAGCTGATCCAACCACAGTTTTATGTTTTGTTTTATTATTTTCATCCATGTTATTCCCACGAAATTGGTAGGAAAAAAGATCAACCCGAGCAGAGCCTCCATGCTCGGGCAAGCCTATTACACTGGGGGGGGGGGGGCGGCCTATCCCCCAGGTTGGTCGCTAGGGACTGGTCTACCCACCAGCCACGCATCCCATCGTCGCGCAACAATAACTTGGGATTGGGGATTCTTTATAGAGGTAATCATCCTCGCGGTCCAGGCGATTAAGCCAAGACCCCCGTTCTCCAAGACGCCGCGTACCACCTGGACAGCCAGGTGGATCGTTGCAAACGCCTTGGAGCTTACGGTATGACGTGCCCACACCCATACATAGTATGGGCGTATGTGGGCACGGAGCGCGTTGTGAGTGTATGTGTGTGTCAGTGTAATTGTGAGTGTGCTGGTCTACGCTTAGTCTGGCCCTTCACCTCCGACCAATCCGGCATGCGAGTCGCTACCGGGTTCAAAGAACCCGCCGGCATAGCCCGGAGGATCATCAGAGCACGCAAGCCCCCCCACCACGACAAGGTAGTAGACCACGAGGGGGGGATGGCAGTGACAGCTGCACGGGCGCCAGCTCCGTGGGGTCGGCGGGACGTCGGCGGCGGAGCAGCTCCTCAAGGTCGCCGACTCTGGACCTAAGTAAGCCGGCCGTCCGCTCAAGCTCGTCCTCACGTGAGGAAGCAGTGGTCCGCGTACCCTGTTCCACGGCGGCGTGCTTTATGAAAAGCGCCGCCTCGCGGAGCATGCGGACATACGTCCCCTTCAAGTTATTGCAGCTGGACGCCACCTTCTCTATTACGCCGACGCGATCAAAAATGACCGCGCCGAGGTCAGGCGTTGGAGCATATCGCATTTGCTCCGCCAACTCCTCCTCTCATGGGAGAGGCTTACTCTTGCGGGAGACGGGCGGCGCCTTGATGGATGTGTCCATCACCATCCGCTCCCGCTCCAAGTCTTGCTCCTGGAGAGCTGCCTCGACGGCCTTCCGTTTGGCCTCTCCCAGGCCTACAAAATCCCCCGTCGTCGTTGGCCGGCCCCGCTTTCTCCCCGCCTTAACCTTTGTGGCGGTATAGGTCGAGCGGGTCGATCGTGTAGATCGCGACCAGGCGACAGATCCGTCGCTCTCGTCCCCGCTGACCGGGAGCGAGGCACATTGCCTGACCACCCTCCGACGTGGTGTGCTGGCCGCCAGTTGTACTCGTTCCACGCGCACAACGGCTAGCTTCGATGGCGCCGTAGCGCCGCCGGCACACAGGCCAGATGGCCCGGGGGCAGCGTCCAACGCATTCATCTTCTCCACATTACTCTGTGTGGAGACAAGTGGAAACTCCACCTGCTCGCCTCTCAAGGCATTCGCCACCAGCGACCCATCCACCTTCCCGAAACAGTCGCAAAGGGAGCCGTCGAGGAAAAACCAAGTAGCGCTCGCAGGGCGTGCGAGTGAGCGGTTTAGCCATGACGTGGTTACGGCACAGCACTAAATCGCGCCATGACCGCCCCACGCCATGGCCACGGGGAACCTCGGGGAGGCCCGCTCATGACGCTGCGATCCTGAGCGCCCGCTCCGTAGAAAGTAAGGAGAAGGAGATAGAAAAGAGAAAGTAGGAAATGGGAAATTCAGAGTAGGACATAGAAAATAGAAAATAGAAAATAGAAAATAGAAAATAGAACATAGAATAGATAGACAAAAAGGTAGATAGAGGAAGTGAGGGAGAGAGATAGAGAGAGGCGGGTAGGATAGAGGAAGTTTGGACCCGAATGGGTCCTTGTGGTCGAAGACGACCGAGGGAAATAGGAGGGCAACAAATAATGTGGGGGCCCGGTGGTACGGTGGTCACGAGAGGTGTTCGGGGCCGTGTCACCATGGCCCGAGGTTCCGACGACCCTCCGGTTTGGGCCACCCTGAACAAACAATACAAAAATATATAATATTAATTTAGAACACGATACCCTTTAGCCAAAGGGACTCCCTACATAAGCCGGCGAGTGCAGCAAAGGCTTCTGGCAACGACACCAAGTGGTGTACCGCCTCCGGCCATTGCCTCTCACCGATGAAGTCCCGCACAGACTCTCTCTGCGGGGCGAACTCTGGGCATTCGAGAAAGAAGTGCCCGAGAGTGTCCTCCTCACCGCACATACAGGCCCCATCGTCGGCAATCTCTCTGGACGTAAGCCACGCCCTGAAATTGCCGTGACCGGTGAGAACCTGCGTAGTGTAGTGGCAGGGAACAACCCAACGAGCAGCAAACCTTTCCCGAATGTTACGGACGAAGGCGTATGTGACACGACCCCAGGTTGATGCGGTCAATCGGGTCTGCCACATATTGATCGCCTCATCCTTGACGCTTCTTTTGGCTGCGTCTTAATCATTTGCGGGGACGACGACGTCCCCGATCTTGGCATCCATACCTTTTCTAATATAGTACATTACCCTTCCCTGCTCTAGGACGAGGTCAACTGGGGCCGCACCTGCAACGACCCACAAAGCATCATGAGACGTGAGAGTCTTCAGGTCGCCCGTCGTGCAGAGGTCGGCCCAACCGCCAGCAGCATATGCCACCGTGGAAGCGAAGACACCCCTATACACGACGGAAAGCGCCCCGAAGCGCAGTCCCCACTGACATCTCGCGAGCCGCCCTAACTTATGAAATAGCGAACCGACCTTGTCGCTCAAGAATCTACAATGGGTGTAGACACTCATGTTTCTATCAAAATGGATGCCAAGATAGCGAACACTTTTCTTGAACGCGATACTCGAATTTCCTAACTTAATGGTCGGCATACGTTTATATATATCCGGCTTCCAGGCCGCCTTTCGCTTCCTATCCAGTCGAGCTCCTCCCCGTCTGCCAATTGGGGCCCTCCTTGTCCATTCGCTCCTGAGGATGATAGCCTCGGTTTTGCTAGTGGACAGTTGGAGTTTGGCCGAATTACACCAGTTGGAAATCTGGTCAACAACGCGCTGGCCTTCGATTTCCAACTCCCTTCGGGAGTCGCCGCATACCAGAACGAGAAAATCATCGGCGTATGCGACGAACTTTCCCTCGACAGAGTCTTCGAGCAACCGTAGAAGGCCGTCGAACATGAGGTTCCAGCAGGCCGGGCCGAGGACAGACTCCTGAGGGCATCCTCGCGTGGGCCTTTTGGAGACCTCACAGGACCCAAGCGAGATCTGAACCCTCCGATCGTGGAAGTAGCTTTTCAGCACCTCGAAAACGTTCTTCGGGCAGTCTCGTTTTCGCAAACTCTCTAGAACGAGGGGCCACCACACGTTGTCGAAGGCCCCCGAAATGTAGAACAGTAGCGCCGCGGCATACTTTCTTTCGGAAGCTTCGAACATTCGACGCAACTCCACGACAGCGTCCTCCGTCGACTTTCCGGCCACGAAGCCGAACTGCCGATCGGAGATCTTCCCGGGAGCCAGGGACGTGGTGGGGAGACGCTCCTTAAGGAGCTTCTCGAAGAGTTTCCCTACCACGGAGAGGAGACAAATGGGACGGTACGATTTGGGGTCCTTCACGTTCTTCTCCCCACCCTTCAGGAGTACCCGTAACGAGCCCTCCTTCCAGACGCGGGGGAAGACGCCCCACTGAAGGCACCCATTGAAGAGCCGTACCAGCTGACCGGGGATAACGGCAACGGCTGCCTTCAGCACCGTGACCTCGATAAGGTCAGGTCCTGGCGCCTTACCGTTTTTGAAGGAGCGCGCGCATTTGACAACCTCTCCCTCTGTAAATACAGAGGCCTCGGGCGTGTCAAGAGGAGCGCGCGCCACTTCCCTGAGGGCCCGCTGAGCGGGGGAGTCCACTTCTTCCCGGTCGTCGGGGATGTGCGCATCCAGAAGGCAGCTGGCGGTTTCCCGAATGTCCTTTGTGAAGCCTTCGTCACGCCGGATAGTGCTGATCACCCTCTCAACTCGGAGATTCTCAGCCTGGTGCTTGTAAACGTAGCCCCAGGGCTCTGAGTTGCCGTGCGACGTGACGAAACTTCTCCAGCTGGCGGTTTTGGCCATTTTCACCTCTCGGCTGTATTCTCGCAATGAAGTGCGATACTTAGCCTTGAGAGCGAGGCGAGTCGGACCATCCCCTTCCCTCTGGAACGCACGCCTTTGCCGGTATGCGGTCCTCTTCTGACTTGTTAGCCTTTTTGTCCACCACGGGTTGGACTTTCTAAATCTTATTTTTCGTGGCATCGACTCGGAACACGCGTCTGTGAGGACAGCCGTGAGAGTCTCTGCCATTTCCTCCACATTTTGCACCGACAGCAGCTCAAGGAGCTCTAGCCTCGATTCGGAGAGGCCAGCTAGCGTTTCAGCGAACCGCTCCCAGTCGGCTCGTTTGGTGTTGAACCGCCTGGTCTCGGCACACCGATCGCTGCCACCGTCCCCATTTCGGACCTTTGGCACCCTCAATCTGATGTCGATGGAGTTGTGATCGCTGGTGGTCCAATCACAACGCACCTTCCAATCACCGACGAATTGGCTCATGGTGGGGGATGCTGCGGTAACGTGGATGTATGACGAACCTTGCTCCGCCCAGTAGGTGGGTTGCTGGCCAGCGTCGTTCACAACAACCATGCCATACGCCCAGAGGAGCTCCTCCAACTTTGCTCCATCCTCGTCTGTGCCCTGAGGACCCCAGAGTGACGAGCGGGCGTTGGCGTCTAACGAAACCAAAAGTCTCTTCCCCCTCAGTGAACGAAACACTGTGTCGAGGTGCCTGAGCTTCTCAATCTCGTCGCTGTACTGGAAATAGCACGACACGACGAAGAATGAGAAGCCGGGCGCTTGCACTTCCGCACAGACACAGTGGGTCGTGCTAAGCTGCGAGACGAGCAACAACTGGAAATTCGGGTTGCATGCTACCACCGCAGCCTACGGATGTTGCGAGCTGACGGCGGCCACCCTCATTCCACTCCCTAGACCACAGATTGTGTGGCTCTTGCCAAGCTTCTGGGCGTATGGTTCCTGCAAAAGCAGGACGTCCAAGCGCTTGTCGACAACGAGAGAACGCACCTCACCCATTACCACAGCTGAACGACGCATGTTCAGCTGCAGAACCCTAATACCCGTGGACGCGAAACCGGAACACGGACGCGAAGTGCGGTAGCGCGCGACGACGTCTCCGACGGCGACGGTGAGACTGTGGGTAAATGGGGGATTTGACGCGATTCCGCGAGGCTACATGATTCTACTTCTATCAAATTAGGGTCGCGCACGGGTAGCCCAGAGTCAGCCACGGCAGAAGGCCTGACTCTGTCACAACGGTCAAGCTCAATTCGGACGGTACGAAGACCGTGACCTGGGACCTGCGCTCCGTCGTGTCGTGGGCCATCGACACGTCCAAGCTCAGGCTGGCAAGGCGCCTTCCGTGAGGACGCCGGAGCCCCCGCCAGGCCTACCGAGACGGTACGTGACCCAACGACGGAGGAGGCCGACGTTCCTGCGCTGCAGGCGGCACCGCCTGGCTGGGAACGAGCAGCCAGACGGGCACTTCTCCTTGCCACAATGACACGCCCGAGCCCAGCCCCCGCCCGGAGATCCGAATGGGGGGCTATTTTACCTCCGGAATATTTTGAGCTCGAGCGTGCCATCATGATTTTTTATATTTAGGTAGACCTGTAAAGAAAAACAATATTTATTAGTAAGTCACCCGGTTCCTGCGACGCTCTACTCCAAGGAGCACAACGGCGCAGGGCCCGGGCTACACTGGCGGCCATCTCCTTCTCGCTCCACACCGAAGTGTAAGAGGAGGGAGGAGTGAAGGCCACCGAGGAAAGGAAGAAGGGATGGGAGGTGGGGGGTGCGCTCTTTTATTAACCCCCTTTGGGCGAGCGCTACCCTCAGGGATACCCGTCCATCAGCCTGTCGCTGCCGCCCGCCCTCTGGTCACGGGATATGTCGAACTGGGGACATACAGTTCATCGTCATTGAGGCTGCTCAAGCCTCTCGGAAAATTCCCAATTTCCGTCATCAGTGGCGGACAGAGATAGACCTCTCATTCGAGGACGGGATTTTTACCGGTCTACATTTAGTCGGGCCCTTCGCCTCTGACCAGTCCGGCATGCGAGACGCTACCAGGTTCCGAGCAACCCACCGGCATTGCTCAGAGGGTCAGCAGGACACACACGCAAGCCCCCCCACCACGACAAGGTAGTAGACCACGTGGGGGGGGGGGGGGGCGGAGCATGGGGTGCTCCCCATGTCGCCCTCCTCCTCTGACACTATCCGCCGTTTTGTTTTTGTTAAATATGCCATGTTGTGAAGTGTTTAATCCTCGCCTTCGCCCATCATGGGACCCCCACCGCAGTGGAGGTACTTCCACTAGTAATAGAAACCCTAGTTAAATGTACCGAAGACCGAGAAGCGGCCTTGTCAGGTGGTCACACCCTATCGATCCCTAGTGACTCTACGAAAAAATGTTACGGGATAGGCCCGCGCCATAGTTGATGCAAACGGTTTAGCGTCACCCCTATCGTGTGTGCGACGCCGGACCCGAACCGACGCCTAACACACACCTCAGGCTAGACGGCGTGATGGTTTACCCCCCACAACACAGGGTATACAGGGACACTGACCACGTCGCCCCGCCATACCTGCGCCGAGAACCAAGACTTCAACCCTGTCATAGGCTCCAGTCAGCAATGCATCGAGCGGTCCTTCCCACGTTGAACATGTGGTTTCACGGGAACTTTGCCGAGAAGCGGACTTACATTCTCCCTTATTACTCCCACAGAGGTCAGGTACTTGACATCGATGCACGCTACGGTTGGGGGGGGGGCAACTACGCCCCCCGTGGTTAGTCTGACAGGAATATCCATCAAGGACTGGCCGAAGCTGACTCACACACACACACACATACACACACACATTCATCCCAGGTCCACTCTTAGTTCGGCCCTCACTCTTCTGGCTTCCCGGCATGCTAGTAGCTGCCAGGTTCAAAGGACCCGCCGGTATAGCCAGAAGAGATCATCGGAACCAAGCCCCCTCACCACGACAAGGTGGTGGACCATCGAGGGGGGGACTCGGGGAGTCTTTTTTTTTTTTTTTTGTTTTAACGAGGAGAAAATGCATTACGCACACCCGGTGGCGGCAGGGCAACCGCCGGGTAGTGTGGGACTCCCCGTGGGTGAGCAACCGCCCACCCGCGGGTGTACCCACTAAAAACTCCCCGCTGGCCACCATCGGGTGATTCGGCGGCCGCGGGAACGCAGAAGCACACCACCGCGACCGCCGCACCCAGCGCCCCCACAAGGAGGGGGCTCATCGCGGAGGGGGCATACATTGCTGCCCCCTACCACCAGCATATCAGCGCCGGAGGGCCACGCTCCGGCGCTCTCAACCTGTGGGACCGATCGCGGAGACGGCGGCGCACCTACCGCTGGCCGTCTCGGTTAACCGGCCCTGAGCTTAAAACGTAGCGGGTCACCGCGACACTGACCCCGCTCAGGACCCGTTGCCTGCTCTTTGCCGCCCTAATTACGGCGGCTGGTGGGCTTGGCGACGGGCTATGGGGGCCAGTGGCCCCGCAGCACCGTCCCCTCCAGAGAGGGGGGCGGCGCTGACGGCCACCGGTCGCCGCCTCCTATTTCGCCTCGCCCGTCGACGTTCTTGACGAGCGGGATCGGTACGCTCCCGCTCCCGCTCGTCTGCCTCCTTCTGCGAGATGACCTCCTCGCAGAAGGAGGCCACCGCATTCCACGACCTCCCGCTGCGAGCCAATGAAGCAACAACGGCCGGCAACGAGAGGTCCCACCCTATCTCCATTTGGAGTGCCCACCTTTGTCGAGCAAAGGCCGGGCACTCCTCCAACGTGTGCGGCGCCGAATCAAACTCGGCGCCGCACTGATGGCACTCAGCTGTCACCTCCGCCCCCACTTTATGCAGGTACTCGCCGAAGCACCCGTGCCCGGTGAGCACCTGCGTGAGGCGGTAGGAGAGCCTGCCATGCCCGCGGTCCAGCCAACCATCAAAGTTGGCCAGGACCGCGCCGATAGCGGGCTTGCGGGCGGCGGGGCTAGCTAAAAGCTGCCTCCGCCACTCCTCGCGTGCCCGCTGCCTGGACTGGCGCTTCCACACCTCGACCACTCGGTCCGGCGGGTCCTCCCCCCTCCGGCGGAACATCTGCCGACGCCGATATACTTCGGCGTCGGCAGCCGCCTGGAGTTGAAAGGGGAGTATCCTCGCCAGGACCAGCGCCACCTCCGTGGGTACGGTGCGATAGCCTCTGATCACCCTGATGGCTGCCCGCCGCTGTATGCGGCTGAGCATTAGCCGGCTAGGCCGGCATGCCATCAGGGTGTCGGCCCATACGGCAGAGCCGTACAGGGCCATGGCCCGCACCACTCCCACGTAGAGGCGGCGCACCCTCTCTTCCGGTCCCCCGAGGTTGGGCATAAGGCGACCAAGCATGGTCGCCACACCCTCCGGTCGAGGGGCCAAGCGGTCGAAGTGGCCTTCGAAGCGCCAGCGGCCGTCGATGTTCAGCGCGAGATACTTGAACCGGCTCTGGACATCGACCCAGGCTTCTCCTATTCGGATCCGTGTTGAGGGAGGCTTCCGCGACAGAGGCAGTCCGTGGAACCAGACCGCCTCCGTCTTCTGCGGCGACACCTGCAACCCCAACTCCCGGATCCGGGCGACGACCGAGGCCGCCACCATTTCTCCCAAACGGCTCGTCCTCGTCCACTCCCTGCCGCCGGCGATCTCCTAGCGGTCCCTGGCTTTTGTTAGAGTGGCAAAAATAACATTGTTAAGCAATGTTTAGAGGCCATAGAGCCAGAAAAAGGCGACCGGAAAGTTGTCCGAGCGGCGCAAGTAAAGTTACAAAAGTAACGCGCCCGACTCGATTTTTGACGCTACCGTCTCGTCATAGGCACAAGCTCTGACCCGATTTTCAAAGGGTCACCTTGGTGCAAAAAGGCAACACGTCGCTACGAACTTAGAAAAATTTGTCTATAATTTTTATATAATTCTAACTCTTTATATAATTTTCCAATGTCTCTAACTACGGACGATGTAACTCTGGCAATCGACCAAGATCGTAGAGCAGAGAAGCCGAAATCCGATAGAAGGACTTTAAAATTTTTCCAAATTCCATCCATAACGAAAACAAGCTTATATCCTGAAAATCGACCGAGATCGTAGAGCGAAATCTACGCCGAATCGCATCGTGCACTCAGAAATTTTTCGTACTGCCCCAGTAGTACTCTCTTCTCGCCTCTCTGTCCTTATAAATATTCAAAGTTCCATCGATAACGAAAACAAGCGTATACCCTGACAATCGACCGAGATCGTAGAGCGAAATCTACGCCGAATCGCATCGTGCACTCAGAAATTTTTCGTACTGCCCCAGTAGTACTCTCTTCTCGCCTCTCTTTCCTTATAATTTTTCAAAGTTCCAACGATAACGAAATCAAGCGTATAGCCTGACAATCGAAAGAGATCGTAGAGCGGAATATACGCCGAATCACATAGTGGACTTAGAAAATTGTCGTACTGCCCCAGTAGTACTCTATTCTCGCCTCTCTTTCCTTATAATTTTTCAAAGTTCCAACGATAAAGAAAACAAGCGTATTCCCTGACAATCGACCGAGATCGTAGAGCGGAATATTCGCCGAATAGCATGGTGGACTTAGAAAATTTTCATGCTGCCCCAGTAGTACTCTCTTCTCGCCTCTCTGTCCTTCTAAATATTCAAAGTTCCATCAATAACGAAAACAAGCCTATACCCTGACAATCGACCGAGATCGTAGAGCGGAATATACGCCGAATCACTTCGTGGACATAGAAATTCTTCGTACTGCCCCAGTTGTACTCTCTTCTCGCCTCTCTTTCCTTATAATTTTTCAAAGTTCCAACGATAACGAAATCAAGCGTATAGCCTGACAATCGACCGAGATCGTAGAGCGGAATATACGCCGAATCGCATCGTGGACATAGAAATTCTTCTTACTGCCCCAGTAGTACTCTCTTCTCGCCTCTCTTTCCTTATAATTTTTCAAAGTTCCAACGATAAAGAAAACAAGCGTATAGCCTGACAATCGACCGAGATCGTAGAGCGGAATATACGCCGAATCGCATCGTGGACATAGAAATTCTTCGTACTGCCCCAGTAGTACTCTCTTCTCGCCTCTCTTTCCTTATAATTTTTCAAAGTTCCAACGATAACGAAATCAAGCGTATAGCCTGACAATCGAAAGAGATCGTAGAGCGAAATCTACGCCGAATCGCATCGTGCACTCAGAAATTTTTCGTACTGCCCCAGTAGTACTCTCTTCTCGCCTCTCTTTCCTTATAATTTTTCAAAGTTCCAACGATAAGGAAATCAAGCGTATTCCCTGACAATCGACCGAGATCGTAGAGCGGAATATACGCCGAATCGCATCGTGGACTTAGAAATTCTTCGTGCTGCCCCAGTAGTACTCTCTTCTCGCCTATCTGTCCTTATAATTTTTCAAAGTTCCATCGATAACGAATACAAGTGTATACCCCGGCAATCGACCGAGATCGTAAAGCGGAATATACGCCGAATCGCATCGTGGACTCAGAAATTTGTCGTACTGCCCCAGTAGTACTCTCTTCTCGCCTCTCTTTCCTTATAATTTTTCAAAGTTCCAACGATAAAGAAAACAAGCGTATAGCCTGACAATCGAAAGAGATCGTAGAGCGGAATATACGCCGAATCACATAGTGGACTTAGAAAATTGTCGTACTGCCCCAGTAGTACTCTATTCTCGCCTCTCTTTCCTTATAATTTTTCAAAGTTCCAACGATAAAGAAAACAAGCGTATTCCCTGACAATCGACCGAGATCGTAGAGCGGAATATTCGCCGAATAGCATGGTGGACTTAGAAAATTTTCATGCTGCCCCAGTAGTACTCTCTTCTCGCCTCTCTGTCCTTCTAAATATTCAAAGTTCCATCAATAACGAAAACAAGCCTATACCCTGACAATCGACCGAGATCGTAGAGCGGAATATACGCCGAATCACTTCGTGGACATAGAAATTCTTCGTACTGCCCCAGTTGTACTCTCTTCTCGCCTCTCTTTCCTTATAATTTTTCAAAGTTCCAACGATAACGAAATCAAGCGTATAGCCTGACAATCGACCGAGATCGTAGAGCGGAATATACGCCGAATCGCATCGTGGACATAGAAATCTTTCGTGCTGCCCAAGAAGTACTATCTCGTTCCTCTTTATATAATTTTTCAAAGTCTCTAACTACGGACGACGGAACTCTGGCAATCGACCGAGATCGTAGAGCAGAGAAGCCGAAATCCGATAGAAGGACTTTAAAATTTTTCCAAGTTCCATCCATAACGAAAACAAGCTTATATCCTGAAAATCGACCGAGATCGTAGAGCGAAATCTACGCCGAATCGCATCGTGGACATAGAAATTCTTCTTACTGCCCCAGTAGTACTCTCTTCTCGCCTCTCTTTCCTTATAATTTTTCAAAGTTCCAACGATAAAGAAAACAAGCGTATAGCCTGACAATCGACCGAGATCGTAGAGCGGAATATACGCCGAATCGCATCGTGGACATAGAAATTCTTCGTACTGCCCCAGTAGTACTCTCTTCTCGCCTCTCTTTCCTTAAAATTTTTCAAAGTTCCAACGATAAAGAAAACAAGCGTATAGCCTTACAATCGACCGAGATCGTAGAGCGGAATATACGCCGAATCGCATCGTGGACATAGAAATTCTTCTTACTGCCCCAGTAGTACTCTCTTCTCGCCTATCTTTCCTTATAATTTTTCAAAGTTCCAACGATAAAGAAAACAAGCGTATAGCCTGACAATCGACCGAGATCGTAGAGCGGAATATACGCCGAATCGCATCGTGGACATAAAAATTCTTCGTACTGCCCCAGTAGTACTCTCTTCTCGCCTCTCTTTCCTTATAATTTTTCAAAGTTCCAACGATAACGAAATCAAGCGTATAGCCTGACAATCGACCGAGATCGTAGAGCGGAATATACGCCGAATCGCATCGTGGACATAGAAATTCTTCGTACTGCCCCAGTAGTACTCTCTTCTCGCCTCTCTTTCCTTATAATTTTTCAAAGTTCCAACGATAACGAAATCAAGCGTATAGCCTGACAATCGAAAGAGATCGTAGAGCGGAATATACGCCGAATCACATAGTGGACTTAGAAAATTGTCGTATTGCCCCAGTAGTACTCTATTCTCGCCTCTCTTTCCTTATAATTTTTCAAAGTTCCAACGATAAAGAAAACAAGCCTATACCCTGACAATCGACCGAGATCGTAGAGCGGAATATACGCCGAATCACTTCGTGGACATAGAAATTCTTCGTACTGCCCCAGTTGTACTCTCTTCTCGCCTCTCTTTCCTTATAATTTTTCAAAGTTCCAACGATAACGAAATCAAGCGTATAGCCTGACAATCGACCGAGATCGTAGAGCGGAATATACGCCGAATCGCATCGTGGACATAGAAATCTTTCGTGCTGCCCAAGAAGTACTATCTCGTTCCTCTTTATATAATTTTTCAAAGTCTCTAACTACGGACGACGGAACTCTGGCAATCGACCGAGATCGTAGAGCAGAGAAGCCGAAATCCGATAGAAGGACTTTAAAATTTTTCAAAGTTCCAACGATAAAGAAAACAAGCGTATAGCCTGACAATCGACCGAGATCGTAGAGCGGAATATACGCCGAATCGCATCGTGGACATAGAAATTCTTCGTACTGCCCCAGTAGTACTCTCTTCTCGCCTCTCTTTCCTTATAATTTTTCAAAGTTCCAACGATAAGGAAATCAAGCGTATTCCCTGACAATCGACCGAGATCGTAGAGCGGAATATACGCCGAATCGCATCGTGGACTTAGAAATTCTTCGTGCTGCCCCAGTAGTACTCTCTTCTCGCCTATCTGTCCTTATAATTTTTCAAAGTTCCATCGATAACGAATACAAGTGTATACCCCGGCAATCGACCGAGATCGTAAAGCGGAATATACGCCGAATCGCATCGTGGACTCAGAAATTTGTCGTACTGCCCCAGTAGTACTCTCTTCTCGCCTCTCTTTCCTTATAATTTTTCAAAGTTCCAACGATAAAGAAAACAAGCGTATAGCCTGACAATCGACCGAGATCGTAGAGCGGAATATACGCCGAATCGCATCGTGGACATAGAAATTCTTCGTACTGCCCCAGTAGTACTCTCTTCTCGCCTCTCTTTCCTTATAATTTTTCAAAGTTCCAACGATAAAGAAAACAAGCGTATAGCCTGACAATCGACCGAGATCGTAGAGCGGAATATACGCCGAAACACTTCGTGGACATAGAAATTCTTCGTACTGCCCCAGTTGTACTCTCTTCTCGCCTCTCTTTCCTTATAATTTTTCAAAGTTCCAACGATAACGAAATCAAGCGTATAGCCTGACAATCGACCGAGATCGTAGAGCGGAATATTCGCCGAATAGCATGGTGGACTTAGAAATTATTCGTGCTGCCCAAGAAGTACTCTCTCGTTCCTCTTTATATAATTTTTCAAAGTCTCTAACTACGGACGACGGAACTCTGGCAATCGACCGAGATCGTAGAGCAGAGAAGCCGAAATCCGATAGAAGGACTTTAAAATTTTTCAAAGTTCCAACGATAAAGAAAACAAGCGTATAGCCTGACAATCGACCGAGATCGTAGAGCGGAATATACGCCGAATCGCATCGTGGACATAGAAATTCTTCGTACTGCCCCAGTAGTACTCTCTTCTCGCCTCTCTTTCCTTATAATTTTTCAAAGTTCCAACGATAACGAAATCAAGCGTATAGCCTGACAATCGAAAGAGATCGTAGAGCGAAATCTACGCCGAATCGCATCGTGCACTCAGAAATTTTTCGTACTGCACCAGTAGTACTCTCTTCTCGCCTCTCTTTCCTTATAATTTTTCAAAGTTCCAACGATAAGGAAATCAAGCGTATTCCCTGACAATCGACCGAGATCGTAGAGCGGAATATACGCCGAATCGCATCGTGGACTTAGAAATTCTTCGTGCTGCCCCAGTAGTACTCTCTTCTCGCCTATCTGTCCTTATAATTTTTCAAAGTTCCATCGATAACGAATACAAGTGTATACCCCGGCAATCGACCGAGATCGTAAAGCGGAATATACGCCGAATCGCATCGTGGACTCAGAAATTTGTCGTACTGCCCCAGTAGTACTCTCTTCTCGCCTCTCTTTCCTTATAATTTTTCAAAGTTCCAACGATAAAGAAAACAAGCGTATAGCCTGACAATCGAAAGAGATCGTAGAGCGGAATATACGCCGAATCACATAGTGGACTTAGAAAATTGTCGTACTGCCCCAGTAGTACTCTATTCTCGCCTCTCTTTCCTTATAATTTTTCAAAGTTCCAACGATAAAGAAAACAAGCGTATTCCCTGACAATCGACCGAGATCGTAGAGCGGAATATTCGCCGAATAGCATGGTGGACTTAGAAAATTTTCATGCTGCCCCAGTAGTACTCTCTTCTCGCCTCTCTGTCCTTCTAAATATTCAAAGTTCCATCAATAACGAAAACAAGCCTATACCCTGACAATCGACCGAGATCGTAGAGCGGAATATACGCCGAATCACTTCGTGGACATAGAAATTCTTCGTACTGCCCCAGTTGTACTCTCTTCTCGCCTCTCTTTCCTTATAATTTTTCAAAGTTCCAACGATAACGAAATCAAGCGTATAGCCTGACAATCGACCGAGATCGTAGAGCGGAATATACGCCGAATCGCATCGTGGACATAGAAATCTTTCGTGCTGCCCAAGAAGTACTATCTCGTTCCTCTTTATATAATTTTTCAAAGTCTCTAACTACGGACGACGGAACTCTGGCAATCGACCGAGATCGTAGAGCAGAGAAGCCGAAATCCGATAGAAGGACTTTAAAATTTTTCCAAGTTCCATCCATAACGAAAACAAGCTTATATCCTGAAAATCGACCGAGATCGTAGAGCGAAATCTACGCCGAATCGCATCGTGGACATAGAAATTCTTCTTACTGCCCCAGTAGTACTCTCTTCTCGCCTCTCTTTCCTTATAATTTTTCAAAGTTCCAACGATAAAGAAAACAAGCGTATAGCCTGACAATCGACCGAGATCGTAGAGCGGAATATACGCCGAATCGCATCGTGGACATAGAAATTCTTCGTACTGCCCCAGTAGTACTCTCTTCTCGCCTCTCTTTCCTTAAAATTTTTCAAAGTTCCAACGATAAAGAAAACAAGCGTATAGCCTTACAATCGACCGAGATCGTAGAGCGGAATATACGCCGAATCGCATCGTGGACATAGAAATTCTTCTTACTGCCCCAGTAGTACTCTCTTCTCGCCTATCTTTCCTTATAATTTTTCAAAGTTCCAACGATAAAGAAAACAAGCGTATAGCCTGACAATCGACCGAGATCGTAGAGCGGAATATACGCCGAATCGCATCGTGGACATAAAAATTCTTCGTACTGCCCCAGTAGTACTCTCTTCTCGCCTCTCTTTCCTTATAATTTTTCAAAGTTCCAACGATAACGAAATCAAGCGTATAGCCTGACAATCGACCGAGATCGTAGAGCGGAATATACGCCGAATCGCATCGTGGACATAGAAATTCTTCGTACTGCCCCAGTAGTACTCTCTTCTCGCCTCTCTTTCCTTATAATTTTTCAAAGTTCCAACGATAACGAAATCAAGCGTACAGCCTGACAATCGAAAGAGATCGTAGAGCGGAATATACGCCGAATCACATAGTGGACTTAGAAAATTGTCGTATTGCCCCAGTAGTACTCTATTCTCGCCTCTCTTTCCTTATAATTTTTCAAAGTTCCAACGATAAAGAAAACAAGCCTATACCCTGACAATCGACCGAGATCGTAGAGCGGAATATACGCCGAATCACTTCGTGGACATAGAAATTCTTCGTACTGCCCCAGTTGTACTCTCTTCTCGCCTCTCTTTCCTTATAATTTTTCAAAGTTCCAACGATAACGAAATCAAGCGTATAGCCTGACAATCGACCGAGATCGTAGAGCGGAATATACGCCGAATCGCATCGTGGACATAGAAATCTTTCGTGCTGCCCAAGAAGTACTATCTCGTTCCTCTTTATATAATTTTTCAAAGTCTCTAACTACGGACGACGGAACTCTGGCAATCGACCGAGATCGTAGAGCAGAGAAGCCGAAATCCGATAGAAGGACTTTAAAATTTTTCCAAGTTCCATCCATAACGAAAACAAGCTTATATCCTGAAAATCGACCGAGATCGTAGAGCGAAATCTACGCCGAATCGCATCGTGCACTCAGAAATTTTTCGTACTGCCCCAGTAGTACTCTCTTCTCGCCACTCTTTCCTTATAATTTTTCAAAGTTCCAACGATAAGGAAATCAAGCGTATTCCCTGACAATCGACCGAGATCGTAGAGCGGAATATTCGCCGAATAGCATGGTGGACTTAGAAAATTTTCATGCTGCCCCAGTAGTACTTTCTTCTCGCCTCTCTGTCCTTCTAAATATTCAAAGTTCCATCAATAACGAAAACAAGCCTATACCCTGACAATCGACCGAGATCGTAGAGCGGAATATACGCCGAATCACTTCGTGGACATAGAAATTCTTCGTACTGCCCCAGTTGTACTCTCTTCTCGCCTCTCTTTCCTTATAATTTTTCAAAGTTCCATCGATAACGAATACAAGTGTATACCCCGGCAATCGACCGAGATCGTAGAGCGGAATATACGCCGAATCACTTCGTGGACATAGAAATTCTTCGTACTGCCCCAGTTGTACTCTCTTCTCGCCTCTCTTTCCTTATAATTTTTCAAAGTTCCATCGATAACGAATACAATTGTATACCCCGGCAATCGACCGAGATCGTAGAGCGGAATATACGCCGAATCACTTCGTGGACATAGAAATTCTTCGTACTGCCCCAGTAGTACTCTCTTCTCGCCTCTCTGTCCTTCTAATTATTCAAAGTTCCATCAATAACGAAAACAAGCCTATACCCTGACAATCGACCGAGATCGTAGAGCGGAATATACGCCGAATCACTTCGTGGACATAGAAATTCTTCGTACTGCCCCAGTTGTACTCTCTTCTCGCCTCTCTTTCCTTATAATTTTTCAAAGTTCCAACGATAACGAAATCAAGCGTATAGCCTGACAATCGACCGAGATCGTAGAGCGGAATATACGCCGAATCACTTCGTGGACATAGAAATTCTTCGTACTGCCCCAGTAGTACTCTCTTCTCGCCACTCTTTCCTTATAATTTTTCAAAGTTCCAACGATAAAGAAAACAAGCGTATTCCCTGACAATCGACCGAGATCGTAGAGCGGAATATACGCCGAATAGCATGGTGGTCTTAGAAAATTTTCATGCTGCCCCAGTAGTACTCTCTTCTCGCCTCTCTGTCCTTCTAATTATTCAAAGTTCCATCAATAACGAAATCAAGCCTATACCCTGACAATCGACCGAGATCGTAGAGCGGAATATACGCCGAATCACTTCGTGGACATAGAAATTCTTCGTACTGCCCCAGTTGTACTCTCTTCTCGCCTCTCTTTCCTTATAATTTTTCAAAGTTCCAACGATAACGAAATCAAGCGTATAGCCTGACAATCGACCGAGATCGTAGAGCGGAATATTCGCCGAATAGCATGGTGGACTTAGAAATTATTCGTGCTGCCCAAGAAGTACTCTCTCGTTCCTCTTTATATAATTTTTCAAAGTCTCTAACTACGGACGACGGAACTCTGGCAATCGACCGAGATCGTAGAGCAGAGAAGCCGAAATCCGATAGAAGGACTTTAAAATTTTTCAAAGTTCCAACGATAAAGAAAACAAGCGTATAGCCTGACAATCGACCGAGATCGTAGAGCGGAATATACGCCGAATCGCATCGTGGACATAGAAATTCTTCGTACTGCCCCAGTAGTACTCTCTTCTCGCCTCTCTTTCCTTATAATTTTTCAAAGTTCCAACGATAACGAAATCAAGCGTATAGCCTGACAATCGAAAGAGATCGTAGAGCGAAATCTACGCCGAATCGCATCGTGCACTCAGAAATTTTTCGTACTGCACCAGTAGTACTCTCTTCTCGCCTCTCTTTCCTTATAATTTTTCAAAGTTCCAACGATAAAGAAATCAAGCGTATACCCTGACAATCGACCGAGATCGTAGAGCGGAATATACGCCGAATCGCATCGTGGACTTAGAAATTCTTCGTGCTGCCCCAGTAGTACTCTCTTCTCGCCTATCTGTCCTTATAAT
Source organism: Mimumesa dahlbomi (assembly GCA_917499265.3). Classification (NCBI taxonomy): domain Eukaryota; kingdom Metazoa; phylum Arthropoda; class Insecta; order Hymenoptera; family Crabronidae; genus Mimumesa; species Mimumesa dahlbomi. The sequence goes on along the minus strand of OU824114.1, from coordinate 19,266,598 downwards.
TTTTCAAAGTTCCATCGATAACGAATACAAGTGTATACCCCGGCAATCGACCGAGATCGTAAAGCGGAATATACGCCGAATCGCATCGTGGACTCAGAAATTTGTCGTACTGCCCCAGTAGTACTCTCTTCTCGCCTCTCTTTCCTTATAATTTTTCAAAGTTCCAACGATAAAGAAAACAAGCGTATAGCCTGACAATCGAAAGAGATCGTAGAGCGGAATATACGCCGAATCACATAGTGGACTTAGAAAATTGTCGTACTGCCCCAGTAGTACTCTATTCTCGCCTCTCTTTCCTTATAATTTTTCAAAGTTCCAACGATAAAGAAAACAAGCGTATTCCCTGACAATCGACCGAGATCGTAGAGCGGAATATTCGCCGAATAGCATGGTGGACTTAGAAAATTTTCATGCTGCCCCAGTAGTACTCTCTTCTCGCCTCTCTGTCCTTCTAAATATTCAAAGTTCCATCAATAACGAAAACAAGCCTATACCCTGACAATCGACCGAGATCGTAGAGCGGAATATACGCCGAATCACTTCGTGGACATAGAAATTCTTCGTACTGCCCCAGTTGTACTCTCTTCTCGCCTCTCTTTCCTTATAATTTTTCAAAGTTCCAACGATAACGAAATCAAGCGTATAGCCTGACAATCGACCGAGATCGTAGAGCGGAATATACGCCGAATCGCATCGTGGACATAGAAATCTTTCGTGCTGCCCAAGAAGTACTATCTCGTTCCTCTTTATATAATTTTTCAAAGTCTCTAACTACGGACGACGGAACTCTGGCAATCGACCGAGATCGTAGAGCAGAGAAGCCGAAATCCGATAGAAGGACTTTAAAATTTTTCCAAGTTCCATCCATAACGAAAACAAGCTTATATCCTGAAAATCGACCGAGATCGTAGAGCGAAATCTACGCCGAATCGCATCGTGGACATAGAAATTCTTCTTACTGCCCCAGTAGTACTCTCTTCTCGCCTCTCTTTCCTTATAATTTTTCAAAGTTCCAACGATAAAGAAAACAAGCGTATAGCCTTACAATCGACCGAGATCGTAGAGCGGAATATACGCCGAATCGCATCGTGGACATAGAAATTCTTCTTACTGCCCCAGTAGTACTCTCTTCTCGCCTCTCTTTCCTTATAATTTTTCAAAGTTCCAACGATAACGAAATCAAGCGTATAGCCTGACAATCGACCGAGATCGTAGAGCGGAATATACGCCGAATCGCATCGTGGACATAGAAATTCTTCGTACTGCCCCAGTAGTACTCTCTTCTCGCCTCTCTTTCCTTATAATTTTTCAAAGTTCCAACGATAACGAAATCAAGCGTACAGCCTGACAATCGAAAGAGATCGTAGAGCGGAATATACGCCGAATCACATAGTGGACTTAGAAAATTGTCGTATTGCCCCAGTAGTACTCTATTCTCGCCTCTCTTTCCTTATAATTTTTCAAAGTTCCAACGATAAAGAAAACAAGCCTATACCCTGACAATCGACCGAGATCGTAGAGCGGAATATACGCCGAATCACTTCGTGGACATAGAAATTCTTCGTACTGCCCCAGTTGTACTCTCTTCTCGCCTCTCTTTCCTTATAATTTTTCAAAGTTCCAACGATAACGAAATCAAGCGTATAGCCTGACAATCGACCGAGATCGTAGAGCGGAATATACGCCGAATCGCATCGTGGACATAGAAATCTTTCGTGCTGCCCAAGAAGTACTATCTCGTTCCTCTTTATATAATTTTTCAAAGTCTCTAACTACGGACGACGGAACTCTGGCAATCGACCGAGATCGTAGAGCAGAGAAGCCGAAATCCGATAGAAGGACTTTAAAATTTTTCCAAGTTCCATCCATAACGAAAACAAGCTTATATCCTGAAAATCGACCGAGATCGTAGAGCGAAATCTACGCCGAATCGCATCGTGCACTCAGAAATTTTTCGTACTGCCCCAGTAGTACTCTCTTCTCGCCTCTCTTTCCTTATAATTTTTCAAAGTTCCAACGATAAGGAAATCAAGCGTATTCCCTGACAATCGACCGAGATCGTAGAGCGGAATATACGCCGAATCGCATCGTGGACTTAGAAATTCTTCGTGCTGCCCCAGTAGTACTCTCTTCTCGCCTATCTGTCCTTATAATTTTTCAAAGTTCCATCGATAACGAATACAAGTGTATACCCCGGCAATCGACCGAGATCGTAAAGCGGAATATACGCCGAATCGCATCGTGGACTCAGAAATTTGTCGTACTGCCCCAGTAGTACTCTCTTCTCGCCTCTCTTTCCTTATAATTTTTCAAAGTTCCAACGATAAAGAAAACAAGCGTATAGCCTGACAATCGACCGAGATCGTAGAGCGGAATATACGCCGAATCGCATCGTGGACATAGAAATTCTTCTTACTGCCCCAGTAGTACTCTCTTCTCGCCTCTCTTTCCTTATAATTTTTCAAAGTTCCAACGATAAAGAAAACAAGCGTATAGCCTGACAATCGACCGAGATCGTAGAGCGGAATATACGCCGAATCGCATCGTGGACATAGAAATTCTTCGTACTGCCCCAGTAGTACTCTCTTCTCGCCTCTCTTTCCTTATAATTTTTCAAAGTTCCAACGATAAAGAAAACAAGCGTATAGCCTGACAATCGACCGAGATCGTAGAGCGGAATATACGCCGAAACACTTCGTGGACATAGAAATTCTTCGTAATGCCCCAGTTGTACTCTCTTCTCGCCTCTCTTTCCTTATAATTTTTCAAAGTTCCAACGATAACGAAATCAAGCGTATAGCCTGACAATCGACCGAGATCGTAGAGCGGAATATTCGCCGAATAGCATGGTGGACTTAGAAATTATTCGTGCTGCCCAAGAAGTACTCTCTCGTTCCTCTTTATATAATTGTTCAAAGTCTCTAACTACGGACGACGGAACTCTGGCAATCGACCGAGATCGTAGAGCAGAGAAGCCGAAATCCGATAGAAGGACTTTAAAATTTTTCCAAGTTCCATCCATAACGAAAACAAGCTTATATCCTGAAAATCGACCGAGATCGTAGAGCGAAATCTACGCCGAATTGCATCGTGGACATAGAAATTCTTCTTACTGCCCCAGTAGTACTCTCTTCTCGCCTCTCTTTCCTTATAATTCTTCAAATTTCCAACGATAACGAAATCAAGCGTATAGCCTGACAATCGAAAGAGATCGTAGAGCGGAATATACGCCGAATCACATAGTGGACTTAAAAAATTGTCGTACTGCCCCAGTAGTTCTCTCTTCTCGCCTCTCTGTCCTTCTAAATATTCAAAGTTCCATCAATAACGAAAACAAGCCTATACCCTGACAATCGACCGAGATCGTAGAGCGGAATATACGCCGAATCGCATCGTGGACTTAGAAATTATTCGTGCTGCCCAAGAAGTACTCTCTTCTCGCCTCTCTTTCCTTATAATTTTTCAAAGTTCCAACGATAAAGAAAACAAGCGTATAGCCTGACAATCGACCGAGATCGTAGAGCGGAATATACGCCGAATCACTTCGTGGACATAGAAATTCTTCGTACTGCCCCAGTAGTACTCTCTTCTCGCCTCTCTTTCCTTATAATTTTTCAAAGTTCCAACGATAATGAACTCAAGCGTATTCCCTGACAATCGACCGAGATCGTAGAGCGGAATATTCGCCGAATAGCATGGTGGACTTAGAAAATTTTCATGCTGCCCCAGTAGTACTCTCTTCTCGCCTCTCTGTCCTTCTAAATATTCAAAGTTCCATAGATAACGAAAACAAGCGTATTCCCTGACAATCGACCGAGATCGTAGAACGGAATATACGCCGAATCACTTCGTGGACATAGAAATTCTTCGTACTGCCCCAGTAGTACTCTCTTCTCGCCTCTCTTTCCTTATAATTTTTCAAAGATCCAACGATAACGAATACAAGTGTATACCCCGGCAATCGACCGAGATCGTAGAGCGGAATATACGCCGAATCGCATCGTGGACATAGAAATTCTTCGTACTGCCCCAGTAGTACTCTCTTCTCGCCTCTCTTTCCTTATAATTTTTCAAAGTTCCAACGATAACGAAATCAAGCGTATAGCCTGACAATCGAAAGAGATCGTAGAGCGGAATATACGCCGAATCACATAGTGGACTTAGAAAATTGTCGTACTGCCCCAGTAGTTCTCTCTTCTCGCCTCTCTTTCCTTATAATTTTTCAAAGTTCCAACGATAAGGAAATCAAGCGTATTCCCTGACAATCGACCGAGATCGTAGAGCGGAATATTCGCCGAATAGCATGGTGGACTTAGAAAATTTTCATGCTGCCCCAGTAGTACTCTCTTCTCGCCTCTCTGTCCTTCTAAATATTCAAAGTTCCATCCATAACGAAAACAAGCTTATATCCTGAAAATCGACCGAGATCATAGAGCGGAATATACGCCGAATCGCATCGTGGAATTAGAAATTCTTCGTGCTGCCCCAGTAGTACTCTCTTCTCGCCTATCTGTCCTTATAATTTTTCAAAGTTCCAACGATAACGAAATCAAGCGTATAGCCTGACAATCGACCGAGATCGTAGAACGGAATATACGCCGAATCACATAGTGGACTTAGAAAATTGTCGTACTGCCCCAGTAGTACTCTCTTCTCGCCTCTCTTTCCTTATAATTTTTCAAAGATCCAACGATAAGGAAATCAAGCGTATTCCCTGACAATCGACCGAGATCGTAGAGCGGAATATTCGCCGAATAGCATGGTGGACTTAGAAAATTTTCATGCTGCCCCAGTAGTACTCTCTTCTCGCCTCTCTGTCCTTATAAATATTCAAAGTTCCATCGATAACGAAAACAAGCGTATTCCCTGACAATCGACCGAGATCGTAGAACGGAATATACGCCGAATCACTTCGTGGACATAGAAATTCTTCGTACTGCCCCAGTAGTACTCTCTTCTCGCCTCTCTTTCCTTATAATTTTTCAAAGATCCAACGATAACGAAATCAAGCGTATAGCCTGACAATCGACCGAGATCGTAGAGCGGAATATTCGCCGAATAGCATGGTGGACTTAGAAAATTTTCATGCTGCCCAGTTGTACTCTCTTCTCGCCTCTCTTTCCTTATAATTTTTCAAAGTTCCAACGATAACGAAATCAAGCGTATAGCCTGACAATCGACCGAGATCGTAGAGCGGAATATTCGCCGAATAGCATGGTGGACTTAGAAAATTTTCATGCTGCCCCAGTTGTACTCTCTTCTCGCCTCTCTTTCCTTATAATTTTTCAAAGTTCCAACGATAACGAAATCAAGCGTATAGCCTGACAATCGAAAGAGATCGTAGAGCGGAATATACGCCGAATCACATAGTGGACTTAGAAAATTGTCGTACTGCCCCAGTAGTACTCTGTTACGTATGAATCGTATGATTCCTATGAAAATTCTCAGCCTGGAATTTTCTCTTGGCGACACCCAGGCGCCTTAGTCCCCTTTTTTCTAACGAAGACAGGATACATTAAATGCGATATGCATGTAACCCTTGGCCTCTCGCCTAGGACGCTCGGATAGCTACACTTGAGACCCCACGCGATAAGGAAAACTCGAACGCGAGGGTCTACCTCCCCCGAAATTCCACAGTTTCCAACCGTCTTTTTCCCACAGCATCTTCTCTCCCACCATAGATCAAATTTCCTAAAATTTTCAATCCCCACTGCTTTTTCGACCTATATAAGGGCCTCGAAAATGCATCTCATCGGGTTATTCTCAGTACGACATTGAGCAAGATACTACGACACTAGGCCCAGTTCCTACTCGAGTTTCTTTAACCTTCGAAAGATCAGTCTTTTCATTGGCATTTATTTCAACTCTTGGTCGGAGTTCCCCCGTTTCAATTCACGTTAGAATCACTCGCGATTAGTTCGGAGTCATCATAATTGTGAAGTCTCGCCAACAGTCACTGCCTAAGGGTAAACATCTAGAGCTTACAATTATTAATACATTCAATTAAAACTCTTACACAAAACACTAAACATACTTGTATATATATTCAATTGAAAGAATATACTTGTTATATTTATACTAGAACATAAATTCAAGGAAGAATTATTTCTAGAATTAAAACCTTTCCTCTCGAAGTAAATCTAAAGCATAATCGAGTAACGTACCCACAAATATTATTCACTCTAACCGCTCGGAGTGAAACAAAAGTTACGAGAGTTATTACTTTACGATCTTTACCGTAGCAGGTCAAAACCACAAACAGCGGGTGTCGGACTGCGCGTGCCTTTCGGCTTGCTTCCGTACCTGCGCGACCACTTGCAGTCCTAGCAAGTGCGCCGTTATTAACCAGAGAGTAGCACCTTGCAGTTAGTCTACAAGTACATCTACCTCGGGGAAATACCTTACCTAAAATCTAATTAACCACTCTGGACCTACCAGCACCCTACGGTTTATGCCGTAGGCTCATCTGGTTCGTATCGCTCCTGAGTTCCTCTCGCACCTGAATGAACGCCAGCACCCTACAGTTTATGCTGTAGGCTCATCTGGATTCATTTATCCACTACATTAACCGTTCTAGCGGCCAGCACCCTATAGCATCTACTATAGGCTCATCTGGCTCAAGATTTTCCTTTTAATTCCGATTCAACGCCAGCACCCTATAGCATCTACTATAGGCTCATCTGGATTGAATAACGTCATTTCCTAAAATCATACGTTGATTCGTAGCTCCCACTACTGTTGACGTACGATACCCCCTGCTACAGTAAAGTTTCATAAGAGACGAAACTGCGTCTCATCACGTTCAAACCATAACGCTCGCCGGCCACGTATAAGAAACCCGCCCGGCTCGTAACAACTCTATTCTCGCCTCTCTTTCCTTATAATTTTTCAAAGTTCCAACGATAAGGAAATCAAGCGTATTCCCTGACAATCGACCGAGATCGTAGAGCGGAATATTCGCCGAATAGCATGGTGGACTTAGAAAATTTTCATGCTGCCCCAGTAGTACTCTCTTCTCGCTTCTCTGTCCTTATAAATATTCAAAGTTCCATCGATAACGAAATCAAGCGTATAGCCTGACAATCGACCGAGATCGTAGAGCGGAATATACGCCGAATCACATAGTGGACTTAGAAAATTGTCGTACTGCCCCAGTAGTTCTCTCATCTCGCTTCTCTTTCCTTATAATTTTTCAAAGATCCAACGATAAAGAAATCAAGCGTATTCCCTGACAATCGACCGAGATCGTAGAGCGGAATATTCGCCGAATAGCATGGTGGACTTAGAAAATTTTCATGCTGCCCCAGTAGTACTCTCTTCTCGCCTCTCTGTCCTTATAAATATTCAAAGTTCCATCGATAACGAAAACAAGCGTATTCCCTGACAATCGACCGAGATCGTTGAGCGGAATATTCGCCGAATAGCATGGTGGACTTAGAAATTATTCGTGCTGCCCAAGAAGTACTCTCTCGTTCCTCTTTATATAATTTTTCAAAGTCTCTAACTACGGACGACGGAACTCTGGCAATCGACCGAGATCGTAGAGCAGAGAAGCCGAAATCCGATAGAAGGACTTTAAAATTTTTCCAAGTTCCATCCATAACGAAAACAAGCTTATATCCTGAAAATCGACCGAGATCGTAGAGCGGAATATACGCCGAATCACTTCGTGGACATAGAAATTCTTCGCACTGCCCCAGTTGTACTCTCTTCTCGCCTCTCTTTCCTTATAATTTTTCAAAGTTCCATCGATAAGGAAATCAAGCGTATTCCCTGACAATCGACCGAGATCGTAGAACGGAATATTCGCCGAATAGCATGGTGGACTTAGAAAATTTTCATGCTGCCCCAGTAGTACTCTCTCCTCGCCTCTCTGTCCTTCTAAATATTCAAAGTTCCATCAATAACGAAAACAAGCCTATACCCTGACAATCGACCGAGATCGTAGAGCGGAATATACGCCGAATCACTTCGTGGACATAGAAATTCTTCGTACTGCCCCAGTTGTACTCTCTTCTCGCCTCTCTTTCCTTATAATTTTTCAAAGTTCCAACGATAATGAACTCAAGCGTATTCCCTGACAATCGACCGAGATCGTAGAGCGGAATATTCGCCGAATAGCATGGTGGACTTAGAAAATTTTCATGCTGCCCCAGTAGTACTCTCTTCTCGCCTCTCTGTCCTTATAAATATTCAAAGTTCCATAGATAACGAAAACAAGCGTATTCCCTGACAATCGACCGAGATCGTAGAACGGAATATACGCCGAATCACTTCGTGGACATAGAAATTCTTCGTACTGCCCCAGTAGTACTCTCTTCTCGCCTCTCTTTCCTTATAATTTTTCAAAGATCCAACGATAACGAATACAAGTGTATACCCCGGCAATCGACCGAGATCGTAAAGCGGAATATACGCCGAATCGCATCGTGGACTTAGAAATTCTTCGTGCTGCCCCAGTAGTACTCTCTTCTCGCCTATCTGTCCTTATAATTTTTCAAAGTTCCATCGATAACGAATACAAGTGTATACCCCGGCAATCGACCGAGATCGTAAAGCGGAATATACGCCGAATCGCATCGTGGACATAGAAATTCTTCGTACTGCCCCAGTAGTACTCTCTTCTCGCCTCTCTTTTCTTATAATTTTTCAAAGTTCCAACGATAAAGAAAACAAGCGTATAGCCTGACAATCGACCGAGATCGTAGAGCGGAATATACGCCGAATCACTTCGTGGACATAGAAATTCTTCGTACTGCCCCAGTAGTACTCTCTTCTCGCCTCTCTTTCCTTATAATTTTTCAAAGTTCCAACGATAACGAAATCAAGCGTATAGCCTGACAATCGAAAGAGATCGTAGAGCGGAATATACGCCGAATCACATAGTGGACTTAGAAAATTGTCGTACTGCCCCAGTAGTACTCTATTCTCGCCTCTCTTTCCTTATAATTTTTCAAAGTTCCAACGATAAGGAAATCAAGCGTATTCCCTGACAATCGACCGAGATCGTAGAGCGGAATATTCGCCGAATAGCATGGTGGACTTAGAAAATTTTCATGCTGCCCCAGTAGTACTCTCTTCTCGCCTCTCTGTCCTTCTAAATATTCAAAGTTCCATCAATAACGAAAACAAGCCTATACCCTGACAATCGACCGAGATCGTAGAGCGGAATATACGCCGAATCACTTCGTGGACATAGAAATTCTTCGTACTGCCCCAGTTGTACTCTCTTCTCGCCTCTCTTTCCTTATAATTTTTCCAAGTTCCATCCATAACGAAAACAAGCTTATATCCTGAAAATCGACCGAGATCGTAGAGCGAAATCTACGCCGAATCGCATCGTGCACTCAGAAATTTTTCGTACTGCCCCAGTAGTACTCTCTTCTCGCCTCTCTGTCCTTCTAAATATTCAAAGTTCCATCAATAACGAAAACAAGCCTATACCCTGACAATCGACCGAGATCGTAGAGCGGAATATACGCCGAATCACTTCGTGGACATAGAAATTCTTCGTACTGCCCCAGTTGTACTCTCTTCTCGCCTCTCTTTCCTTATAATTTTTCAAAGTTCCAACGATAAGGAAATCAAGCGTATTCCCTGACAATCGACCGAGATCGTAGAGCGGAATATTCGCCGAATAGCATGGTGGACTTAGAAAATTGTCATGCTGCCCCAGTAGTACTCTCTTCTCGCCTCTCTTTCCTTATAATTTTTCAAAGTTCCAACGATAAAGAAAACAAGCCTATACCTTGACAATCGACCGAGATCGTAGAGCGGAATATACGCCGAATCACTTCGTGGACATAGAAATTCTTCGTACTGCCCCAGTTGTACTCTCTTCTCGCCTCTCTTTCCTTATAATTTTTCAAAGTTCCATCGATAACGAATACAAGTGTATACCCCGGCAATCGACCGAGATCGTAGAGCGGAATATACGCCGAATCGCATCGTGGACTTAGAAATTATTCGTGCTGCCCAAGAAGTACTCTCTTCTCGCCTCTCTTTCCTTATAATTTTTCAAAGTTCCAACGATAAAGAAAACAAGCCTATACCCTGACAATCGACCGAGATCGTAGAGCGGAATATACGCCGAATCACTTCGTGGACATAGAAATTCTTCGTACTGCCCCAGTTGTACTCTCTTCTCGCCTCTCTTTCCTTATAATTTTTCAAAGTTCCAACGATAAGGAAATCAAGCGTATTCCCTGACAATCGACCGAGATCGTAGAGCGGAATATTCGCCGAATAGCATGGTGGACTTAGAAAATTTTCATGCTGCCCCAGTAGTACTCTCTTCTCGCCTCTCTGTCCTTCTAAATATTCAAAGTTCCATCAATAACGAAAACAAGCCTATACCCTGACAATCGACCGAGATCGTAGAGCGGAATATACGCCGAATCACTTCGTGGACATAGAAATTCTTCGTACTGCCCCAGTTGTACTCTCTTCTCGCCTCTCTTTCCTTATAATTTTTCAAAGTTCCAACGATAAGGAAATCAAGCGTATTCCCTGACAATCGACCGAGATCGTAGAGCGGAATATTCGCCGAATAGCATGGTGGACTTAGAAAATTTTCATGCTGCCCCAGTAGTACTCTCTTCTCGCCTCTCTGTCCTTCTAAATATTCAAAGTTCCATCAATAACGAAAACAAGCCTATACCCTGACAATCGACCGAGATCGTAGAGCGGAATATACGCCGAATCACTTCGTGGACATAGAAATTCTTCGTACTGCCCCAGTTGTACTCTCTTCTCGCCTCTCTTTCCTTATAATTTTTCCAAGTTCCATCCATAACGAAAACAAGCTTATATCCTGAAAATCGACCGAGATCGTAGAGCGAAATCTACGCCGAATCGCATCGTGCACTCAGAAATTTTTCGTACTGCCCCAGTAGTACTCTCTTCTCGCCTCTCTGTCCTTCTAAATATTCAAAGTTCCATCAATAACGAAAACAAGCCTATACCCTGACAATCGACCGAGATCGTAGAGCGGAATATACGCCGAATCACTTCGTGGACATAGAAATTCTTCGTACTGCCCCAGTTGTACTCTCTTCTCGCCTCTCTTTCCTTATAATTTTTCAAAGTTCCATCGATAACGAATACAAGTGTATACCCCGGCAATCGACCGAGATCGTAGAGCGGAATATACGCCGAATCGCATCGTGGACTTAGAAATTATTCGTGCTGCCCAAGAAGTACTCTCTTCTCGCCTCTCTTTCCTTATAATTTTTCAAAGTTCCAACGATAAAGAAAACAAGCGTATAGCCTGACAATCGACCGAGATCGTAGAGCGGAATATACGCCGAATCAGTTCGTGGACATAGAAATTCTTCGTACTGCCCCAGTTGTACTCTCTTCTCGCCTCTCTTTCCTTATAATTTTTCAAAGTTCCAACGATAAGGAAATCAAGCGTATTCCCTGACAATCGACCGAGATCGTAGAGCGGAATATACGCCGAATCGCATCGTGGACTTAGAAATTCTTCGTGCTGCCCCAGTAGTACTCTCTTCTCGCCTATCTGTCCTTATAATTTTTCAAAGTTCCAACGATAACGAAAACAAGCGTATAGCCTGACAATCGACCGAGATCGTAGAGCGGAATATACGCCGAATCACTTCGTGGACATAGAAATTCTTCGTACTGCCCCAGTAGTACTCTCTTCTCGCCTCTCTGTCCTTCTAATTATTCAAAGTTCCATCAATAACGAAAACAAGCCTATACCCTGACAATCGACCGAGATCGTAGAGCGGAATATACGCCGAATCACTTCGTGGACATAGAAATTCTTCGTACTGCCCCAGTTGTACTCTCTTCTCGCCTCTCTTTCCTTATAATTTTTCAAAGTTCCAACGATAACGAAATCAAGCGTATAGCCTGACAATCGACCGAGATCGTAGAGCGGAATATACGCCGAATCGCATCGTGGACATAGAAATCTTTCGTGCTGCCCAAGAAGTACTATCTCGTTCCTCTTTATATAATTTTTCAAAGTCTCTAACTACGGACGACGGAACTCTGGCAATCGACCGAGATCGTAGAGCAGAGAAGCCGAAATCCGATAGAAGGACTTTAAAATTTTTCCAAGTTCCATCCATAACGAAAACAAGCTTATATCCTGAAAATCGACCGAGATCGTAGAGCGAAATCTACGCCGAATCGCATCGTGCACTCAGAAATTTTTCGTACTGCCCCAGTAGTACTCTCTTCTCGCCACTCTTTCCTTATAATTTTTCAAAGTTCCAACGATAAGGAAATCAAGCGTATTCCCTGACAATCGACCGAGATCGTAGAGCGGAATATTCGCCGAATAGCATGGTGGACTTAGAAAATTTTCATGCTGCCCCAGTAGTACTTTCTTCTCGCCTCTCTGTCCTTCTAAATATTCAAAGTTCCATCAATAACGAAAACAAGCCTATACCCTGACAATCGACCGAGATCGTAGAGCGGAATATACGCCGAATCACTTCGTGGACATAGAAATTCTTCGTACTGCCCCAGTTGTACTCTCTTCTCGCCTCTCTTTCCTTATAATTTTTCAAAGTTCCATCGATAACGAATACAAGTGTATACCCCGGCAATCGACCGAGATCGTAGAGCGGAATATACGCCGAATCACTTCGTGGACATAGAAATTCTTCGTACTGCCCCAGTTGTACTCTCTTCTCGCCTCTCTTTCCTTATAATTTTTCAAAGTTCCATCGATAACGAATACAAGTGTATACCCCGGCAATCGACCGAGATCGTAGAGCGGAATATACGCCGAATCACTTCGTGGACATAGAAATTCTTCGTACTGCCCCAGTAGTACTTTCTTCTCGCCTCTCTGTCCTTCTAATTATTCAAAGTTCCATCAATAACGAAAACAAGCCTATACCCTGACAATCGACCGAGATCGTAGAGCGGAATATACGCCGAATCACTTCGTGGACATAGAAATTCTTCGTACTGCCCCAGTTGTACTCTCTTCTCGCCTCTCTTTCCTTATAATTTTTCAAAGTTCCAACGATAACGAAATCAAGCGTATAGCCTGACAATCGACCGAGATCGTAGAGCGGAATATACGCCGAATCACTTCGTGGACATAGAAATTCTTCGTACTGCCCCAGTAGTACTCTCTTCTCGCCACTCTTTCCTTATAATTTTTCAAAGTTCCAACGATAAAGAAAACAAGCGTATTCCCTGACAATCGACCGAGATCGTAGAGCGGAATATACGCCGAATAGCATGGTGGTCTTAGAAAATTTTCATGCTGCCCCAGTAGTACTCTCTTCTCGCCTCTCTGTCCTTCTAATTATTCAAAGTTCCATCAATAACGAAAACAAGCCTATACCCTGACAATCGACCGAGATCGTAGAGCGGAATATACGCCGAATCACTTCGTGGACATAGAAATTCTTCGTACTGCCCCAGTTGTACTCTCTTCTCGCCTCTCTTTCCTTATAATTTTTCAAAGTTCCATCGATAACGAATACAAGTGTATACCCCGGCAATCGACCGAGATCGTAGAGCGAAATCTACGCCGAATCGCATCGTGCACTCAGAAATTTTTCGTACTGCCCCAGTAGTACTCTCTTCTCGCCTCTCTGTCCTTCTAAATATTCAAAGTTCCATCAATAACAAAAACAAGCCTATACCCTGACAATCGACCGAGATCGTAGAGCGGAATATACGCCGAATCGCATCGTGGACTTAGAAATTATTCGTGCTGCCCAAGAAGTACTCTCTTCTCGCCTCTCTTTCCTTATAATTTTTCAAAGTTCCAACGATAAAGAAAACAAGCGTATAGCCTGACAATCGACCGAGATCGTAGAGCGGAATATACGCCGAATCACTTCGTGGACATAGAAATTCTTCGTACTGCCCCAGTTGTACTCTCTTCTCGCCTCTCTTTCCTTATAATTTTTCAAAGTTCCAACGATAAGGAAATCAAGCGTATTCCCTGACAATCGACCGAGATCGTAGAGCGGAATATACGCCGAATCGCATCGTGGACTTAGAAAATTGTCATGCTGCCCCAGTAGTACTCTCTTCTCGCCTCTCTGTCCTTCTAAATATTCAAAGTTCCATCAATAACGAAAACAAGCCTATACCCTGACAATCGACCGAGATCGTAGAGCGGAATATACGCCGAATCACTTCGTGGACATAGAAATTCTTCGTACTGCCCCAGTTGTACTCTCTTCTCGCCTCTCTTTCCTTATAATTTTTCAAAGTTCCATCGATAACGAATACAAGTGTATACCCCGGCAATCGACCGAGATCGTAGAGCGGAATATACGCCGAATCGCATCGTGGACATAGAAATCTTTCGTGCTGCCCAAGAAGTACTATCTCGTTCCTCTTTATATAATTTTTCAAAGTCTCTAACTACGGACGACGGAACTCTGGCAATCGACCGAGATCGTAGAGCAGAGAAGCCGAAATCCGATAGAAGGACTTTAAAATTTTTCCAAGTTCCATCCATAACGAAAACAAGCTTATATCCTGAAAATCGACCGAGATCGTAGAGCGAAATCTACGCCGAATCGCATCGTGCACTCAGAAATTTTTCGTACTGCCCCAGTAGTACTCTCTTCTCGCCACTCTTTCCTTATAATTTTTCAAAGTTCCAACGATAAGGAAATCAAGCGTATTCCCTGACAATCGACCGAGATCGTAGAGCGGAATATTCGCCGAATAGCATGGTGGACTTAGAAAATTTTCATGCTGCCCCAGTAGTACTCTCTTCTCGCCTCTCTGTCCTTCTAAATATTCAAAGTTCCATCAATAACGAAAACAAGCCTATACCCTGACAATCGACCGAGATCGTAGAGCGGAATATACGCCGAATCACTTCGTGGACATAGAAATTCTTCGTACTGCCCCAGTTGTACTCTCTTCTCGCCTCTCTTTCCTTATAATTTTTCAAAGTTCCATCGATAACGAATACAAGTGTATACCCCGGCAATCGACCGAGATCGTAGAGCGGAATATACGCCGAATCGCATCGTGGACTTAGAAATTCTTCGTGCTGCCCCACTAGTACTCTCTTCTCGCCTATCTGTCCTTATAATTTTTCAAAGTTCCAACGATAACGAAAACAAGCGTATAGCCTGACAATCGACCGAGATCGTAGAGCGGAATATACGCCGAATCGCATCGTGGACTTAGAAATTATTCGTGCTGCCCAAGAAGTACTCTCTTCTCGCCTCTCTTTCCTTATAATTTTTCAAAGTTCCAACGATAAAGAAAACAAGCGTATTCCCTGACAATCGACCGAGATCGTAGAGCGGAATATACGCCGAATCGCATCGTGGACTTAGAAATTCTTCGTGCTGCCCCAGTAGTACTCTCTTCTCGCCTCTCTTTTCTTATAATTTTTCAAAGTTCCAACGATAAAGAAAACAAGCGTATAGCCTGACAATCGACCGAGATCGTAGAGCGGAATATACGCCGAATAGCATGGTGGTCTTAGAAAATTTTCATGCTGCCCCAGTAGTACTCTCTTCTCGCCTCTCTGTCCTTCTAATTATTCAAAGTTCCATCAATAACGAAAACAAGCCTATACCCTGACAATCGACCGAGATCGTAGAGCGGAATATACGCCGAATCACTTCGTGGACATAGAAATTCTTCGTACTGCCCCAGTTGTACTCTCTTCTCGCCTCTCTTTCCTTATAATTTTTCAAAGTTCCAACGATAACGAAATCAAGCGTATAGCCTGACAATCGAAAGAGATCGTAGAGCGGAATATACGCCGAATCACATAGTGGAATTAGAAAATTGTCGTGCTGCCCCAGTTGTACTCTCTTCTCGCCTCTCTTTCCTTATAATTTTTCAAAGTTCCAACGATAAGGAAATCAAGCGTATTCCCTGACAATCGACCGAGATCGTAGAGCGGAATATACGCCGGATCGCATCGTGGACTTAGAAAATTTTCGTGGTGCCCCAGTGGTACTCTCTTCTCGCCTATCTGTCCTTATAATTTTTCAAAGTTCCAAGGATAACGAAAACAAGCGTATAGCCTGACAATCGACCGAGATCATAGAGCGGAATATACGCCGTATCGCATCGTGGACTTAGAAAATTTTCGTGGTGCCCCAGTGGTACTCTCTTCTCGCCTATCTGTCCTTATAATTTTTCAAAGTTCCAAGGATAACGAAAACAAGCGTATAGCCTGACAATCGACCGAGATCGTAGAGCGGAATATACGCCGTATCGCATCGTGGACTTAGAAAATTTTCGTGGTGCCCCAGTGGTACTCTCTTCTCGCCTATCTGTCCTTATAATTTTTCAAAGTTCCAACGATAACGAAATCAAGCGTATAGCCTGACAATCGACCGAGATCGTAGAGCGGAATATACGCCGAATCACATAGTGGACTTAGAAAATTGTCGTACTGCCCCAGTAGTACTCTCTTCTCGCCTCTCTTTCCTTATAATTTTTCAAAGATCCAACGATAAGGAAATCAAGCGTATTCCCTGACAATCGACCGAGATCGTAGAGCGGAATATTCGCCGAATAGCATGGTGGACTTAGAAAATTTTCATGCTGCCCCAGTAGTACTCTCTTCTCGCCTCTCTGTCCTTATAAATATTCAAAGTTCCATCGATAACGAAAACAAGCGTATTCCCTGACAATCGACCGAGATCGTAGAACGGAATATACGCCGAATCACTTCGTGGACATAGAAATTCTTCGTACTGCCCCAGTAGTACTCTCTTCTCGCCTCTCTTTCCTTATAATTTTTCAAAGATCCAACGATAACGAAATCAAGCGTATAGCCTGACAATCGACCGAGATCGTAGAGCGGAATATTCGCCGAATAGCATGGTGGACTTAGAAAATTTTCATGCTGCCCCAGTAGTACTCTCTTCTCGCCTCTCTGTCCTTCTAAATATTCAAAGATCCAACGATAACGAAATCAAGCGTATAGCCTGACAATCGACCGAGATCGTAGAGCGGAATATTCGCCGAATAGCATGGTGGACTTAGAAAATTTTCATGCTGCCCCAGTAGTACTCTCTTCTCGCCTCTCTGTCCTTATAAATATTCAAAGTTCCATCCATAACGAAAACAAGGTTATATCCTGAAAATCGACCGAGATCGTAGAGCGGAATATTCGCCGAATAGCATGGTGGACTTAGAAAATTTTCATGCTGCCCCAGTAGTACTCTCTTCTCGCCTCTCTGTCCTTCTAAATATTCAAAGTTCCATCAATAACGAAAACAAGCCTATACCCTGACAATCGACCGAGATCGTAGAGCGGAATATACGCCGAATCACATAGTGGAATTAGAAAATTGTCGTACTGCCCCAGTTGTACTCTCTTCTCGCCTCTCTTTCCTTATAATTTTTCAAAGTTCCAACGATAAGGAAATCAAGCGTATTCCCTGACAATCGACCGAGATCGTAGAGCGGAATATACGCCGGATCGCATCGTGGACTTAGAAAATTTTCGTGGTGCCCCAGTGGTACTCTCTTCTCGCCTATCTGTCCTTATAATTTTTCAAAGTTCCAAGGATAACGAAAACAAGCGTATAGCCTGACAATCGAAAGAGATCGTAGAGCGGAATATACGCCGAATCACATAGTGGAATTAGAAAATTGTCGTACTGCCCCAGTTGTACTCTCTTCTCGCCTCTCTTTCCTTATAATTTTTCAAAGTTCCAACGATAAGGAAATCAAGCGTATTCCCTGACAATCGACCGAGATCGTAGAGCGGAATATACGCCGGATCGCATCGTGGACTTAGAAAATTTTCGTGGTGCCCCAGTGGTACTCTCTTCTCGCCTATCTGTCCTTATAATTTTTCAAAGTTCCAAGGATAACGAAAACAAGCGTATAGCCTGACAATCGACCGAGATCGTAGAGCGGAATATACGCCGTATCGCATCGTGGACTTAGAAAATTTTCGTGGTGCCCCAGTGGTACTCTCTTCTCGCCTATCTGTCCTTATAATTTTTCAAAGTTCCAACGATAACGAAATCAAGCGTATAGCCTGACAATCGACCGAGATCGTAGAGCGGAATATACGCCGAATCACTTCGTGGACATAGAAATTCTTCGTACTGCCCCAGTAGTACTCTCTTCTCGCCTCTCTTTCCTTATAATTTTTCAAAGATCCAACGATAACGAAATCAAGCGTATAGCCTGACAATCGACCGAGATCGTAGAGCGGAATTTTCGCCGAATAGCATGGTGGACTTAGAAAATTTTCATGCTGCCCCAGTTGTACTCTCTTCTCGCCTCTCTTTCCTTATAATTTTTCAAAGTTCCAACGATAACGAAATCAAGCGTATAGCCTGACAATCGACCGAGATCGTAGAGCGGAATATTCGCCGAATAGCATGGTGGACTTAGAAAATTTTCATGCTGCCCCAGTTGTACTCTCTTCTCGCCTCTCTTTCCTTATGATTTTACAAAGTTCCAACGATAACGAAATCAAGCGTATAGCCTGACAATCGAAAGAGATCGTAGAGCGGAATATACGCTGAATCACTTCGTGGACATAGAAATTCTTCGTACTGCCCCAGTAGTACTCTCTTCTCGCCTCTCTTTCCTTATAATTTTTCAAAGATCCAACGATAAGGAAATCAAGCGTATTCCCTGACAATCGACCGAGATCGTAGAGCGGAATATTCGCCGAATAGCATGGTGGACTTAGAAAATTTTCATGCTGCCCCAGTAGTACTCTCTTCTCGCCTCTCTGTCCTTCTAAGTATTCAAAGTTCCATCAATAACGAAAACAAGCCTATACCCTGACAATCGACCGAGATCGTAGAGCGGAATATACGCCGAATCACTTCGTGGACATAGAAATTCTTCGTACTGCCCCAGTTGTACTCTCTTCTCGCCTCTCTTTCCTTATAATTTTTCAAAGTTCCAACGATAACGAAATCAAGCGTATAGCCTGACAATCGACCGAGATCGTAGAGCGGAATATTCGCCGAATAGCATGGTGGACTTAGAAAATTTTCATGCTGCCCCAGTAGTACTCTCTTCTCGCCTCTCTGTCCTTATAAATATTCAAAGTTCCATCGATAACGAAAACAAGCGTATTCCCTGACAATCGACCGAGATCGTTGAGCGGAATATTCGCCGAATAGCATGGTGGACTTAGAAAATTTTCATGCTGCCCCAGTAGTACTCTCTTCTCGCCTCTCTGTCCTTCTAAATATTCAAAGTTCCATCAATAACGAAAACAAGCCTATACCCTGACAATCGACCGAGATCGTAGAGCGGAATATACGCCGAATCGCATCGTGCACTCAGAAATTTTTCGTACTGCCCCAGTAGTACTCTCTTCTCGCCTCTCTTTCCTTATAATTTTTCAAAGATCCAACGATAAGGAAATCAAGCGTATTCCCTGACAATCGACCGAGATCGTAGAGCGGAATATTCGCCGAATAGCATGGTGGACTTAGAAAATTTTCATGCTGCCCCAGTAGTACTCTTTTCTCGCCTCTCTGTCCTTCTAAATATTCAAAGTTCCGTCAATAACGAAAACAAGCCTATACCCTGAAAATCGACCGAGATCGTAGAGCGGAATATACGCCGAATCACTTCGTGGACATAGAAATTCTTCGTACTGCCCCAGTTGTACTCTCTTCTCGCCTCTCTTTCCTTATAATTTTTCAAAGTTCCAACGACAATCGAAAGAGATCGTAGAGCGGAATATACGCCGAATCACATAGTGGAATTAGAAAATTGTCGTACTGCCCCAGTTGTACTCTCTTCTCGCCTCTCTTTCCTTATAATTTTTCAAAGTTCCAACGATAAGGAAATCAAGCGTATTCCCTGACAATCGACCGAGATCGTAGAGCGGAATATACGCCGGATCGCATCGTGGACTTAGAAATTCTTCGTGCTGCCCCAGTAGTACTCTCTTCTCGCCTATCTGTCCTTATAATTTTTCAAAGTTCCAACGATAACGAAATCAAGCGTATAGCCTGACAATCGACCGAGATCGTAGAGCGGAATATACGCCGAATCACATAGTGGACTTAGAAAATTGTCGTACTGCCCCAGTAGTACTCTCTTCTCGCCTCTCTTTCCTTATAATTTTTCAAAGATCCAACGATAAGGAAATCAAGCGTATTCCCTGACAATCGACCGAGATCGTAGAGCGGAATATTCGCCGAATAGCATGGTGGACTTAGAAAATTTTCATGCTGCCCCAGTAGTACTCTCTTCTCGCCTCTCTGTCCTTATAAATATTCAAAGTTCCATCGATAACGAAAACAAGCGTATTCCCTGACAATCGACCGAGATCGTAGAACGGAATATACGCCGAATCACTTCGTGGACATAGAAATTCTTCGTACTGCCCCAGTAGTACTCTCTTCTCGCCTCTCTTTCCTTATAATTTTTCAAAGATCCAACGATAACGAAATCAAGCGTATAGCCTGACAATCGAAAGAGATCGTAGAGCGGAATATACGTCGAATCACATAGTGGACTTAGAAATTCTTCGTACTGCCCCAGTAGTACTCTCTTCTCGCCTCTCTTTCCTTATAATTTTTCAAAGATCCAACGATAAGGAAATCAAGCGTATTCCCTGACAATCGACCGAGATCGTAGAGCGGAATATTCGCCGAATAGCATGGTGGACTTAGAAAATTTTCATGCTGCCCCAGTAGTACTCTCTTCTCGCCTCTCTGTCCTTCTAAATATTCAAAGTTCCATCAATAACGAAAACAAGCCTATACCCTGACAATCGACCGAGATCGTAGAGCGGAATATACGCCGAATCACTTCGTGGACATAGAAATTCTTCGTACTGCCCCAGTTGTACTCTCTTCTCGCCTCTCTTTCCTTATAATTTTTCAAAGTTCCAACGATAACGAAATCAAGCGTATAGCCTGACAATCGAAAGAGATCGTAGAGCGGAATATACGTCGAATCACATAGTGGACTTAGAAAATTGTCGTACTGCCCCAGTAGTACTCTCTTCTCGCCTCTCTTTCCTTATAATTTTTCAAAGTTCCAACGATAAGGAAATCAAGCGTATTCCCTGACAATCGACCGAGATCGTAGAGCGGAATATTCGCCGAATAGCATGGTGGACTTAGAAAATTTTCATGCTGCCCCACAAGTAATTTCTTCTCATCTCTCTTTCCTTATAAATTTTCAAAGTTCCAACGATAACGAAAAGAAGCGTATAGCCTGAAAATGGACCGAGATCGTAGAGCGGAATTTACGCCGAATTGCATCATCGACATAGAAAATTTTCGTATTGCCCCAGTAGTACTCTCTTCTCGCTTCTCTTTCCTTATAAATTTTCAAAATTCCATCGATAACGAAAACAAGCTTATATCCTGACAATCGACCGAGATCGTAGAGCGGAATATACGCCGAATCGTATCGTGATGTTAGAAAATTTTCGTACTGCCCCATTAGTACTTTCTTCTCATCTCTCTTACCTTATAAATTTTCAAAGTTCCATCAATAACGAAAACAAGGCTATACCCTGACAATCGACCAAGATCTTACAGCGGAATATACGCCGATTCGCATCGTGGACATACAAAATTTTCGTACTGCCCCAGTAGTACTCTCTTCTCGCCTCTCTTTCCTTATAAATTTTCAAAGTTCCATCGATAACAAAAACAAGCTTATATCCTGACAATCGACCGAGATCGTAGAGCGGAATATACGCCGAAAGGCAACGTGGACTTAGAAAATTTTCGTACTGCCCCAGAAGTACTCTCTTCTCGGCTCTATTTCCTTATAAATTTTCAAATTTCCATCGATAACGAAAACAAGCTTATATCCTGACAATCGACCGAGATCGTAGAGGGGAATATACGCCGAATCGTATCGTGGTGTTAGAAAATTTTCGTACTGCCCCATTAGTACTTTCTTCTCATCTCTCTTACCTTATCAATTTTCAAAGTTCCATCGATAACGAAAACAAGCTTATATCCTGACAATCGACCGAGATCGTAGAGCGGAATATACGCCGAATCGTATCGTGGACATACAAAATTTTCGTACTGCCCCAGTAGTACTCTCTTCTCGCCTCTCTTTCCTTATAAATTTTCAAAGTTCCATCGATAACAAAAACAAGCTTATATCCTGACAATCGACCGAGATCGTAGAGCGGAATATACGCCGAAAGGCAACGTGGACTTAGAAAATTTTCGTACTGCCCCAGAAGTACTCTCTTCTCGGCTCTATTTCCTTATAAATTTTCAAAATTCCATCGATAACGAAAACAAGCTTATATCCTGACAATCGACCGAGATCGTAGAGCGGAATATACGCCGAAAGGCATGGTGGACGTAGAAAATTTTCGTACTGCCCCAGAAGTACTCTCTTCTCGGCTCTATTTCCTTATAAATTTTCAAATTTCCATCGATAACGAAAACAAGCTTATATCCTGACAATCGACCGAGATCGTAGAGGGGAATATACGCCGAATCGTATCGTGGTGTTAGAAAATTTTCGTACTGCCCCATTAGTACTTTCTTCTCATCTCTCTTACCTTATCAATTTTCAAAGTTCCATCAATAACGAAAACAAGGCTATACCCTGACAATCGACCAAGATCTTAAGCGGAATATACGCCGATTCGCATCGTGGACATACAAAATTTTCGTACTGCCCCAGTAGTACTCTCTTCTCGCCTCTCTTTCCTTATAAATTTTCAAAGTTCCAACGATAACGAAAAGAAGCTTATAGCCTGAAAATGGACCGAGATCGTAGAGCGGAATATACGTTGAATCGCATCATGGACATAGAAAATTTTCGTACTGCCCCAGAAGTACTCTCTTCTCGGCTCTATTTCCTTATAAATTTTCAAAATTCCATCGATAACGAAAACAAGCTTATATCCTGACAATCGACCGAGATCGTAGAGGGGAATATACGCCGAATTGTATCGTGGTGTTAAAAAATTTTCGTACTGCCCCATTAGTACTTTCTTCTCATCTCTCTTACCTTATCAATTTTCAAAGTTCCATCGATAACGAAAAGAAGCGTATAGCCTAACAATCGACCGAGATCGTAGAGCGGAATATTCGCCAAATCGCATCGTGGACTTAGAAAATTTTCGTAGTGCCCCAGTAGTACTCTCTTCTCGCCACTCTGTCCTTATAAATTTTCAAAGTTCCATCGATAACGAAATCAAGCTTATATCCTGACAATCGACCGAGATCGTAGAGTGGAATATACGCCGAATCTCATCGTGGACTTAGAAAATTTTCGTACTGCCCCAGAAGTACTCTCTTCTCGTTCCTCTTTCCTTATAATTTTTCAAAGTTCCATCGATAACGAAAACAAGCTTATATCCTGACAATCGACCGAGATCGTAGAGCGGAATATACGCCGAAAGGCATCGTGGACATAGAAAATTTTCGTACTGCCCCAGTAGTACTCTCTTCTCGGCTCTCTTTCCTTATAAATTTTCAAAGTTCCATCGATAACGAAAGCATGCCTATACCCTGACAATCGACCGAGATCGTAGAGCGGACTATACGCCGAATCGCATCGTGGACATAGAAAATTTTAATGCTGCCCCACAAGTACTTTCTTCTCATCTCTCTTTCCTTATAAATTTTCAAAGTTCCAACGATAACGAAAAGAAGCTTATAGCCTGAAAATGGACCGAGATCGTAGAGCGGAATTTACGCCGAATTGCATCATCGACATAGAAAATTTTCGTACTGCCCCAGTAGTACTCTCTTCTCGCCTCTCTTTCCTTATAAATTTTCAAAATTCCATCGATAACGAAAACAAGCTTATATCCTGACAATCGACCGAGATCGTAGAGGGGAATATACGCCGAATCGTATCGTGGTGTTAGAAAATTTTCGTACTGCCCCATTAGTACTTTCTTCTCATCTCTCTTACCTTATCAATTTTCATAGTTCCATCGATAACGAAAACAAGCTTATATCCTGACAATCGACCGAGATCGTAGAGCGGAATATACGCCGAATCGCATCGTGGACATAGAAAATTTTCGTACTGCCCCAGTAGTACTCTCTTCTCGCCTCTCTTTCCTTATAAATTTTCAAAGTTCCATCGATAACGAAAACATGCCTATACCCTGACAATCGACCGAGATCGTAGAGCGGAATTTACGCCGAATTGCATCATCGACATAGAAAATTTTCGTACTGCCCCAGTAGTACTCTCTTCTCGGCTCTCTTTCCTTATAAATTTTCAAAGTTCCATCGATAACGAAAGCATGCCTATACCCTGACAATCGACCGAGATCGTAGAGCGGACTATACGCCGAATCGCATCGTGGACATAGAAAATTTTAATGCTGCCCCACAAGTACTTTCTTCTCATCTCTCTTTCCTTATAAATTTTCAAAGTTCCAACGATAACGAAA
This sequence comes from Mimumesa dahlbomi, assembly GCA_917499265.3. NCBI lineage: Eukaryota > Metazoa > Arthropoda > Insecta > Hymenoptera > Crabronidae > Mimumesa > Mimumesa dahlbomi. The sequence goes on along the minus strand of OU824114.1, from coordinate 19,242,270 downwards.
AGAAGCTTATAGCCTGAAAATGGACCGAGATCGTAGAGCGGAATTTACGCCGAATTGCATCATCGACATAGAAAATTTTCGTACTGCCCCATTAGTACTTTCTTCTCATCTCTCTTACCTTATCAATTTTCATAGTTCCATCGATAACGAAAACAAGCTTATATCCTGACAATCGACCGAGATCGTAGAGCGGAATATACGCCGAATCGCATCGTGGACATAGAAAATTTTCGTACTGCCCCAGTAGTACTCTCTTCTCGCCTCTCTTTCCTTATAAATTTTCAAAGTTCCATCGATAACGAAAACATGCCTATACCCTGACAATCGACCGAGATCGTAGAGCGGAATTTACGCCGAATTGCATCATCGACATAGAAAATTTTCTTACTGCCCCAGTAGTACTCTCTTCTCGCCTCTCTTTCCTTATAAATTTTCAAAGTTCCATCGATAACGGAAACAAGCTTATATCCTGACAATCGACCGAGATCGTAGAGCGGAATATACGCCGAATCGCATCGTGGACATAGAAAATTTTCATGCTGCCCCAAAGTACTTTCTTCTCATCTCTCTTTCCTTATAAATTTTCAAAGTTCCAACGATAACGAAAAGAAGCGTATAGCCTGAAAATGGACCGAGATCGTATAGCGGAATATACGCCGATTCGCATCGTGGACATAGAAAATTTTCATACTGCCCCACTAGTACTTTCTTCTCATCTCTCTTTCCTTATAAATTTTCAAAGTTCCAACGATAACGAAAAGAAGCGTATAGCCTAACAATCGACCAAGATCGTAGAGCGGAATATTCGCCAAATCGCATCGTGGACTTAGAAAATTTTCATGCTGCCCCACAAGTACTTTCTTCTCATCTCTCTTTCCTTATAAATTTTCAAAGTTCCAACGATAACGAAAAGAAGCGTATAGCCTGAAAATGGACCGAGATCGTAGAGCGGAATTTACGCCGAATTGCATCATCGACATAGAAAATTTTCGTACTGCCCCAGTAGTACTCTCTTCTCGCCTCTCTTTCCTTATAAATTTTCAAAATTCCATCGATAACGAAAACAAGCTTATATCCTGACAATCGACCGAGATCGTAGAGGGGAATATACGCCGAATCGTATCGTGGTGTTAGAAAATTTTCGTACTGCCCCATTAGTACTTTCTTCTCATCTCTCTTACCTTATCAATTTTCAAAGTTCCATCGATAACGAAAACAAGCTTATATCCTGACAATCGACCGAGATCGTAGAGCGGAATATACGCCGAATCGCATCGTGGACATAGAAAATTTTCGTACTGCCCCAGTAGTACTCTCTTCTCGCCTCTCTTTCCTTATAAATTTTCAAAATTCCATCGATAACGAAAACAAGCTTATATCCTGACAATCGACCGAGATCGTAGAGGGGAATATACGCCGAATCGTATCGTGGTGTTAGAAAATTTTCGTACTGCCCCATTAGTACTTTCTTCTCATCTCTCTTACCTTATCAATTTTCAAAGTTCCATCGATAACGAAAACAAGCTTATATCCTGACAATCGACCGAGATCGTAGAGCGGAATATACGCCGAATCGCATCGTGGACTTAGAAAATTTTCGTACTGACCCAGTAGTACTCTCTTCTCGTTCCTCTTTCCTTATAATTTTTCAAAGTTCCATCAATAACGAAAACAAGGCTATACCCTGACAATCGACCAAGATCTTACAGCGGAATATACGCCGATTCGCATCGTGGACATACAAAATTTTCGTACTGCCCCAGTAGTACTCTCTTCTCGCCTCTCTTTCCTTATAAATTTTCAACGTTCCATCGATAACGAAAACATGCCTATACCCTGACAATCGACCGAGATCGTAGAGCGGAATTTACGCCGAATTGCATCATCGACATAGAAAATTTTCGTACTGCCCCAGTAGTACTCTCTTCTCGCCTCTCTTTCCTTATAAATTTTCAAAATTCCATCGATAACGAAAACAAGCTTATATCCTGACAATCGACCGAGATCGTAGAGCGGAATATACGCCGAATCGTATCGTGGTGTTAGAAAATTTTCGTACTGCCCTATTAGCACTTTCTTCTCATCTCTCTTACCTTATCAATTTTCAAAGTTCCATCGATAACGAAAACAAGCTTATATCCTGACAATTGACCGAGATCGTAGAGCGGAATATACGCCGAAAGGCATCGTGGACTTAGAAAATTTTCGTACTGCCCCAGAAGTACTCTCTTCTCGGCTCTATTTCCTTATAAATTTTCAAAGTTCCATCGATAACGAAAACAAGCTTATATCCTGACAATCGACCGAGATCGTAGAGCGGAATATACGCCGAATCGCATCATGGACATAGAAAATTTTCGTACTGCCCCAGTAGTACTCTCTTCTCGCCTCTCTTTCCTTATAAATTTTCAAAGTTCCATCGATAACGAAAACATGCCTATACCCTGACAACCGACCGAGATCGTAGAGCGGAATTTACGCCGAATTGCATCGTGGACTTAGAAAATTTTCGTACTGACCCAGTAGTACTCTCTTCTCGTTCCTCTTTCCTTATAATTTTTCAAAGTTCCATCAATAACGAAAACAAGCTTATATCCTGACAATCGACCGAGATCGTAGAGCGGAATTTACGCCGAATTGCATCATCGACATAGAAAATTTTCGTACTGCCCCAGTAGTACTCTCTTCTCGCCTCTCTTTCCTTATAAATTTTCAAAATTCCATCGATAACGAAAACAAGCTTATATCCTGACAATCGACCGAGATCGTAGAGGGGAATATACGCCGAATCGTATCGTGGTGTTAGAAAATTTTCGTACTGCCCCATTAGTACTTTCTTCTCATCTCTCTTACCTTATCAATTTTCAAAGTTCCATCGATAACGAAAACAAGCTTATATCCTGACAATCGACCGAGATCGTAGAGCGGAATATACGCCGAATCGCATCGTGGACTTAGAAAATTTTCGTACTGACCCAGTAGTACTCTCTTCTCGTTCCTCTTTCCTTATAATTTTTCAAAGTTCCATCAATAACGAAAACAAGGCTATACCCTGACAATCGACCAAGATCTTACAGCGGAATATACGCCGAAAGGCATCGTGGACATACAAAATTTTCGTACTGCCCCAGTAGTACTCTCTTCTCGCCTCTCTTTCCTTATAAATTTTCAAAGTTCCATCGATAACGAAAACAAGCTTATATCCTGACAATCGACCGAGATCGTAGAGCGGAATATACGCCGAATCGCATCATGGACATAGAAAATTTTCGTACTGCCCCAGTAGTACTCTCTTCTCGCCTCTCTTTCCTTATAAATTTTCAAAGTTCCATCGATAACGAAAACATGCCTATACCCTGACAATCGACCGAGATCGTAGAGCGGAATTTACGCCGAATTGCATCATCGACATAGAAAATTTTCGTACTGCCCCAGTAGTACTCTCTTCTCGCCTCTCTTTCCTTATAAATTTTCAAAGTTCCATCGATAACGGAAACAAGCTTATATCCTGACAATCGACCGAGATCGTAGAGCGGAATATACGCTGAATCGCATCGTGGACTTAGAAAATTTTCGTACTGACCCAGTAGTACTCTCTTCTCGTTCCTCTTTCCTTATAATTTTTCAAAGTTCCATCAATAACGAAAACAAGGCTATACCCTGACAATCGACCGAGATCGTAGAGCGGAATATACGCCGAATCGCATCGTGGACATAGAAAATTTTCATGCTGCCCCACAAGTACTTTCTTCTCATCTCTCTTTCCTTATAAATTTTCAAAGTTCCAACGATAACGAAAAGAAGCGTATAGCCTGAAAATGGACCGAGATCGTATAGCGGAATATACGCCGATTCGCATCGTGGACTTAGAAAATTTTCGTAGTGCCCCAGTAGTACTCTCTTCTCGCCACTCTGTCCTTATAAATTTTCAAAGTTCCATCGATAAAGAAATCAAGCTTATATCCTGACAATCGACCGAGATCGTAGAGCGGAATATACGCCGAATCGCATCGTGGACTTAGAAAATTTTCGTACTGCCCCAGAAGTACTCTCTTCTCGTTCCTCTTTCCTTATAATTTTTCAAAGTTCCATCGATAACGAAAACAAGCTTATATCCTGACAATCGACCGAGATCGTAGAGCGGAATATACGCCGAAAGGCATCGTGGACATACAAAATTTTCGTACTGCCCCAGTAGTACTCTCTTCTCGGCTCTCTTTCCTTATAAATTTTCAAAGTTCCATCGATAACGAAAGCATGCCTATACCCTGACAATCGACCGAGATCGTAGAGCGGAATATACGCCGAATCGCATCGTGGACATAGAAAATTTTCATGCTGCCCCACAAGTAATTTCTTCTCATCTCTCTTTCCTTATAAATTTTCAAAGTTCCAACGATAACGAAAAGAAGCGTATAGCCTGAAAATGGACCGAGATCGTAGAGCGGAATTTACGCCGAATTGCATCATCGACATAGAAAATTTTCGTATTGCCCCAGTAGTACTCTCTTCTCGCCTCTCTTTCCTTACAAATTTTCAAAATTCCATCGATAACGAAAACAAGCTTATATCCTGACAATCGACCGAGATCGTAGAGCGGAATATACGCCGAATCGTATCGTGGTGTTAGAAAATTTTCGTACTGCCCCATTAGTACTTTCTTCTCATCTCTCTTACCTTATCAATTTTCAAAGTTCCATCAATAACGAAAATAAGGCTATACCCTGACAATCGACCAAGATCTTACAGCGGAATATACGCCAATTCGCATCGTGGACATACAAAATTTTCGTACTGCCCCAGTAGTACTCTCTTCTCGCCTCTCTTTCCTTATAAATTTTCAAAGTTCCATCGATAACAAAAACAAGCTTATATCCTGACAATCGACCGAGATCGTAGAGCGGAATATACGCCGAAAGGCAACGTGGACTTAGAAAATTTTCGTACTGCCCCAGAAGTACTCTCTTCTCGGCTCTATTTCCTTATAAATTTTCAAATTTCCATCGATAACGAAAACAAGCTTATATCCTGACAATCGACCGAGATCGTAGAGGGGAATATACGCCGAATCGTATCGTGGTGTTAGAAAATTTTCGTACTGCCCCATTAGTACTTTCTTCTCATCTCTCTTACCTTATCAATTTTCAAAGTTCCATCGATAACGAAAACAAGCTTATATCCTGACAATCGACCGAGATCGTAGAGCGGAATATACGCCGAATCGTATCGTGGACATACAAAATTTTCGTACTGCCCCAGTAGTACTCTCTTCTCGCCTCTCTTTCCTTATAAATTTTCAAAGTTCCATCGATAACGAAAACATGCCTATACCCTGACAATCGACCGAGATCGTAGAGCGGAATATACGCCGAATCGCATCGTGGACATAGAAAATTTTCATGCTGCCCCACAAGTACTTTCTTCTCATCTCTCTTTCCTTATAAATTTTCAAAGTTCCAACGATAACGAAAAGAAGCGTATAGCCTGAAAATGGACCGAGATCGTATAGCGGAATATACGCCGATTCGCATCGTGGACTTAGAAAATTTTCGTAGTGCCCCAGTAGTACTCTCTTCTCGCCACTCTGTCCTTATAAATTTTCAAAGTTCCATCGATAAAGAAATCAAGCTTATATCCTGACAATCGACCGAGATCGTAGAGCGGAATATACGCCGAATCGCATCGTGGACTTAGAAAATTTTCGTACTGCCCCAGAAGTACTCTCTTCTCGTTCCTCTTTCCTTATAATTTTTCAAAGTTCCATCGATAACGAAAACAAGCTTATATCCTGACAATCGACCGAGATCGTAGAGCGGAATATACGCCGAAAGGCATCGTGGACATAGAAAATTTTCGTACTGCCCCAGTAGTACTCTCTTCTCGGCTCTCTTTCCTTATAAATTTTCAAAGTTCCATCGATAACGAAAGCATGCCTATACCCTGACAATCGACCGAGATCGTAGAGCGGAATATACGCCGAATCGCATCGTGGACATAGAAAATTTTCATGCTGCCCCACAAGTAATTTCTTCTCATCTCTCTTTCCTTATAAATTTTCAAAGTTCCAACGATAACGAAAAGAAGCGTATAGCCTGAAAATGGACCGAGATCGTAGAGCGGAATTTACGCCGAATTGCATCATCGACATAGAAAATTTTCGTATTGCCCCAGTAGTACTCTCTTCTCGCCTCTCTTTCCTTACAAATTTTCAAAATTCCATCGATAACGAAAACAAGCTTATATCCTGACAATCGACCGAGATCGTAGAGCGGAATATACGCCGAATCGTATCGTGGTGATACAAAATTTTCGTACTGCCCCATTAGTACTTTCTTCTCATCTCTCTTACCTTATCAATTTTCAAAGTTCCATCAATAACGAAAATAAGGCTATACCCTGACAATCGACCAAGATCTTACAGCGGAATATACGCCAATTCGCATCGTGGACATACAAAATTTTCGTACTGCCCCAGTAGTACTCTCTTCTCGCCTCTCTTTCCTTATAAATTTTCAAAGTTCCATCGATAACAAAAACAAGCTTATATCCTGACAATCGACCGAGATCGTAGAGCGGAATATACGCCGAAAGGCAACGTGGACTTAGAAAATTTTCGTACTGCCCCAGAAGTACTCTCTTCTCGGCTCTATTTCCTTATAAATTTTCAAATTTCCATCGATAACGAAAACAAGCTTATATCCTGACAATCGACCGAGATCGTAGAGGGGAATATACGCCGAATCGTATCGTGGTGTTAGAAAATTTTCGTACTGCCCCATTAGTACTTTCTTCTCATCTCTCTTACCTTATCAATTTTCAAAGTTCCATCGATAACGAAAACAAGCTTATATCCTGACAATCGACCGAGATCGTAGAGCGGAATATACGCCGAATCGTATCGTGGACATACAAAATTTTCGTACTGCCCCAGTAGTACTCTCTTCTCGCCTCTCTTTCCTTATAAATTTTCAAAGTTCCATCGATAACGAAAACATGCCTATACCCTGACAATCGACCGAGATCGTAGAGCGGAATTTACGCCGAATTGCATCATCGACATAGAAAATTTTCGTACTGCCCCAGTAGTACTCTCTTCTCGCCTCTCTTTCCTTATAAATTTTCAAAGTTCCATCGATAACGGAAACAAGCTTATATCCTGACAATCGACCGAGATCGTAGAGCGGAATATACGCTGAATCGCATCGTGGACTTAGAAAATTTTCGTACTGACCCAGTAGTACTCTCTTCTCGTTCCTCTTTCCTTATAATTTTTCAAAGTTCCATCAATAACGAAAACAAGGCTATACCCTGACAATCGACCGAGATCGTAGAGCGGAATATACGCCGAATCGCATCGTGGACATAGAAAATTTTCATGCTGCCCCACAAGTACTTTCTTCTCATCTCTCTTTCCTTATAAATTTTCAAAGTTCCAACGATAACGAAAAGAAGCGTATAGCCTGAAAATGGACCGAGATCGTATAGCGGAATATACGCCGATTCGCATCGTGGACTTAGAAAATTTTCGTAGTGCCCCAGTAGTACTCTCTTCTCGCCACTCTGTCCTTATAAATTTTCAAAGTTCCATCGATAAAGAAATCAAGCTTATATCCTGACAATCGACCGAGATCGTAGAGCGGAATATACGCCGAATCGCATCGTGGACTTAGAAAATTTTCGTACTGCCCCAGAAGTACTCTCTTCTCGTTCCTCTTTCCTTATAATTTTTCAAAGTTCCATCGATAACGAAAACAAGCTTATATCCTGACAATCGACCGAGATCGTAGAGCGGAATATACGCCGAAAGGCATCGTGGACATAGAAAATTTTCGTACTGCCCCAGTAGTACTCTCTTCTCGGCTCTCTTTCCTTATAAATTTTCAAAGTTCCATCGATAACGAAAACAAGCTTATATCCTGACAATCGACCGAGATCGTAGAGCGGAATATACGCCGAATCGCATCGTGGACATAGAAAATTTTCATGCTGCCCCATTAGTACTTTCTTCTCATCTCTCTTACCTTATCAATTTTCATAGTTCCATCGATAACGAAAACAAGCTTATATCCTGACAATCGACCGAGATCGTAGAGCGGAATATACGCCGAATCGCATCGTGGACATAGAAAATTTTCGTACTGCCCCAGTAGTACTCTCTTCTCGCCTCTCTTTCCTTATAAATTTTCAAAGTTCCATCGATAACGAAAACATGCCTATACCCTGACAATCGACCGAGATCGTAGAGCGGAATTTACGCCGAATTGCATCATCGACATAGAAAATTTTCGTACTGCCCCAGTAGTACTCTCTTCTCGGCTCTCTTTCCTTATAAATTTTCAAAGTTCCATCGATAACGAAAGCATGCCTATACCCTGACAATCGACCGAGATCGTAGAGCGGACTATACGCCGAATCGCATCGTGGACATAGAAAATTTTAATGCTGCCCCACAAGTACTTTCTTCTCATCTCTCTTTCCTTATAAATTTTCAAAGTTCCAACGATAACGAAAAGAAGCTTATAGCCTGAAAATGGACCGAGATCGTAGAGCGGAATTTACGCCGAATTGCATCATCGACATAGAAAATTTTCGTACTGCCCCATTAGTACTTTCTTCTCATCTCTCTTACCTTATCAATTTTCATAGTTCCATCGATAACGAAAACAAGCTTATATCCTGACAATCGACCGAGATCGTAGAGCGGAATATACGCCGAATCGCATCGTGGACATAGAAAATTTTCGTACTGCCCCAGTAGTACTCTCTTCTCGCCTCTCTTTCCTTATAAATTTTCAAAGTTCCATCGATAACGAAAACATGCCTATACCCTGACAATCGACCGAGATCGTAGAGCGGAATTTACGCCGAATTGCATCATCGACATAGAAAATTTTCTTACTGCCCCAGTAGTACTCTCTTCTCGCCTCTCTTTCCTTATAAATTTTCAAAGTTCCATCGATAACGGAAACAAGCTTATATCCTGACAATCGACCGAGATCGTAGAGCGGAATATACGCCGAATCGCATCGTGGACATAGAAAATTTTCATGCTGCCCCAAAGTACTTTCTTCTCATCTCTCTTTCCTTATAAATTTTCAAAGTTCCAACGATAACGAAAAGAAGCGTATAGCCTGAAAATGGACCGAGATCGTATAGCGGAATATACGCCGATTCGCATCGTGGACATAGAAAATTTTCATACTGCCCCACTAGTACTTTCTTCTCATCTCTCTTTCCTTATAAATTTTCAAAGTTCCAACGATAACGAAAAGAAGCGTATAGCCTGAAAATGGACCGAGATCGTAGAGCGGAATTTACGCCGAATTGCATCATCGACATAGAAAATTTTCGTACTGCCCCAGTAGTACTCTCTTCTCGCCTCTCTTTCCTTATAAATTTTCAAAATTCCATCGATAACGAAAACAAGCTTATATCCTGACAATCGACCGAGATCGTAGAGGGGAATATACGCCGAATCGTATCGTGGTGTTAGAAAATTTTCGTACTGCCCCATTAGTACTTTCTTCTCATCTCTCTTACCTTATCAATTTTCAAAGTTCCATCGATAACGAAAACAAGCTTATATCCTGACAATCGACCGAGATCGTAGAGCGGAATATACGCCGAATCGCATCGTGGACATAGAAAATTTTCGTACTGCCCCAGTAGTACTCTCTTCTCGCCTCTCTTTCCTTATAAATTTTCAAAATTCCATCGATAACGAAAACAAGCTTATATCCTGACAATCGACCGAGATCGTAGAGGGGAATATACGCCGAATCGTATCGTGGTGTTAGAAAATTTTCGTACTGCCCCATTAGTACTTTCTTCTCATCTCTCTTACCTTATCAATTTTCAAAGTTCCATCGATAACGAAAACAAGCTTATATCCTGACAATCGACCGAGATCGTAGAGCGGAATATACGCCGAATCGCATCGTGGACTTAGAAAATTTTCGTACTGACCCAGTAGTACTCTCTTCTCGTTCCTCTTTCCTTATAATTTTTCAAAGTTCCATCAATAACGAAAACAAGGCTATACCCTGACAATCGACCAAGATCTTACAGCGGAATATACGCCGATTCGCATCGTGGACATACAAAATTTTCGTACTGCCCCAGTAGTACTCTCTTCTCGCCTCTCTTTCCTTATAAATTTTCAACGTTCCATCGATAACGAAAACATGCCTATACCCTGACAATCGACCGAGATCGTAGAGCGGAATTTACGCCGAATTGCATCATCGACATAGAAAATTTTCGTACTGCCCCAGTAGTACTCTCTTCTCGCCTCTCTTTCCTTATAAATTTTCAAAATTCCATCGATAACGAAAACAAGCTTATATCCTGACAATCGACCGAGATCGTAGAGCGGAATATACGCCGAATCGTATCGTGGTGTTAGAAAATTTTCGTACTGCCCTATTAGCACTTTCTTCTCATCTCTCTTACCTTATCAATTTTCAAAGTTCCATCGATAACGAAAACAAGCTTATATCCTGACAATTGACCGAGATCGTAGAGCGGAATATACGCCGAAAGGCATCGTGGACTTAGAAAATTTTCGTACTGCCCCAGAAGTACTCTCTTCTCGGCTCTATTTCCTTATAAATTTTCAAAGTTCCATCGATAACGAAAACAAGCTTATATCCTGACAATCGACCGAGATCGTAGAGCGGAATATACGCCGAATCGCATCATGGACATAGAAAATTTTCGTACTGCCCCAGTAGTACTCTCTTCTCGCCTCTCTTTCCTTATAAATTTTCAAAGTTCCATCGATAACGAAAACATGCCTATACCCTGACAACCGACCGAGATCGTAGAGCGGAATTTACGCCGAATTGCATCGTGGACTTAGAAAATTTTCGTACTGACCCAGTAGTACTCTCTTCTCGTTCCTCTTTCCTTATAATTTTTCAAAGTTCCATCAATAACGAAAACAAGCTTATATCCTGACAATCGACCGAGATCGTAGAGCGGAATTTACGCCGAATTGCATCATCGACATAGAAAATTTTCGTACTGCCCCAGTAGTACTCTCTTCTCGCCTCTCTTTCCTTATAAATTTTCAAAATTCCATCGATAACGAAAACAAGCTTATATCCTGACAATCGACCGAGATCGTAGAGGGGAATATACGCCGAATCGTATCGTGGTGTTAGAAAATTTTCGTACTGCCCCATTAGTACTTTCTTCTCATCTCTCTTACCTTATCAATTTTCAAAGTTCCATCGATAACGAAAACAAGCTTATATCCTGACAATCGACCGAGATCGTAGAGCGGAATATACGCCGAATCGCATCGTGGACTTAGAAAATTTTCGTACTGACCCAGTAGTACTCTCTTCTCGTTCCTCTTTCCTTATAATTTTTCAAAGTTCCATCAATAACGAAAACAAGGCTATACCCTGACAATCGACCAAGATCTTACAGCGGAATATACGCCGAAAGGCATCGTGGACATACAAAATTTTCGTACTGCCCCAGTAGTACTCTCTTCTCGCCTCTCTTTCCTTATAAATTTTCAAAGTTCCATCGATAACGAAAACAAGCTTATATCCTGACAATCGACCGAGATCGTAGAGCGGAATATACGCCGAATCGCATCATGGACATAGAAAATTTTCGTACTGCCCCAGTAGTACTCTCTTCTCGCCTCTCTTTCCTTATAAATTTTCAAAGTTCCATCGATAACGAAAACATGCCTATACCCTGACAATCGACCGAGATCGTAGAGCGGAATTTACGCCGAATTGCATCATCGACATAGAAAATTTTCGTACTGCCCCAGTAGTACTCTCTTCTCGCCTCTCTTTCCTTATAAATTTTCAAAGTTCCATCGATAACGGAAACAAGCTTATATCCTGACAATCGACCGAGATCGTAGAGCGGAATATACGCTGAATCGCATCGTGGACTTAGAAAATTTTCGTACTGACCCAGTAGTACTCTCTTCTCGTTCCTCTTTCCTTATAATTTTTCAAAGTTCCATCAATAACGAAAACAAGGCTATACCCTGACAATCGACCGAGATCGTAGAGCGGAATATACGCCGAATCGCATCGTGGACATAGAAAATTTTCATGCTGCCCCACAAGTACTTTCTTCTCATCTCTCTTTCCTTATAAATTTTCAAAGTTCCAACGATAACGAAAAGAAGCGTATAGCCTGAAAATGGACCGAGATCGTAGAGCGGAATATACGCCGAATCGCATCGTGGACTTAGAAAATTTTCGTAGTGCCCCAGTAGTACTCTCTTCTCGCCACTCTGTCCTTATAAATTTTCAAAGTTCCATCGATAACGAAATCAAGCTTATATCCTGACAATCGACCGAGATCGTAGAGCGGAATATACGCCGAATCGCATCGTGGACTTAGAAAATTTTCGTACTGCCCCAGAAGTACTCTCTTCTCGTTCCTCTTTCCTTATAATTTTTCAAAGTTCCATCGATAACGAAAACAAGCTTATATCCTGACAATCGACCGAGATCGTAGAGCGGAATATACGCCGAAAGGCATCGTGGACATAGAAAATTTTCGTACTGCCCCAGTAGTACTCTCTTCTCGGCTCTCTTTCCTTATAAATTTTCAAAGTTCCATCGATAACGAAAGCATGCCTATACCCTGACAATCGACCGAGATCGTAGAGCGGAATATACGCCGAATCGCATCGTGGACATAGAAAATTTTCATGCTGCCCCACAAGTAATTTCTTCTCATCTCTCTTTCCTTATAAATTTTCAAAGTTCCAACGATAACGAAAAGAAGCGTATAGCCTGAAAATGGACCGAGATCGTAGAGCGGAATTTACGCCGAATTGCATCATCGACATAGAAAATTTTCGTATTGCCCCAGTAGTACTCTCTTCTCGCCTCTCTTTCCTTACAAATTTTCAAAATTCCATCGATAACGAAAACAAGCTTATATCCTGACAATCGACCGAGATCGTAGAGCGGAATATACGCCGAATCGTATCGTGGTGTTAGAAAATTTTCGTACTGCCCCATTAGTACTTTCTTCTCATCTCTCTTACCTTATCAATTTTCAAAGTTCCATCAATAACGAAAATAAGGCTATACCCTGACAATCGACCAAGATCTTACAGCGGAATATACGCCAATTCGCATCGTGGACATACAAAATTTTCGTACTGCCCCAGTAGTACTCTCTTCTCGCCTCTCTTTCCTTATAAATTTTCAAAGTTCCATCGATAACAAAAACAAGCTTATATCCTGACAATCGACCGAGATCGTAGAGCGGAATATACGCCGAAAGGCAACGTGGACTTAGAAAATTTTCGTACTGCCCCAGAAGTACTCTCTTCTCGGCTCTATTTCCTTATAAATTTTCAAATTTCCATCGATAACGAAAACAAGCTTATATCCTGACAATCGACCGAGATCGTAGAGGGGAATATACGCCGAATCGTATCGTGGTGTTAGAAAATTTTCGTACTGCCCCATTAGTACTTTCTTCTCATCTCTCTTACCTTATCAATTTTCAAAGTTCCATCGATAACGAAAACAAGCTTATATCCTGACAATCGACCGAGATCGTAGAGCGGAATATACGCCGAATCGTATCGTGGACATACAAAATTTTCGTACTGCCCCAGTAGTACTCTCTTCTCGCCTCTCTTTCCTTATAAATTTTCAAAGTTCCATCGATAACGAAAACATGCCTATACCCTGACAATCGACCGAGATCGTAGAGCGGAATTTACGCCGAATTGCATCATCGACATAGAAAATTTTCGTACTGCCCCAGTAGTACTCTCTTCTCGCCTCTCTTTCCTTATAAATTTTCAAAGTTCCATCGATAACGGAAACAAGCTTATATCCTGACAATCGACCGAGATCGTAGAGCGGAATATACGCTGAATCGCATCGTGGACTTAGAAAATTTTCGTACTGACCCAGTAGTACTCTCTTCTCGTTCCTCTTTCCTTATAATTTTTCAAAGTTCCATCAATAACGAAAACAAGGCTATACCCTGACAATCGACCGAGATCGTAGAGCGGAATATACGCCGAATCGCATCGTGGACATAGAAAATTTTCATGCTGCCCCACAAGTACTTTCTTCTCATCTCTCTTTCCTTATAAATTTTCAAAGTTCCAACGATAACGAAAAGAAGCGTATAGCCTGAAAATGGACCGAGATCGTATAGCGGAATATACGCCGATTCGCATCGTGGACTTAGAAAATTTTCGTAGTGCCCCAGTAGTACTCTCTTCTCGCCACTCTGTCCTTATAAATTTTCAAAGTTCCATCGATAAAGAAATCAAGCTTATATCCTGACAATCGACCGAGATCGTAGAGCGGAATATACGCCGAATCGCATCGTGGACTTAGAAAATTTTCGTACTGCCCCAGAAGTACTCTCTTCTCGTTCCTCTTTCCTTATAATTTTTCAAAGTTCCATCGATAACGAAAACAAGCTTATATCCTGACAATCGACCGAGATCGTAGAGCGGAATATACGCCGAAAGGCATCGTGGACATAGAAAATTTTCGTACTGCCCCAGTAGTACTCTCTTCTCGGCTCTCTTTCCTTATAAATTTTCAAAGTTCCATCGATAACGAAAACAAGCTTATATCCTGACAATCGACCGAGATCGTAGAGCGGAATATACGCCGAATCGCATCGTGGACATAGAAAATTTTCATGCTGCCCCACAAGTAATTTCTTCTCATCTCTCTTTCCTTATAAATTTTCAAAGTTCCAACGATAACGAAAAGAAGCGTATAGCCTGAAAATGGACCGAGATCGTAGAGCGGAATTTACGCCGAATTGCATCATCGACATAGAAAATTTTCGTATTGCCCCAGTAGTACTCTCTTCTCGCCTCTCTTTCCTTACAAATTTTCAAAATTCCATCGATAACGAAAACAAGCTTATATCCTGACAATCGACCGAGATCGTAGAGCGGAATATACGCCGAATCGTATCGTGGTGTTAGAAAATTTTCGTACTGCCCCATTAGTACTTTCTTCTCATCTCTCTTACCTTATCAATTTTCAAAGTTCCATCAATAACGAAAATAAGGCTATACCCTGACAATCGACCAAGATCTTACAGCGGAATATACGCCGATTCGCATCGTGGACATACAAAATTTTCGTACTGCCCCAGTAGTACTCTCTTCTCGCCTCTCTTTCCTTATAAATTTTCAAAGTTCCATCGATAACAAAAACAAGCTTATATCCTGACAATCGACCGAGATCGTAGAGCGGAATATACGCCGAAAGGCAACGTGGACTTAGAAAATTTTCGTACTGCCCCAGAAGTACTCTCTTCTCGGCTCTATTTCCTTATAAATTTTCAAATTTCCATCGATAACGAAAACAAGCTTATATCCTGACAATCGACCGAGATCGTAGAGGGGAATATACGCCGAATCGTATCGTGGTGTTAGAAAATTTTCGTACTGCCCCATTAGTACTTTCTTCTCATCTCTCTTACCTTATCAATTTTCAAAGTTCCATCGATAACGAAAACAAGCTTATATCCTGACAATCGACCGAGATCGTAGAGCGGAATATACGCCGAATCGTATCGTGGACATACAAAATTTTCGTACTGCCCCAGTAGTACTCTCTTCTCGCCTCTCTTTCCTTATAAATTTTCAAAGTTCCATCGATAACGGAAACAAGCTTATATCCTGACAATCGACCGAGATCGTAGAGCGGAATATACGCTGAATCGCATCGTGGACTTAGAAAATTTTCGTACTGACCCAGTAGTACTCTCTTCTCGTTCCTCTTTCCTTATAATTTTTCAAAGTTCCATCAATAACGAAAACAAGGCTATACCCTGACAATCGACCGAGATCGTAGAGCGGAATATACGCCGAATCGCATCGTGGACATAGAAAATTTTCATGCTGCCCCACAAGTACTTTCTTCTCATCTCTCTTTCCTTATAAATTTTCAAAGTTCCAACGATAACGAAAAGAAGCGTATAGCCTGAAAATGGACCGAGATCGTATAGCGGAATATACGCCGATTCGCATCGTGGACTTAGAAAATTTTCGTAGTGCCCCAGTAGTACTCTCTTCTCGCCACTCTGTCCTTATAAATTTTCAAAGTTCCATCGATAACGAAATCAAGCTTATATCCTGACAATCGACCGAGATCGTAGAGCGGAATATACGCCGAATCGCATCGTGGACTTAGAAAATTTTCGTACTGCCCCAGTAGTACTCTCTTCTCGTTCCTCTTTCCTTATAATTTTTCAAAGTTCCATCGATAACGAAAACAAGCTTATATCCTGACAATCGACCGAGATCGTAGAGCGGAATATACGCCGAAAGGCATCGTGGACATAGAAAATTTTCGTACTGCCCCAGTAGTACTCTCTTCTCGGCTCTCTTTCCTTATAAATTTTCAAAGTTCCATCGATAACGAAAACAAGCTTATATCCTGACAATCGACCGAGATCGTAGAGCGGAATATACGCCGAATCGCATCGTGGACATAGAAAATTTTCATGCTGCCCCACAAGTAATTTCTTCTCATCTCTCTTTCCTTATAAATTTTCAAAGTTCCAACGATAACGAAAAGAAGCGTATAGCCTGAAAATGGACCGAGATCGTAGAGCGGAATTTACGCCGAATTGCATCATCGACATAGAAAATTTTCGTATTGCCCCAGTAGTACTCTCTTCTCGCCTCTCTTTCCTTACAAATTTTCAAAATTCCATCGATAACGAAAACAAGCTTATATCCTGACAATCGACCGAGATCGTAGAGCGGAATATACGCCGAATCGTATCGTGGTGTTAGAAAATTTTCGTACTGCCCCATTAGTACTTTCTTCTCATCTCTCTTACCTTATCAATTTTCAAAGTTCCATCAATAACGAAAATAAGGCTATACCCTGACAATCGACCAAGATCTTACAGCGGAATATACGCCGATTCGCATCGTGGACATACAAAATTTTCGTACTGCCCCAGTAGTACTCTCTTCTCGCCTCTCTTTCCTTATAAATTTTCAAAGTTCCATCGATAACAAAAACAAGCTTATATCCTGACAATCGACCGAGATCGTAGAGCGGAATATACGCCGAAAGGCAACGTGGACTTAGAAAATTTTCGTACTGCCCCAGAAGTACTCTCTTCTCGGCTCTATTTCCTTATAAATTTTCAAATTTCCATCGATAACGAAAACAAGCTTATATCCTGACAATCGACCGAGATCGTAGAGGGGAATATACGCCGAATCGTATCGTGGTGTTAGAAAATTTTCGTACTGCCCCATTAGTACTTTCTTCTCATCTCTCTTACCTTATCAATTTTCAAAGTTCCATCGATAACGAAAACAAGCTTATATCCTGACAATCGACCGAGATCGTAGAGCGGAATATATGCCGAATCGTATCGTGGACATACAAAATTTTCGTACTGCCCCAGTAGTACTCTCTTCTCGCCTCTCTTTCCTTATAAATTTTCAAAGTTCCATCGATAACAAAAACAAGCTTATATCCTGACAATCGACCGAGATCGTAGAGCGGAATATACGCCGAAAGGCAACGTGGACGTAGAAAATTTTCGTACTGCCCCAGAAGTACTCTCTTCTCGGCTCTATTTCCTTATAAATTTTCAAAATTCCATCGATAACGAAAACAAGCTTATATCCTGACAATCGACCGAGATCGTAGAGTGGAATATACGCCGAAAGGCATGGTGGACGTAGAAAATTTTCGTACTGCCCCAGAAGTACTCTCTTCTCGGCTCTATTTCCTTATAAATTTTCAAATTTCCATCGATAACGAAAACAAGCTTATATCCTGACAATCGACCGAGATCGTAGAGGGGAATATACGCCGAATCGTATCGTGGTGTTAGAAAATTTTCGTACTGCCCCATTAGTACTTTCTTCTCATCTCTCTTACCTTATCAATTTTCAAAGTTCCATCAATAACGAAAACAAGGCTATACCCTGACAATCGACCAAGATCTTACAGCGGAATATACGCCGAATCGCATCGTGGACATAGAAAATTTTCGTACTGCCCCAGTAGTACTCTCTTCTCGCCTCTCTTTCCTTATAAATTTTCAAAATTCCATCGATAACGAAAACAAGCTTATATCCTGACAATCGACCGAGATCGTAGAGGGGAATATACGCCGAATCGTATCGTGGTGTTAGAAAATTTTCGTACTGCCCCAGAAGTACTCTCTTCTCGGCTCTATTTCCTTATAAATTTTCAAAATTCCATCGATAACGAAAACAAGCTTATATCCTGACAATCGACCGAGATCGTAGAGGGGAATATACGCCGAATCGTATCGTGGTGTTAGAAAATTTTCGTACTGCCCCATTAGTACTTTCTTCTCATCTCTCTTACCTTATCAATTTTCAAAGTTCCATCGATAACGAAAACAAGCTTATATCCTGACAATCGACCGAGATCGTAGAGCGGAATATACGCCGAATCGCATCGTGGACTTAGAAAATTTTCGTACTGACCCAGTAGTACTCTCTTCTCGTTCCTCTTTCCTTATAATTTTTCAAAGTTCCATCAATAACGAAAATAAGGCTATACCCTGACAATCGACCAAGATCTTACAGCGGAATATACGCCGATTCGCATCGTGGACATACAAAATTTTCGTACTGCCCCAGTAGTACTCTCTTCTCGCCTCTCTTTCCTTATAAATTTTCAAAGTTCCATCGATAACGAAAACAAGCTTATATCCTGACAATCGACCGAGATCGTAGAGCGGAATATACGCCGAATCGTATCGTGGTGTTAGAAAATTTTCGTACTGCCCCATTAGTACTTTCTTCTCATCTCTCTTACCTTATCAATTTTCAAAGTTCCATCGATAACGAAAACAAGCTTATATCCTGACAATCGACCGAGATCGTAGAGCGGAATATACGCCGAATCGCATCATGGACATAGAAAATTTTCGTACTGCCCCAGTAGTACTCTCTTCTCGCCTCTCTTTCCTTATAATTTTTCAAAGTTCCATCAATAACGGAAACAAGCTTATATCCTGACAATCGACCGAGATCGTAGAGCGGAATATACGCTGAATCGCATCGTGGACATAGAAAATTTTCATGCTGCCCCACAAGTACTTTCTTCTCATCTCTCTTCCCTCATAAATTTTCAAAGTTCCAACGATAACGAAAAGAAGCGTATAGCCTGAAAATGGACCGAGATCGTATAGCGGAATTTACGCCGAATTGCATCATCGACATAGAAAATTTTCGTACTGCCCCAGTAGTACTCTCTTCTCGCCTCTCTTTCCTTATAAATTTTCAAAGTTCCATCAATAACGGAAACAAGCTTATATCCTGACAATCGACCGAGATCGTAGAGCGGAATATACGCTGAATCGCATCGTGGACATAGAAAATTTTCATGCTGCCCCACAAGTACTTTCTTCTCATCTCTCTTTCCTTATAAATTTTCAAAGTTCCATCGATAACGAAAACAAGCTTATATCCTGACAATTGACCGAGATCGTAGAGCGGAATTTACGCCGAATTGCATCATCGACATAGAAAATTTTCGTACTGCCCCAGTAGTACTCTCTTCTCGCCTCTCTTTCCTTATAAATTTTCAAAGTTCCATCGATAACGAAAACAAGCTTATATCCTGCCAATCGACCGAGATCGTAGAGCGGAATATACGCCGAAAGGCATCGTGGACTTAGAAAATTTTCGTACTGCCCCAGAAGTACTCTCTTCTCGGCTCTATTTCCTTATAAATTTTCAAAGTTCCATCGATAACGAAAACAAGCTTATATCCTGACAATCGACCGAGATCGTAGAGCGGAATTTACGCCGAATTGCATCATCGACATAGAAAATTTTCGTACTGCCCCAGTAGTACTCTCTTCTCGCCTCTCTTTCCTTATAAATTTTCAAAGTTCCATCGATAACAAAAACAAGCTTATATCCTGACAATCGACCGAGATCGTAGAGCGGAATATACGCCGAAAGGCAACGTGGACTTAGAAAATTTTCGTACTGCCCCAGAAGTACTCTCTTCTCGGCTCTATTTCCTTATAAATTTTCAAATTTCCATCGATAACGAAAACAAGCTTATATCCTGACAATCGACCGAGATCGTAGAGGGGAATATACGCCGAATCGTATCGTGGTGTTAGAAAATTTTCGTACTGCCCCATTAGTACTTTCTTCTCATCTCTCTTACCTTATCAATTTTCAAAGTTCCATCGATAACGAAAACAAGCTTATATCCTGACAATCGACCGAGATCGTAGAGCGGAATATATGCCGAATCGTATCGTGGACATACAAAATTTTCGTACTGCCCCAGTAGTACTCTCTTCTCGCCTCTCTTTCCTTATAAATTTTCAAAGTTCCATCGATAACAAAAACAAGCTTATATCCTGACAATCGACCGAGATCGTAGAGCGGAATATACGCCGAAAGGCAACGTGGACGTAGAAAATTTTCGTACTGCCCCAGAAGTACTCTCTTCTCGGCTCTATTTCCTTATAAATTTTCAAAATTCCATCGATAACGAAAACAAGCTTATATCCTGACAATCGACCGAGATCGTAGAGTGGAATATACGCCGAAAGGCATGGTGGACGTAGAAAATTTTCGTACTGCCCCAGAAGTACTCTCTTCTCGGCTCTATTTCCTTATAAATTTTCAAATTTCCATCGATAACGAAAACAAGCTTATATCCTGACAATCGACCGAGATCGTAGAGGGGAATATACGCCGAATCGTATCGTGGTGTTAGAAAATTTTCGTACTGCCCCATTAGTACTTTCTTCTCATCTCTCTTACCTTATCAATTTTCAAAGTTCCATCAATAACGAAAACAAGGCTATACCCTGACAATCGACCAAGATCTTACAGCGGAATATACGCCGAATCGCATCGTGGACATAGAAAATTTTCGTACTGCCCCAGTAGTACTCTCTTCTCGCCTCTCTTTCCTTATAAATTTTCAAAATTCCATCGATAACGAAAACAAGCTTATATCCTGACAATCGACCGAGATCGTAGAGGGGAATATACGCCGAATCGTATCGTGGTGTTAGAAAATTTTCGTACTGCCCCAGAAGTACTCTCTTCTCGGCTCTATTTCCTTATAAATTTTCAAAATTCCATCGATAACGAAAACAAGCTTATATCCTGACAATCGACCGAGATCGTAGAGGGGAATATACGCCGAATCGTATCGTGGTGTTAGAAAATTTTCGTACTGCCCCATTAGTACTTTCTTCTCATCTCTCTTACCTTATCAATTTTCAAAGTTCCATCGATAACGAAAACAAGCTTATATCCTGACAATCGACCGAGATCGTAGAGCGGAATATACGCCGAATCGCATCGTGGACTTAGAAAATTTTCGTACTGACCCAGTAGTACTCTCTTCTCGTTCCTCTTTCCTTATAATTTTTCAAAGTTCCATCAATAACGAAAATAAGGCTATACCCTGACAATCGACCAAGATCTTACAGCGGAATATACGCCGATTCGCATCGTGGACATACAAAATTTTCGTACTGCCCCAGTAGTACTCTCTTCTCGCCTCTCTTTCCTTATAAATTTTCAAAGTTCCATCGATAACGAAAACAAGCTTATATCCTGACAATCGACCGAGATCGTAGAGCGGAATATACGCCGAATCGTATCGTGGTGTTAGAAAATTTTCGTACTGCCCCATTAGTACTTTCTTCTCATCTCTCTTACCTTATCAATTTTCAAAGTTCCATCGATAACGAAAACAAGCTTATATCCTGACAATCGACCGAGATCGTAGAGCGGAATATACGCCGAATCGCATCATGGACATAGAAAATTTTCGTACTGCCCCAGTAGTACTCTCTTCTCGCCTCTCTTTCCTTATAATTTTTCAAAGTTCCATCAATAACGGAAACAAGCTTATATCCTGACAATCGACCGAGATCGTAGAGCGGAATATACGCTGAATCGCATCGTGGACATAGAAAATTTTCATGCTGCCCCACAAGTACTTTCTTCTCATCTCTCTTCCCTCATAAATTTTCAAAGTTCCAACGATAACGAAAAGAAGCGTATAGCCTGAAAATGGACCGAGATCGTATAGCGGAATTTACGCCGAATTGCATCATCGACATAGAAAATTTTCGTACTGCCCCAGTAGTACTCTCTTCTCGCCTCTCTTTCCTTATAAATTTTCAAAGTTCCATCAATAACGGAAACAAGCTTATATCCTGACAATCGACCGAGATCGTAGAGCGGAATATACGCTGAATCGCATCGTGGACATAGAAAATTTTCATGCTGCCCCACAAGTACTTTCTTCTCATCTCTCTTTCCTTATAAATTTTCAAAGTTCCATCGATAACGAAAACAAGCTTATATCCTGACAATTGACCGAGATCGTAGAGCGGAATTTACGCCGAATTGCATCATCGACATAGAAAATTTTCGTACTGCCCCAGTAGTACTCTCTTCTCGCCTCTCTTTCCTTATAAATTTTCAAAGTTCCATCGATAACGAAAACAAGCTTATATCCTGCCAATCGACCGAGATCGTAGAGCGGAATATACGCCGAAAGGCATCGTGGACTTAGAAAATTTTCGTACTGCCCCAGAAGTACTCTCTTCTCGGCTCTATTTCCTTATAAATTTTCAAAGTTCCATCGATAACGAAAACAAGCTTATATCCTGACAATCGACCGAGATCGTAGAGCGGAATTTACGCCGAATTGCATCATCGACATAGAAAATTTTCGTACTGCCCCAGTAGTACTCTCTTCTCGCCTCTCTTTCCTTATAAATTTTCAAAATTCCATCGATAACGAAAACAAGCTTATATCCTGACAATCGACCGAGATCGTAGAGCGGAATATACGCCGAATCGCATCGTGGACATAGAAAATTTTCATGCTGCCCCACAAGTACTTTCTTCTCATCTCTCTTTCCTTATAAATTTTCATAGTTCCAACGATAACGAATAGAAGCTTATATCCTGACAATCGACCGAGATCGTAGAGCGGAATATACGCCGAATCGTATCGTGGACTTAGAAAATTTTCGTACTGCCGCAGTAGTACTCTCTTCTCGTTCCTCTTTCCTTATAATTTTTCAAAGTTCCATCGATAACGAAATCAAGCTTATATCCTGACAATCGACCGAGGTCGTAGAGCGGAATATACGCCGAATCGCATCGTGGACATAGAAAATTTTCGTACTGCCCCAGTAGTACTCTCTTCTCGGCTCTCTTTCCTTATAAATTTTCAAAGTTCCATCGATAACGAAATCAAGCTTATATCCTGACAATCGACCGAGATCGTAGAACGGAATATACGCCGAAAGGCATCCTGGATATAGAAAATTTTCGTACTGCCCCAGAAGTACTCTCTTCTCGGCTCTCTTTCCTTATAAATTGTCAAAGTTCCATCGATAACGAAAACATGCCTATACCCTGACAATCGACCGAGATCGTAGAGCGGAATATACGCCGAATCGTATCGTGGTGTTAGAAAATTTTCGTACTGCCACATTAGTACTTTCTTCTCATCTCGCTTTCCTTATAAATTTTCAAAGTTCCATCAATAACGAAATCAAGCTTATATCCTGACAATCGACCGAGATCGTAGAGCGGAATTTACGTCGAATTGCATCATCGACATAGAAAATTTTCGTACTGCCCCAGTAGTACTCTCTTCTCGCCTCTCTTTCCTTATAAATTTTCAAAATTCCATCGATATCGAAAACAAGCTTATATCCTGACAATCGACCGAGATCGTAGAGCGGAATATACGCCGAATCGTATCGTGGTGTTAGAAAATTTTCGTACTGCCCCATTAGTACTTTCTTCTCATCTCTCTTACCTTATCAATTTTCAAAGTTCCATCGATAACGAAAACAAGCTTATATCCTGACAATCGACCGAGATCGTAGAGCGGAATATACGCCGAATCGCATCGTGGACTTAGAAAATTTTCGTACTGACCCAGTAGTACTATCTTCTCGTTCCTCTTTCCTTATAATTTTTCAAAGTTCCATCAATAACGAAAACAAGGCTATACCCTGACAATCGACCAAGATCTTACAGCGGAATACACGCGGATTCGCATCGTGGACATACAAAATTTTCGTACTGCCCCAGTAGTACTCTCTTCTCGGCTCTATTTCCTTATAAATTTTCAAAGTTCCATCGATAACGAAAACAAGCTTATATCCTGACAATCGACCGAGATCGTAGAGCGGAATATACGCCGAAAGGCATCGTGGACTTAGAAAATTTTCGTACTGCCCCAGAAGTACTCTCTTCTCGGCTCTATTTCCTTATAAATTTTCAAAGTTCCATCGATAACGAAAACAAGCTTATATCCTGACAATCGACCGAGATCGTAGAGCGGAATTTACGCCGAATTGCATCATCGACATAGAAAATTTTCGTACTGCCCCAGTAGTACTCTCTTCTCGCCTCTCTTTCCTTATAAATTTTCAAAATTCCATCGATAACGAAAACAAGCTTATATCCTGACAATCGACCGAGATCGTAGAGCGGAATATACGCCGAATCGCATCGTGGACATAGAAAATTTTCATGCTGCCCCACAAGTACTTTCTTCTCATCTCTCTTTCCTTATAAATTTTCATAGTTCCAACGATAACGAATAGAAGCTTATATCCTGACAATCGACCGAGATCGTAGAGCGGAATATACGCCGAATCGTATCGTGGACTTAGAAAATTTTCGTACTGCCGCAGTAGTACTCTCTTCTCGTTCCTCTTTCCTTATAATTTTTCAAAGTTCCATCGATAACGAAATCAAGCTTATATCCTGACAATCGACCGAGATCGTAGAGCGGAATATACGCCGAAAGGCATCCTGGACATAGAAAATTTTCGTACTGCCCCAGAAGTACTCTCTTCTCGGCTCTCTTTCCTTATAAATTGTCAAAGTTCCATCGATAACGAAAACATGCCTATACCCTGACAATCGACCGAGATCGTAGAGCGGAATATACGCCGAATCGTATCGTGGTGTTAGAAAATTTTCGTACTGCCCCATTAGAACTCTCTTCTCGCCTCTCTTTCCTTATAATATTTCAAAGTTCCATCGATAACGAAAACAAGCTTATATCCTGACAATCGACCGAGATCGTTGAGCGGAATATACGCCGAATCGTATCGTGGTGTTAGAAAATTTTCGTACTGCCCCATTAGTACTTTCTTCTCATCTCTCTTTCCTTATAAATTTTCAAAGTTCCATCGATAACGAAAACATGCCTATACCCTGACAATCGACCGAGATCGTAGAGCGGAATATACGCCGAATCGTATCGTGGTGTTAGAAAATTTACGTACCGCCATATTAGTACTTTCTTCTCATCTCTCTTTCCTTATAAATTTTCAAAGTTCCATCGATAACGAAATCAAGCTTATATCCTGAAAATGGACCGAGATCGTATAGCGGAATATACGCCGATTCGCATCGTGGACTTAGAAAATTTTCGTAGTGCCCCAGTAGTACTCTCTTCTCGCCACTCTGTCCTTATAAATTTTCAAAGTTCCATCGATAAAGAAATCAAGATTATATCCTGACAATCGACCGAGATCGTAGAGCGGAATATACGCCGAATCGCATCGTGGACTTAGAAAATTTTCGTACTGCCCCAGAAGTACTCTCTTCTCGTTCCTCTTTCCTTATAATTTTTCAAAGTTCCATCGATAACGAAAACAAGCTTATATCCTGACAATCGACCGAGATCGTAGAGCGGAATATACGCCGAAAGGCATCGTGGACATAGAAAATTTTCGTACTGCCCCAGTAGTACTCTCTTCTCGGCTCTCTTTCCTTATAAATTTTCAAAGTTCCATCGATAACGAAAGCATGCCTATACCCTGACAATCGACCGAGATCGTAGAGCGGAATATACGCCGAATCGCATCGTGGACATAGAAAATTTTCATGCTGCCCCACAAGTAATTTCTTCTCATCTCTCTTTCCTTATAAATTTTCAAAGTTCCAACGATAACGAAAATAAGGCTATACCCTGACAATCGACCAAGATCTTACAGCGGAATATACGCCGATTCGCATCGTGGACATACAAAATTTTCGTACTGCCCCAGTAGTACTCTCTTCTCGCCTCTCTTTCCTTATAAATTTTCAAAGTTCCATCGATAACAAAAACAAGCTTATATCCTGACAATCGACCGAGAACGTAGAGCGGAATATACGCCGAAAGGCAACGTGGACTTAGAAAATTTTCGTACTGCCCCAGAAGTACTCTCTTCTCGGCTCTATTTCCTTATAAATTTTCAAATTTCCATCGATAACGAAAACAAGCTTATATCCTGACAATCGACCGAGATCGTAGAGGGGAATATACGCCGAATCGTATCGTGGTGTTAGAAAATTTTCGTACTGCCCCATTAGTACTTTCTTCTCATCTCTCTTACCTTATCAATTTTCAAAGTTCCATCGATAACGAAATCAAGCTTATATCCTGACAATCGACCGAGATCGTAGAGCGGAATATACGCCGAATCGTATCGTGGACATACAAAATTTTCGTACTGCCCCAGTAGTACTCTCTTCTCGCCTCTCTTTCCTTATAAATTTTCAAAGTTCCATCGATAACAAAAACAAGCTTATATCCTGACAATCGACCGAGATCGTAGAGCGGAATATACGCCGAAAGGCAACGTGGACTTAGAAAATTTTCGTACTGCCCCAGAAGTACTCTCTTCTCGGCTCTATTTCCTTATAAATTTTCAAAATTCCATCGATAACGAAAACAAGCTTATATCCTGACAATCGACCGAGATCGTAGAGTGGAATATACGCCGAAAGGCATGGTGGACGTAGAAAATTTTCGTACTGCCCCAGAAGTACTCTCTTCTCGGCTCTATTTCCTTATAAATTTTCAAATTTCCATCGATAACGAAAACAAGCTTATATCCTGACAATCGACCGAGATCGTAGAGGGGAATATACGCCGAATCGTATCGTGGTGTTAGAAAATTTTCGTACTGCCCCATTAGTACTTTCTTCTCATCTCTCTTACCTTATCAATTTTCAAAGTTCCATCAATAACGAAAACAAGGCTATACCCTGACAATCGACCAAGATCTTACAGCGGAATATACGCCGAATCGCATCGTGGACATAGAAAATTTTCGTACTGCCCCAGTAGTACTCTCTTCTCGCCTCTCTTTCCTTATAAATTTTCAAAATTCCATCGATAACGAAAACAAGCTTATATCCTGACAATCGACCGAGATCGTAGAGGGGAATATACGCCGAATCGTATCGTGGTGTTAGAAAATTTTCGTACTGCCCCAGAAGTACTCTCTTCTCGGCTCTATTTCCTTATAAATTTTCAAAATTCCATCGATAACGAAAACAAGCTTATATCCTGACAATCGACCGAGATCGTAGAGGGGAATATACGCCGAATCGTATCGTGGTGTTAGAAAATTTTCGTACTGCCCCATTAGTACTTTCTTCTCATCTCTCTTACCTTATCAATTTTCAAAGTTCCATCGATAACGAAAACAAGCTTATATCCTGACAATCGACCGAGATCGTAGAGCGGAATATACGCCGAATCGCATCGTGGACTTAGAAAATTTTCGTACTGACCCAGTAGTACTCTCTTCTCGTTCCTCTTTCCTTATAATTTTTCAAAGTTCCATCAATAACGAAAATAAGGCTATACCCTGACAATCGACCAAGATCTTACAGCGGAATATACGCCGATTCGCATCGTGGACATACAAAATTTTCGTACTGCCCCAGTAGTACTCTCTTCTCGCCTCTCTTTCCTTATAAATTTTCAAAGTTCCATCGATAACGAAAACAAGCTTATATCCTGCCAATCGACCGAGATCGTAGAGCGGAATATACGCCGAAAGGCATCGTGGACTTAGAAAATTTTCGTACTGCCCCAGAAGTACTCTCTTCTCGGCTCTATTTCCTTATAAATTTTCAAAGTTCCATCGATAACGAAAACAAGCTTATATCCTGACAATCGACCGAGATCGTAGAGCGGAATTTACGCCGAATTGCATCATCGACATAGAAAATTTTCGTACTGCCCCAGTAGTACTCTCTTCTCGCCTCTCTTTCCTTATAAATTTTCAAAATTCCATCGATAACGAAAACAAGCTTATATCCTGACAATCGACCGAGATCGTAGAGCGGAATATACGCCGAATCGCATCGTGGACATAGAAAATTTTCATGCTGCCCCACAAGTACTTTCTTCTCATCTCTCTTTCCTTATAAATTTTCATAGTTCCAACGATAACGAATAGAAGCTTATATCCTGACAATCGACCGAGATCGTAGAGCGGAATATACGCCGAATCGTATCGTGGACTTAGAAAATTTTCGTACTGCCGCAGTAGTACTCTCTTCTCGTTCCTCTTTCCTTATAATTTTTCAAAGTTCCATCGATAACGAAATCAAGCTTATATCCTGACAATCGACCGAGGTCGTAGAGCGGAATATACGCCGAATCGCATCGTGGACATAGAAAATTTTCGTACTGCCCCAGTAGTACTCTCTTCTCGGCTCTCTTTCCTTATAAATTTTCAAAGTTCCATCGATAACGAAATCAAGCTTATATCCTGACAATCGACCGAGATCGTAGAGCGGAATATACGCCGAAAGGCATCCTGGACATAGAAAATTTTCGTACTGCCCCAGAAGTACTCTCTTCTCGGCTCTCTTTCCTTATAAATTGTCAAAGTTCCATCGATAACGAAAACATGCCTATACCCTGACAATCGACCGAGATCGTAGAGCGGAATATACGCCGAATCGTATCGTGGTGTTAGAAAATTTTCGTACTGCCCCATTAGAACTCTCTTCTCGCCTCTCTTTCCTTATAATATTTCAAAGTTCCATCGATAACGAAAACAAGCTTATATCCTGACAATCGACCGAGATCGTTGAGCGGAATATACGCCGAATCGTATCGTGGTGTTAGAAAATTTTCGTACTGCCCCATTAGTACTTTCTTCTCATCTCTCTTTCCTTATAAATTTTCATAGTTCCATCGATAACGAAAACATGCCTATACCCTGACAATCGACCGAGATCGTAGAGCGGAATATACGCCGAATCGTATCGTGGTGTTAGAAAATTTTCGTACCGCCATATTAGTACTTTCTTCTCATCTCTCTTTCCTTATAAATTTTCAAAGTTCCATCGATAACGAAATCAAGCTTATATCCTGACAATCGACCGAGATCGTAGAGCGGAATATACGCCGAATCGCATCGTGGACTTAGAAAATTTTCGTACTGACCCAGTAGTACTCTCTTCTCGGCTCTCTTTCCTTATAAATTTTCAAAGTTCCATCGATAACGAAAACAAGCTTGTATCCTGAAAATGGACCGAGATCGTAGAGCGGAATATACGCCGAAAGGCATCCTGGACATAGAAAATTTTCGTACTGCCCCAGAAGTACTCTCTTCTCGGCTCTCTTTCCTTATAAATTTTCAAAGTTCCATCGATAACGAAAACATGCCTATACCCTGACAATCGACCGAGATCGTAGAGCGGAATAAACGCCGAATCGTATCGTGGTGTTAGAAAATTTTCGTACCGCCATATTAGTACTTTCTTCTCATCTCTCTTTCCTTATAAATTTTCAAAGTTCCATCGATAACGAAATCAAGCTTATATCCTGACAATCGACCGAGATCGTAGAGCGGAATTTACGTCGAATTGCATCATCGACATAGAAAATTTTCGTACTGCCCCAGTAGTACTCTCTTCTCGCCTCTCTTTCCTTATAAATTTTCAAAATTCCATCGATAACGAAAACAAGCTTATATCCTGACAATCGACCGAGATCGTAGAGCGGAATATACGCCGAATCGTATCGTGGTGTTAGAAAATTTTCGTACTGCCCCATTAGTACTTTCTTCTCATCTCTCTTACCTTATCAATTTTCAAAGTTCCATCGATAACGAAAACAAGCATATATCCTGACAATCGACAGAGATCGTAGAGCGGAATATACGCCGAATCGTATCGTGGTGTTAGAAAATTTTCGTACTGCCCCATTAGTACTTTCTTCTCATCTCTCTTACCTTATCAATTTTCAAAGTTCCATCGATAACGAAAACAAGCTTATATCCTGACAATCGACCGAGATCGTAGAGCGGAATATACGCCGAATCGCATCATGGACATAGAAAATTTTCGTACTGCCTCAGTAGTACTCTCTTCTCGCCTCTCTTTCCTTATAAATTTTCAAAGTTCCATCGATAACGGAAACAAGCTTATATCCTGACAATCGACCGAGATCGTAGAGCGGAATATACGCTGAATCGCATCGTGGACTTAGAAAATTTTCGTACTGACCCAGTAGTACTCTCTTCTCGTTCCTCTTTCCTTATAATTTTTCAAAGTTCCATCAATAACGAAAACAAGGCTATACCCTGACAATCGACCGAGATCGTAGAGCGGAATATACGCCGAATCGCATCGTGGACATAGAAAATTTTCATGCTGCCCCACAAGTACTTTCTTCTCATCTCTCTTCCCTCATAAATTTTCAAAGTTCCAACGATAACGAAAAGAAGCGTATAGCCTGAAAATGGACCGAGATCGTATAGCGGAATATACGCCGATTCGCATCGTGGACATAGAAAATTTTCGTACTGCCCCAGTAGTACTCTCTTCTCGGCTCTATTTCCTTATAAATTTTCAAAGTTCCATCGATAACGAAAACAAGCTTATATCCTGACAATCGACCGAGATCGTAGAGCGGAATTTACGCCGAATTGCATCATCGACATAGAAAATTTTCGTACTGCCCCAGTAGTACTCTCTTCTCGCCTCTCTTTCCTTATAAATTTTCAAAGTTCCAACGATAACGAAAAGAAGCGTATAGCCTGAAAATGGACCGAGATCGTATAGCGGAATATACGCCGATTCGCATCGTGGACATAGAAAATTTTCGTACTGCCCCAGTAGTACTCTCTTCTCGGCTCTATTTCCTTATAATTTTTCAAAGTTCCATCAATAACGAAAACAAGGCTATACCCTGACAATCGACAAAGATCTTACAGCGGAATATACGCCGATTTGCATCGTGGACATACAAAATTTTCGTACTGCCCCAGTAGTACTCTCTTCTCGCCTCTCTTTCCTTATAAATTTTCAAAGTTCCATCGATAACGAAAACAAGCTTATATCCTGACAATCGACCGAGATCGTAGAGCGGAATATACGCCGAATCGCATCGTGGACATAGAAAATTTTCATGCTGCCCCAGATGTACTCTCTTCTCGGCTCTATTTCCTTATAAATTTTCAAATTTCCATCGATAACGAAAACAAGCTTATATCCTGACAATCGACCGAGATCGTAGAGGGGAATATACGCCGAATCGTATCGTGGTGTTAGAAAATTTTCGTACTGCCCCAGTAGTACTCTCTTCTCATCTCTCTTTCCTTATAAATTTTCATAGTTCCAACGATAACGAATAGAAGCTTATATCCTGACAATCGACCGAGATCGTAGAGCGGAATATACGCCGAATCGTATCGTGGACTTAGAAAATTTTCGTACTGCCGCAGTAGTACTCTCTTCTCGTTCCTCTTTCCTTATAAATTTTCAAAGTTCCATCGATAACGAAAGCATGCCTATACCCTGACAATCGACCGAGATCGTAGAGCGGACTATACGCCGAATCGCATCGTGGACATAGAAAATTTTAATGCTGCCCCAGTAGTACTCTCTTCTCGCCTCTCTTTCCTTATAATTTTTCAAAGTTCCATCAATAACGGAAACAAGCTTATATCCTGACAATCGACCGAGATCGTAGAGCGGAATATACGCTGAATCGCATCGTGGACTTAGAAAATTTTCGTACTGCCGCAGTAGTACTCTCTTCTCGTTCCTCTTTCCTTATAAATTTTCAAAGTTCCATCGATAACGAAAGCATGCCTATACCCTGACAATCGACCGAGATCGTAGAGCGGAATATACGCCGAATCGTATCGTGGACTTAGAAAATTTTCGTACTGCCGCAGTAGTACTCTCTTCTCGTTCCTCTTTCCTTATAATTTTTCAAAGTTCCATCGATAACGAAAACAAGGCTATACCCTGACAATCGACCAAGATCTTACAGCGGAATATACGCCGATTCGCATCGTGGACATACAAAATTTTCGTACTGACCCAGTAGTACTCTATTCTCGTTCCTCTTTCCTTATAAATTTTCAAAGTTCCATCGATAACGAAAACAAGCTTATATCCTGACAATCGACCGAGATCGTAGAGCGGAATATACGCCGAAAGGCATCGTGGACTTAGAAAATTTTCGTACTGCCCCAGATGTACTCTCTTCTCGGCTCTATTTCCTTATAAATTTTCAAAGTTCCATCGATAACGAAAACAAGCTTATATCCTGACAATCGACCGAGATCGTAGAGCGGAATTTACGCCGAATTGCATCATCGACATAGAAAATTTTCGTACTGCCCCAGTAGTACTCTCTTCTCGCCTCTCTTTCCTTATAAATTTTCAAAGTTCCATCGATAACGAAAACAAGGCTATACCCTGACAATCGACCAAGATCTTACAGCGGAATATACGCCGATTCGCATCGTGGACATACAAAATTTTCGTACTGACCCAGTAGTACTCTATTCTCGTTCCTCTTTCCTTATAAATTTTCAAAGTTCCATCGATAACGAAAACAAGCTTATATCCTGACAATCGACCGAGATCGTAGAGCGGAATATACGCCGAAAAGGCATCGTGGACTTAGAAAATTTTCGTACTGCCCCAGATGTACTCTCTTCTCGGCTCTATTTCCTTATAAATTTTCAAAGTTCCATCGATAACGAAAACAAGCTTATATCCTGACAATCGACCGAGATCGTAGAGCGGAATATACGCCGAATCGCATCGTGGACATAGAAAATTTTCATGCTGCCCCACAAGTACTTTCTTCTCATCTCTCTTTCCTTATAAATTTTCATAGTTCCAACGATAACGAATAGAAGCTTATATCCTGACAATCGACCGAGATCGTAGAGCGGAATATACGCCGAATCGTATCGTGGACTTAGAAAATTTTCGTACTGCCGCAGTAGTACTCTCTTCTCGTTCCTCTTTCCTTATAATTTTTCAAAGTTCCATCGATAACGAAAACAAGGCTATACCCTGACAATCGACCAAGATCTTACAGCGGAATATACGCCGATTCGCATCGTGGACATACAAAATTTTCGTACTGACCCAGTAGTACTCTATTCTCGTTCCTCTTTCCTTATAAATTTTCAAAGTTCCATCGATAACGAAAACAAGCTTATATCCTGACAATCGACCGAGATCGTAGAGCGGAATATACGCCGAATCGCATCGTGGACATAGAAAATTTTCATGCTGCCCCACAAGTACTTTCTTCTCATCTCTCTTTCCTTATAAATTTTCATAGTTCCAACGATAACGAATAGAAGCTTATATCCTGACAATCGACCGAGATCGTAGAGCGGAATATACGCCGAATCGTATCGTGGACTTAGAAAATTTTCGTACTGCCGCAGTAGTACTCTCTTCTCGTTCCTCTTTCCTTATAATTTTTCAAAGTTCCATCGATAACGAAATCAAGCTTATATCCTGACAATCGACCGAGGTCGTAGAGCGGAATATACGCCGAATCGCATCGTGGACATAGAAAATTTTCGTACTGCCCCATTAGTACTTTCTTCTCATCTCTCTTACCTTATCAATTTTCAAAGTTCCATCGATAACGAAAACAAGCTTATATCCTGACAATCGACCGAGATCGTAGAGCGGAATATACACCGAATCGCATCGTGGACTTAGAAAATTTTCGTACTGACCCAGTAGTACTCTCTTCTCGTTCCTCTTTCCTTATAATTTTTCAAAGTTCCATCAATAACGAAAACAAGGCTATACCCTGACAATCGACAAAGATCTTACAGCGGAATATACGCCGATTTGCATCGTGGACATACAAAATTTTCGTACTGCCCCAGTAGTACTCTCTTCTCGCCTCTCTTTCCTTATAAATTTTCAAAGTTCCATCGATAACGAAAACAAGCTTATATCCTGACAATCGACCGAGATCGTAGAGCGGAATATACGCCGAAAGGCATCGTGGACTTAGAAAACTTTCGTACTGCCCCAGAAGTACTCTCTTCTCGGCTCTATTTCCTTATAAATTTTCAAAGTTCCATCGATAACGAAAACAAGCTTATATCCTGACAATCGACCGAGATCGTAGAGCGGAATATACGCCGAATCGCATCATGGACATAGAAAATTTTCGTACTGCCCCAGTAGTACTCTTTTCTCGCCTCTCTTTCCTTATAAATTTTCAAAGTTCCATCGATAACGAAAACATGCCTATACCTTGACAATCGACCGAGATCGTAGAGCGGAATTTACGCCGAATTGCATCATCGACATAGAAAATTTTCGTTCTGCCCCAGTAGTACTCTCTTCTCGCCTCTCTTTCCTTATAAATTTTCAAAATTCCATCGATAACGAAAACAAGTTTATATCCTGACAATCGACCGAGATCGTAGAGCGGAATATACGCCGAATCGTATCGTGGTGTTAGAAAATTTTCGTACTGACCCAGTAGTACTCTCTTCTCGTTCCTCTTTCCTTATAATTTTTCAAAGTTCCATCAATAACGAAAACAAGGCTATACCCTGACAATCGACCAAGATCTTACAGCGGAATATACGCCGATTCGCATCGTGGACATACAAAATTTTCGTACTGCCCCACTAGTACTTTCTTCTCATCTCTCTTTCCTTATAAATTTTCAAAGTTCCATCGATAACGAAAACATGCCTATACCCTGACAATCGACCGAGATCGTAGAGCGGAATTTACGCCGAATTGCATCATCGACATAGATAATTTTCGTACTGCCCCAGTAGTACTCTCTTCTCGCCTCTCTTTCCTTATAAATTTTCAAAATTCCATCGATAACGAAAACAAGCTTATATCCTGACAATCGACCGAGATCGTAGAGCGGAATATACGCCGAAAGGCATCGTGGACTTAGAAAATTTTCGTACTGCCCCATTAGTACTTTCTTCTCATCTCTCTTACCTTATCAATTTTCAAAGTTCCATCGATAACGAAAACAAGCTTATATCCTGACAATCGACCGAGATCGTAGAGCGGAATATACGCCGAAAGGCATCGTGGACTTAGAAAATTTTCGTACTGCCCCATTAGTACTTTCTTCTCATCTCTCTTACCTTATCAATTTTCAAAGTTCCATCGATAACGAAAACAAGCTTATATCCTGACAATCGACCGAGGTCGTATAGCGGAATATACGCCGAATCGCATCGTGGACATAGAAAATTTTCGTACTGCCCCAGTAGTACTCTCTTCTCGCCTCTCTTTCCTTATAAATTTTCAAAGTTCCATCGATAACGGAAACAAGCTTATATCCTGACAATCGACCGAGATCGTAGAGCGGAATATACGCCGAATCGTATCGTGGTGTTAGAAAATTTTCGTACTGCCCCATTAGTACTTTCTTCTCATCTCTCTTACCTTATCAATTTTCAAAGTTCCATCGATAACGAAAACAAGCTTATATCCTGACAATCGACCGAGATCGTAGAGCGGAATATACGCCGAAAGGCATCGTGGACTTAGAAAATTTTCGTACTGCCCCATTAGTACTTTCTTCTCATCTCTCTTACCTTATCAATTTTCAAAGTTCCATCGATAACGAAAACAAGCTTATATCCTGACAATCGACCGAGGTCGTATAGCGGAATATACGCCGAATCGCATCGTGGACATAGAAAATTTTCGTACTGCCCCAGTAGTACTCTCTTCTCGGCTCTCTTTCCTTATAAATTTTCAACGTTCCATCGATAACGAAAACATGCCTATACCCTGACAATCGACCGAGATCGTAGAGCGGAATTTACGCCGAATTGCATCATCGACATAGAAAATTTTCGTACTGCCCCAGTAGTACTCTCTTCTCGCCTCTCTTTCCTTATAAATTTTCAAAGTTCCATCGATAACGGAAACAAGCTTATATCCTGACAATCGACCGAGATCGTAGAGCGGAATATACGCTGAATCGCATCGTGGACTTAGAAAATTTTCGTAGTGCCCCAGTAGTACTCTCTTCTCGCCACTCTGTCCTTATAAATTTTCAAAGTTCCATCGATAACGAAAACAAGCTTATATCCTGACAATCGACCGAGATCGTAGAGCGGAATATACGCCGAAAGGCATCGTGGACATAGAAAATTTTCGTACTGCCCCAGTAGTACTCTCTTCTCGGCTCTCTTTCCTTATAAATTTTCAAAGTTCCATCGATAACGAAAGCATGCCTATATCCTGACAATCGACCGAGATCGTAGAGCGGAATATACGCCGAATCGTATCGTGGTGTTAGAAAATTTTCGTACTGCCACATTAGTACTTTCTTCTCATCTCTCTTTCCTTATAAATTTTCAAAGTTCCATCAATAACGAAATCAAGCTTATATCCTGACAATCGACCGAGATCGTAGAGCGGAATTTACGTCGAATTGCATCATCGACATAGAAAATTTTCGTACTGCCCCAGTAGTACTCTCTTCTCGCCTCTCTTTCCTTATAAATTTTCAAAATTCCATCGATAACGAAAACAAGCTTATATCCTGACAATCGACCGAGATCGTAGAGCGGAATATACGCCGAATCGTATCGTGGTGTTAGAAAATTTTCGTACTGCCCCATTAGTACTTTCTTCTCATCTCTCTTTCCTTATAAATTTTCATAGTTCCAACGATAACGAATAGAAGCTTATATCCTGACAATCGACCGAGATCGTAGAGCGGAATATACGCCGAAAGGCATCGTGGACTTAGAAAATTTTCGTACTGCCCCAGAAGTACTCTCTTCTCGGCTCTATTTCCTTATAAATTTTCAAAGTTCCATCGATAACGAAAACAAGCTTATATCCTGACAATCGACCGAGATCGTAGAGCGGAATTTACGCCGAATTGCATCATCGACATAGAAAATTTTCGTACTGCCCCAGTAGTACTCTCTTCTCGCCTCTCTTTCCTTATAAATTTTCAAAATTCCATCGATAACGAAAACAAGCTTATATCCTGACAATCGACCGAGATCGTAGAGCGGAATATACGCCGAATCGTATCGTGGTGTTAGAAAATTTTCGTACTGCCCCATTAGAACTCTCTTCTCGCCTCTCTTTCCTTATAATATCTCAAAGTTCCATCGATAACGAAAACAAGCTTATATCCTGACAATCGACCGAGATCGTTGAGCGGAATATACGCCGAATCGTATCGTGGTGTTAGAAAATTTTCGTACTGCCCCATTAGTACTTTCTTCTCATCTCTCTTTCCTTATAAATTTTCAAAGTTCCATCGATAACGAAAACAAGCTTATATCCTGACATTCGACCGAGATCGTAGAGCGGAATATACGCCGAATCGTATCGTGGTGTTAGAAAATTTTCGTACTGCCCCATTAGTACTTTCTTCTCATCTCTCTTTCCTTATAAATTTTCAAAGTTCCAACGATAACGAAAACAAGCGTATACCCTGACAATCGACCGAGATCGTAGAGCGGAATTTACGCCGATTCGCATCGTGGACATAGAAAATTTTCGTACTGCCCCAGTAGTACTCTCTTCTCGCCTCTCTTTCCTTATAAATTTTCAAAGTTCCATCGATAACGAAAACAAGCTTATATCCTGACAATCGACCGAGATCGTAGAGCGGAATATACGCCGAAAGGCATCGTGGACTTAGAAAACTTTCGTACTGCCCCAGAAGTACTCTCTTCTCGGCTCTATTTCCTTATAAATTTTCAAAGTTCCATCGATAACGAAAACAAGCTTATATCCTGACAATCGACCGAGATCGTAGAGCGGAATATACGCCGAATCGCATCATGGACATAGAAAATTTTCGTACTGCCCCAGTAGTACTCTTTTCTCGCCTCTCTTTCCTTATAAATTTTCAAAGTTCCATCGATAACGAAAACATGCCTATACCTTGACAATCGACCGAGATCGTAGAGCGGAATTTACGCCGAATTGCATCATCGACATAGAAAATTTTCGTTCTGCCCCAGTAGTACTCTCTTCTCGCCTCTCTTTCCTTATAAATTTTCAAAATTCCATCGATAACGAAAACAAGTTTATATCCTGACAATCGACCGAGATCGTAGAGCGGAATATACGCCGAATCGTATCGTGGTGTTAGAAAATTTTCGTACTGACCCAGTAGTACTCTCTTCTCGTTCCTCTTTCCTTATAATTTTTCAAAGTTCCATCAATAACGAAAACAAGGCTATACCCTGACAATCGACCAAGATCTTACAGCGGAATATACGCCGATTCGCATCGTGGACATACAAAATTTTCGTACTGCCCCACTAGTACTTTCTTCTCATCTCTCTTTCCTTATAAATTTTCAAAGTTCCATCGATAACGAAAACATGCCTATACCCTGACAATCGACCGAGATCGTAGAGCGGAATTTACGCCGAATTGCATCATCGACATAGATAATTTTCGTACTGCCCCAGTAGTACTCTCTTCTCGCCTCTCTTTCCTTATAAATTTTCAAAATTCCATCGATAACGAAAACAAGCTTATATCCTGACAATCGACCGAGATCGTAGAGCGGAATATACGCCGAAACGCATCGTGGACTTAGAAAATTTTCGTACTGCCCCATTAGTACTTTCTTCTCATCTCTCTTACCTTATCAATTTTCAAAGTTCCATCGATAACGAAAACAAGCTTATATCCTGACAATCGACCGAGGTCGTATAGCGGAATATACGCCGAATCGCATCGTGGACATAGAAAATTTTCGTACTGCCCCAGTAGTACTCTCTTCTCGCCTCTCTTTCCTTATAAATTTTCAAAGTTCCATCGATAACGGAAACAAGCTTATATCCTGACAATCGACCGAGATCGTAGAGCGGAATATACGCCGAATCGTATCGTGGTGTTAGAAAATTTTCGTACTGCCCCATTAGTACTTTCTTCTCATCTCTCTTACCTTATCAATTTTCAAAGTTCCATCGATAACGAAAACAAGCTTATATCCTGACAATCGACCGAGATCGTAGAGCGGAATATACACCGAATCGCATCGTGGACTTAGAAAATTTTCGTACTGACCCAGTAGTACTCTCTTCTCGTTCCTCTTTCCTTATAATTTTTCAAAGTTCCATCAATAACGAAAACAAGGCTATACCCTGACAATCGACCAAGATCTTACAGCGGAATATACGCCGATTTGCATCGTGGACATACAAAATTTTCGTACTGCCCCAGTAGTACTCTCTTCTCGCCTCTCTTTCCTTATAAATTTTCAAAGTTCCATCGATAACGAAAACAAGCTTATATCCTGACAATCGACCGAGATCGTAGAGCGGAATATACGCCGAAAGGCATCGTGGACTTAGAAAACTTTCGTACTGCCCCAGAAGTACTCTCTTCTCGGCTCTATTTCCTTATAAATTTTCAAAGTTCCATCGATAACGAAAACAAGCTTATATCCTGACAATCGACCGAGATCGTAGAGCGGAATATACGCCGAATCGCATCATGGACATAGAAAATTTTCGTACTGCCCCAGTAGTACTCTTTTCTCGCCTCTCTTTCCTTATAAATTTTCAAAGTTCCATCGATAACGAAAACATGCCTATACCCTGACAATCGACCGAGATCGTAGAGCGGAATTTACGCCGAATTGCATCATCGACATAGATAATTTTCGTACTGCCCCAGTAGTACTCTCTTCTCGCCTCTCTTTCCTTATAAATTTTCAAAATTCCATCGATAACGAAAACAAGCTTATATCCTGACAATCGACCGAGATCGTAGAGCGGAATATACGCCGAAAGGCATCGTGGACTTAGAAAATTTTCGTACTGCCCCATTAGTACTTTCTTCTCATCTCTCTTACCTTATCAATTTTCAAAGTTCCATCGATAACGAAAACAAGCTTATATCCTGACAATCGACCGAGATCGTAGAGCGGAATATACGCCGAAAGGCATCGTGGACTTAGAAAATTTTCGTACTGCCCCATTAGTACTTTCTTCTCATCTCTCTTACCTTATCAATTTTCAAAGTTCCATCGATAACGAAAACAAGCTTATATCCTGACAATCGACCGAGGTCGTATAGCGGAATATACGCCGAATCGCATCGTGGACATAGAAAATTTTCGTACTGCCCCAGTAGTACTCTCTTCTCGGCTCTCTTTCCTTATAAATTTTCAACGTTCCATCGATAACGAAAACATGCCTATACCCTGACAATCGACCGAGATCGTAGAGCGGAATTTACGCCGAATTGCATCATCGACATAGAAAATTTTCGTACTGCCCCAGTAGTACTCTCTTCTCGCCTCTCTTTCCTTATAAATTTTCAAAGTTCCATCGATAACGGAAACAAGCTTATATCCTGACAATCGACCGAGATCGTAGAGCGGAATATACGCTGAATCGCATCGTGGACTTAGAAAATTTTCGTAGTGCCCCAGTAGTACTCTCTTCTCGCCACTCTGTCCTTATAAATTTTCAAAGTTCCATCGATAACGAAAACAAGCTTATATCCTGACAATCGACCGAGATCGTAGAGCGGAATATACGCCGAAAGGCATCGTGGACATAGAAAATTTTCGTACTGCCCCAGTAGTACTCTCTTCTCGGCTCTCTTTCCTTATAAATTTTCAAAGTTCCATCGATAACGAAAGCATGCCTATATCCTGACAATCGACCGAGATCGTAGAGCGGAATATACGCCGAATCGTATCGTGGTGTTAGAAAATTTTCGTACTGCCACATTAGTACTTTCTTCTCATCTCTCTTTCCTTATAAATTTTCAAAGTTCCATCAATAACGAAATCAAGCTTATATCCTGACAATCGACCGAGATCGTAGAGCGGAATTTACGTCGAATTGCATCATCGACATAGAAAATTTTCGTACTGCCCCAGTAGTACTCTCTTCTCGCCTCTCTTTCCTTATAAATTTTCAAAATTCCATCGATAACGAAAACAAGCTTATATCCTGACAATCGACCGAGATCGTAGACCGGAATATACGCCGAATCGTATCGTGGTGTTAGAAAATTTTCGTACTGCCCCATTAGTACTTTCTTCTCATCTCTCTTTCCTTATAAATTTTCATAGTTCCAACGATAACGAATAGAAGCTTATATCCTGACAATCGACCGAGATCGTAGAGCGGAATATACGCCGAAAGGCATCGTGGACTTAGAAAATTTTCGTACTGCCCCAGAAGTACTCTCTTCTCGGCTCTATTTCCTTATAAATTTTCAAAGTTCCATCGATAACGAAAACAAGCTTATATCCTGACAATCGACCGAGATCGTAGAGCGGAATTTACGCCGAATTGCATCATCGACATAGAAAATTTTCGTACTGCCCCAGTAGTACTCTCTTCTCGCCTCTCTTTCCTTATAAATTTTCAAAATTCCATCGATAACGAAAACAAGCTTATATCCTGACAATCGACCGAGATCGTAGAGCGGAATATACGCCGAATCGTATCGTGGTGTTAGAAAATTTTCGTACTGCCCCATTAGAACTCTCTTCTCGCCTCTCTTTCCTTATAATATCTCAAAGTTCCATCGATAACGAAAACAAGCTTATATCCTGACAATCGACCGAGATCGTTGAGCGGAATATACGCCGAATCGTATCGTGGTGTTAGAAAATTTTCGTACTGCCCCATTAGTACTTTCTTCTCATCTCTCTTTCCTTATAAATTTTCAAAGTTCCATCGATAACGAAAACAAGCTTATATCCTGACATTCGACCGAGATCGTAGAGCGGAATATACGCCGAATCGTATCGTGGTGTTAGAAAATTTTCGTACTGCCCCATTAGTACTTTCTTCTCATCTCTCTTTCCTTATAAATTTTCAAAGTTCCAACGATAACGAAAACAAGCGTATACCCTGACAATCGACCGAGATCGTAGAGCGGAATTTACGCCGATTCGCATCGTGGACATAGAAAATTTTCGTACTGCCCCAGTAGTACTCTCTTCTCGCCTCTCTTTCCTTATAAATTTTCAAAGTTCCATCGATAACGAAAACATGCCTATACCCTGACAATCGACCGAGATCGTAGAGCGGAATATACGCCGAATCGTATCGTGGTGTTAGAAAATTTTCGTACCGCCATATTAGTACTTTCTTCTCATCTCTCTTTCCTTATAAATTTTCAAAGTTCCATCGATAACGAAATCAAGCTTATATCCTGACAATCGACCGAGATCGTAGAGCGGAATATACGCCGAATCGCATCGTGGACTTAGAAAATTTTCGTACTGACCCAGTAGTACTCTCTTCTCGGCTCTCTTTCCTTATAAATTTTCAAAGTTCCATCGATAACGAAATCAAGCTTATATCCTGACAATCGACCTAGATCGTAGAGCGGAATATACGCCGAAAGGCATCCTGGACATAGAAAATTTTCGTACTGCCCCAGAAGTACTCTCTTCTCGGCTCTCTTTCCTTATAAATTTTCAAAGTTCCATCGATAACGAAATCAAGCTTATATCCTGACAATCGACCTAGATCGTAGAGCGGAATATACGCCGAAAGGCATCCTGGACATAGAAAATTTTCGTACTGCCCCAGAAGTACTCTCTTCTCGGCTCTCTTTCCTTATAAATTTTCAAAGTTCCATCGATAACGAAAACATGCCTATACCCTGACAATCGACCGAGATCGTAGAGCGGAATAAACGCCGAATCGTATCGTGGTGTTAGAAAATTTTCGTACCGCCATATTAGTACTTTCTTCTCATCTCTCTTTCCTTATAAATTTTCAAAGTTCCATCGATAACGAAATCAAGCTTATATCCTGACAATCGACCGAGATCGTAGAGCGGAATTTACGTCGAATTGCATCATCGACATAGAAAATTTTCGTACTGCCCCAGTAGTACTCTCTTCTCGCCTCTCTTTCCTTATAAATTTTCAAAATTCCATCGATAACGAAAACAAGCTTATATCCTGACAATCGACCGAGATCGTAGAGCGGAATATACGCCGAATCGTATCGTGGTGTTAGAAAATTTTCGTACTGCCCCATTAGTACTTTCTTCTCATCTCTCTTACCTTATCAATTTTCAAAGTTCCATCGATAACGAAAACAAGCATATATCCTGACAATCGACAGAGATCGTAGAGCGGAATATACGCCGAATCGTATCG
Source organism: Mimumesa dahlbomi (assembly GCA_917499265.3). NCBI lineage: Eukaryota > Metazoa > Arthropoda > Insecta > Hymenoptera > Crabronidae > Mimumesa > Mimumesa dahlbomi. The sequence goes on along the minus strand of OU824114.1, from coordinate 19,199,041 downwards.
TGGTGTTAGAAAATTTTCGTACTGCCCCATTAGTACTTTCTTCTCATCTCTCTTACCTTATCAATTTTCAAAGTTCCATCGATAACGAAAACAAGCTTATATCCTGACAATCGACCGAGATCGTAGAGCGGAATATACGCCGAATCGCATCATGGACATAGAAAATTTTCGTACTGCCCCAGTAGTACTCTCTTCTCGCCTCTCTTTCCTTATAAATTTTCAAAGTTCCATCGATAACGGAAACAAGCTTATATCCTGACAATCGACCGAGATCGTAGAGCGGATTATACGCTGAATCGCATCGTGGACTTAGAAAATTTTCGTACTGACCCAGTAGTACTCTCTTCTCGTTCCTCTTTCCTTATAATTTTTCAAAGTTCCATCAATAACGAAAACAAGGCTATACCCTGACAATCGACCGAGATCGTAGAGCGGAATATACGCCGAATCGCATCGTGGACATAGAAAATTTTCATGCTGCCCCACAAGTACTTTCTTCTCATCTCTCTTCCCTCATAAATTTTCAAAGTTCCAACGATAACGAAAAGAAGCGTATAGCCTGAAAATGGACCGAGATCGTATAGCGGAATATACGCCGATTCGCATCGTGGACATAGAAAATTTTCGTACTGCCCCAGTAGTACTCTCTTCTCGCCTCTCTTTCCTTATAAATTTTCAAAGTTCCATCGATAACGAAAACAAGCTTATATCCTGACAATTGACCGAGATCGTAGAGCGGAATTTACGCCGAATTGCATCATCGACATAGAAAATTTTCGTACTGCCCCAGTAGTACTCTCTTCTCGCCTCTCTTTCCTTATAAATTTTCAAAGTTCCATCGATAACGAAAACAAGCTTATATCCTGCCAATCGACCGAGATCGTAGAGCGGAATATACGCCGAAAGGCATCGTGGACTTAGAAAATTTTCGTACTGCCCCAGAAGTACTCTCTTCTCGGCTCTATTTCCTTATAAATTTTCATAGTAACAACGATAACGAATAGAAGCTTATATCCTGACAATCGACCGAGATCGTAGAGCGGAATATACGCCGAATCGTATCGTGGACTTAGAAAATTTTCGTACTGCCGCAGTAGTACTCTCTTCTCGTTCCTCTTTCCTTATAATTTTTCAAAGTTCCATCGATAACGAAAACAAGGCTATACCCTGACAATCGACCAAGATCTTACAGCGGAATATACGCCGATTCGCATCGTGGACATACAAAATTTTCGTACTGCCCCAGTAGTACTCTCTTCTCGGCTCTATTTCCTTATAAATTTTCAAAGTTCCATCGATAACGAAAACAAGCTTATATCCTGACAATCGACCGAGATCGTAGAGCGGAATATACGCCGAAAGGCATCGTGGACTTAGAAAATTTTCGTACTGCCCCAGAAGTACTCTCTTCTCGGCTCTATTTCCTTATAAATTTTCAAAGTTCCATCGATAACGAAAACAAGCTTATATCCTGACAATCGACCGAGATCGTAGAGCGGAATTTACGCCGAATTGCATCATCGACATAGAAAATTTTCGTACTGCCCCAGTAGTACTCTCTTCTCGCCTCTCTTTCCTTATAAATTTTCAAAATTCTATCGATAACGAAAACAAGTTTATATCCTGACAATCGACCGAGATCGTAGAGCGGAATATACGCCGAATCGTATCGTGGTGTTAGAAAATTTTCGTACTGACCCAGTAGTACTCTCTTCTCGTTCCTCTTTCCTTATAATTTTTCAAAGTTCCATCGATAACGAAAACATGCCTATACCCTGACAATCGACCGAGATCGTAGAGCGGAATTTACGCCGAATTGCATCATCGACATAGATAATTTTCGTACTGCCCCAGTAGTACTCTCTTCTCGCCTCTCTTTCCTTATAAATTTTCAAAATTCCATCGATAACGAAACAAGCTTATATCCTGACAATCGACCGAGATCGTAGAGCGGAATATACGCCGAAAGGCATCGTGGACTTAGAAAATTTTCGTACTGCCCCAGAAGTACTCACTTCTCGGCTCTCTGTCCTTATAAATTTTCAAAGTTCCATCGATAACGAAATCAAGCTTATATCCTGACAATCGACCGAGATCGTAGAGCGGAATATACGCCGAATCTCATCGTGGACTTAGAAAATTTTCGTACTGCCCCAGAAGTACTCTCTTCTCGGCTCTCTTTCCTTATAAATTTTCAAAGTTCCATCGATAACGAAAACAAGCTTATATCCTGACAATCGACCGAGATCGTAGAGCGGAATATACGCCGAAAGGCATCGTGGACATAGAAAATTTTCGTACTGCCCCAGTAGTACTCTCTTCTCGGCTCTCTTTCCTTATAAATTTTCAAAGTTCCATCGATAACGAAAGCATGCCTATATCCTGACAATCGACCGAGATCGTAGAGCGGAATATACGCCGAAAGGCATCGTGGACATAGAAAATTTTCGTACTGCCCCAGTAGTACTCTCTTCTCGCCACTCTGTCCTTATAAATTTTCAAAGTTCCATCGATAACGAAATCAAGCTTATATCCTGACAATCGACCGAGATCGTAGAGCGGAATATACGCCGAATCTCATCGTGGACTTAGAAAATTTTCGTACTGCCCCAGAAGTACTCTCTTCTCGGCTCTCTTTCCTTATAAATTTTCAAAGTTCCATCGATAACGAAAGCATGCCTATACCCTGACAATCGACCGAGATCGTAGAGCGGACTATACGCCGAATCGCATCGTGGACATAGAAAATTTTAATGCTGCCCCACAAGTACTTTCTTCTCATCTCTCTTTCCTTATAAATTTTCAAAGTTCCAACGATAACGAAAAGAAGCGTATAGCCTGAAAATGGACCGAGATCGTAGAGCGGAATTTACGCCGAATTGCATCATCGACATAGAAAATTTTCGTACTGCCCCAGTAGTACTCTCTTCTCGCCTCTCTTTCCTTATAAATTTTCAAAATTCCATCGATAACGAAAACAAGCTTATATCCTGACAATCGACCGAGATCGTAGAGCGGAATATACGCCGAATCGTATCGTGGACATAGAAAATTTTCATGCTGCCCCACAAGTACTTTCTTCTCATCTCTCCTACCTTATCAATTTTCAAAGTTCCATCGATAACGAAAACAAGCTTATATCCTGACAATTGACCGAGATCGTAGAGCGGAATATACGCCGAAAGGCATCGTGGACTTAGAAAATTTTCGTACTGCCCCAGAAGTACTCTCTTCTCGCCTCTCTTTCCTTATAAATTTTCAAAGTTCCATCGATAACGGAAACAAGCTTATATCCTGACAATCGACCGAGATCGTAGAGCGGATTATACGCTGAATCGCATCGTGGACTTAGAAAATTTTCGTACTGACCCAGTAGTACTCTCTTCTCGTTCCTCTTTCCTTATAATTTTTCAAAGTTCCATCAATAACGAAAACAAGGCTATACCCTGACAATCGACCGAGATCGTAGAGCGGAATATACGCCGAATCGCATCGTGGACATAGAAAATTTTCATGCTGCCCCACAAGTACTTTCTTCTCATCTCTCTTCCCTCATAAATTTTCAAAGTTCCAACGATAACGAAAAGAAGCGTATAGCCTGAAAATGGACCGAGATCGTATAGCGGAATATACGCCGATTCGCATCGTGGACATAGAAAATTTTCGTACTGCCCCAGTAGTACTCTCTTCTCGCCTCTCTTTCCTTATAAATTTTCAAAGTTCCATCGATAACGAAAACAAGCTTATATCCTGACAATTGACCGAGATCGTAGAGCGGAATTTACGCCGAATTGCATCATCGACATAGAAAATTTTCGTACTGCCCCAGTAGTACTCTCTTCTCGCCTCTCTTTCCTTATAAATTTTCAAAGTTCCATCGATAACGAAAACAAGCTTATATCCTGCCAATCGACCGAGATCGTAGAGCGGAATATACGCCGAAAGGCATCGTGGACTTAGAAAATTTTCGTACTGCCCCAGAAGTACTCTCTTCTCGGCTCTATTTCCTTATAAATTTTCATAGTAACAACGATAACGAATAGAAGCTTATATCCTGACAATCGACCGAGATCGTAGAGCGGAATATACGCCGAATCGTATCGTGGACTTAGAAAATTTTCGTACTGCCGCAGTAGTACTCTCTTCTCGTTCCTCTTTCCTTATAATTTTTCAAAGTTCCATCGATAACGAAAACAAGGCTATACCCTGACAATCGACCAAGATCTTACAGCGGAATATACGCCGATTCGCATCGTGGACATACAAAATTTTCGTACTGCCCCAGTAGTACTCTCTTCTCGGCTCTATTTCCTTATAAATTTTCAAAGTTCCATCGATAACGAAAACAAGCTTATATCCTGACAATCGACCGAGATCGTAGAGCGGAATATACGCCGAATCGTATCGTGGTGTTAGAAAATTTTCGTACTGCCCCATTAGTACTTTCTTCTCATCTCTCTTACCTTATCAATTTTCAAAGTTCCATCGATAACGAAAACAAGCTTATATCCTGACAATCGACCGAGATCGTAGAGCGGAATATACGCCGAATCGCATCGTGGACTTAGAAAATTTTCGTACTGACCCAGTAGTACTCTCTTCTCGTTCCTCTTTCCTTATAATTTTTCAAAGTTCCATCAATAACGAAAACAAGGCTATACCCTGACAATCGACCAAGATCTTACAGCGGAATATACGCCGATTCGCATCGTGGACATACAAAATTTTCGTACTGCCCCAGTAGTACTCTCTTCTCGCCTCTCTTTCCTTATAAATTTTCAAAGTTCCATCGATAACGAAAACAAGCTTATATCCTGACAATCGACCGAGATCGTAGAGCGGAATATACGCCGAATCGCATCATGGACATAGAAAATTTTCGTACTGCCCCAGTAGTACTCTTTTCTCGCCTCTCTTTCCTTATAAATTTTCAAAGTTCCATCGATAACGAAAACATGCCTATACCCTGACAATCGACCGAGATCGTAGAGCGGAATTTACGCCGAATTGCATCATCGACATAGAAAATTTTCGTACTGCCCCAGTAGTACTCTCTTCTCGCCTCTCTTTCCTTATAAATTTTCAAAATTCTATCGATAACGAAAACAAGTTTATATCCTGACAATCGACCGAGATCGTAGAGCGGAATATACGCCGAATCGTATCGTGGTGTTAGAAAATTTTCGTACTGACCCAGTAGTACTCTCTTCTCGTTCCTCTTTCCTTATAATTTTTCAAAGTTCCATCGATAACGAAAACATGCCTATACCCTGACAATCGACCGAGATCGTAGAGCGGAATTTACGCCGAATTGCATCATCGACATAGATAATTTTCGTACTGCCCCAGTAGTACTCTCTTCTCGCCTCTCTTTCCTTATAAATTTTCAAAATTCCATCGATAACGAAACAAGCTTATATCCTGACAATCGACCGAGATCGTAGAGCGGAATATACGCCGAAAGGCATCGTGGACTTAGAAAATTTTCGTACTGCCCCAGAAGTACTCACTTCTCGGCTCTCTGTCCTTATAAATTTTCAAAGTTCCATCGATAACGAAATCAAGCTTATATCCTGACAATCGACCGAGATCGTAGAGCGGAATATACGCCGAATCTCATCGTGGACTTAGAAAATTTTCGTACTGCCCCAGAAGTACTCTCTTCTCGGCTCTCTTTCCTTATAAATTTTCAAAGTTCCATCGATAACGGAAACAAGCTTATATCCTGACAATCGACCGAGATCGTAGAGCGGAATATACGCCGAAAGGCATCGTGGACATAGAAAATTTTCGTACTGCCCCAGTAGTACTCTCTTCTCGGCTCTCTTTCCTTATAAATTTTCAAAGTTCCATCGATAACGAAAACATGTCTATACCCTGACAATCGACCGAGATCGTAGAGCGGAATTTACGCCGAATTGCATCATCGACATAGATAATTTTCGTACTGCCCCAGTAGTACTCTCTTCTCGCCTCTCTTTCCTTATAAATTTTCAAAATTCCATCGATAACGAAACAAGCTTATATCCTGACAATCGACCGAGATCGTAGAGCGGAATATACGCCGAAAGGCATCGTGGACTTAGAAAATTTTCGTACTGCCCCAGAAGTACTCACTTCTCGGCTCTCTGTCCTTATAAATTTTCAAAGTTCCATCGATAACGAAATCAAGCTTATATCCTGACAATCGACCGAGATCGTAGAGCGGAATATACGCCGAATCTCATCGTGGACTTAGAAAATTTTCGTACTGCCCCAGAAGTACTCTCTTCTCGGCTCTCTTTCCTTATAAATTTTCAAAGTTCCATCGATAACGGAAACAAGCTTATATCCTGACAATCGACCGAGATCGTAGAGCGGAATATACGCCGAAAGGCATCGTGGACATAGAAAATTTTCGTACTGCCCCAGTAGTACTCTCTTCTCGGCTCTCTTTCCTTATAAATTTTCAAAGTTCCATCGATAACGAAAGCATGCCTATATCCTGACAATCGACCGAGATCGTAGAGCGGAATATACGCCGAAAGGCATCGTGGACATAGAAAATTTTCGTACTGCCCCAGTAGTACTCTCTTCTCGCCACTCTGTCCTTATAAATTTTCAAAGTTCCATCGATAACGAAATCAAGCTTATATCCTGACAATCGACCGAGATCGTAGAGCGGAATATACGCCGAATCTCATCGTGGACTTAGAAAATTTTCGTACTGCCCCAGAAGTACTCTCTTCTCGGCTCTCTTTCCTTATAAATTTTCAAAGTTCCATCGATAACGAAAGCATGCCTATACCCTGACAATCGACCGAGATCGTAGAGCGGACTATACGCCGAATCGCATCGTGGACATAGAAAATTTTAATGCTGCCCCACAAGTACTTTCTTCTCATCTCTCTTTCCTTATAAATTTTCAAAGTTCCAACGATAACGAAAAGAAGCGTATAGCCTGAAAATGGACCGAGATCGTAGAGCGGAATTTACGCCGAATTGCATCATCGACATAGAAAATTTTCGTACTGCCCCAGTAGTACTCTCTTCTCGCCTCTCTTTCCTTATAAATTTTCAAAATTCCATCGATAACGAAAACAAGCTTATATCCTGACAATCGACCGAGATCGTAGAGCGGAATATACGCCGAATCGTATCGTGGACATAGAAAATTTTCATGCTGCCCCACAAGTACTTTCTTCTCATCTCTCCTACCTTATCAATTTTCAAAGTTCCATCGATAACGAAAACAAGCATATATCCTGACAATCGACAGAGATCGTAGAGCGGAATATACGCCGAATCGTATCGTGGTGTTAGAAAATTTTCGTACTGCCCCATTAGTACTTTCTTCTCATCTCTCTTACCTTATCAATTTTCAAAGTTCCATCGATAACGAAAACAAGCATATATCCTGACAATCGACAGAGATCGTAGAGCGGAATATACGCCGAATCGTATCGTGGTGTTAGAAAATTTTCGTACTGCCCCATTAGTACTTTCTTCTCATCTCTCTTTCCTTATAAATTTTCAAAGTTCCAACGATAACGAAAACAAGCGTATACCCTGACAATCGACCGAGATCGTAGAGCGGAATTTACGCCGATTCGCATCGTGGACATAGAAAATTTTCGTACTGCCCCAGTAGTACTCTCTTCTCGCCTCTCTTTCCTTATAAATTTTCAAAGTTCCATCGATAACGAAAACATGCCTATACCCTGACAATCGACCGAGATCGTAGAGCGGAATATACGCCGAATCGTATCGTGGTGTTAGAAAATTTTCGTACCGCCATATTAGTACTTTCTTCTCATCTCTCTTTCCTTATAAATTTTCAAAGTTCCATCGATAACGAAATCAAGCTTATATCCTGACAATCGACCGAGATCGTAGAGCGGAATATACGCCGAATCGCATCGTGGACTTAGAAAATTTTCGTACTGACCCAGTAGTACTCTCTTCTCGGCTCTCTTTCCTTATAAATTTTCAAAGTTCCATCGATAACGAAAACAAGCTTGTATCCTGAAAATGGACCGAGATCGTATAGCGGAATATACGCCGATTCGCATCGTGGACATAGAAAATTTTCGTACTGCCCCAGTAGTACTCTCTTCTCGGCTCTCTTTCCTTATAAATTTTCAAAGTTCCATCGATAACGAAATCAAGCTTATATCCTGACAATCGACCTAGATCGTAGAGCGGAATATACGCCGAAAGGCATCCTGGACATAGAAAATTTTCGTACTGCCCCAGAAGTACTCTCTTCTCGGCTCTCTTTCCTTATAAATTTTCAAAGTTCCATCGATAACGAAAACATGCCTATACCCTGACAATCGACCGAGATCGTAGAGCGGAATAAACGCCGAATCGTATCGTGGTGTTAGAAAATTTTCGTACCGCCATATTAGTACTTTCTTCTCATCTCTCTTTCCTTATAAATTTTCAAAGTTCCATCGATAACGAAATCAAGCTTATATCCTGACAATCGACCGAGATCGTAGAGCGGAATTTACGTCGAATTGCATCATCGACATAGAAAATTTTCGTACTGCCCCAGTAGTACTCTCTTCTCGCCTCTCTTTCCTTATAAATTTTCAAAATTCCATCGATAACGAAAACAAGCTTATATCCTGACAATCGACCGAGATCGTAGAGCGGAATATACGCCGAATCGTATCGTGGTGTTAGAAAATTTTCGTACTGCCCCATTAGTACTTTCTTCTCATCTCTCTTACCTTATCAATTTTCAAAGTTCCATCGATAACGAAAACAAGCATATATCCTGACAATCGACAGAGATCGTAGAGCGGAATATACGCCGAATCGTATCGTGGTGTTAGAAAATTTTCGTACTGCCCCATTAGTACTTTCTTCTCATCTCTCTTACCTTATCAATTTTCAAAGTTCCATCGATAACGAAAACAAGCTTATATCCTGACAATCGACCGAGATCGTAGAGCGGAATATACGCCGAATCGCATCATGGACATAGAAAATTTTCGTACTGCCCCAGTAGTACTCTCTTCTCGCCTCTCTTTCCTTATAAATTTTCAAAGTTCCATCGATAACGGAAACAAGCTTATATCCTGACAATCGACCGAGATCGTAGAGCGGATTATACGCTGAATCGCATCGTGGACTTAGAAAATTTTCGTACTGACCCAGTAGTACTCTCTTCTCGTTCCTCTTTCCTTATAATTTTTCAAAGTTCCATCAATAACGAAAACAAGGCTATACCCTGACAATCGACCGAGATCGTAGAGCGGAATATACGCCGAATCGCATCGTGGACATAGAAAATTTTCATGCTGCCCCACAAGTACTTTCTTCTCATCTCTCTTCCCTCATAAATTTTCAAAGTTCCAACGATAACGAAAAGAAGCGTATAGCCTGAAAATGGACCGAGATCGTATAGCGGAATATACGCCGATTCGCATCGTGGACATAGAAAATTTTCGTACTGCCCCAGTAGTACTCTCTTCTCGCCTCTCTTTCCTTATAAATTTTCAAAGTTCCATCGATAACGAAAACAAGCTTATATCCTGACAATTGACCGAGATCGTAGAGCGGAATTTACGCCGAATTGCATCATCGACATAGAAAATTTTCGTACTGCCCCAGTAGTACTCTCTTCTCGCCTCTCTTTCCTTATAAATTTTCAAAGTTCCATCGATAACGAAAACAAGCTTATATCCTGCCAATCGACCGTGATCGTAGAGCGGAATATACGCCGAAAGGCATCGTGGACTTAGAAAATTTTCGTACTGCCCCAGAAGTACTCTCTTCTCGGCTCTATTTCCTTATAAATTTTCATAGTAACAACGATAACGAATAGAAGCTTATATCCTGACAATCGACCGAGATCGTAGAGCGGAATATACGCCGAATCGTATCGTGGACTTAGAAAATTTTCGTACTGCCGCAGTAGTACTCTCTTCTCGTTCCTCTTTCCTTATAATTTTTCAAAGTTCCATCGATAACGAAAACAAGGCTATACCCTGACAATCGACCAAGATCTTACAGCGGAATATACGCCGATTCGCATCGTGGACATACAAAATTTTCGTACTGCCCCAGTAGTACTCTCTTCTCGGCTCTATTTCCTTATAAATTTTCAAAGTTCCATCGATAACGAAAACAAGCTTATATCCTGACAATCGACCGAGATCGTAGAGCGGAATATACGCCGAAAGGCATCGTGGACTTAGAAAATTTTCGTACTGCCCCAGAAGTACTCTCTTCTCGGCTCTATTTCCTTATAAATTTTCAAAGTTCCATCGATAACGAAAACAAGCTTATATCCTGACAATCGACCGAGATCGTAGAGCGGAATTTACGCCGAATTGCATCATCGACATAGAAAATTTTCGTACTGCCCCAGTAGTACTCTCTTCTCGCCTCTCTTTCCTTATAAATTTTCAAAATTCTATCGATAACGAAAACAAGTTTATATCCTGACAATCGACCGAGATCGTAGAGCGGAATATACGCCGAATCGTATCGTGGTGTTAGAAAATTTTCGTACTGACCCAGTAGTACTCTCTTCTCGTTCCTCTTTCCTTATAATTTTTCAAAGTTCCATCGATAACGAAAACATGCCTATACCCTGACAATCGACCGAGATCGTAGAGCGGAATTTACGCCGAATTGCATCATCGACATAGATAATTTTCGTACTGCCCCAGTAGTACTCTCTTCTCGCCTCTCTTTCCTTATAAATTTTCAAAATTCCATCGATAACGAAACAAGCTTATATCCTGACAATCGACCGAGATCGTAGAGCGGAATATACGCCGAAAGGCATCGTGGACTTAGAAAATTTTCGTACTGCCCCAGAAGTACTCACTTCTCGGCTCTCTGTCCTTATAAATTTTCAAAGTTCCATCGATAACGAAATCAAGCTTATATCCTGACAATCGACCGAGATCGTAGAGCGGAATATACGCCGAATCGCATCGTGGACTTAGAAAATTTTCGTACTGCCCCAGAAGTACTCTCTTCTCGGCTCTCTTTCCTTATAAATTTTCAAAGTTCCATCGATAACGGAAACAAGCTTATATCCTGACAATCGACCGAGATCGTAGAGCGGAATATACGCCGAAAGGCATCGTGGACATAGAAAATTTTCGTACTGCCCCAGTAGTACTCTCTTCTCGGCTCTCTTTCCTTATAAATTTTCAAAGTTCCATCGATAACGAAAGCATGCCTATACCCTGACAATCGACCGAGATCGTAGAGCGGAATATACGCCGAAAGGCATCGTGGACATAGAAAATTTTCGTACTGCCCCAGTAGTACTCTCTTCTCGCCACTCTGTCCTTATAAATTTTCAAAGTTCCATCGATAACGAAATCAAGCTTATATCCTGACAATCGACCGAGATCGTAGAGCGGAATATACGCCGAATCTCATCGTGGACTTAGAAAATTTTCGTACTGCCCCAGAAGTACTCTCTTCTCGGCTCTCTTTCCTTATAAATTTTCAAAGTTCCATCGATAACGAAAGCATGCCTATACCCTGACAATCGACCGAGATCGTAGAGCGGACTATACGCCGAATCGCATCGTGGACATAGAAAATTTTAATGCTGCCCCACAAGTACTTTCTTCTCATCTCTCTTTCCTTATAAATTTTCAAAGTTCCAACGATAACGAAAAGAAGCGTATAGCCTGAAAATGGACCGAGATCGTAGAGCGGAATTTACGCCGAATTGCATCATCGACATAGAAAATTTTCGTACTGCCCCAGTAGTACTCTCTTCTCGCCTCTCTTTCCTTATAAATTTTCAAAATTCCATCGATAACGAAAACAAGCTTATATCCTGACAATCGACCGAGATCGTAGAGCGGAATATACGCCGAATCGTATCGTGGACATAGAAAATTTTCATGCTGCCCCACAAGTACTTTCTTCTCATCTCTCCTACCTTATCAATTTTCAAAGTTCCATCGATAACGAAAACAAGCTTATATCCTGACAATTGACCGAGATCGTAGAGCGGAATATACGCCGAAAGGCATCGTGGACTTAGAAAATTTTCGTACTGCCCCAGAAGTACTCTCTTCTCGCCTCTCTTTCCTTATAAATTTTCAAAGTTCCATCGATAACGGAAACAAGCTTATATCCTGACAATCGACCGAGATCGTAGAGCGGATTATACGCTGAATCGCATCGTGGACTTAGAAAATTTTCGTACTGACCCAGTAGTACTCTCTTCTCGTTCCTCTTTCCTTATAATTTTTCAAAGTTCCATCAATAACGAAAACAAGGCTATACCCTGACAATCGACCGAGATCGTAGAGCGGAATATACGCCGAATCGCATCGTGGACATAGAAAATTTTCATGCTGCCCCACAAGTACTTTCTTCTCATCTCTCTTCCCTCATAAATTTTCAAAGTTCCAACGATAACGAAAAGAAGCGTATAGCCTGAAAATGGACCGAGATCGTATAGCGGAATATACGCCGATTCGCATCGTGGACATAGAAAATTTTCGTACTGCCCCAGTAGTACTCTCTTCTCGCCTCTCTTTCCTTATAAATTTTCAAAGTTCCATCGATAACGAAAACAAGCTTATATCCTGACAATTGACCGAGATCGTAGAGCGGAATTTACGCCGAATTGCATCATCGACATAGAAAATTTTCGTACTGCCCCAGTAGTACTCTCTTCTCGCCTCTCTTTCCTTATAAATTTTCAAAGTTCCATCGATAACGAAAACAAGCTTATATCCTGCCAATCGACCGAGATCGTAGAGCGGAATATACGCCGAAAGGCATCGTGGACTTAGAAAATTTTCGTACTGCCCCAGAAGTACTCTCTTCTCGGCTCTATTTCCTTATAAATTTTCATAGTAACAACGATAACGAATAGAAGCTTATATCCTGACAATCGACCGAGATCGTAGAGCGGAATATACGCCGAATCGTATCGTGGACTTAGAAAATTTTCGTACTGCCGCAGTAGTACTCTCTTCTCGTTCCTCTTTCCTTATAATTTTTCAAAGTTCCATCGATAACGAAAACAAGGCTATACCCTGACAATCGACCAAGATCTTACAGCGGAATATACGCCGATTCGCATCGTGGACATACAAAATTTTCGTACTGCCCCAGTAGTACTCTCTTCTCGGCTCTATTTCCTTATAAATTTTCAAAGTTCCATCGATAACGAAAACAAGCTTATATCCTGACAATCGACCGAGATCGTAGAGCGGAATATACGCCGAATCGCATCGTGGACTTAGAAAATTTTCGTACTGACCCAGTAGTACTCTATTCTCGTTCCTCTTTCCTTATAAATTTTCAAAGTTCCATCGATAACGAAAACAAGCTTATATCCTGACAATCGACCGAGATCGTAGAGCGGAATATACGCCGAAAGGCATCGTGGACTTAGAAAATTTTCGTACTGCCCCAGAAGTACTCTCTTCTCGGCTCTATTTCCTTATAAATTTTCAAAGTTCCATCGATAACGAAAACAAGCTTATATCCTGACAATCGACCGAGATCGTAGAGCGGAATTTACGTCGAATTGCATCAACGACATAGAAAATTTTCGTACTGCCCCAGTAGTACTCTCTTCTCGCCTCTCTTTCCTTATAAATTTTCAAAATTCCATCGATAACGAAAACAAGCTTATATCCTGACAATCGACCGAGATCGTAGAGCGGAATATACGCCGAATCGTATCGTGGTGTTAGAAAATTTTCGTACTGCCCCATTAGTACTTTCTTCTCATCTCTCTTACCTTATCAATTTTCAAAGTTCCATCGATAACGAAAACAAGCTTATATCCTGACAATCGACCGAGATCGTAGAGCGGAATATACGCCGAATCGCATCGTGGACTTAGAAAATTTTCGTACTGACCCAGTAGTACTCTCTTCTCGTTCCTCTTTCCTTATAATTTTTCAAAGTTCCATCAATAACGAAAACAAGGCTATACCCTGACAATCGACCAAGATCTTACAGCGGAATATACGCCGATTCGCATCGTGGACATACAAAATTTTCGTACTGCCCCAGTAGTACTCTCTTCTCGCCTCTCTTTCCTTATAAATTTTCAAAGTTCCATCGATAACGAAAACAAGCTTATATCCTGACAATCGACCGAGATCGTAGAGCGGAATATACGCCGAATCGCATCATGGACATAGAAAATTTTCGTACTGCCCCAGTAGTACTCTTTTCTCGCCTCTCTTTCCTTATAAATTTTCAAAGTTCCATCGATAACGAAAACATGCCTATACCCTGACAATCGACCGAGATCGTAGAGCGGAATTTACGCCGAATTGCATCATCGACATAGAAAATTTTCGTACTGCCCCAGTAGTACTCTCTTCTCGCCTCTCTTTCCTTATAAATTTTCAAAATTCTATCGATAACGAAAACAAGTTTATATCCTGACAATCGACCGAGATCGTAGAGCGGAATATACGCCGAATCGTATCGTGGTGTTAGAAAATTTTCGTACTGACCCAGTAGTACTCTCTTCTCGTTCCTCTTTCCTTATAATTTTTCAAAGTTCCATCGATAACGAAAACATGCCTATACCCTGACAATCGACCGAGATCGTAGAGCGGAATTTACGCCGAATTGCATCATCGACATAGATAATTTTCGTACTGCCCCAGTAGTACTCTCTTCTCGCCTCTCTTTCCTTATAAATTTTCAAAATTCCATCGATAACGAAACAAGCTTATATCCTGACAATCGACCGAGATCGTAGAGCGGAATATACGCCGAAAGGCATCGTGGACTTAGAAAATTTTCGTACTGCCCCAGAAGTACTCACTTCTCGGCTCTCTGTCCTTATAAATTTTCAAAGTTCCATCGATAACGAAATCAAGCTTATATCCTGACAATCGACCGAGATCGTAGAGCGGAATATACGCCGAATCTCATCGTGGACTTAGAAAATTTTCGTACTGCCCCAGAAGTACTCTCTTCTCGGCTCTCTTTCCTTATAAATTTTCAAAGTTCCATCGATAACGGAAACAAACTTATATCCTGACAATCGACCGAGATCGTAGAGCGGAATATACGCCGAAAGGCATCGTGGACATAGAAAATTTTCGTACTGCCCCAGTAGTACTCTCTTCTCGGCTCTCTTTCCTTATAAATTTTCAAAGTTCCATCGATAACGAAAACATGTCTATACCCTGACAATCGACCGAGATCGTAGAGCGGAATTTACGCCGAATTGCATCATCGACATAGATAATTTTCGTACTGCCCCAGTAGTACTCTCTTCTCGCCTCTCTTTCCTTATAAATTTTCAAAATTCCATCGATAACGAAACAAGCTTATATCCTGACAATCGACCGAGATCGTAGAGCGGAATATACGCCGAAAGGCATCGTGGACTTAGAAAATTTTCGTACTGCCCCAGAAGTACTCACTTCTCGGCTCTCTGTCCTTATAAATTTTCAAAGTTCCATCGATAACGAAATCAAGCTTATATCCTGACAATCGACCGAGATCGTAGAGCGGAATATACGCCGAATCTCATCGTGGACTTAGAAAATTTTCGTACTGCCCCAGAAGTACTCTCTTCTCGGCTCTCTTTCCTTATAAATTTTCAAAGTTCCATCGATAACGAAAGCATGCCTATACCCTGACAATCGACCGAGATCGTAGAGCGGACTATACGCCGAATCGCATCGTGGACATAGAAAATTTTAATGCTGCCCCACAAGTACTTTCTTCTCATCTCTCTTTCCTTATAAATTTTCAAAGTTCCAACGATAACGAAAAGAAGCGTATAGCCTGAAAATGGACCGAGATCGTAGAGCGGAATTTACGCCGAATTGCATCATCGACATAGAAAATTTTCGTACTGCCCCAGTAGTACTCTCTTCTCGCCTCTCTTTCCTTATAAATTTTCAAAATTCCATCGATAACGAAAACAAGCTTATATCCTGACAATCGACCGAGATCGTAGAGCGGAATATACGCCGAATCGTATCGTGGACATAGAAAATTTTCATGCTGCCCCACAAGTACTTTCTTCTCATCTCTCCTACCTTATCAATTTTCAAAGTTCCATCGATAACGAAAACAAGCTTATATCCTGACAATTGACCGAGATCGTAGAGCGGAATATACGCCGAAAGGCATCGTGGACTTAGAAAATTTTCGTACTGCCCCAGAAGTACTCTCTTCTCGGCTCTATTTCCTTATAAATTTTCAAAGTTCCATCGATAACGAAAACAAGCTTATACCCTGACAATCGACCGAGATCGTAGAGCGGAATATACGCCGAATCGCATCGTGGACATAGAAAATTTTCATGCTGCCCCAAAGTACTTTCTTCTCATCTCTCTTTCCTTATAAATTTTCAAAGTTCCAACGATAACGAAAAGAAGCGTATAGCCTGAAAATGGACCGAGATCGTATAGCGGAATATACGCCGATTCGCATCGTGGACATAGAAAATTTTCATACTGCCCCACTAGTACTTTCTTCTCATCTCTCTTTCCTTATAAATTTTCAAAGTTCCAACGATAACGAAAAGAAGCGTATAGCCTAACAATCGACCGAGATCGTAGAGCGGAATATTCGCCAAATCGCATCGTGGACTTAGAAAATTTTCGTAGTGCCCCAGTAGTACTCTCTTCTCGCCACTCTGTCCTTATAAATTTTCAAAGTTCCATCGATAACGAAAACAAGCTTATATCCTGACAATCGACCGAGATCGTAGAGCGGAATATACGCCGAAAGGCATCGTGGACATAGAAAATTTTCGTACTGCCCCAGTAGTACTCTCTTCTCGGCTCTCTTTCCTTATAAATTTTCAAAGTTCCATCGATAACGAAAGCATGCCTATACCCTGACAATCGACCGAGATCGTAGAGCGGAATATACGCCGAATCGCATCGTGGACATAGAAAATTTTCATGCTGCCCCACAAGTACTTTCTTCTCATCTCTCTTTCCTTATAAATTTTCAAAGTTCCAACGATAACGAAAAGAAGCGTATAGCCTGAAAATGGACCGAGATCGTAGAGCGGAATTTACGCCGAATTGCATCATCGACATAGAAAATTTTCGTACTGCCCCAGTAGTACTCTCTTCTCGCCTCTCTTTCCTTATAAATTTTCAAAATTCCATCGATAACGAAAACAAGCTTATATCCTGACAATCGACCGAGATCGTAGAGCGGAATATACGCCGAATCGTATCGTGGTGTTAGAAAATTTTCGTACTGCCCTATTAGCACTTTCTTCTCATCTCTCTTACCTTATCAATTTTCAAAGTTCCATCGATAACGAAAACAAGCTTATATCCTGACAATTGACCGAGATCGTAGAGCGGAATATACGCCGAAAGGCATCGTGGACTTAGAAAATTTTCGTACTGCCCCAGAAGTACTCTCTTCTCGGCTCTATTTCCTTATAAATTTTCAAAGTTCCATCGATAACGAAAACAAGCTTATACCCTGACAATCGACAGAGATCGTAGAGCGGAATATACGCCGAATCGCATCGTGGACATAGAAAATTTTCATGCTGCCCCAAAGTACTTTCTTCTCATCTCTCTTTCCTTATAAATTTTCAAAGTTCCAACGATAACGAAAACAAGCTTATATCCTAACAATCGACCGAGATCGTAGAGGGGAATATACGCCGAATCGTATCGTGGTGTTAGAAAATTTTCGTACTGCCCCATTAGTACTTTCTTCTCATCTCTCTTACCTTATCAATTTTCAAAGTTCCATCGATAACGAAAACAAGCTTATATCCTGACAATCGACCGAGATCGTAGAGCGGAATATACGCCGAATCGCATCGTGGACTTAGAAAATTTTCGTACTGACCCAGTAGTACTCTCTTCTCGTTCCTCTTTCCTTATAATTTTTCAAAGTTCCATCAATAACGAAAACAAGGCTATACCCTGACAATCGACCAAGATCTTACAGCGGAATATACGCCGATTCGCATCGTGGACATACAAAATTTTCGTACTGCCCCAGTAGTACTCTCTTCTCGCCTCTCTTTCCTTATAAATTTTCAACGTTCCATCGATAACGAAAACAAGCTTATATCCTGACAATCGACCGAGATCGTAGAGCGGAATATACGCCGAAAGGCATCGTGGACTTAGAAAATTTTCGTACTGCCCCAGAAGTACTCTCTTCTCGGCTCTATTTCCTTATAAATTTTCAAAGTTCCATCGATAACGAAAACAAGCTTATATCCTGACAATCGACCGAGATCGTAGAGCGGAATATACGCCGAAAGGCATCGTGGACATAGAAAATTTTCGTACTGCCCCAGTAGTACTCTCTTCTCATCTCTCTTTCCTTATAAATTTTCAAAGTTCCAACGATAACGAAAAGAAGCGTATAGCCTGAAAATGGACCGAGATCGTAGAGCGGAATTTACGCCGAATTGCATCATCGACATAGAAAATTTTCGTACTGACCCAGTAGTACTCTCTTCTCGTTCCTCTTTCCTTATAATTTTTCAAAGTTTCATCAATAACGAAAACAAGGCTATACCCTGACAATCGACCAAGATCTTACAGCGGAATATACGCCGAAAGGCATCGTGGACTTAGAAAATTTTCGTACTGCCCCAGAAGTACTCTCTTCTCGGCTCTATTTCCTTATAAATTTTCAAAGTTCCATCGATAACGAAAACAAGCTTATACCCTGACAATCGACCGAGATCGTAGAGCGGAATATACGCCGAATCGCATCGTGGACATAGAAAATTTTCATGCTGCCCCAAAGTACTTTCTTCTCATCTCTCTTTCCTTATAAATTTTCAAAGTTCCAACGATAACGAAAAGAAGCGTATAGCCTGAAAATGGACCGAGATCGTATAGCGGAATATACGCCGATTCGCATCGTGGACATAGAAAATTTTCATACTGCCCCACTAGTACTTTCTTCTCATCTCTCTTTCCTTATAAATTTTCAAAGTTCCAACGATAACGAAAAGAAGCGTATAGCCTAACAATCGACCGAGATCGTAGAGCGGAATATTCGCCAAATCGCATCGTGGACTTAGAAAATTTTCGTAGTGCCCCAGTAGTACTCTCTTCTCGCCACTCTGTCCTTATAAATTTTCAAAGTTCCATCGATAACGAAAACAAGCTTATATCCTGACAATCGACCGAGATCGTAGAGCGGAATATACGCCGAAAGGCATCGTGGACATAGAAAATTTTCGTACTGCCCCAGTAGTACTCTCTTCTCGGCTCTCTTTCCTTATAAATTTTCAAAGTTCCATCGATAACGAAAGCATGCCTATACCCTGACAATCGACCGAGATCGTAGAGCGGAATATACGCCGAATCGCATCGTGGACATAGAAAATTTTCATGCTGCCCCACAAGTACTTTCTTCTCATCTCTCTTTCCTTATAAATTTTCAAAGTTCCAACGATAACGAAAAGAAGCGTATAGCCTGAAAATGGACCGAGATCGTAGAGCGGAATTTACGCCGAATTGCATCATCGACATAGAAAATTTTCGTACTGCCCCAGTAGTACTCTCTTCTCGCCTCTCTTTCCTTATAAATTTTCAAAATTCCATCGATAACGAAAACAAGCTTATATCCTGACAATCGACCGAGATCGTAGAGCGGAATATACGCCGAATCGTATCGTGGTGTTAGAAAATTTTCGTACTGCCCTATTAGCACTTTCTTCTCATCTCTCTTACCTTATCAATTTTCAAAGTTCCATCGATAACGAAAACAAGCTTATATCCTGACAATTGACCGAGATCGTAGAGCGGAATATACGCCGAATCGCATCGTGGACATAGAAAATTTTCATGCTGCCCCAAAGTACTTTCTTCTCATCTCTCTTTCCTTATAAATTTTCAAAGTTCCAACGATAACGAAAAGAAGCGTATAGCCTGAAAATGGACCGAGATCGTATAGCGGAATATACGCCGATTCGCATCGTGGACATAGAAAATTTTCATACTGCCCCACTAGTACTTTCTTCTCATCTCTCTTTCCTTATAAATTTTCAAAGTTCCAACGATAACGAAAAGAAGCGTATAGCCTGAAAATGGACCGAGATCGTAGAGCGGAATTTACGCCGAATTGCATCATCGACATAGAAAATTTTCGTACTGCCCCAGTAGTACTCTCTTCTCGCCTCTCTTTCCTTATAAATTTTCAAAATTCCATCGATAACGAAAACAAGCTTATATCCTGACAATCGACCGAGATCGTAGAGGGGAATATACGCCGAATCGTATCGTGGTGTTAGAAAATTTTCGTACTGCCCCATTAGTACTTTCTTCTCATCTCTCTTACCTTATCAATTTTCAAAGTTCCATCGATAACGAAAACAAGCTTATATCCTGACAATCGACCGAGATCGTAGAGCGGAATATACGCCGAATCGCATCGTGGACATAGAAAATTTTCATGCTGCCCCACAAGTACTTTCTTCTCATCTCTCTTTCCTTATAAATTTTCAAAGTTCCAACGATAACGAAAAGAAGCGTATAGCCTGAAAATGGACCGAGATCGTAGAGCGGAATTTACGCCGAATTGCATCATCGACATAGAAAATTTTCGTACTGCCCCAGTAGTACTCTCTTCTCGGCTCTATTTCCTTATAAATTTTCAAAGTTCCATCGATAACGAAAACAAGCTTATATCCTGACAATCGACCGAGATCGTAGAGCGGAATATACGCCGAAAGGCATCGTGGACTTAGAAAATTTTCGTACTGCCCCAGAAGTACTCTCTTCTCGGCTCTATTTCCTTATAAATTTTCAAAGTTCCATCGATAACGAAAACAAGCTTATATCCTGACAATCGACCGAGATCGTAGAGCGGAATATACGCCGAATCGCATCATGGACATAGAAAATTTTCGTACTGCCCCAGTAGTACTCTCTTCTCGCCTCTCTTTCCTTATAAATTTTCAAAGTTCCATCGATAACGAAAACATGCCTATACCCTGACAATCGACCGAGATCGTAGAGCGGAATTTACGCCGAATTGCATCATCGACATAGAAAATTTTCGTACTGCCCCAGTAGTACTCTCTTCTCGCCTCTCTTTCCTTATAAATTTTCAAAGTTCCATCGATAACGGAAACAAGCTTATATCCTGACAATCGACCGAGATCGTAGAGCGGAATATACGCTGAATCGCATCGTGGACTTAGAAAATTTTCGTACTGACCCAGTAGTACTCTCTTCTCGTTCCTCTTTCCTTATAATTTTTAAAGTTCCATCAATAACGAAAACAAGGCTATACCCTGACAATCGACCAAGATCTTACAGCGGAATATACGCCGATTCGCATCGTGGACATACAAAATTTTGGTACTGCCCCAGTAGTACTCTCTTCTCGCCTCTCTTTCCTTATAAATTTTCAAAATTCCATCGATAACGAAAACAAGCTTATATCCTGACAATCGACCGAGATCGTAGAGGGGAATATACGCCGAATCGTATCGTGGTGTTAGAAAATTTTCGTACTGCCCCATTAGTACTTTCTTCTCATGTCTCTTACCTTATCAATTTTCAAAGTTCCATCGATAACGAAAACATGCCTATACCCTGACAATCGACCGAGATCGTAGAGCGGAATTTACGCCGAATTGCATCATCGACATAGAAAATTTTCGTACTGACCCAGTAGTACTCTCTTCTCGTTCCTCTTTCCTTATAATTTTTCAAAGTTCCATCAATAACGAAAACAAGGCTATACCCTGACAATCGACCGAGATCGTAGAGCGGAATATACGCCGAATCGCATCGTGGACATAGAAAATTTTCATGCTGCCCCACAAGTACTTTCTTCTCATCTCTCTTTCCTTATAAATTTTCAAAGTTCCAACGATAACGAAAAGAAGCGTATAGCCTGAAAATGGACCGAGATCGTATAGCGGAATATACGCCGATTCGCATCGTGGACATAGAAAATTTTCATACTGCCCCACTAGTACTTTCTTCTCATCTCTCTTTCCTTATAAATTTTCAAAGTTCCAACGATAACGAAAAGAAGCGTATAGCCTAACAATCGACCGAGATCGTAGAGCGGAATATTCGCCAAATCGCATCGTGGACTTAGAAAATTTTCGTAGTGCCCCAGTAGTACTCTCTTCTCGCCACTCTGACCTTATAAATTTTCAAAGTTCCATCGATAACGAAATCAAGCTTATATCCTGACAATCGACCGAGATCATAGAGCGGAATATACGCCGAATCTCATCGTGGACTTAGAAAATTTTCGTACTGCCCCAGAAGTACTCTCTTCTCGTTCCTCTTTCCTTATAATTTTTCAAAGTTCCATCGATAACGAAAACAAGCTTATATCCTGACAATTGACCGAGATCGTAGAGCGGAATATACGCCGAAAGGCATCGTGGACTTAGAAAATTTTCGTACTGCCCCAGAAGTACTCTCTTCTCGGCTCTATTTCCTTATAAATTTTCAAAGTTCCATCGATAACGAAAACAAGCTTATATCCTGCCAATCGACCGAGATCGTAGAGCGGAATATACGCCGAAAGGCATCGTGGACATAGAAAATTTTCGTACTGCCCCAGTAGTACTCTCTTCTCATCTCTCTTTCCTTATAAATTTTCAAAGTTCCAACGATAACGAAAAGAAGAGTATAGCCTGAAAATGGACCGAGATCGTAGAGCGGAATTTACGCCGAATTGCATCATCGACATAGAAAATTTTCGTACTGCCCCAGTAGTACTCTCTTCTCGCCTCTCTTTCCTTATAAATTTTCAAAATTCCATCGATAACGAAAACAAGCTTATATCCTGACAATCGACCGAGATCGTAGAGGGGAATATACGCCGAATCGTATCGTGGTGTTAGAAAATTTTCGTACTGACCCAGTAGTACTCTCTTCTCGTTCCTCTTTCCTTATAATTTTTCAAAGTTCCATCAATAACGAAAACAAGGCTATACCCTGACAATCGACCAAGATCTTACAGCGGAATATACGCCGATTCGCATCGTGGACTTAGAAAATTTTCATGCTGCCCCACAAGTACTTTCTTCTCATCTCTCTTTCCTTATAAATTTTCAAAGTTCCAACGATAACGAAAAGAAGCGTATAGCCTGAAAATGGACCGAGATCGTAGAGCGGAATTTACGCCGAATTGCATCATCGACATAGAAAATTTTCGTACTGCCCCAGTAGTACTCTCTTCTCGCCTCTCTTTCCTTATAAATTTTCAAAATTCCATCGATAACGAAAACAAGCTTATATCCTGACAATCGACCGAGATCGTAGAGGGAAATATACGCCGAATCGTATCGTGGTGTTAGAAAATTTTCGTACTGCCCCATTAGTACTTTCTTCTCATCTCTCTTACCTTATCAATTTTCAAAGTTCCATCGATAACGAAAACAAGCTTATATCCTGACAATCGACCGAGATCGTAGAGCGGAATATACGCCGAATCGCATCGTGGACTTAGAAAATTTTCGTACTGACCCAGGAGTACTCTCTTCTCGGCTCTATTTCCTTATAAATTTTCAAAGTTCCATCGATAACGAAAACAAGCTTATATCCTGACAATCGACCGAGATCGTAGAGCGGAATATACGCCGAATCGCATCGTGGACATAGAAAATTTTCATGCTGCCCCACAAGTACTTTCTTCTCATCTCTCTTTCCTCATAAATTTTCAAAGTTCCAACGATAACGAAAAGAAGCGTATAGCCTGAAAATGGACCGAGATCGTATAGCGGAATATACGCCGATTCGCATCGTGGACATAGAAAATTTTCGTACTGCCCCAGTAGTACTCTCTTCTCGCCTCTCTTTCCTTATAAATTTTCAAAGTTCCATCGATAACGAAAACAAGCTTATATCCTGACAATTGACCGAGATCGTAGAGCGGAATTTACGCCGAATTGCATCATCGACATAGAAAATTTTCGTACTGCCCCAGAAGTACTCTCTTCTCGGCTCTATTTCCTTATAAATTTTCAAAGTTCCATCGATAACGAAAACAAGCTTATATCCTGACAATCGACCGAGATCGTAGAGCGGAATATACGCCGAAAGGCATCGTGGACATAGAAAATTTTCGTACTGCCCCAGTAGTACTCTCTTCTCATCTCTCTTTCCTTATAAATTTTCAAAGTTCCAACGATAACGAAAAGAAGCGTATAGCCTGAAAATGGACCGAGATCGTAGAGCGGAATTTACGCCGAATTGCATCATCGACATAGAAAATTTTCGTACTGCCCCAGTAGTACTCTCTTCTCGCCTCTCTTTCCTTATAAATTTTCAAAATTCCATCGATAACGAAAACAAGCTTATATCCTGACAATCGACCGAGATCGTAGAGGGGAATATACGCCGAATCGTATCGTGGTGTTAGAAAATTTTCGTACTGACCCAGTAGTACTCTCTTCTCGTTCCTCTTTCCTTATAATTTTTCAAAGTTCCATCAATAACGAAAACAAGGCTATACCCTGACAATCGACCAAGATCTTACAGCGGAATATACGCCGATTCGCATCGTGGACATACAAAATTTTCGTACTGCCCCAGTAGTACTCTCTTCTCGCCTCTCTTTCCTTATAAATTTTCAAAGTTCCATCGATAACGAAAACAAGCTTATATCCTGACAATCGACCGAGATCGTAGAGCGGAATATACGCCGAAAGGCATCGTGGACATAGAAAATTTTCGTACTACCCCAGTAGTACTCTCTTCTCGGCTCTCTTTCCTTATAAATTTTCAAAGTTCCATCGATAACGAAAGCATGCCTATACCCTGACAATCGACCGAGATCGTAGAGCGGAATATACGCCGAATCGCATCGTGGACATAGAAAATTTTCATGCTGCCCCACAAGTACTTTCTTCTCATCTCTCTTTCCTTATAAATTTTCAAAGTTCCAACGATAACGAAAAGAAGCGTATAGCCTGAAAATGGACCGAGATCGTAGAGCGGAATTTACGCCGAATTGCATCATCGACATAGAAAATTTTCGTACTGCCCCAGTAGTACTCTCTTCTCGCCTCTCTTTCCTTATAAATTTTCAAAATTCCATCGATAACGAAAACAAGCTTATATCCTGACAATCGACCGAGATCGTAGAGGGAAATATACGCCGAATCGTATCGTGGTGTTAGAAAATTTTCGTACTGCCCCATTAGTACTTTCTTCTCATCTCTCTTACCTTATCAATTTTCAAAGTTCCATCGATAACGAAAACAAGCTTATATCCTGACAATCGACCGAGATCGTAGAGCGGAATATACGCCGAATCGCATCGTGGACTTAGAAAATTTTCGTACTGCCCCAGTAGTACTCTCTTCTCATCTCTCTTTCCTTATAAATTTTCAAAGTTCCAACGATAACGAAAAGAAGCGTATAGCCTGAAAATGGACCGAGATCGTAGAGCGGAATTTACGCCGAATTGCATCATCGACATAGAAAATTTTCGTACTGCCCCAGTAGTACTCTCTTCTCGCCTCTCTTTCCTTATAAATTTTCAAAATTCCATCGATAACGAAAACAAGCTTATATCCTGACAATCGACCGAGATCGTAGAGGGGAATATACGCCGAATCGTATCGTGGTGTTAGAAAATTTTCGTACTGACCCAGTAGTACTCTCTTCTCGTTCCTCTTTCCTTATAATTTTTCAAAGTTCCATCAATAACGAAAACAAGGCTATACCCTGACAATCGACCAAGATCTTACAGCGGAATATACGCCGATTCGCATCGTGGACATACAAAATTTTCGTACTGCCCCAGTAGTACTCTCTTCTCGCCTCTCTTTCCTTATAAATTTTCAAAGTTCCATCGATAACGAAAACAAGCTTATATCCTGACAATCGACCGAGATCGTAGAGCGGAATATACGCCGAAAGGCATCGTGGACATAGAAAATTTTCGTACTGCCCCAGTAGTACTCTCTTCTCGGCTCTCTTTCCTTATAAATTTTCAAAGTTCCATCGATAACGAAAGCATGCCTATACCCTGACAATCGACCGAGATCGTAGAGCGGAATATACGCCGAATCGCATCGTGGACATAGAAAATTTTCATGCTGCCCCACAAGTACTTTCTTCTCATCTCTCTTTCCTTATAAATTTTCAAAGTTCCAACGATAACGAAAAGAAGCGTATAGCCTGAAAATGGACCGAGATCGTAGAGCGGAATTTACGCCGAATTGCATCATCGACATAGAAAATTTTCGTACTGCCCCAGTAGTACTCTCTTCTCGCCTCTCTTTCCTTATAAATTTTCAAAATTCCATCGATAACGAAAACAAGCTTATATCCTGACAATCGACCGAGATCGTAGAGGGGAATATACGCCGAATTGCACCGTGGTGTTAGAAAATTTTCGTACTGACCCAGTAGTACTCTCTTCTCGTTCCTCTTTCCTTATAATTTTTCAAAGTTCCATCAATAACGAAAACAAGGCTATACCCTGACAATCGACCAAGATCTTACAGCGGAATATACGCCGATTCGCATCGTGGACATACAAAATTTTCGTACTGCCCCAGTAGTACTCTCTTCTCGCCTCTCTTTCCTTATAAATTTTCAAAGTTCCATCGATAACGAAAGCATGCCTATACCCTGACAATCGACCGAGATCGTAGAGCGGAATATACGCCGAATCGCATCGTGGACATAGAAAATTTTCATGCTGCCCCACAAGTACTTTCTTCTCATCTCTCTTTCCTTATAAATTTTCAAAGTTCCAACGATAACGAAAAGAAGCGTATAGCCTGAAAATGGACCGAGATCGTAGAGCGGAATTTACGCCGAATTGCATCATCGACATAGAAAATTTTCGTACTGCCCCAGTAGTACTCTCTTCTCGCCTCTCTTTCCTTATAAATTTTCAAAATTCCATCGATAACGAAAACAAGCTTATATCCTGACAATCGACCGAGATCGTAGAGGGAAATATACGCCGAATCGTATCGTGGTGTTAGAAAATTTTCGTACTGCCCCATTAGTACTTTCTTCTCATCTCTCTTACCTTATCAATTTTCAAAGTTCCATCGATAACGAAAACAAGCTTATATCCTGACAATCGACCGAGATCGTAGAGCGGAATATACGCCGAATCGCATCGTGGACTTAGAAAATTTTCGTACTGACCCAGAAGTACTCTCTTCTCGGCTCTATTTCCTTATAAATTTTCAAAGTTCCATCGATAACGAAAACAAGCTTATATCCTGACAATCGACCGAGATCGTAGAGCGGAATATACGCCGAATCGCATCGTGGACATAGAAAATTTTCATGCTGCCCCACAAGTACTTTCTTCTCATCTCTCTTTCCTCATAAATTTTCAAAGTTCCAACGATAACGAAAAGAAGCGTATAGCCTGAAAATGGACCGAGATCGTATAGCGGAATATACGCCGATTCGCATCGTGGACATAGAAAATTTTCGTACTGCCCCAGTAGTACTCTCTTCTCGCCTCTCTTTCCTTATAAATTTTCAAAGTTCCATCGATAACGAAAACAAGCTTATATCCTGCCAATCGACCGAGATCGTAGAGCGGAATATACGCCGAAAGGCATCGTGGACTTAGAAAATTTTCGTACTGCCCCAGAAGTACTCTCTTCTCGGCTCTATTTCCTTATAAATTTTCAAAGTTCCATCGATAACGAAAACAAGCTTATATCCTGACAATCGACCGAGATCGTAGAGCGGAATATACGCCGAAAGGCATCGTGGACATAGAAAATTTTCGTACTGCCCCAGTAGTACTCTCTTCTCATCTCTCTTTCCTTATAAATTTTCAAAGTTCCAACGATAACGAAAAGAAGCGTATAGCCTGAAAATGGACCGAGATCGTAGAGCGGAATTTACGCCGAATTGCATCATCGACATAGAAAATTTTCGTACTGCCCCAGTAGTACTCTCTTCTCGCCTCTCTTTCCTTATAAATTTTCAAAATTCCATCGATAACGAAAACAAGCTTATATCCTGACAATCGACCGAGATCGTAGAGGGGAATATACGCCGAATCGTATCGTGGTGTTAGAAAATTTTCGTACTGACCCAGTAGTACTCTCTTCTCGTTCCTCTTTCCTTATAATTTTTCAAAGTTCCATCAATAACGAAAACAAGGCTATACCCTGACAATCGACCAAGATCTTACAGCGGAATATACGCCGATTCGCATCGTGGACATACAAAATTTTCGTACTGCCCCAGTAGTACTCTCTTCTCGCCTCTCTTTCCTTATAAATTTTCAAAGTTCCATCGATAACGAAAACAAGCTTATATCCTGACAATCGACCGAGATCGTAGAGCGGAATATACGCCGAAAGGCATCGTGGACATAGAAAATTTTCGTACTGCCCCAGTAGTACTCTCTTCTCGGCTCTCTTTCCTTATAAATTTTCAAAGTTCCATCGATAACGAAAGCATGCCTATACCCTGACAATCGACCGAGATCGTAGAGCGGAATATACGCCGAATCGCATCGTGGACATAGAAAATTTTCATGCTGCCCCACAAGTACTTTCTTCTCATCTCTCTTTCCTTATAAATTTTCAAAGTTCCAACGATAACGAAAAGAAGCGTATAGCCTGAAAATGGACCGAGATCGTAGAGCGGAATTTACGCCGAATTGCATCATCGACATAGAAAATTTTCGTACTGCCCCAGTAGTACTCTCTTCTCGCCTCTCTTTCCTTATAAATTTTCAAAATTCCATCGATAACGAAAACAAGCTTATATCCTGACAATCGACCGAGATCGTAGAGGGGAATATACGCCGAATCGTATCGTGGTGTTAGAAAATTTTCGTACTGACCCAGTAGTACTCTCTTCTCGTTCCTCTTTCCTTATAATTTTTCAAAGTTCCATCAATAACGAAAACAAGGCTATACCCTGACAATCGACCAAGATCTTACAGCGGAATATACGCCGATTCGCATCGTGGACATACAAAATTTTCGTACTGCCCCAGTAGTACTCTCTTCTCGCCTCTCTTTCCTTATAAATTTTCAAAGTTCCATCGATAACGAAAACAAGCTTATATCCTGACAATCGACCGAGATCGTAGAGCGGAATATACGCCGAAAGGCATCGTGGACATAGAAAATTTTCGTACTGCCCCAGTAGTACTCTCTTCTCGGCTCTCTTTCCTTATAAATTTTCAAAGTTCCATCGATAACGAAAGCATGCCTATACCCTGACAATCGACCGAGATCGTAGAGCGGAATATACGCCGAATCGCATCGTGGACATAGAAAATTTTCATGCTGCCCCACAAGTACTTTCTTCTCATCTCTCTTTCCTTATAAATTTTCAAAGTTCCAACGATAACGAAAAGAAGCGTATAGCCTGAAAATGGACCGAGATCGTAGAGCGGAATTTACGCCGAATTGCATCATCGACATAGAAAATTTTCGTACTGCCCCAGTAGTACTCTCTTCTCGCCTCTCTTTCCTTATAAATTTTCAAAATTCCATCGATAACGAAAACAAGCTTATATCCTGACAATCGACCGAGATCGTAGAGGGGAATATACGCCGAATTGCATCGTGGTGTTAGAAAATTTTCGTACTGACCCAGTAGTACTCTCTTCTCGTTCCTCTTTCCTTATAATTTTTCAAAGTTCCATCAATAACGAAAACAAGGCTATACCCTGACAATCGACCAAGATCTTACAGCGGAATATACGCCGATTCGCATCGTGGACATACAAAATTTTCGTACTGCCCCAGTAGTACTCTCTTCTCGCCTCTCTTTCCTTATAAATTTTCAAAGTTCCATCGATAACGAAAGCATGCCTATACCCTGACAATCGACCGAGATCGTAGAGCGGAATATACGCCGAATCGCATCGTGGACATAGAAAATTTTCATGCTGCCCCACAAGTACTTTCTTCTCATCTCTCTTTCCTTATAAATTTTCAAAGTTCCAACGATAACGAAAAGAAGCGTATAGCCTGAAAATGGACCGAGATCGTAGAGCGGAATTTACGCCGAATTGCATCATCGACATAGAAAATTTTCGTACTGCCCCAGTAGTACTCTCTTCTCGCCTCTCTTTCCTTATAAATTTTCAAAATTCCATCGATAACGAAAACAAGCTTATATCCTGACAATCGACCGAGATCGTAGAGGGAAATATACGCCGAATCGTATCGTGGTGTTAGAAAATTTTCGTACTGCCCCATTAGTACTTTCTTCTCATCTCTCTTACCTTATCAATTTTCAAAGTTCCATCGATAACGAAAACAAGCTTATATCCTGACAATCGACCGAGATCGTAGAGCGGAATATACGCCGAATCGCATCGTGGACTTAGAAAATTTTCGTACTGACCCAGAAGTACTCTCTTCTCGGCTCTATTTCCTTATAAATTTTCAAAGTTCCATCGATAACGAAAACAAGCTTATATCCTGACAATCGACCGAGATCGTAGAGCGGAATATACGCCGAATCGCATCGTGGACATAGAAAATTTTCATGCTGCCCCACAAGTACTTTCTTCTCATCTCTCTTTCCTCATAAATTTTCAAAGTTCCAACGATAACGAAAAGAAGCGTATAGCCTGAAAATGGACCGAGATCGTATAGCGGAATATACGCCGATTCGCATCGTGGACATAGAAAATTTTCGTACTGCCCCAGTAGTACTCTCTTCTCGCCTCTCTTTCCTTATAAATTTTCAAAGTTCCATCGATAACGAAAACAAGCTTATATCCTGACAATTGACCGAGATCGTAGAGCGGAATTTACGCCGAATTGCATCATCGACATAGAAAATTTTCGTACTGCCCCAGTAGTACTCTCTTCTCGCCTCTCTTTCCTTATAAATTTTCAAAGTTCCATCGATAACGAAAACAAGCTTATATCCTGCCAATCGACCGAGATCGTAGAGCGGAATATACGCCGAAAGGCATCGTGGACTTAGAAAATTTTCGTACTGCCCCAGAAGTACTCTCTTCTCGGCTCTATTTCCTTATAAATTTTCAAAGTTCCATCGATAACGAAAACAAGCTTATATCCTGACAATCGACCGAGATCGTAGAGCGGAATATACGCCGAAAGGCATCGTGGACATAGAAAATTTTCGTACTGCCCCAGTAGTACTCTCTTCTCATCTCTCTTTCCTTATAAATTTTCAAAGTTCCAACGATAACGAAAAGAAGCGTATAGCCTGAAAATGGACCGAGATCGTAGAGCGGAATTTACGCCGAATTGCATCATCGACATAGAAAATTTTCGTACTGCCCCAGTAGTACTCTCTTCTCGCCTCTCTTTCCTTATAAATTTTCAAAATTCCATCGATAACGAAAACAAGCTTATATCCTGACAATCGACCGAGATCGTAGAGGGGAATATACGCCGAATCGTATCGTGGTGTTAGAAAATTTTCGTACTGACCCAGTAGTACTCTCTTCTCGTTCCTCTTTCCTTATAATTTTTCAAAGTTCCATCAATAACGAAAACAAGGCTATACCCTGACAATCGACCAAGATCTTACAGCGGAATATACGCCGATTCGCATCGTGGACATACAAAATTTTCGTACTGCCCCAGTAGTACTCTCTTCTCGCCTCTCTTTCCTTATAAATTTTCAAAGTTCCATCGATAACGAAAACAAGCTTATATCCTGACAATCGACCGAGATCGTAGAGCGGAATATACGCCGAAAGGCATCGTGGACATAGAAAATTTTCGTACTGCCCCAGTAGTACTCTCTTCTCGGCTCTCTTTCCTTATAAATTTTCAAAGTTCCATCGATAACGAAAGCATGCCTATACCCTGACAATCGACCGAGATCGTAGAGCGGAATATACGCCGAATCGCATCGTGGACATAGAAAATTTTCATGCTGCCCCACAAGTACTTTCTTCTCATCTCTCTTTCCTTATAAATTTTCAAAGTTCCAACGATAACGAAAAGAAGCGTATAGCCTGAAAATGGAACGAGATCGTAGAGCGGAATTTACGCCGAATTGCATCATCGACATAGAAAATTTTCGTACTGCCCCAGTAGTACTCTCTTCTCGCCTCTCTTTCCTTATAAATTTTCAAAATTCCATCGATAACGAAAACAAGCTTATATCCTGACAATCGACCGAGATCGTAGAGGGAAATATACGCCGAATCGTATCGTGGTGTTAGAAAATTTTCGTACTGCCCCATTAGTACTTTCTTCTCATCTCTCTTACCTTATCAATTTTCAAAGTTCCATCGATAACGAAAACAAGCTTATATCCTGACAATCGACCGAGATCGTAGAGGGGAATATACGCCGAATCGTATCGTGGTGTTAGAAAATTTTCGTACTGACCCAGTAGTACTCTCTTCTCGTTCCTCTTTCCTTATAATTTTTCAAAGTTCCATCAATAACGAA
Source organism: Mimumesa dahlbomi (assembly GCA_917499265.3). NCBI lineage: Eukaryota > Metazoa > Arthropoda > Insecta > Hymenoptera > Crabronidae > Mimumesa > Mimumesa dahlbomi. The sequence goes on along the minus strand of OU824114.1, from coordinate 19,166,739 downwards.
AACAAGGCTATACCCTGACAATCGACCAAGATCTTACAGCGGAATATACGCCAATTCGCATCGTGGACATACAAAATTTTCGTACTGCCCCAGTAGTACTCTCTTCTCGCCTCTCTTTCCTTATAAATTTTCAAAGTTCCATCGATAACGAAAACAAGCTTATATCCTGACAATCGACCGAGATCGTAGAGCGGAATATACGCCGAAAGGCATCGTGGACATAGAAAATTTTCATGCTGCCCCACAAGTACTTTCTTCTCATCTCTCTTTCCTTATAAATTTTCAAAGTTCCAACGATAACGAAAAGAAGCGTATAGCCTGAAAATGGACCGAGATCGTAGAGCGGAATTTACGCCGAATTGCATCATCGACATAGAAAATTTTCGTACTGCCCCAGTAGTACTCTCTTCTCGCCTCTCTTTCCTTATAAATTTTCAAAGTTCCATCGATAACGAAAACAAGCTTATATCCTGACAATCGACCGAGATCGTAGAGCGGAATATACGCCGAAAGGCATCATCGACATAGAAAATTTTCGTACTGCCCCAGTAGTACTCTCTTCTCGCCTCTCTTTCCTTATAAATTTTCAAAGTTCCATCGATAACGAAAACAAGCTTATATCCTGACAATCGACCGAGATCGTAGAGCGGAATATACGCCGAAAGGCATCGTGGACTTAGAAAATTTTCGTACTGCCCCAGAAGTACTCTCTTCTCGGCGCTATTTCCTTATAAATTTTCAAAGTTCCATCGATAACGAAAACAAGCTTATATCCTGACAATCGACCGAGATCGTAGAGCGGAATATACGCCGAATCGCATCATGGACATAGAAAATTTTCGTACTGCCCCAGTAGTACTCTCTTCTCGCCTCTCTTTCCTTATAAATTTTCAAAGTTCCATCGATAACGAAAACATGCCTATACCCTGACAATCGACCGAGATCGTAGAGCGGACTATACGCCGAATCGCATCGTGGACATAGAAAATTTTAATGCTGCCCCACAAGTACTTTCTTCTCATCTCTCTTTCCTTATAAATTTTCAAAGTTCCAACGATAACGAAAAGAAGCGTATAGCCTGAAAATGGACCGAGATCGTAGAGCGGAATTTACGCCGAATTGCATCATCGACATAGAAAATTTTCGTACTGCCCCAGTAGTACTCTCTTCTCGCCTCTCTTTCCTTATAAATTTTCAAAATTCCATCGATAACGAAAACAAGCTTATATCCTGACAATCGACCGAGATCGTAGAGCGGAATATACGCCGAATCGTATCGTGGTGTTATAAAATTTTCGTACAGCCCTATTAGCACTTTCTTCTCATCTCTCTTTCCTTATAAATTTTCAAAGTTCCAACGATAACGAAAAGAAGCGTATAGCCTGAAAATGGACCGAGATCGTAGAGCGGAATTTACGCCGAATTGCATCATCGACATAGAAAATTTTCGTACTGCCCCAGTAGTACTCTCTTCTCGCCTCTCTTTCCTTATAAATTTTCAAAGTTCCATCGATAACGAAAACATGCCTATACCCTGACAATCGACCGAGATCGTAGAGCGGAATTTACGCCGAATTGCATCATCGACATAGAAAATTTTCGTACTGCCCCAGTAGTACTCTCTTCTCGCCTCTCTTTCCTTATAAATTTTCAAAGTTCCAACGATAACGAAAAGAAGCGTATAGCCTGAAAATGGACCGAGATCGTATAGCGGAATATACGCCGATTCGCATCGTGGACATAGAAAATTTTCATACTGCCCCACTAGTACTTTCTTCTCATCTCTCTTTCCTTATAAATTTTCAAAGTTCCAACGATAACGAAAAGAAGCGTATAGCCTAACAATCGACCGAGATCGTAGAGCGGAATATTCGCCAAATCGCATCGTGGACTTAGAAAATTTTCGTAGTGCCCCAGTAGTACTCTCTTCTCGCCACTCTGTCCTTATAAATTTTCAAAGTTCCATCGATAACGAAAACAAGCTTATATCCTGACAATCGACCGAGATCGTAGAGCGGAATATACGCCGAAAGGCATCGTGGACATAGAAAATTTTCGTACTGACCCAGTAGTACTCTCTTCTCGTTCCTCTTTCCTTATAATTTTTCAAAGTTCCATCAATAACGAAAACAAGGCTATACCCTGACAATCGACCAAGATCTTACAGCGGAATATACGCCGATTCGCATCGTGGACATACAAAATTTTCGTACTGCCCCAGTAGTACTCTCTTCTCGCCTCTCTTTCCTTATAAATTTTCAAAGTTCCATCGATAACGAAAACAAGCTTATATCCTGACAATCGACCGAGATCGTAGAGCGGAATATACGCCGAAAGGCATCGTGGACATAGAAAATTTTCGTACTGCCCCAGTAGTACTCTCTTCTCGCCTCTCTTTCCTTATAAATTTTCAAAATTCCATCGATAACGAAAACAAGCTTATATCCTGACAATCGACCGAGATCGTAGAGCGGAATATACGCCGAATCGTATCGTGGTGTTATAAAATTTTCGTACAGCCCTATTAGCACTTTCTTCTCATCTCTCTTTCCTTATAAATTTTCAAAGTTCCAACGATAACGAAAAGAAGCGTATAGCCTGAAAATGGACCGAGATCGTAGAGCGGAATTTACGCCGAATTGCATCATCGACATAGAAAATTTTCGTACTGCCCCAGTAGTACTCTCTTCTCGCCTCTCTTTCCTTATAAATTTTCAAAGTTCCATCGATAACGAAAACATGCCTATACCCTGACAATCGACCGAGATCGTAGAGCGGAATTTACGCCGAATTGCATCATCGACATAGAAAATTTTCGTACTGCCCCAGTAGTACTCTCTTCTCGCCTCTCTTTCCTTATAAATTTTCAAAGTTCCAACGATAACGAAAAGAAGCGTATAGCCTGAAAATGGACCGAGATCGTATAGCGGAATATACGCCGATTCGCATCGTGGACATAGAAAATTTTCATACTGCCCCACTAGTACTTTCTTCTCATCTCTCTTTCCTTATAAATTTTCAAAGTTCCAACGATAACGAAAAGAAGCGTATAGCCTAACAATCGACCGAGATCGTAGAGCGGAATATTCGCCAAATCGCATCGTGGACTTAGAAAATTTTCGTAGTGCCCCAGTAGTACTCTCTTCTCGCCACTCTGTCCTTATAAATTTTCAAAGTTCCATCGATAACGAAAACAAGCTTATATCCTGACAATCGACCGAGATCGTAGAGCGGAATATACGCCGAAAGGCATCGTGGACATAGAAAATTTTCGTACTGCCCCAGTAGTACTCTCTTCTCGGCTCTCTTTCCTTATAAATTTTCAAAGTTCCATCGATAACGAAAGCATGCCTATACCCTGACAATCGACCGAGATCGTAGAGCGGAATATACGCCGAATCGCATCGTGGACATAGAAAATTTTCATGCTGCCCCACAAGTACTTTCTTCTCATCTCTCTTTCCTTATAAATTTTCAAAGTTCCAACGATAACGAAAAGAAGCGTATAGCCTGAAAATGGACCGAGATCGTAGAGCGGAATTTACGCCGAATTGCATCATCGACATAGAAAATTTTCGTACTGCCCCAGTAGTACTCTCTTCTCGCCTCTCTTTCCTTATAAATTTTCAAAATTCCATCGATAACGAAAACAAGCTTATATCCTGACAATCGACCGAGATCGTAGAGGGAAATATACGCCGAATCGTATCGTGGTGTTAGAAAATTTTCGTACTGCCCCATTAGTACTTTCTTCTCATCTCTCTTACCTTATCAATTTTCAAAGTTCCATCGATAACGAAAACAAGCTTATATCCTGACAATCGACCGAGATCGTAGAGCGGAATATACGCCGAATCGCATCGTGGACTTAGAAAATTTTCGTACTGACCCAGAAGTACTCTCTTCTCGGCTCTATTTCCTTATAAATTTTCAAAGTTCCATCGATAACGAAAACAAGCTTATATCCTGACAATCGACCGAGATCGTAGAGCGGAATATACGCCGAATCGCATCGTGGACATAGAAAATTTTCATGCTGCCCCACAAGTACTTTCTTCTCATCTCTCTTTCCTCATAAATTTTCAAAGTTCCAACGATAACGAAAAGAAGCGTATAGCCTGAAAATGGACCGAGATCGTATAGCGGAATATACGCCGATTCGCATCGTGGACATAGAAAATTTTCGTACTGCCCCAGTAGTACTCTCTTCTCGCCTCTCTTTCCTTATAAATTTTCAAAGTTCCATCGATAACGAAAACAAGCTTATATCCTGACAATTGACCGAGATCGTAGAGCGGAATTTACGCCGAATTGCATCATCGACATAGAAAATTTTCGTACTGCCCCAGTAGTACTCTCTTCTCGCCTCTCTTTCCTTATAAATTTTCAAAGTTCCATCGATAACGAAAACAAGCTTATATCCTGCCAATCGACCGAGATCGTAGAGCGGAATATACGCCGAAAGGCATCGTGGACTTAGAAAATTTTCGTACTGCCCCAGAAGTACTCTCTTCTCGGCTCTATTTCCTTATAAATTTTCAAAGTTCCGTCGATAACGAAAACAAGCTTATATCCTGACAATCGACCGAGATCGTAGAGCGGAATATACGCCGAAAGGCATCGTGGACATAGAAAATTTTCGTACTGCCCCAGTAGTACTCTCTTCTCATCTCTCTTTCCTTATAAATTTTCAAAGTTCCAACGATAACGAAAAGAAGCGTATAGCCTGAAAATGGACCGAGATCGTAGAGCGGAATTTACGCCGAATTGCATCATCGAAATAGAAAATTTTCGTACTGCCCCAGTAGTACTCTCTTCTCGCCTCTCTTTCCTTATAAATTTTCAAAATTCCATCGATAACGAAAACAAGCTTATATCCTGACAATCGACCGAGATCGTAGAGGGGAATATACGCCGAATCGTATCGTGGTGTTAGAAAATTTTCGTACTGACCCAGTAGTACTCTCTTCTCGTTCCTCTTTCCTTATAATTTTTCAAAGTTCCATCAATAACGAAAACAAGGCTATACCCTGACAATCGACCAAGATCTTACAGCGGAATATACGCCGATTCGCATCGTGGACATACAAAATTTTCGTACTGCCCCAGTAGTACTCTCTTCTCGCCTCTCTTTCCTTATAAATTTTCAAAGTTCCATCGATAACGAAAACAAGCTTATATCCTGACAATCGACCGAGATCGTAGAGCGGAATATACGCCGAAAGGCATCGTGGACTTAGAAAATTATCGTACTGCCCCAGAAGTACTCTCTTCTCGGCTCTATTTCCTTATAAATTTTCAAATTTCCTTATATAACGAAAACAAGCTTATATCCTGACAATCGACCGAGATCGTAGAGCGGAATATACGCCGAATCGCATCGTGGACATAGAAAATTTTCATGCTGCCCCACAAGTACTTTCTTCTCATCTCTCTTTCCTTATAAATTTTCAAAATTCCATCGATAACGAAAATAAGCTTATATCCTGACAATCGACCGAGATCGTAGAGGGAAATATACGCCGAATCGTATCGTGGTGTTAGAAAATTTTCGTAGTGCCCCATTAGTACTTTCTTCTCATCTCTCTTACCTTATCAATTTTCAAAGTTCCATCGATAACGAAAACAAGCTTATATCCTGATAATCGACCGAGATCGTAGAGCGGAATATACGCCGAATCGCATCGTGGACTTAGAAAATTTTCGTACTGACCCAGTAGTACTCTCTTCTCGTTCCTCTTTCCTTATAATTTTTCAAAGTTCCATCAATAACGAAAACAAGGCTATACCCTGACAATCGACCAAGATCTTACAGCGGAATATACGCCGAAAGGCATCGTGGACATACAAAATTTTCGTACTACCCCAGTAGTACTCTCTTCTCGCCTCTCTTTCCTTATAAATTTTCAAAGTTCCATCGATAACGAAAACAAGCTTATATCCTGACAATCGACCGAGATCGTAGAGCGGAATATACGCCGAAAGGCATCGTGGACTTAGAAAATTTTCGTACTGCCCCAGAAGTACTCTCTTCTCGGCTCTATTTCCTTATAAATTTTCAAAGTTCCATCGATAACGAAAACAAGCTTATATCCTGACAATCGACCGAGATCGTAGAGCGGAATATACGCCGAATCGCATCATGGACATAGAAAATTTTCGTACTGCCCCAGTAGTACTCTCTTCTCGCCTCTCTTTCCTTATAAATTTTCAAAGTTCCATCGATAACGAAAACATGACTATACCCTGACAATCGACCGAGATCGTAGAGCGGAATTTACGCCGAATTGCATCATCGACATAGAAAATTTTCGTACTGCCCCAGTAGTACTCTCTTCTCGCCTCTCTTTCCTTATAAATTTTCAAAATTCCATCGATAACGAAAACAAGCTTATATCCTGCCAATCGACCGAGATCGTAGAGCGGAACATACGCCGAAAGGCATCGTGGACTTAGAAAATTTTCGTACTGCCCCAGTAGTACTCTCTTCTCGCCTCTCTTTCCTTATAAATTTTCAAAGTTCCATCGATAACGGAAACAAGCTTATATCCTGACAATCGACCGAGATCGTAGAGCGGAATATACGCTGAATCGCATCGTGGACTTAGAATATTTTCGTACTGACCCAGTAGTACTCTCTTCTCGTTCCTCTTTCCTTATAATTTTTCAAAGTTCCATCAATAACGGAAACAAACTTATATCCTGACAATCGACCGAGATCGTAGAGCGGAATATACGCTGAATCGCATCGTGGACTTAGAAAATTTTCGTACTGACCCAGTAGTACTCTCTTCTCGTTCCTCTTTCCTTATAATTTTTCAAAGTTCCATCAATAACGAAAACAAGGCTATACCCTGACAATCGACCGAGATCGTAGAGCGGAATATACGCCGAATCGCATCGTGGACATAGAAAATTTTCATGCTGCCCCACAAGTACTTTCTTCTCATCTCTCTTTCCTTATAAATTTTCAAAGTTCCAACGATAACGAAAAGAAGCGTATAGCCTGAAAATGGACCGAGATCGTATAGCGGAATATACGCCGATTCGCATCGTGGACATAGAAAATTTTCATACTGCCCCACTAGTACTTTCTTCTCATCTCTCTTTCCTTATAAATTTTCAAAGTTCCAACGATAACGAAAAGAAGCGTATAGCCTAACAATCGAGCGAGATCGTAGAGCGGAATATTCGCCAAATCGCATCGTGGACTTAGAAAATTTTCGTAGTACCCCAGTAGTACTCTCTTCTCGCCACTCTGTCCTTATAAATTTTCAAAGTTCCATCGATAACGAAATCAAGCTTATATCCTGACAATCGACCGAGATCGTAGAGCGGAATATACGCCGAAAGGCATCGTGGACATAGAAAATTTTCGTACTGCCCCAGTAGTACTCTCTTCTCGGCTCTCTTTCCTAATAAATTTTCAAAGTTCCATCGATAACGAAAGCATGCCTATACCCTGACAATCGACCGAGATCGTAGAGCGGAATATACGCCGAATCGCATCGTGGACATAGAAAATTTTCATGCTGCCCCACAAGTACTTTCTTCTCATCTCTCTTTCCTTATAAATTTTCAAAGTTCCAACGATAACGAAAAGAAGCGTATAGCCTGAAAATGGACCGAGATCGTAGAGCGGAATTTACGCCGAATTGCATCATCGACATAGAAAATTTTCGTACTGCCCCAGTAGTACTCTCTTCTCGCCTCTCTTTCCTTATAAATTTTCAAAATTCCATCGATAACGAAAACAAGCTTATATCCTGACAATCGACCGAGATCGTAGAGGGGAATATACGCCGAATCGTATCGTGGTGTTAGAAAATTTTCGTACTGCCCCATTAGTACTTTCTTCTCATCTCTCTTACCTTATCAATTTTCAAAGTTCCATCGATAACGAAAACAAGCTTATATCCTGACAATCGACCGAGATCGTAGAGCGGAATATACGCCGAATCGCATCGTGGACTTAGAAAATTTTCGTACTGACCTAGTAGTACTCTCTTCTCGTTCCTCTTTCCTTATAATTTTTCAAAGTTCCATCAATAACGAAAACAAGGCTATACCCTGACAATCGACCAAGATCTTACAGCGGAATATACGCCGATTCGCATCGTGGACATACAAAATTTTGGTACTGCCCCAGTAGTACTCTCTTCTCGCCTCTCTTTCCTTATAAATTTTCAAAGTTCCATCGATAACGAAAACAAGCTTATATCCTGCCAATCGACCGAGATCGTAGAGCGGAATATACGCCGAAAGGCATCGTGGACTTAGAAAATTTTCGTACTGCCCCAGAAGTACTCTCTTCTCGGCTCTATTTCCTTATAAATTTTCAAAGTTCCATCGAAAACGAAAACAAGCTTATATCCTGACAATCGACCGAGATCGTAGAGCGGAATATACGCCGAAAGGCATCGTGGACATAGAAAATTTTCGTACTGCCCCAGTAGTACTCTCTTCTCGGCTCTCTTTCCTTATAAATTTAAAAAGTTCCATCGATAACGAAAGCATGCCTATACCCTGACAATCGACCGAGATCGTAGAGCGGAATATACGCCGAATCGCATCGTGGACATAGAAAATTTTCATGCTGCCCCACAAGTACTTTCTTCTCATCTCTCTTTCCTTATAAATTTTCAAAGTTCCAACGATAACGAAAAGAAGCGTATAGCCTGAAAATGGACCGAGATCGTAGAGCGGAATATACGCCGAAAGGCATCGCGGACATAGAAAATTTTCGTACTGCCCCAGTAGTACTCTCTTCTCGGCTCTCTTTCCTTATAAATTTTCAAAGTTCCATCGATAACGAAAGCATGCCTATACCCTGACAATCGACCGAGATCGTAGAGGGGAATATACGCCGAATCGTATCGTGGTGTTAGAAAATTTTCGTACTGCCCCATTAGTACTTTCTTCTCATCTCTCTTGCCTTATCAATTTTCAAAGTTCCATCGATAACGAAAACAAGCTTATATCCTGACAATCGACCAAGATCTTACAGCGGAATATACGCCGATTCGCATCGTGGACATACAAAATTTTCGTACTGACCTAGTAGTACTCTCTTCTCGTTCCTCTTTCCTTATAAATTTTCAAAGTTCCATCGATAACGAAAACAAGCTTATATCCTGCCAATCGACCGAGATCGTAGAGCGGAATATACGCCGAAAGGCATCGTGGACTTAGAAAATTTTCGTACTGCCCCAGAAGTACTCTCTTCTCGGCTCTATTTCCTTATAAATTTTCAAAGTTCCATCGATAACGAAAACAAGCTTATATCCTGACAATCGACCGAGATCGTAGAGCGGAATATACGCCGAAAGGCATCGTGGACATAGAAAATTTTCGTACTGCCCCAGTAGTACTCTCTTCTCGGCTCTCTTTCCTTATAAATTTTCAAAGTTCCATCGATAACGAAAACATGCCTATACCCTGACAATCGACCGAGATCGTAGAGCGGAATATACGCCGAATCGCATCGTGGACATAGAAAATTTTCATGCTGCCCCACAAGTACTTTCTTCTCATCTCTCTTTCCTTATAAATTTTCAAAGTTCCAACGATAACGAAAAGAAGCGTATAGCCTGAAAATGGACCGAGATCGTAGAGCGGAATTTACGCCGAATTGCATCATCGACATAGAAAATTTTCGTACTGCCCCAGTAGTACTCTCTTCTCGGCTCTATTTCCTTATAAATTTTCAAAGTTCCATCGATAACGAAAACAAGCTTATATCCTGACAATCGACCGAGATCGTAGAGCGGAATATACGCCGAAAGGCATCGTGGACTTAGAAAATTTTCGTACTGCCCCAGAAGTACTCTCTTCTCGGCTCTATTTCCTTATAAATTTTCAAAGTTCCATCGATAACGAAAACATGCCTATACCCTGACAATCGACCGAGATCGTAGAGCGGAATATACGCCGAATCGCATCATGGACATAGAAAATTTTCGTACTGCCCCAGTAGTACTCTCTTCTCGCCTCTCTTTCCTTATAAATTTTCAAAGTTACATCGATAACGAAAACATGCCTATACCCTGACAATCGACCGAGATCGTAGAGCGGAATTTACGCCGAATTGCATCATCGACATAGAAAATTTTCGTACTGCCCCAGTAGTACTCTCTTCTCGCCTCTCTTTCCTTATAAATTTTCAAAGTTCCATCGATAACGGAAACAAGCTTATATCCTGACAATCGACCGAGATCGTAGAGCGGAATATACGCTGAATCGCATCGTGGACTTAGAAAATTTTCGTACTGACCCAGTAGTACTCTCTTCTCGTTCCTCTTTCCTTATAATTTTTCAAAGTTCCATCAATAACGAAAACAAGGCTATACCCTGACAATCGACCAAGATCTTACAGCGGAATATACGCCGATTCGCATCGTGGACATACAAAATTTTGGTACTGCCCCAGTAGTACTCTCTTCTCGCCTCTCTTTCCTTATAAATTTTCAAAGTTCCATCGATAACGAAAATAAGCTTATATCCTGACAATCGACCGAGATCGTAGAGCGGAATATACGCCGAAAGGCATCGTGGACTTAGACAATTTTCGTACTGCCCCAGAAGTACTCTCTTCTCGGCTCTATTTCCTTATAAATTTTCAAAGTTCCATCGATAACGAAAACAAGCTTATATCCTGACAATCGACCGAGATCGTAGAGCGGAATATACGCCGAATCGCATCATGGACATAGAAAATTTTCGTACTGCCCCAGTAGTACTCTCTTCTCGCCTCTCTTTCCTTATAAATTTTCAAAGTTCCATCGATAACGAAAACATGCCTATACCCTGACAATCGACCGAGATCGTAGAGCGGAATTTACGCCGAATTGCATCATCGACATAGAAAATTTTCGTACTGCCCCAGTAGTACTCTCTTCTCGCCTCTCTTTCCTTATAAATTTTCAAAGTTCCATCGATAACGAAAACAAGCTTATATCCTGACAATCGACCGAGATCGTAGAGCGGAATATACGCCGAAAGGCATCGTGGACTTAGAAAATTTTCGTACTGCCCCAGTAGTACTCTCTTCTCGCCTCTCTTTCCTTATAAATTTTCAAAGTTCCATCGATAACGAAATCAAGCTTATATCCTGACAATCGACCGAGATCGTAGAGCGGAATATACGCCGAATCGCATCGTGGACATAGAAAATTTTCATGCTGCCCCACAAGTACTTTCTTCTCATCTCTCTTTCCTTATAAATTTTCAAAGTTCCAACGATAACGAAAAGAAGCGTATAGCCTGAAAATGGACCGAGATCGTATAGCGGAATATACGCCGATTCGCATCGTGGACATAGAAAATTTTCATACTGCCCCACTAGTACTTTCTTCTCATCTCTCTTTCCTTATAAATTTTCAAAGTTCCAACGATAACGAAAAGAAGCGTATAGCCTAACAATCGACCGAGATCGTAGAGCGGAATATTCGCCAAATCGCATCGTGGACTTAGAAAATTTTCGTAGTGCCCCAGTAGTACTCTCTTCTCGCCACTCTGTCATTATAAATTTTCAAAGTTCCATCGATAACGAAATCAAGCTTATATCCTGACAATCGACCGAGATCGTAGAGCGGAATATACGCCGAATCTCATCGTGGACTTAGAAAATTTTCGTACTGCCCCAGAAGTACTCTCTTCTCGTTCCTCTTTCCTTATAATTTTTCAAAGTTCCATCGATAACGAAAACAAGCTTATATCCTGACAATCGACCGAGATCGTAGAGCGGAATATACGCCGAAAGGCATCGCGGACATAGAAAATTTTCGTACTGCCCCAGTAGTACTCTCTTCTCGGCTCTCTTTCCTTATAAATTTTCAAAGTTCCATCGATAACGAAAGCATGCCTATACCCTGACAATCGACCGAGATCGTAGAGCGGAATATACGCCGAATCGCATCGTGGACATAGAAAATTTTCATGCTGCCCCACAAGTACTTTCTTCTCATCTCTCTTTCCTTATAAATTTACAAAGTTCCAACGATAACGAAAAGAAGCGTATAGCCTGAAAATGGACCGAGATCGTAGAGCGGAATTTACGCCGAATTGCATCATCGACATAGAAAATTTTCGTACTGCCCCAGTAGTACTCTCTTCTCGCCTCTCTTTCCTTATAAATTTTCAAAATTCCATCGATAACGAAAACAAGCTTATATCCTGCCAATCGACCGAGATCGTAGAGCGGAATATACGCCGAAAGGCATCGTGGACTTAGAAAATTTTCGTACTGCCCCAGAAGTACTCTCTTCTCGGCTCTATTTCCTTATAAATTTTCAAAGTTCCATCGATAACGAAAACAAGCTTATATCCTGACAATCGACCGAGATCGTAGAGCGGAATATACGCCGAATCGCATCATGGACATAGAAAATTTTCGTACTGCCCCAGTAGTACTCTCTTCTCGGCTCTCTTTCCTTATAAATTTTCAAAGTTCCATCGATAACGAAAACATGCCTATACCCTGACAATCGACCGAGATCGTAGAGCGGAATTTACGCCGAATTGCATCATCGACATAGAAAATTTTCGTACTGCCCCAGTAGTACTCTCTTCTCGCCTCTCTTTCCTTATAAATTTTCAAAGTTCCATCGATAACGAAAACAAGCTTATATCCTGACAATCGACCGAGATCGTAGAGCGGAATATACGCCGAAAGGCATCGTGGACTTAGAAAATTTTCGTACTGCCCCAGTAGTACTCTCTTCTCGCCTCTCTTTCCTTATAAATTTTCAAAGTTCCATCGATAACGAAAACAAGCTTATATCCTGACAATCGACCGAGATCGTAGAGCGGAATATACGCCGAATCGCATCGTGGACATAGAAAATTTTCATGCTGCCCCACAAGTACTTTCTTCTCATCTCTCTTTCCTTATAAATTTTCAAAGTTCCAACGATAACGAAAAGAAGCGTATAGCCTGAAAATGGACCGAGATCGTATAGCGGAATATACGCCGATTCGCATCGTGGACATAGAAAATTTTCATACTGCCCCACTAGTACTTTCTTCTCATCTCTCTTTCCTTATAAATTTTCAAAGTTCCAACGATAACGAAAAGAAGCGTATAGCCTAACAATCGACCGAGATCGTAGAGCGGAATATTCGCCAAATCGCATCGTGGACTTAGAAAATTTTCGTAGTGCCCCAGTAGTACTCTCTTCTCGCCACTCTGTCATTATAAATTTTCAAAGTTCCATCGATAACGAAATCAAGCTTATATCCTGACAATCGACCGAGATCGTAGAGCGGAATATACGCCGAATCTCATCGTGGACTTAGAAAATTTTCGTACTGCCCCAGAAGTACTCTCTTCTCGTTCCTCTTTCCTTATAATTTTTCAAAGTTCCATCGATAACGAAAACAAGCTTATATCCTGACAATCGACCGAGATCGTAGAGCGGAATATACGCCGAAAGGCATCGCGGACATAGAAAATTTTCGTACTGCCCCAGTAGTACTCTCTTCTCGGCTCTCTTTCCTTATAAATTTTCAAAGTTCCATCGATAACGAAAGCATGCCTATACCCTGACAATCGACCGAGATCGTAGAGCGGAATATACGCCGAATCGCATCGTGGACATAGAAAATTTTCATGCTGCCCCACAAGTACTTTCTTCTCATCTCTCTTTCCTTATAAATTTACAAAGTTCCAACGATAACGAAAAGAAGCGTATAGCCTGAAAATGGACCGAGATCGTAGAGCGGAATTTACGCCGAATTGCATCATCGACATAGAAAATTTTCGTACTGCCCCAGTAGTACTCTCTTCTCGCCTCTCTTTCCTTATAAATTTTCAAAATTCCATCGATAACGAAAACAAGCTTATATCCTGCCAATCGACCGAGATCGTAGAGCGGAATATACGCCGAAAGGCATCGTGGACTTAGAAAATTTTCGTACTGACCCAGTAGTACTCTCTTCTCGTTCCTCTTTCCTTATAATTTTTCAAAGTTCCATCAATAACGAAAACAAGGCTATACCCTGACAATCGACCAAGATCTTACAGCGGAATATACGCCGAAAGGCATCGTGGACATACAAAATTTTCGTACTACCCCAGTAGTACTCTCTTCTCGCCTCTCTTTCCTTATAAATTTTCAAAGTTCCATCGATAACGAAAACAAGCTTATATCCTGACAATCGACCGAGATCGTAGAGCGGAATATACGCCGAAAGGCATCGTGGACTTAGAAAATTTTCGTACTGCCCCAGAAGTACTCTCTTCTCGGCTCTATTTCCTTATAAATTTTCAAAGTTCCATCGATAACGAAAACAAGCTTATATCCTGACAATCGACCGAGATCGTAGAGCGGAATATACGCCGAATCGCATCATGGACATAGAAAATTTTCGTACTGCCCCAGTAGTACTCTCTTCTCGCCTCTCTTTCCTTATAAATTTTCAAAGTTCCATCGATAACGAAAACATGCCTATACCCTGACAATCGACCGAGATCGTAGAGCGGAATTTACGCCGAATTGCATCATCGACATAGAAAATTTTCGTACTGCCCCAGTAGTACTCTCTTCTCGCCTCTCTTTCCTTATAAATTTTCAAAATTCCATCGATAACGAAAACAAGCTTATATCCTGCCAATCGACCGAGATCGTAGAGCGGAATATACGCCGAAAGGCATCGTGGACTTAGAAAATTTTCGTACTGCCCCAGTAGTACTCTCTTCTCGCCTCTCTTTCCTTATAAATTTTCAAAGTTCCATCGATAACGGAAACAAGCTTATATCCTGACAATCGACCGAGATCGTAGAGCGGAATATACGCTGAATCGCATCGTGGACTTAGAATATTTTCGTACTGACCCAGTAGTACTCTCTTCTCGTTCCTCTTTCCTTATAATTTTTCAAAGTTCCATCAATAACGGAAACAAACTTATATCCTGACAATCGACCGAGATCGTAGAGCGGAATATACGCTGAATCGCATCGTGGACTTAGAAAATTTTCGTACTGACCCAGTAGTACTCTCTTCTCGTTCCTCTTTCCTTATAATTTTTCAAAGTTCCATCAATAACGAAAACAAGGCTATACCCTGACAATCGACCGAGATCGTAGAGCGGAATATACGCCGAATCGCATCGTGGACATAGAAAATTTTCATGCTGCCCCACAAGTACTTTCTTCTCATCTCTCTTTCCTTATAAATTTTCAAAGTTCCAACGATAACGAAAAGAAGCGTATAGCCTGAAAATGGACCGAGATCGTAGAGCGGAATTTACGCCGAATTGCATCATCGACATAGAAAATTTTCGTACTGCCCCAGTAGTACTCTCTTCTCGCCTCTCTTTCCTTATAAATTTTCAAAATTCCATCGATAACGAAAACAAGCTTATATCCTGACAATCGACCGAGATCGTAGAGGGGAATATACGCCGAATCGTATCGTGGTGTTAGAAAATTTTCGTACTGCCCCATTAGTACTTTCTTCTCATCTCTCTTACCTTATCAATTTTCAAAGTTCCATCGATAACGAAAACAAGCTTATATGCTGACAATCGACCGAGATCGTAGAGCGGAATATACGCCGAATCGCATCGTGGACTTAGAAAATTTTCGTACTGACCTAGTAGTACTCTCTTCTCGTTCCTCTTTCCTTATAATTTTTCAAAGTTCCATCAATAACGAAAACAAGGCTATACCCTGACAATCGACCAAGATCTTACAGCGGAATATACGCCGATTCGCATCGTGGACATACAAAATTTTGGTACTGCCCCAGTAGTACTCTCTTCTCGCCTCTCTTTCCTTATAAATTTTCAAAGTTCCATCGATAACGAAAACAAGCTTATATCCTGCCAATCGACCGAGATCGTAGAGCGGAATATACGCCGATAGGCATCGTGGACTTAGAAAATTTTCGTACTGCCCCAGAAGTACTCTCTTCTCGGCTCTATTTCCTTATAAATTTTCAAAGTTCCATCGATAACGAAAGCATGCCTATACCCTGACAATCGACCGAGATCGTAGAGCGGAATATACGCCGAATCGCATCGTGGACATAGAAAATTTTCATGCTGCCCCACAAGTACTTTCTTCTCATCTCTCTTTCCTTATAAATTTTCAAAGTTCCAACGATAACGAAAAGAAGCGTATAGCCTGAAAATGGACCGAGATCGTAGAGCGGAATTTACGCCGAATTGCATCATCGACATAGAAAATTTTCGTACTGCCCCAGTAGTACTCTCTTCTCGCCTCTCTTTCCTTATAAATTTTCAAAATTCCATCGATAACGAAAACAATCTTATATCCTGACAATCGACCGAGATCGTAGAGGGGAATATACGCCGAATCGTATCGTGGTGTTAGAAAATTTTCGTACTGCCCCATTAGTACTTTCTTCTCATCTCTCTTGCCTTATCAATTTTCAAAGTTCCATCGATAACGAAAACAAGCTTATATCCTGACAATCGACCAAGATCTTACAGCGGAATATACGCCGATTCGCATCGTGGACATACAAAATTTTCGTACTGACCTAGTAGTACTCTCTTCTCGTTCCTCTTTCCTTATAAATTTTCAAAGTTCCATCGATAACGAAAACAAGCTTATATCCTGCCAATCGACCGAGATCGTAGAGCGGAATATACGCCGAAAGGCATCGTGGACTTAGAAAATTTTCGTACTGCCCCAGAAGTACTCTCTTCTCGGCTCTATTTCCTTATAAATTTTCAAAGTTCCATCGATAACGAAAACAAGCTTATATCCTGACAATCGACCGAGATCGTAGAGCGGAATATACGCCGAAAGGCATCGTGGACATAGAAAATTTTCGTACTGCCCCAGTAGTACTCTCTTCTCGGCTCTCTTTCCTTATAAATTTTCAAAGTTCCATCGATAACGAAAGCATGCCTATACCCTGACAATCGACCGAGATCGTAGAGCGGAATATACGCCGAATCGCATCGTGGACATAGAAAATTTTCATGCTGCCCCACAAGTACTCTCTTCTCATCTCTCTTTCCTTATAAATTTTCAAAGTTCCAACGATAACGAAAAGAAGCGTATAGCCTGAAAATGGACCGAGATCGTAGAGCGGAATTTACGCCGAATTGCATCATCGACATAGAAAATTTTCGTACTGCCCCAGTAGTACTCTCTTCTCGGCTCTATTTCCTTATAAATTTTCAAAGTTCCATCGATAACGAAAACAAGCTTATATCCTGACAATCGACCGAGATCGTAGAGCGGAATATACGCCGAAAGGCATCGTGGACTTAGAAAATTTTCGTACTGCCCCAGAAGTACTCTCTTCTCGGCTCTATTTCCTTATAAATTTTCAAAGTTCCATCGATAACGAAAACAAGCTTATATCCTGACAATCGACCGAGATCGTAGAGCGGAATATACGCCGAATCGCATCATGGACATAGAAAATTTTCGTACTGCCCCAGTAGTACTCTCTTCTCGCCTCTCTTTCCTTATAAATTTTCAAAGTTACATCGATAACGAAAACATGCCTATACCCTGACAATCGACCGAGATCGTAGAGCGGAATTTACGCCGAATTGCATCATCGACATAGAAAATTTTCGTACTGCCCCAGTAGTACTCTCTTCTCGCCTCTCTTTCCTTATAAATTTTCAAAGTTCCATCGATAACGGAAACAAGCTTATATCCTGACAATCGACCGAGATCGTAGAGCGGAATATACGCTGAATCGCATCGTGGACTTAGAAAATTTTCGTACTGACCCAGTAGTACTCTCTTCTCGTTCCTCTTTCCTTATAATTTTTCAAAGTTCCATCAATAACGAAAACAAGGCTATACCCTGACAATCGACCAAGATCTTACAGCGGAATATACGCCGATTCGCATCGTGGACATACAAAATTTTGGTACTGCCCCAGTAGTACTCTCTTCTCGCCTCTCTTTCCTTATAAATTTTCAAAGTTCCATCGATAACGAAAATAAGCTTATATCCTGACAATCGACCGAGATCGTAGAGCGGAATATACGCCGAAAGGCATCGTGGACTTAGAAAATTTTCGTACTGCCCCAGAAGTACTCTCTTCTCGGCTCTATTTCCTTATAAATTTTCAAAGTTCCATCGATAACGAAAACAAGCTTATATCCTGACAATCGACCGAGATCGTAGAGCGGAATATACGCCGAATCGCATCATGGACATAGAAAATTTTCGTACTGCCCCAGTAGTACTCTCTTCTCGCCTCTCTTTCCTTATAAATTTTCAAAGTTCCATCGATAACGAAAACATGCCTATACCCTGACAATCGACCGAGATCGTAGAGCGGAATTTACGCCGAATTGCATCATCGACATAGAAAATTTTCGTACTGCCCCAGTAGTACTCTCTTCTCGCCTCTCTTTCCTTATAAATTTTCAAAGTTCCATCGATAACGAAAACAAGCTTATATCCTGACAATCGACCGAGATCGTAGAGCGGAATATACGCCGAAAGGCATCGTGGACTTAGAAAATTTTCGTACTGCCCCAGTAGTACTCTCTTCTCGCCTCTCTTTCCTTATAAATTTTCAAAGTTCCATCGATAACGAAATCAAGCTTATATCCTGACAATCGACCGAGATCGTAGAGCGGAATATACGCCGAATCGCATCGTGGACATAGAAAATTTTCATGCTGCCCCACAAGTACTTTCTTCTCATCTCTCTTTCCTTATAAATTTTCAAAGTTCCAACGATAACGAAAAGAAGCGTATAGCCTGAAAATGGACCGAGATCGTATAGCGGAATATACGCCGATTCGCATCGTGGACATAGAAAATTTTCATACTGCCCCACTAGTACTTTCTTCTCATCTCTCTTTCCTTATAAATTTTCAAAGTTCCAACGATAACGAAAAGAAGCGTATAGCCTAACAATCGACCGAGATCGTAGAGCGGAATATTCGCCAAATCGCATCGTGGACTTAGAAAATTTTCGTAGTGCCCCAGTAGTACTCTCTTCTCGCCACTCTGTCATTATAAATTTTCAAAGTTCCATCGATAACGAAATCAAGCTTATATCCTGACAATCGACCGAGATCGTAGAGCGGAATATACGCCGAATCTCATCGTGGACTTAGAAAATTTTCGTATTGCCCCAGAAGTACTCTCTTCTCGTTCCTCTTTCCTTATAATTTTTCAAAGTTCCATCGATAACGAAAACAAGCTTATATCCTGACAATCGACCGAGATCGTAGAGCGGAATATACGCCGAAAGGCATCGCGGACATAGAAAATTTTCGTACTGCCCCAGTAGTACTCTCTTCTCGGCTCTCTTTCCTTATAAATTTTCAAAGTTCCATCGATAACGAAAGCATGCCTATACCCTGACAATCGACCGAGATCGTAGAGCGGAATATACGCCGAATCGCATCGTGGACATAGAAAATTTTCATGCTGCCCCACAAGTACTTTCTTCTCATCTCTCTTTCCTTATAAATTTACAAAGTTCCAACGATAACGAAAAGAAGCGTATAGCCTGAAAATGGACCGAGATCGTAGAGCGGAATTTACGCCGAATTGCATCATCGACATAGAAAATTTTCGTACTGCCCCAGTAGTACTCTCTTCTCGCCTCTCTTTCCTTATAAATTTTCAAAATTCCATCGATAACGAAAACAAGCTTATATCCTGCCAATCGACCGAGATCGTAGAGCGGAATATACGCCGAAAGGCATCGTGGACTTAGAAAATTTTCGTACTGCCCCAGAAGTACTCTCTTCTCGGCTCTATTTCCTTATAAATTTTCAAAGTTCCATCGATAACGAAAACAAGCTTATATCCTGACAATCGACCGAGATCGTAGAGCGGAATATACGCCGAATCGCATCATGGACATAGAAAATTTTCGTACTGCCCCAGTAGTACTCTCTTCTCGCCTCTCTTTCCTTATAAATTTTCAAAGTTCCATCAATAACGAAAACATGCCTATACCCTGACAATCGACCGAGATCGTAGAGCGGAATTTACGCCGAATTGCATCATCGACATAGAAAATTTTCGTACTGCCCCAGTAGTACTCTCTTCTCGCCTCTCTTTCCTTATAAATTTTCAAAGTTCCATCGATAACGAAAACAAGCTTATATCCTGACAATCGACCGAGATCGTAGAGCGGAATATACGCCGAAAGGCATCGTGGACTTAGAAAATTTTCGTACTGCCCCAGTAGTACTCTCTTCTCGCCTCTCTTTCCTTATAAATTTTCAAAGTTCCATCGATAACGAAATCAAGCTTATATCCTGACAATCGACCGAGATCGTAGAGCGGAATATACGCCGAATCGCATCGTGGACATAGAAAATTTTCATGCTGCCCCACAAGTACTTTCTTCTCATCTCTCTTTCCTTATAAATTTTCAAAGTTCCAACGATAACGAAAAGAAGCGTATAGCCTGAAAATGGACCGAGATCGTATAGCGGAATATACGCCGATTCGCATCGTGGACATAGAAAATTTTCATACTGCCCCACTAGTACTTTCTTCTCATCTCTCTTTCCTTATAAATTTTCAAAGTTCCAACGATAACGAAAAGAAGCGTATAGCCTAACAATCGACCGAGATCGTAGAGCGGAATATTCGCCAAATCGCATCGTGGACTTAGAAAATTTTCGTAGTGCCCCAGTAGTACTCTCTTCTCGCCACTCTGTCATTATAAATTTTCAAAGTTCCATCGATAACGAAATCAAGCTTATATCCTGACAATCGACCGAGATCGTAGAGCGGAATATACGCCGAATCTCATCGTGGACTTAGAAAATTTTCGTACTGCCCCAGAAGTACTCTCTTCTCGTTCCTCTTTCCTTATAATTTTTCAAAGTTCCATCGATAACGAAAACAAGCTTATATCCTGACAATCGACCGAGATCGTAGAGCGGAATATACGCCGAAAGGCATCGCGGACATAGAAAATTTTCGTACTGCCCCAGTAGTACTCTCTTCTCGGCTCTCTTTCCTTATAAATTTTCAAAGTTCCATCGATAACGAAAGCATGCCTATACCCTGACAATCGACCGAGATCGTAGAGCGGAATATACGCCGAATCGCATCGTGGACATAGAAAATTTTCATGCTGCCCCACAAGTACTTTCTTCTCATCTCTCTTTCCTTATAAATTTACAAAGTTCCAACGATAACGAAAAGAAGCGTATATCCTGAAAATGGACCGAGATCGTAGAGCGGAATTTACGCCGAATTGCATCATCGACATAGAAAATTTTCGTACTGCCCCAGTAGTACTCTCTTCTCGCCTCTCTTTCCTTATAAATTTTCAAAATTCCATCGATAACGAAAACAAGCTTATATCCTGCCAATCGACCGAGATCGTAGAGCGGAATATACGCCGAAAGGCATCGTGGACTTAGAAAATTTTCGTACTGCCCCAGAAGTACTCTCTTCTCGGCTCTATTTCCTTATAAATTTTCAAAGTTCCATCGATAACGAAAACAAGCTTATATCCTGACAATCGACCGAGATCGTAGAGCGGAATATACGCCGAATCGCATCATGGACATAGAAAATTTTCGTACTGCCCCAGTAGTACTCTCTTCTCGCCTCTCTTTCCTTATAAATTTTCAAAGTTCCATCAATAACGAAAACATGCCTATACCCTGACAATCGACCGAGATCGTAGAGCGGAATTTACGCCGAATTGCATCATCGACATAGAAAATTTTCGTACTGCCCCAGTAGTACTCTCTTCTCGCCTCTCTTTCCTTATAAATTTTCAAAATTCCATCGATAACGAAAACAAGCTTATATCCTGACAATCGACCGAGATCGTAGAGCGGAATATACGCCGAAAGGCATCGTGGACTTAGAAAATTTTCGTACTGCCCCAGTAGTACTCTCTTCTCGCCTCTCTTTCCTTATAAATTTTCAAAGTTCCATCGATAACGGAAACAAGCTTATATCCTGACAATCGACCGAGATCGTAGAGCGGAATATACGCTGAATCGCATCGTGGACTTAGAATATTTTCGTACTGACCCAGTAGTACTCTCTTCTCGTTCCTCTTTCCTTATAATTTTTCAAAGTTCCATCTATAACGGAAACAAACTTATATCCTGACAATCGACCGAGATCGTAGAGCGGAATATACGCTGAATCGCATCGTGGACTTAGAAAATTTTCGTACTGCCCCAGTAGTACTCTCTTCTCGTTCCTCTTTCCTTATAATTTTTCAAAGTTCCATCAATAACGAAAACAAGGCTATACCCTGACAATCGACCGAGATCGTAGAGCGGAATATACGCCGAATCGCATCGTGGACATAGAAAATTTTCATGCTGCCCCACAAGTACTTTCTTCTCATCTCTCTTTCCTTATAAATTTTCAAAGTTCCAACGATAACGAAAAGAAGCGTATAGCCTGAAAATGGACCGAGATCGTATAGCGGAATATACGCCGATTCGCATCGTGGACATAGAAAATTTTCATACTGCCCCACTAGTACTTTCTTCTCATCTCTCTTTCCTTATAAATTTTCAAAGTTCCAACGATAACGAAAAGAAGCGTATAGCCTAACAATCGAGCGAGATCGTAGAGCGGAATATTCGCCAAATCGCATCGTGGACTTAGAAAATTTTCGTAGTACCCCAGTAGTACTCTCTTCTCGCCACTCTGTCCTTATAAATTTTCAAAGTTCCATCGATAACGAAATCAAGCTTATATCCTGACAATCGACCGAGATCGTAGAGCGGAATATACGCCGAAAGGCATCGTGGACATAGAAAATTTTCGTACTGCCCCAGTAGTACTCTCTTCTCGGCTCTCTTTCCTAATAAATTTTCAAAGTTCCATCGATAACGAAAGCATGCCTATACCCTGACAATCGACCGAGATCGTAGAGCGGAATATACGCCGAATCGCATCGTGGACATAGAAAATTTTCATGCTGCCCCACAAGTACTTTCTTCTCATCTCTCTTTCCTTATAAATTTTCAAAGTTCCAACGATAACGAAAAGAAGCGTATAGCCTGAAAATGGACCGAGATCGTAGAGCGGAATATACGCCGAAAGGCATCGCGGACATAGAAAATTTTCGTACTGCCCCAGTAGTACTCTCTTCTCGGCTCTCTTTCCTTATAAATTTTCAAAGTTCCATCGATAACGAAAGCATGCCTATACCCTGACAATCGACCGAGATCGTAGAGCGGAATATACGCCGAATCGCATCGTGGACATAGAAAATTTTCATGCTGCCCCACAAGTACTTTCTTCTCATCTCTCTTTCCTTATAAATTTTCAAAGTTCCAACGATAACGAAAAGAAGCGTATAGCCTGAAAATGGACCGAGATCGTAGAGCGGAATTTACGCCGAATTGCATCATCGACATAGAAAATTTTCGTACTGCCCCAGTAGTACTCTCTTCTCGCCTCTCTTTCCTTATAAATTTTCAAAATTCCATCGATAACGAAAACAATCTTATATCCTGACAATCGACCGAGATCGTAGAGGGGAATATACGCCGAATCGTATCGTGGTGTTAGAAAATTTTCGTACTGCCCCATTAGTACTTTCTTCTCATCTCTCTTGCCTTATCAATTTTCAAAGTTCCATCGATAACGAAAACAAGCTTATATCCTGACAATCGACCAAGATCTTACAGCGGAATATACGCCGATTCGCATCGTGGACATACAAAATTTTCGTACTGACCTAGTAGTACTCTCTTCTCGTTCCTCTTTCCTTATAAATTTTCAAAGTTCCATCGATAACGAAAACAAGCTTATATCCTGCCAATCGACCGAGATCGTAGAGCGGAATATACGCCGAAAGGCATCGTGGACTTAGAAAATTTTCGTACTGCCCCAGAAGTACTCTCTTCTCGGCTCTATTTCCTTATAAATTTTCAAAGTTCCATCGATAACGAAAACAAGCTTATATCCTGACAATCGACCGAGATCGTAGAGCGGAATATACGCCGAAAGGCATCGTGGACATAGAAAATTTTCGTACTGCCCCAGTAGTACTCTCTTCTCGGCTCTCTTTCCTTATAAATTTTCAAAGTTCCATCGATAACGAAAGCATGCCTATACCCTGACAATCGACCGAGATCGTAGAGCGGAATATACGCCGAATCGCATCGTGGACATAGAAAATTTTCATGCTGCCCCACAAGTACTTTCTTCTCATCTCTCTTTCCTTATAAATTTTCAAAGTTCCAACGATAACGAAAAGAAGCGTATAGCCTGAAAATGGACCGAGATCGTAGAGCGGAATTTACGCCGATTCGCATCGTGGACATACAAAATTTTGGTACTGCCCCAGTAGTACTCTCTTCTCGGCTCTATTTCCTTATAAATTTTCAAAGTTCCATCGATAACGAAAACAAGCTTATATCCTGACAATCGACCGAGATCGTAGAGCGGAATATACGCCGAAAGGCATCGTGGACTTAGAAAATTTTCGTACTGCCCCAGAAGTACTCTCTTCTCGGCTCTATTTCCTTATAAATTTTCAAAGTTCCATCGATAACGAAAACAAGCTTATATCCTGACAATCGACCGAGATCGTAGAGCGGAATATACGCCGAATCGCATCATGGACATAGAAAATTTTCGTACTGCCCCAGTAGTACTCTCTTCTCGCCTCTCTTTCCTTATAAATTTTCAAAGTTACATCGATAACGAAAACATGCCTATACCCTGACAATCGACCGAGATCGTAGAGCGGAATTTACGCCGAATTGCATCATCGACATAGAAAATTTTCGTACTGCCCCAGTAGTACTCTCTTCTCGCCTCTCTTTCCTTATAAATTTTCAAAGTTCCATCGATAACGGAAACAAGCTTATATCCTGACAATCGACCGAGATCGTAGAGCGGAATATACGCTGAATCGCATCGTGGACTTAGAAAATTTTCGTACTGACCCAGTAGTACTCTCTTCTCGTTCCTCTTTCCTTATAATTTTTCAAAGTTCCATCAATAACGAAAACAAGGCTATACCCTGACAATCGACCAAGATCTTACAGCGGAATATACGCCGATTCGCATCGTGGACATACAAAATTTTGGTACTGCCCCAGTAGTACTCTCTTCTCGCCTCTCTTTCCTTATAAATTTTCAAAGTTCCATCGATAACGAAAATAAGCTTATATCCTGACAATCGACCGAGATCGTAGAGCGGAATATACGCCGAAAGGCATCGTGGACTTAGAAAATTTTCGTACTGCCCCAGAAGTACTCTCTTCTCGGCTCTATTTCCTTATAAATTTTCAAAGTTCCATCGATAACGAAAACAAGCTTATATCCTGACAATCGACCGAGATCGTAGAGCGGAATATACGCCGAATCGCATCATGGACATAGAAAATTTTCGTACTGCCCCAGTAGTACTCTCTTCTCGCCTCTCTTTCCTTATAAATTTTCAAAGTTCCATCGATAACGAAAACATGCCTATACCCTGACAATCGACCGAGATCGTAGAGCGGAATTTACGCCGAATTGCATCATCGACATAGAAAATTTTCGTACTGCCCCAGTAGTACTCTCTTCTCGCTTCTCTTTCCTTATAAATTTTCAAAGTTCCATCGATAACGAAATCAAGCTTATATCCTGACAATCGACCGAGATCGTAGAGCGGAATATACGCCGAATCGCATCGTGGACATAGAAAATTTTCATGCTGCCCCACAAGTACTTTCTTCTCATCTCTCTTTCCTTATAAATTTTCAAAGTTCCAACGATAACGAAAAGAAGCGTATAGCCTGAAAATGGACCGAGATCGTATAGCGGAATATACGCCGATTCGCATCGTGGACATAGAAAATTTTCATACTGCCCCACTAGTACTTTCTTCTCATCTCTCTTTCCTTATAAATTTTCAAAGTTCCAACGATAACGAAAAGAAGCGTATAGCCTAACAATCGACCGAGATCGTAGAGCGGAATATTCGCCAAATCGCATCGTGGACTTAGAAAATTTTCGTAGTGCCCCAGTAGTACTCTCTTCTCGCCACTCTGTCATTATAAATTTTCAAAGTTCCATCGATAACGAAATCAAGCTTATATCCTGACAATCGACCGAGATCGTAGAGCGGAATATACGCCGAATCTCATCGTGGACTTAGAAAATTTTCGTACTGCCCCAGAAGTACTCTCTTCTCGTTCCTCTTTCCTTATAATTTTTCAAAGTTCCATCGATAACGAAAACAAGCTTATATCCTGACAATCGACCGAGATCGTAGAGCGGAATATACGCCGAAAGGCATCGCGGACATAGAAAATTTTCGTACTGCCCCAGTAGTACTCTCTTCTCGGCTCTCTTTCCTTATAAATTTTCAAAGTTCCATCGATAACGAAAGCATGCCTATACCCTGACAATCGACCGAGATCGTAGAGCGGAATATACGCCGAATCGCATCGTGGACATAGAAAATTTTCATGCTGCCCCACAAGTACTTTCTTCTCATCTCTCTTTCCTTATAAATTTACAAAGTTCCAACGATAACGAAAAGAAGCGTATAGCCTGAAAATGGACCGAGATCGTAGAGCGGAATTTACGCCGATTCGCATCGTGGACATACAAAATTTTCGTACTGCCCCAGTAGTACTCTCTTCTCGGCTCTATTTCCTTATAAATTTTCAAAGTTCCATCGATAACGAAAACAAGCTTATATCCTGACAATCGACCGAGATCGTAGAGCGGAATATACGCCGAAAGGCATCGTGGACTTAGAAAATTTTCGTACTGCCCCAGAAGTACTCTCTTCTCGGCTCTATTTCCTTATAAATTTTCAAAGTTCCATCGATAACGAAAACAAGCTTATATCCTGACAATCGACCGAGATCGTAGAGCGGAATATACGCCGAATCGCATCATGGACATAGAAAATTTTCGTACTGCCCCAGTAGTACTCTCTTCTCGCCTCTCTTTCCTTATAAATTTTCAAAGTTACATCGATAACGAAAACATGCCTATACCCTGACAATCGACCGAGATCGTAGAGCGGAATTTACGCCGAATTGCATCATCGACATAGAAAATTTTCGTACTGCCCCAGTAGTACTCTCTTCTCGCCTCTCTTTCCTTATAAATTTTCAAAGTTCCATCGATAACGGAAACAAGCTTATATCCTGACAATCGACCGAGATCGTAGAGCGGAATATACGCTGAATCGCATCGTGGACTTAGAAAATTTTCGTACTGACCCAGTAGTACTCTCTTCTCGTTCCTCTTTCCTTATAATTTTTCAAAGTTCCATCAATAACGAAAACAAGGCTATACCCTGACAATCGACCAAGATCTTACAGCGGAATATACGCCGATTCGCATCGTGGACATAGAAAATTTTGGTACTGCCCCAGTAGTACTCTCTTCTCGCCTCTCTTTCCTTATAAATTTTCAAAGTTCCATCGATAACGAAAATAAGCTTATATCCTGACAATCGACCGAGATCGTAGAGCGGAATATACGCCGAAAGGCATCGTGGACTTAGAAAATTTTCGTACTGCCCCAGAAGTACTCTCTTCTCGGCTCTATTTCCTTATAAATTTTCAAAGTTCCATCGATAACGAAAACAAGCTTATATCCTGACAATCGACCGAGATCGTAGAGCGGAATATACGCCGAATCGCATCATGGACATAGAAAATTTTCGTACTGCCCCAGTAGTACTCTCTTCTCGCCTCTCTTTCCTTATAAATTTTCAAAGTTCCATCGATAACGAAAACATGCCTATACCCTGACAATCGACCGAGATCGTAGAGCGGAATTTACGCCGAATTGCATCATCGACATAGAAAATTTTCGTACTGCCCCAGTAGTACTCTCTTCTCGCTTCTCTTTCCTTATAAATTTTCAAAGTTCCATCGATAACGAAATCAAGCTTATATCCTGACAATCGACCGAGATCGTAGAGCGGAATATACGCCGAATCGCATCGTGGACATAGAAAATTTTCATGCTGCCCCACAAGTACTCTCTTCTCGCCTCTCTTTCCTTATAAATTTTCAAAATTCCATCGATAACGAAAACAAGCTTATATCCTGCCAATCGACCGAGATCGTAGAGCGGAATATACGCCGATTCGCATCGTGGACATAGAAAATTTTCATACTGCCCCACTAGTACTCTCTTCTCGCCTCTCTTTCCTTATAAATTTTCAAAGTTCCATCGATAACGGAAACAAGCGTATAGCCTAACAATCGACCGAGATCGTAGAGCGGAATATTCGCCAAATCGCATCGTGGACTTAGAAAATTTTCGTAGTGCCCCAGTAGTACTCTCTTCTCGCCACTCTGTCATTATAAATTTTCAAAGTTCCATCGATAACGAAATCAAGCTTATATCCTGACAATCGACCGAGATCGTAGAGCGGAATATACGCCGAATCTCATCGTGGACTTAGAAAATTTTCGTACTGCCCCAGAAGTACTCTCTTCTCGTTCCTCTTTCCTTATAATTTTTCAAAGTTCCATCGATAACGAAAACAAGCTTATATCCTGACAATCGACCGAGATCGTAGAGCGGAATATACGCCGAATCGCATCGTGGACATAGAAAATTTTCATGCTGCCCCACAAGTACTTTCTTCTCATCTCTCTTTCCTTATAAATTTTCAAAGTTCCAACGATAACGAAAAGAAGCGTATAGCCTGAAAATGGACCGAGATCGTATAGCGGAATATACGCCGATTCGCATCATGGACATAGAAAATTTTCGTACTGCCCCAGTAGTACTCTCTTCTCGCCTCTCTTTCCTTATAAATTTACAAAGTTCCAACGATAACGAAAAGAAGCGTATAGCCTGAAAATGGACCGAGATCGTAGAGCGGAATTTACGCCGAATTGCATCATCGACATAGAAAATTTTCGTACTGCCCCAGTAGTACTCTCTTCTCGCCTCTCTTTCCTTATAAATTTTCAAAATTCCATCGATAACGAAAACAAGCTTATATCCTGCCAATCGACCGAGATCGTAGAGCGGAATATACGCCGAAAGGCATCGTGGACTTAGAAAATTTTCGTACTGCCCCAGAAGTACTCTCTTCTCGGCTCTATTTCCTTATAAATTTTCAAAGTTCCATCGATAACGAAAACAAGCTTATATCCTGACAATCGACCGAGATCGTAGAGCGGAATATACGCTGAATCGCATCGTGGACTTAGAAAATTTTCGTACTGACCCAGTAGTACTCTCTTCTCGTTCCTCTTTCCTTATAATTTTTCAAAGTTCCATCAATAACGAAAACAAGGCTATACCCTGACAATCGACCAAGATCTTACAGCGGAATATACGCCGATTCGCATCGTGGACATACAAAATTTTGGTACTGCCCCAGTAGTACTCTCTTCTCGCCTCTCTTTCCTTATAAATTTTCAAAGTTCCATCGATAACGAAAATAAGCTTATATCCTGACAATCGACCGAGATCGTAGAGCGGAATATACGCCGAAAGGCATCGTGGACTTAGAAAATTTTCGTACTGCCCCAGAAGTACTCTCTTCTCGGCTCTATTTCCTTATAAATTTTCAAAGTTCCATCGATAACGAAAACAAGCTTATATCCTGACAATCGACCGAGATCGTAGAGCGGAATATACGCCGAATCGCATCATGGACATAGAAAATTTTCGTACTGCCCCAGTAGTACTCTCTTCTCGCCTCTCTTTCCTTATAAATTTTCAAAGTTCCATCGATAACGAAAACAAGCATATACCCTGACAATCGACCGAGATCGTAGAGCGGAATTTACGCCGAATTGCATCATCGACATAGAAAATTTTCGTACTGCCCCAGTAGTACTCTCTTCTCGCCTCTCTTTCCTTATAAATTTTCAAAGTTCCATCGATAACGAAAACAAGCTTATATCCTGACAATCGACCGAGATCGTAGAGCGGAATATACGCCGAAAGGCATCGTGGACTTAGAAAATTTTCGTACTGCCCCAGTAGTACTCTCTTCTCGCCTCTCTTTCCTTATAAATTTTCAAAGTTCCATCGATAACGAAATCAAGCTTATATCCTGACAATCGACCGAGATCGTAGAGCGGAATATACGCCGAATCGCATCGTGGACATAGAAAATTTTCATGCTGCCCCACTAGTACTTTCTTCTCATCTCTCTTTCCTTATAAATTTTCAAAGTTCCAACGATAACGAAAAGAAGCGTATAGCCTGAAAATGGACCGAGATCGTATAGCGGAATATACGCCGATTCGCATCGTGGACATAGAAAATTTTCATACTGCCCCACTAGTACTTTCTTCTCATCTCTCTTTCCTTATAAATTTTCAAAGTTCCAACGATAACGAAAAGAAGCGTATAGCCTAACAATCGACCGAGATCGTAGAGCGGAATATTCGCCAAATCGCATCGTGGACTTAGAAAATTTTCGTAGTGCCCCAGTAGTACTCTCTTCTCGCCACTCTGTCATTATAAATTTTCAAAGTTCCATCGATAACGAAATCAAGCTTATATCCTGACAATCGACCGAGATCGTAGAGCGGAATATACGCCGAATCTCATCGTGGACTTAGAAAATTTTCGTACTGCCCCAGAAGTACTCTCTTCTCGTTCCTCTTTCCTTATAATTTTTCAAAGTTCCATCGATAACGAAAACAAGCTTATATCCTGACAATCGACCGAGATCGTAGAGCGGAATATACGCCGAAAGGCATCGCGGACATAGAAAATTTTCGTACTGCCCCAGTAGTACTCTCTTCTCGGCTCTCTTTCCTTATAAATTTTCAAAGTTCCATCGATAACGAAAGCATGCCTATACCCTGACAATCGACCGAGATCGTAGAGCGGAATATACGCCGAATCGCATCGTGGACATAGAAAATTTTCATGCTGCCCCACAAGTACTTTCTTCTCATCTCTCTTTCCTTATAAATTTACAAAGTTCCAACGATAACGAAAAGAAGCGTATAGCCTGAAAATGGACCGAGATCGTAGAGCGGAATTTACGCCGAATTGCATCATCGACATAGAAAATTTTCGTACTGCCCCAGTAGTACTCTCTTCTCGCCTCTCTTTCCTTATAAATTTTCAAAATTCCATCGATAACGAAAACAAGCTTATATCCTGCCAATCGACCGAGATCGTAGAGCGGAATATACGCCGAAAGGCATCGTGGACTTAGAAAATTTTCGTACTGCCCCAGAAGTACTCTCTTCTCGGCTCTATTTCCTTATAAATTTTCAAAGTTCCATCGATAACGAAAACAAGCTTATATCCTGACAATCGACCGAGATCGTAGAGCGGAATATACGCCGAATCGCATCGTGGACATAGAAAATTTTCGTACTGCCCCAGTAGTACTCTCTTCTCGCCTCTCTTTCCTTATAAATTTTCAAAGTTCCATCAATAACGAAAACATGCCTATACCCTGACAATCGACCGAGATCGTAGAGCGGAATTTACGCCGAATTGCATCATCGACATAGAAAATTTTCGTACTGCCCCAGTAGTACTCTCTTCTCGCCTCTCTTTCCTTATAAATTTTCAAAATTCCATCGATAACGAAAACAAGCTTATATCCTGCCAATCGACCGAGATCGTAGAGCGGAATATACGCCGAAAGGCATCGTGGACTTAGAAAATTTTCGTACTGCCCCAGTAGTACTCTCTTCTCGCCTCTCTTTCCTTATAAATTTTCAAAGTTCCATCGATAACGGAAACAAGCTTATATCCTGACAATCGACCGAGATCGTAGAGCGGAATATACGCTGAATCGCATCGTGGACTTAGAATATTTTCGTACTGACCCAGTAGTACTCTCTTCTCGTTCCTCTTTCCTTATAATTTTTCAAAGTTCCATCAATAACGAAAACAAGCTTATATCCTGACAATCGACCGAGATCGTAGAGCGGAATATACGCCGAATCGCATCGTGGACTTAGAAAATTTTCGTACTGACCCAGTAGTACTCTCTTCTCGTTCCTCTTTCCTTATAATTTTTCAAAGTTCCATCAATAACGAAAACAAGGCTATACCCTGACAATCGACCGAGATCGTAGAGCGGAATATACGCCGAATCGCATCGTGGACATAGAAAATTTTCATGCTGCCCCACAAGTACTTTCTTCTCATCTCTCTTTCCTTATAAATTTTCAAAGTTCCAACGATAACGAAAAGAAGCGTATAGCCTGAAAATGGACCGAGATCGTATAGCGGAATATACGCCGATTCGCATCGTGGACATAGAAAATTTTCATACTGCCCCACTAGTACTTTCTTCTCATCTCTCTTTCCTTATAAATTTTCAAAGTTCCAACGATAACGAAAAGAAGCGTATAGCCTAACAATCGAGCGAGATCGTAGAGCGGAATATTCGCCAAATCGCATCGTGGACTTAGAAAATTTTCGTAGTACCCCAGTAGTACTCTCTTCTCGCCACTCTGTCCTTATAAATTTTCAAAGTTCCATCGATAACGAAATCAAGCTTATATCCTAACAATCGACCGAGATCGTAGAGCGGAATATACGCCGAAAGGCATCGTGGACATAGAAAATTTTCGTACTGCCCCAGTAGTACTCTCTTCTCGGCTCTCTTTCCTAATAAATTTTCAAAGTTCCATCGATAACGAAAGCATGCCTATACCCTGACAATCGACCAAGATCTTACAGCGGAATATACGCCGATTCGCATCGTGGACATACAAAATTTTCGTACTGCCCCAGTAGTACTCTCTTCTCGCCTCTCTTTCCTTATAAATTTTCAAAGTTCCATCGATAACGAAAACAAGCTTATATCCTGCCAATCGACCGAGATCGTAGAGCGGA
This sequence comes from Mimumesa dahlbomi, assembly GCA_917499265.3. Taxonomy (NCBI): domain Eukaryota; kingdom Metazoa; phylum Arthropoda; class Insecta; order Hymenoptera; family Crabronidae; genus Mimumesa; species Mimumesa dahlbomi. The sequence goes on along the minus strand of OU824114.1, from coordinate 19,134,016 downwards.
ATATACGCCGATAGGCATCGTGGACTTAGAAAATTTTCGTACTGCCCCAGAAGTACTCTCTTCTCGGCTCTATTTCCTTATAAATTTTCAAAGTTCCATCGAAAACGAAAACAAGCTTATATCCTGACAATCGACCGAGATCGTAGAGCGGAATATACGCCGAAAGGCATCGTGGACATAGAAAATTTTCGTACTGCCCCAGTAGTACTCTCTTCTCGGCTCTCTTTCCTTATAAATTTTCAAAGTTCCATCGATAACGAAAGCATGCCTATACCCTGACAATCGACCGAGATCGTAGAGCGGAATATACGCCGAATCGCATCGTGGACATAGAAAATTTTCATGCTGCCCCACAAGTACTTTCTTCTCATCTCTCTTTCCTTATAAATTTTCAAAGTTCCAACGATAACGAAAAGAAGCGTATAGCCTGAAAATGGACCGAGATCGTAGAGCGGAATATACGCCGAAAGGCATCGCGGACATAGAAAATTTTCGTACTGCCCCAGTAGTACTCTCTTCTCGGCTCTCTTTCCTTATAAATTTTCAAAGTTCCATCGATAACGAAAGCATGCCTATACCCTGACAATCGACCGAGATCGTAGAGCGGAATATACGCCGAATCGCATCGTGGACATAGAAAATTTTCATGCTGCCCCACAAGTACTTTCTTCTCATCTCTCTTTCCTTATAAATTTTCAAAGTTCCAACGATAACGAAAAGAAGCGTATAGCCTGAAAATGGACCGAGATCGTAGAGCGGAATTTACGCCGAATTGCATCATCGACATAGAAAATTTTCGTACTGCCCCAGTAGTACTCTCTTCTCGCCTCTCTTTCCTTATAAATTTTCAAAATTCCATCGATAACGAAAACAATCTTATATCCTGACAATCGACCGAGATCGTAGAGGGGAATATACGCCGAATCGTATCGTGGTGTTAGAAAATTTTCGTACTGCCCCATTAGTACTTTCTTCTCATCTCTCTTGCCTTATCAATTTTCAAAGTTCCATCGATAACGAAAACAAGCTTATATCCTGACAATCGACCAAGATCTTACAGCGGAATATACGCCGATTCGCATCGTGGACATACAAAATTTTCGTACTGACCTAGTAGTACTCTCTTCTCGTTCCTCTTTCCTTATAAATTTTCAAAGTTCCATCGATAACGAAAACAAGCTTATATCCTGCCAATCGACCGAGATCGTAGAGCGGAATATACGCCGAAAGGCATCGTGGACTTAGAAAATTTTCGTACTGCCCCAGAAGTACTCTCTTCTCGGCTCTATTTCCTTATAAATTTTCAAAGTTCCATCGATAACGAAAACAAGCTTATATCCTGACAATCGACCGAGATCGTAGAGCGGAATATACGCCGAAAGGCATCGTGGACATAGAAAATTTTCGTACTGCCCCAGTAGTACTCTCTTCTCGGCTCTCTTTCCTTATAAATTTTCAAAGTTCCATCGATAACGAAAGCATGCCTATACCCTGACAATCGACCGAGATCGTAGAGCGGAATATACGCCGAATCGCATCGTGGACATAGAAAATTTTCATGCTGCCCCACAAGTACTTTCTTCTCATCTCTCTTTCCTTATAAATTTTCAAAGTTCCAACGATAACGAAAAGAAGCGTATAGCCTGAAAATGGACCGAGATCGTAGAGCGGAATTTACGCCGAATTGCATCATCGACATAGAAAATTTTCGTACTGCCCCAGTAGTACTCTCTTCTCGGCTCTATTTCCTTATAAATTTTCAAAGTTCCATCGATAACGAAAACAAGCTTATATCCTGACAATCGACCGAGATCGTAGAGCGGAATATACGCCGAAAGGCATCGTGGACTTAGAAAATTTTCGTACTGCCCCAGAAGTACTCTCTTCTCGGCTCTATTTCCTTATAAATTTTCAAAGTTCCATCGATAACGAAAACAAGCTTATATCCTGACAATCGACCGAGATCGTAGAGCGGAATATACGCCGAATCGCATCGTGGACATAGAAAATTTTCGTACTGCCCCAGTAGTACTCTCTTCTCGCCTCTCTTTCCTTATAAATTTTCAAAGTTACATCGATAACGAAAACAAGCCTATACCCTGACAATCGACCGAGATCGTAGAGCGGAATTTACGCCGAATTGCATCATCGACATAGAAAATTTTCGTACTGCCCCAGTAGTACTCTCTTCTCGCCTCTCTTTCCTTATAAATTTTCAAAGTTCCATCGATAACGGAAACAAGCTTATATCCTGACAATCGACCGAGATCGTAGAGCGGAATATACGCTGAATCGCATCGTGGACTTAGAAAATTTTCGTACTGACCCAGTAGTACTCTCTTCTCGTTCCTCTTTCCTTATAATTTTTCAAAGTTCCATCAATAACGAAAACAAGGCTATACCCTGACAATCGACCAAGATCTTACAGCGGAATATACGCCGATTCGCATCGTGGACATACAAAATTTTGGTACTGCCCCAGTAGTACTCTCTTCTCGCCTCTCTTTCCTTATAAATTTTCAAAGTTCCATCGATAACGAAAACAAGCTTATATCCTGACAATCGACCGAGATCGTAGAGCGGAATATACGCCGAAAGGCATCGTGGACTTAGAAAATTTTCGTACTGCCCCAGAAGTACTCTCTTCTCGGCTCTATTTCCTTATAAATTTTCAAAGTTCCATCGATAACGAAAACAAGCTTATATCCTGACAATCGACCGAGATCGTAGAGCGGAATATACGCCGAATCGCATCGTGGACATAGAAAATTTTCGTACTGCCCCAGTAGTACTCTCTTCTCGCCTCTCTTTCCTTATAAATTTTCAAAGTTCCATCGATAACGAAAACATGCATATACCCTGACAATCGACCGAGATCGTAGAGCGGAATATACGCCGAATTGCATCATCGACATAGAAAATTTTCGTACTGCCCCAGTAGTACTCTCTTCTCGCCTCTCTTTCCTTATAAATTTTCAAAGTTCCATCGATAACGAAAACAAGCTTATATCCTGACAATCGACCGAGATCGTAGAGCGGAATATACGCCGAAAGGCATCGTGGACTTAGAAAATTTTCGTACTGCCCCAGTAGTACTCTCTTCTCGCCTCTCTTTCCTTATAAATTTTCAAAGTTCCATCGATAACGAAATCAAGCTTATATCCTGACAATCGACCGAGATCGTAGAGCGGAATATACGCCGAATCGCATCGTGGACATAGAAAATTTTCATGCTGCCCCACAAGTACTTTCTTCTCATCTCTCTTTCCTTATAAATTTTCAAAGTTCCAACGATAACGAAAAGAAGCGTATAGCCTGAAAATGGACCGAGATCGTATAGCGGAATATACGCCGATTCGCATCGTGGACATAGAAAATTTTCATACTGCCCCACTAGTACTTTCTTCTCATCTCTCTTTCCTTATAAATTTTCAAAGTTCCAACGATAACGAAAAGAAGCGTATAGCCTAACAATCGACCGAGATCGTAGAGCGGAATATTCGCCAAATCGCATCGTGGACTTAGAAAATTTTCGTAGTGCCCCAGTAGTACTCTCTTCTCGCCACTCTGTCATTATAAATTTTCAAAGTTCCATCGATAACGAAATCAAGCTTATATCCTGACAATCGACCGAGATCGTAGAGCGGAATATACGCCGAATCTCATCGTGGACTTAGAAAATTTTCGTACTGCCCCAGAAGTACTCTCTTCTCGTTCCTCTTTCCTTATAATTTTTCAAAGTTCCATCGATAACGAAAACAAGCTTATATCCTGACAATCGACCGAGATCGTAGAGCGGAATATACGCCGAAAGGCATCGCGGACATAGAAAATTTTCGTACTGCCCCAGTAGTACTCTCTTCTCGGCTCTCTTTCCTTATAAATTTTCAAAGTTCCATCGATAACGAAAGCATGCCTATACCCTGACAATCGACCGAGATCGTAGAGCGGAATATACGCCGAATCGCATCGTGGACATAGAAAATTTTCATGCTGCCCCACAAGTACTTTCTTCTCATCTCTCTTTCCTTATAAATTTACAAAGTTCCAACGATAACGAAAAGAAGCGTATAGCCTGAAAATGGACCGAGATCGTAGAGCGGAATTTACGCCGAATTGCATCATCGACATAGAAAATTTTCGTACTGCCCCAGTAGTACTCTCTTCTCGCCTCTCTTTCCTTATAAATTTTCAAAATTCCATCGATAACGAAAACAAGCTTATATCCTGCCAATCGACCGAGATCGTAGAGCGGAATATACGCCGAAAGGCATCGTGGACTTAGAAAATTTTCGTACTGCCCCAGAAGTACTCTCTTCTCGGCTCTATTTCCTTATAAATTTTCAAAGTTCCATCGATAACGAAAACAAGCTTATATCCTGACAATCGACCGAGATCGTAGAGCGGAATATACGCTGAATCGCATCGTGGACTTAGAAAATTTTCGTACTGACCCAGTAGTACTCTCTTCTCGTTCCTCTTTCCTTATAATTTTTCAAAGTTCCATCAATAACGAAAACAAGGCTATACCCTGACAATCGACCAAGATCTTACAGCGGAATATACGCCGATTCGCATCGTGGACATAGAAAATTTTCGTACTGCCCCAGTAGTACTCTCTTCTCGCCTCTCTTTCCTTATAAATTTTCAAAGTTCCATCGATAACGAAAACAAGCTTATATCCTGACAATCGACCGAGATCGTAGAGCGGAATATACGCCGAATCGCATCATGGACATAGAAAATTTTCGTACTGCCCCAGTAGTACTCTCTTCTCGCCTCTCTTTCCTTATAAATTTTCAAAGTTCCATCGATAACGAAAACATGCCTATACCCTGACAATCGACCGAGATCGTAGAGCGGAATTTACGCCGAATTGCATCATCGACATAGAAAATTTTCGTACTGCCCCAGTAGTACTCTCTTCTCGCCTCTCTTTCCTTATAAATTTTCAAAGTTCCATCGATAACGAAAACAAGCTTATATCCTGACAATCGACCGAGATCGTAGAGCGGAATATACGCCGAAAGGCATCGTGGACTTAGAAAATTTTCGTACTGCCCCAGTAGTACTCTCTTCTCGCCTCTCTTTCCTTATAAATTTTCAAAGTTCCATCGATAACGAAATCAAGCTTATATCCTGACAATCGACCGAGATCGTAGAGCGGAATATACGCCGAATCGCATCGTGGACATAGAAAATTTTCATGCTGCCCCACAAGTACTTTCTTCTCATCTCTCTTTCCTTATAAATTTTCAAAGTTCCAACGATAACGAAAAGAAGCGTATAGCCTGAAAATGGACCGAGATCGTATAGCGGAATATACGCCGATTCGCATCGTGGACATAGAAAATTTTCATACTGCCCCACTAGTACTTTCTTCTCATCTCTCTTTCCTTATAAATTTTCAAAGTTCCAACGATAACGAAAAGAAGCGTATAGCCTAACAATCGACCGAGATCGTAGAGCGGAATATTCGCCAAATCGCATCGTGGACTTAGAAAATTTTCGTAGTGCCCCAGTAGTACTCTCTTCTCGCCACTCTGTCATTATAAATTTTCAAAGTTCCATCGATAACGAAATCAAGCTTATATCCTGACAATCGACCGAGATCGTAGAGCGGAATATACGCCGAATCTCATCGTGGACTTAGAAAATTTTCGTACTGCCCCAGAAGTACTCTCTTCTCGTTCCTCTTTCCTTATAATTTTTCAAAGTTCCATCGATAACGAAAACAAGCTTATATCCTGACAATCGACCGAGATCGTAGAGCGGAATATACGCCGAAAGGCATCGCGGACATAGAAAATTTTCGTACTGCCCCAGTAGTACTCTCTTCTCGCCACTCTTTCCTTATAAATTTTCAAAGTTCCATCGATAACGAAAGCATGCCTATACCCTGACAATCGACCGAGATCGTAGAGCGGAATATACGCCGAATCGCATCGTGGACATAGAAAATTTTCATGCTGCCCCACTAGTACTTTCTTCTCATCTCTCTTTCCTTATAAATTTACAAAGTTCCAACGATAACGAAAAGAAGCGTATAGCCTGACAATGGACCGAGATCGTAGAGCGGAATTTACGCCGAATTGCATCATCGACATAGAAAATTTTCGTACTGCCCCAGTAGTACTCTCTTCTCGCCTCTCTTTCCTTATAAATTTTCAAAATTCCATCGATAACGAAAACAAGCTTATATCCTGCCAATCGACCGAGATCGTAGAGCGGAATATACGCCGAAAGGCATCGTGGACTTAGAAAATTTTCGTACTGCCCCAGAAGTACTCTCTTCTCGGCTCTATTTCCTTATAAATTTTCAAAGTTCCATCGATAACGAAAACAAGCTTATATCCTGACAATCGACCGAGATCGTAGAGCGGAATATACGCCGAATCGCATCATGGACATAGAAAATTTTCGTACTGCCCCAGTAGTACTCTCTTCTCGCCTCTCTTTCCTTATAAATTTTCAAAGTTCCATCAATAACGAAAACATGCCTATACCCTGACAATCGACCGAGATCGTAGAGCGGAATTTACGCCGAATTGCATCATCGACATAGAAAATTTTCGTACTGCCCCAGTAGTACTCTCTTCTCGCCTCTCTTTCCTTATAAATTTTCAAAATTCCATCGATAACGAAAACAAGCTTATATCCTGACAATCGACCGAGATCGTAGAGCGGAATATACGCCGAAAGGCATCGTGGACTTAGAAAATTTTCGTACTGCCCCAGTAGTACTCTCTTCTCGCCTCTCTTTCCTTATAAATTTTCAAAGTTCCATCGATAACGAAAACAAGCTTATATCCTGACAATCGACCGAGATCGTAGAGCGGAATATACGCTGAATCGCATCGTGGACTTAGAATATTTTCGTACTGACCCAGTAGTACTCTCTTCTCGTTCCTCTTTCCTTATAATTTTTCAAAGTTCCATCAATAACGGAAACAAACTTATATCCTGACAATCGACCGAGATCGTAGAGCGGAATATACGCTGAATCGCATCGTGGACTTAGAAAATTTTCGTACTGACCCAGTAGTACTCTCTTCTCGTTCCTCTTTCCTTATAATTTTTCAAAGTTCCATCAATAACGAAAACAAGGCTATACCCTGACAATCGACCGAGATCGTAGAGCGGAATATACGCCGAATCGCATCGTGGACATAGAAAATTTTCATGCTGCCCCACAAGTACTTTCTTCTCATCTCTCTTTCCTTATAAATTTTCAAAGTTCCAACGATAACGAAAAGAAGCGTATAGCCTGAAAATGGACCGAGATCGTATAGCGGAATATACGCCGATTCGCATCGTGGACATAGAAAATTTTCATACTGCCCCACTAGTACTTTCTTCTCATCTCTCTTTCCTTATAAATTTTCAAAGTTCCAACGATAACGAAAAGAAGCGTATAGCCTAACAATCGAGCGAGATCGTAGAGCGGAATATTCGCCAAATCGCATCGTGGACTTAGAAAATTTTCGTAGTACCCCAGTAGTACTCTCTTCTCGCCACTCTGTCCTTATAAATTTTCAAAGTTCCATCGATAACGAAATCAAGCTTATATCCTGACAATCGACCGAGATCGTAGAGCGGAATATACGCCGAAAGGCATCGTGGACATAGAAAATTTTCGTACTGCCCCAGTAGTACTCTCTTCTCGGCTCTCTTTCCTAATAAATTTTCAAAGTTCCATCGATAACGAAAGCATGCCTATACCCTGACAATCGACCGAGATCGTAGAGCGGAATATACGCCGAATCGCATCGTGGACATAGAAAATTTTCATGCTGCCCCACAAGTACTTTCTTCTCATCTCTCTTTCCTTATAAATTTACAAAGTTCCAACGATAACGAAAAGAAGCGTATAGCCTGAAAATGGACCGAGATCGTAGAGCGGAATTTACGCCGAATTGCATCATCGACATAGAAAATTTTCGTACTGCCCCAGTAGTACTCTCTTCTCGCCTCTCTTTCCTTATAAATTTTCAAAATTCCATCGATAACGAAAACAAGCTTATATCCTGCCAATCGACCGAGATCGTAGAGCGGAATATACGCCGAAAGGCATCGTGGACTTAGAAAATTTTCGTACTGCCCCAGAAGTACTCTCTTCTCGGCTCTATTTCCTTATAAATTTTCAAAGTTCCATCGATAACGAAAACAAGCTTATATCCTGACAATCGACCGAGATCGTAGAGCGGAATATACGCCGAATCGCATCATGGACATAGAAAATTTTCGTACTGCCCCAGTAGTACTCTCTTCTCGCCTCTCTTTCCTTATAAATTTTCAAAGTTCCATCGATAACGAAAACATGCCTATACCCTGACAATCGACCGAGATCGTAGAGCGGAATTTACGCCGAATTGCATCATCGACATAGAAAATTTTCGTACTGCCCCAGAAGTACTCTCTTCTCGGCTCTATTTCCTTATAAATTTTCAAAGTTCCA